>LR990861.1:9809042-11030905 GCA_905163395.2 Endotricha flammealis | reverse complement strand
ACTCATAGTGATTAGTAAGAGTTAGGATGATAATCTATTAGGGGCTGGTTGGTGATAATTGGCATCCTATGCAGAGTCGGGGAAAAACTGAAGTTCAACTTACTATTATCCCATTTTTTCTTGTTGCCACTATGACCTAAAAATAGAAAACCTAGATCAAATAAAAACCTTGACTCTAGGTGTTAGTATAGTTATAATTCTTCTAACACCGGCAGTGTATATTAGATAGAGTCCTCGAGCTATTAGTGAACATTAGAAGTAGGCCCTCGGCATTTAATTTTTTTTCTCTCTTACAAAAAAAAAACGGGAAATCTACAGTACATACAATAAATCTCAACTTAGATTACATATAAGAAATTAATGCTTCACCGACTGAGTCTTTCCTACTTGAAATACTACGTGACGGGACAAGCCCACCACACATTCCCACCACTGTGTCTCCTGTGTAGCCAGGATCAACAACGGCGACCTCAGATAGACAATGCAATGAAGCTTATTGACGTCCCGGGGAAGAAAACTACAGCTGTCTTGGAACTCACAACGAATTTAATCAGAAAGAAGATAGTCGGAGTAGGAAGTATTGAAAGGACTTACTATACTACGTGAGTTTGATGTTTTTCTTCAAAGTCAAATTTATTCAACTAGGCCTAATACAAACAAGCTCTTTCGAATCACACATTTTTTCCTACCACCACCAGTTTAAATGGCAGATTTTTGCTAAGAAGAACCCATGTCTTCCCATGACATCAATGATCTCAACGACTTGTTGTTAGCGATCTTTACAGGAGACACAGAGCTGTGAGAATGTGTTAGAGTGGTATATTCCCGAATGTACTAAAATAAGAACAGAATGTTACGTTTTCAAAATATAAATGGACTGCTCCGACCATTTAATTGAAAGGGTTTGCATATCTGCATACTGAAAATATTTTGCAGTTTTTAATTATTGTATAGCTTTTCAAAGGTTCAAATTGGTAACATTTTTTGTCGTAATATTTGTTTTATGTAATACCACAGTTTGTTCTAGCACATGCCATTGTGTAATCAAAAGCACTGAGCGATATGCAAGGCATGGTTACAATGGCTGAAGTGGTTATAAACACAGTACACTGTTTACAAATCATTGCATTACTCGCTACTTTACCTGCTCGATAACATTTTTAATGTTCAAATCTGTTTCTTTTCATGCATAGAGTCTAACCGATAATACAGAATAAATACCTACCTACACACGCTAGGGAAAATGAATACGCATCCTGCATATTTTACAGAATTAAGAATACTGTTTTTTAGGGTTCCGTAGTAAAGTAGAAGGAACCCTTATTCGCCATGTCCGTCTGTCCGCGGTCTATGATAGAAAGCTGTAATTTGGTATGTTTACACACATTAACAATTCTAACAAAGTGCTGGATCAACATTTAAAAAAAAAATTTTTTAGGGTGCCTCTATAATATGTTTAGTGGAAATGTCTTTTTTTTCCCGACCACCCCATGTTTTGGGTTATCGTTAAATAGGTCCCCGAAAGTCTTGTGTTTAGAAATTAAAAAAAAAATCATGGTAGTAGTCCATATGCCTTACCTTAACCTTCAATGAAAACTATTACGGTTAAGTAGGCTCTACTAGTTACCGAGTAATAGCCGACGAACTGCTAAAATAAAATTTATTTGATGAAAACTTACAAATGTTATAGAATATGATATTGGACTCATTTGCAAGCAAGCAAAACACAGCAAATAATAAAAGAAAGAACCCTACACTGTGCATGGCCCGACATGCAATTGGCCGGTTTTATATGCTAATAATTAGGCCGTTGTTTAATTTATCATCGTTAAGTAAATCCTTTCATCGGTATTTAGAAATTTTAACCTGCCACAAGGATTTGACATTGGGGCTAGTCCACCACATATTCATCTTTGTGTCTGTACAACCAGAATTAATAACGACAACAGATTGATAAATTAACAGGGAAGCGCGCAAAAAAAGTACAACACTTTTCCGGTCATATATCATTAGGATTGGCGAGGTCCGATGCCTAAGTCTATGGGATTTTTAGACTACCGCCAGAACTCTACAGTCCGGAGGGAAAACCAGACCTCTTTATTTCCTTATGTCAGAAAAATGCATTGCTGCATTGCTCCTTCATTGATAAAAAGTGAGGTGCATACCGACTAAAAACCTGAACTGTCTTCTTACCACCCTTTCCACCTCGTGTGGCAGGGCTGCAGGAACTATTTTGACAGTATATGTACAGACGTTATCAGTAAAGTATTTACATGTCCAGTATCGGACATGCACCTTTCCCAATTCTCATACATTTAGTTCAACTCGTGGTTTTTCGCCTGCACTCGTTTTTTAGATTATGTAAATACAATACCATGTTATGTACACATGCCAGACTGTGTGTGTACCTACTTACTTTGATTTGAATTAACTAGTCGAAGGACGTCACCTATACTCGTGGTCTCTACGAAATCATTCTTTACCCAGAGTAGAGGAAAGGTATTGTATCTCTTAAAAGCAATATAAACAGTCATGATCATTACTAGCTTATTATTAAAAGTAGGTAACTCTTTTTATTTAATACGAGCAAGGAGATAGGTACTTAAGTTAGAGCTGATTGGTGCTAACTGGCATATAAGACTTTTATTGAAAATTTCCCCGTAAACGGAAATAATGGGATTGTGCGGGTGAAACCAGGGGCGTTGACTAGTACTAAATCTAATTAAAGGCTATCTGGCTGTTACTCTGATTGTAATATTCGGTTAACATTTTCGTCGTATGTATAAATCATTCTCCAAAGGTCTTGGTATCCTCCTTCAGTTTCTAATCATGGTTTTAGTGAAAATCCAATTAGAAGTTTAAATGAAAATTATTAATTCCCATCTTGCTAAATTGACCGTATTTTATGTCATTTTAAAATTGAATTACGTGCTCAAATGTAGTGGCACGTGTTTGCTGTTTACTAACTTTTTTATCATCAACAAAATTCATCTTAGAACTCGATGTTGATGCAATTTGCAGTTGGAATTTTTTCTTCTTACGATTGTAATCCACCCGCAGTAGATAGACCCGATGCTTTACATTTGATAAGCTTTTTTCTTCGAATGTATTGATTATCTACTAATAAATAATTCGAATGTAATAAGTGCTATATTCCGTGAGATAATTAGATGTTGATGAAAAGTTAATCCAGAAAATTGATTATTGAATAGTTGTATTCTAAAGATCAATAATTTCCCAAAAAATTCATAATAAATATTAATAATATTACTATATAGCTAGATACTAATCAAAATAGTTACCGTAATAGAGACTGTAAATGTTTTGGCAACTCGTGTAATATTTCAATTTTTAGTCATAAAATACCAATAATAAAGTACTTCTATTTAAAAGTCCCACTCTGCGTGTGTCTACTATTAATACTTTTACTAGTGAATACATGAATACTGAAATACAGTTTTCGTATGGTGAAATCGTGTTCCGCGATTGATGTTTTATTTAGTTACATCCTCTCTTTGTAACTCGTTTAAATATCATTATAACATACGCTTGACCACAAGAATGATTTTCAAACGAAGGCTTTATTAGTGGGGCTAGGTCTCGCACTGAAATAACAAAATACAATTTCAGAAGTGTGTACGGTACCTACACTGGCTTTTTTATTTTGCAATAATTTCACTTACTTAATGAGGTTAAAAACTCAAAGCTCATCGTAGGTGGCGTCACTGTTGACTGTTCCAAGACCCGCCATATTGGTTCATTGTTTAAGTTTGATGTGAGAGTAATTGCTAAAAATCATAGAAATGTAAGCGACCTGGAGTGTAATTACGATTGAAGGAGGAACTGCGGAAACGGAAAGCCAAGACCACTAGCAAAAAAGCCTTATAAATCGAAAGGTAAATAATTTACAGGCATTATTGTGAATTGTAGGTTTTGCTGTGTTCTTTTTATTTATTTCAATTTCTTTTTGTAGACTGGAGGCGTACGATGGAAATTAGCTCATCGAAGTTGAAGACGAACTTGAGGATGATATTCCTGAAATTTCTACCATGGATAAGTTCAGAGATATTAATTCCAGCAATAATCTTCCACCACTCTATAAACTACACATTCAAGAGTTTGCAGACAGGTAACAAACCATACATTCATGATTTCCTTATTGTTCCTTGTTATTTTAATGTTTCAGATAGAATTAGACATTTAATGACATACATGTTGTTTCAGATTTCAAGCAACACTGAACGGGAGATACACTACTGTATGAAAGTAGAAGCTTAATAACCGTGAGAGTTGCCTTTGAGGAAAGTTATATTTATTTCCATGCGCAATGCAAAGCCCAAATGAAGAAGCTTCTTTAAATATCATTCTGTTAAAAATGGATAATAGTGGCATGATAGTGGAGTCACTGCGAATGTGCAACTGGAAAAGGAGTAGAAGCACACTGTAAGCATGTTTTTACAGTTCTCCATGGCATAGAAGATATAGTGCCTACTAAAACTATAATTTTGTACAAAATGTGCACAGAACAATTGATGACATTTAAAAAACCGAATTAAGTATTCTATAATTCCCCGATGCAATCCCGTTTTACCAGGAAAATATAATGGACAATTATGAAGGATATGTCAAAATCCTAGCAGTTTCTCCTGTACTACTAGTAGTAAAATGGCTTATCTCCAAGTAATCAAACCTGCCAATCCATATGCTATTGAAATGGACCATGATTACTTGGAAATATTTTCTTATACTTATGAGTATTACCTTTGTAAAGTTTTTGTTAAACCTATTTTTAAACCACTAATTTTAACATCCATATGCTATTGAAATGGACCATGATTACTTGGAAATATTTTCTTATACTTATGAGTATTACCTTTGTAAAGTTTTTGTTAAACCTATTTTTAAACCACTAATTTTAACAAATATCTGTATAAAAATTATGATTTTTGATTATGACAGTGTAATAAAACAAAATTAATACCTATTAAATAGTTTTATTTTCTTATACCTATGAGTATTACATATTACACTCTAAAATTACAGCATATATGACACAAAACATGTTTTTGAAGTTATTTTGAGTTTGGACCCCGCTAGACCCAGGAGGATCAGTAAAAGAAGTTTCATTAGCATCACATTCATTTTGAGTTTGGATCCGGTTAGGTCCTGGAATTGGATCACCACGAGACGTTTCAATACACCGTTTCATGCAACTTCTTTTTAGCAATCGATCTGAGCGTTCTTGTGCTAGTAGGTTAACAGATTTGATTTAATATAGAGGACTTTTCTTTAATGTTCGGTATAAATTTTCATTGTCTGTTAATTACTTTTAATATTATAATCTTCAGATCTAAATTGGGCAGCACATAACCTCGACCATTTACTGGATTTCCAATTTTTCCTTCGAAGAGCCTTTTCCCACAGTTTTCTTCATTTTATTTCTTTGGAAAATAAATAGATTGGAACATTTTTACAATCGATAGCTGCACAATGAGTCATATTTCGGAATTATTTAGAAAACAATTATGATGTTTACAAAAATTGTATGGAAAATGACAGCTAGCTGTCAAATGTTTGGAACAGTCAACAAAGCGACATCTGAAGTGAGCAAAAGGCAGTTTTTAACCTCATTCTCCTTCAAAACACGACAAAACAACAAAATTGCATTTTTGTTTAATAACTGATAATCTAAAACAAGCTGCGTGCCGCTACTAATTTATAGTCAAGCACAGGAATTTAAATTACAGGATTCTCTGATAAAAATCTTCTCGTCGCACAAGTCATTGCACTGGGATCTTTTTTTTAATGAACAGTTTGTCCAATAACATAAAAATAAAAGACTAAACATCTCCCAGTTCAAATCCTTGGACATGGAAAGCTCAAAAATTTCAAAGAGGTTACAGCAAGAGATAAGACGGGATTTTTCGAAATTCTCATAGGACAATCTGGGATGCGCAGGTTTCGCTGCCTGTCCACATAATATGTAAAATGTGAATATATTTAATTGCAATTGACTATATTTTCATCAACTAACATCCTACTAACAGTGTACTAACATTATAAAGGGGAAAGTTATGTGCATGTTTGTTACTTCTTCACGCTCAAATGGCCGGACATATATTTATGATATTTGGTATGTAGGTAGCTGATACCTTGGATTAACACATAAGGTACTTTTTATCCCGAAAAATATGCGATTCCCGTTGGATTTCATCAAAAGGAATAAGATGATATGATATGGAATAAGGATGGCGCGCTACTGTGCATTAATAAATACAAGCAAACGAAGTTGCGCGGGTTTCACTAGTCTGTAATAATTTGTAAAAGTAGGTAGGTACACTAATAAGTGTTACTGCAATTTTTTTTTCATAAATGTTTTATTTGAACAGCAGGGTTACCACCATCTCTTATTCCCATTCAATTCAGGACCTAAACAGAATAGAATCGTTATTTCGTACCACCATGTATTCTAAACGACTCGGTTTAGGTGACAGCGATTCAGCAGATATTATTCATTCATATTGTATGAACTTTCGTACCACCATGTCTTTCCACGACCTAAATTGAAAGGATTTATCTGTCAAAAGAGCTGTCAACCTAAACTAAATCAAGGACTGTCAAGGAGGATAGAGTGGCAACTCCGGGGTGAAATCGTCATGTATGGAAGGTGCTGCCATGTACTGGCTGAGATATGAACTAAAATTTCAACTATATACCTTTATACATAGTATGTATACGCTACCCTTATATATATTTCTTCGTTAGCGCCCCAAAGACATCCCCCAACCGACGGAATATACAAAATTTTGAGTATTTAAGTATCCAATTTATATTTTATTTACATTTAAGTAAATAAATAACTAATAAAATAAATAACGTCAATGGTATCAAATGGTCCGCGGTCCATCAGACGCCATGTGAAGTTGGAAAATGGCCATCGCTTTTTTTAAATTTTAGTTCACCCGCCAGCCGCCAAATGTCGCTGTTGCCAATGAAAATTGACGGTAATATCTATCAAATTTCTATCTAAATATGGCTACTTGGTGCGAATTGTTTTATATAATTTAATAATTATAAGAAACGAATAAATAAATAAGAAAGTAAAGAAAAAGACCACACAAAATGTATTGTTGTAACATTTATATAAATTACATTTATTGTTATGAACATTAACATTATAAAAAAATGTTATGATGTGATATGATATTCATCAATAATGTTATGCTAGTTAACAATAGTAGTAAATATTAAATTATAGAAATTAATATATTTTTTATATCTCTTAATCTCCTCTACTAAATTCCTAAAAAATACCAAATTTCTCCCTCGATAAATTGGCTTTTTCTATTGAGACAGCACACAACGCCCTGCGTGCTGCATCTTATTTCAACGCCGGTTCACCATCACCACAGAATTCAAATCACCACACCACGTCTCCGCCTGTCACGCGTTGTTCTGCGTCTAGGAGTTAGATGCTGAGGCGTAGCTGCTACGGTCGCAGATGGAAAATGACGAGGCGTAAATTTATTTAAATTCGTAAAACGCGATTTCACTTCACAAGATTGACTTGACATTTGTGTCAGTCCGATCCGACAGGGTGCGTTTTGAACATGTGATGTGATATTTAATTTTCGTTAAATACTTTTTTTACGCAAGTTTAAGAAAGTAACCCCGTTTAATCTGTCTATCTATAATCTATAAAAAATCTGTGTTTTTCGTTTGAATATAGATTAATATACATCTTAAACAATTTTAAAATAGATAAATAATAAAATTAAGTTGTTTTAAAAAACCGGTAATGACCAAAACGAATTATGGTTTGTTTTGAACGCACCGCTGCAACTAATCAGCGACAATTTTCATTTGTTCATCCGACGAAAAGAGATCCTGTTTATGAGAGATGGTGGTACGAAATAATGCGATTACGTTTAGGTACCTAAACGGAACCAATTCAAAACGTGAGTAGTTAGGTAAAAGATGATGGTAACCCCCCAGTTTACTGTTCGCATCAAGATTATTTTGTGCCAGCTACGTTAAAAACAAGCTCATCAAATAGAAAAGTTATCCAAGAAGGTTGTACAATGACAATTTTATTTTCACGTTCCACTTATTAAAAGTAAATTGACTGACCGTGTAATGGCTAATTATTGCCTAGGCTAGTACTTAGTGTCGGATGGCGGGTTGTGGCAATGATAATGGAGTAGTGAATATCTAATTATTTCGTTCACTCGGACATTACGACTGGTTTCGTACTGTGACTGCCCGTCGTCATACAAGGTTTTGCAATCTTGTTTTTGATAGGCTTTTAATATTATACTTTTATATTACAATGTTGGATACAAGGTGAACATGGGATTAAATAAAAATACTTTGTGGTTTTAGTATTTTTATTAGATTTGAATTTTTAATTTGAGTCAATAAAATATTTGTATCTTGTAGGTCTGGTTTCGACACTGAGTTATGGCAGTCTGATGGCAGTCGCTTCACGCAAAAATCAATATCTTCAATCCCTTAAGGGCTGAGCACATCGCATGCAGCGCAGCGCAGCGCAGCACAGCGCGTTGCAGCTTATGGCGTTGTAATCTATGCAATATTATGAGAAAGGACACACCAAACGCACGATGCTGTACAGCGCTGCGCAGCTACGCGTCGTGCGTTTGCTGTGTTCTCATAATATTGCATAGATTACAACGCCATAAGCTGCAACGCGCTGTGCTGCGCTGCACTGCGCTGCATGCGGTGTGCTCAGCCCTTAATTCTTATGGATCCAGTCATAGTCTAGTTTCATCACGTGAGATAAAGCAGTCGATGACAATCGCTTAAAAAAAATACTATCTAGAATTCCTTAGGCTTATGGACATGGCCATTTCTTAGAGAATAGGATAATGCTGGAAAGAAGAAGAAAATAGTATTATTCCTAAATAAGATTTTTCAATGATAATTTAATTAAAAAATATATATCTGATATAATAGATTATCTGAAAACAGGATATTGTGTTACGCTTAAAATTGATAGTTTATAATCATTGATGTATAATGTTTATAATGTAAGATTCTAATAAAATAAATCTTAACTTTTCATAGGACCGCCATGCCATAACAAAAGTTGCCTATAGCAATATTTGAGGTTCTTGTAAAAAGGTAGACCAGCAGTTATTGTTTTAAAATTGACAAATTCATTATTTAATCTTGTTGTAAACTGTTATACAATAGCGCAAACAACAAAAGAAAGTTTTTTGATTCGGTCAGATATTTGGCACGATGCGGTGGTCACGGTCAGTGCCTTGGTTTATTGGTGTAATAAATAAACAAAATGTCATTCTTTAGTGCTCTTTTTGATGGCAGATATAAAAAAAAAAATTCTCTAAGTATAGAAGTTTAAGCACATTTAATTTAAAAAACTAGGTAAGTATTCTCTATAGACATTCTTGACAGTCCTGTGCGTTAGGTGCGTTGGTTTGGTAGCGAACCTACCTAGGCACCAGACAGACCCCCTGTTCTCGTAACAAAAACCGATTCTATTTCGATTCAAATTCAATCGTTGTCTCACTCATACAAAATAGGAATTGAATGGGACAGCGAGTGAGTTTGAATCGAAATAGAATCGGTTTTTGACGAGAATAGGGGGGGCAGGGCGCCACATTAATAGGATGATATTTGTGTTTGTGTCGAGTCTGTGTGTTTTCTATGTATTATAAGTATATATTTACATGAATATACCCATTGTCTGGTACCCATATGTTAATTGAAAATCAGCGCCATATAAGTTTTTCAAACTTGTCTGGCACCATGCTGAATTTGAACCCTTTTCTGTGCGGTTGTGAGGCACATAAAGGCCATTTTTTATTTACTTATATATTTTCTAATGTGTAACTGTTTTGTGTGATTGTTGTCTGTGTGTATATGTAAATTGCTGTTGCTGTCTTGTGTTGTGTCTCATGTGCTGCACAGAATTTTTTTTTTCTTTCTTTCCATTTTTTTTTTTTTTTTTTATATTATCGTCGTTGGGCTGTGCGTTATATATAGTTAATTCAGTCAGGACTTTGAATTTAATATAATATATAGCACACGCAAGATATAGAGATATTCAATTTCAAAATTATATTTTGGGATTATTACAGTTCATTTCGTAGAGACCGGAACCAAGTGATCATTATTTTATCCTTCTTACGTTTCATAAATAGTTAGTGGGTGTGTGCCCGCCGGGAGTAAGTAAGGTAATGATTTGGTGTAATAAAAGCTGTGTTACTTATTAAAATTTACAAATTCAATAACAATTAATGTCAAGTTGATTCCTATTCAAACATTTATGACATCCAGTTCCGGTTTCCCCACTTGCTAATAAAGTCCCGAATTATTATTTATAATTCGGGCTATTTGCTTATTTGTTAATAAAGAAACATCAAATGCATACTAGATCAAAAAACCGGGCAAGTACGTGTCGGGCCACGCACAATGTAGGGTTCCGTATTGACTACGCATTTCTTACTTACAGATGATTACAATGCCGATTCCGAGACTTTGCAAGGTGATTAACGAATTTGGCGACCTCTTGGACGTACATTTTGACTCGCTTAATGCATCCCGCAATATTCTGGCCAAGTATCTGGCCAGCATTATTTAAACATTTAAATATTATTGTTTCCATATTGTATGTTCTTGTAACTGGTGCATGTTGTGTTCACCAGTAACTGTTTGTTACATTAATTCTTATTGTTGTTCTTGTATTTTTAAATTAAGTAACAATGTAAACAAATGTTGGTGATCCTTAATAATTAAATAAATAAATAAAAAAATAAATAAAATGCCATATTCTATGACATTTTTGTAAGTTTTCATCAAAGAAAGTTGCCATATTCTATGACATTTTTTGTAAGTTTTCATCAGTTCGTCGGTTATTTATTACCTACTCGGTAACTAGTAGTGCCAACTTAACCGTTATAGTTTTCCTTGTAGGTTCACTATATGGACTACTACCATATTTTTTTTTAAATTTCTAAACATAAGACTTTCGGAGATAGAGGGGGGGGGACCACCGTATAAAACGAAAATTGACACGTTAAATGCAAATAATTCGCAAACGGATCATTATATCGGAAAATGATCTTTCCACAACCTCGATGTTTTTACGAGACCTATCACGATACCCCACAACATTGGGACGCTGCGAAAAAAAGTTCACTCCTACTTTACCTGTAGGGGAGGCACCCAAAAAGAAAATATAAAAAAAAAAACACCACTTTGTTAGCATTGATAATATGTGTATACATACCAAATTACAGCTTTCTAGCATTAAGCGTCTAGGCGCTAGACCGCGCACGGACAGACAGGCAGACGGACATGTCGAAACTATAAGAGTTCCTTGTAGTTTACTACGGAACCCTAAAAACTGTCAGTATTCGACGAATAAGCTATTCGGGAGTGGTGAAACCGGCCCTTTGTGTCGGTTTCATCGCTTGCTAATTAAGTCCCAAATATACTATTTATCAATTAAGAAACATCATGCATACGTACCTACTAGAACTATTTAAAAACTTTTTATTTAAGTATTTGACGAATAAACTATTCGGAGGCGATATGAAACCGGCCCTTATTTTACTAAAGCCCTGTGTACGAATGGTATACATATATCAATTATATCCTTTATTTAACCCTTTCGCGACCAAGGGAAATATTTTTCCCTTCATAAAAAATCGTAATTGATCAATAAATTATTACCTCATCAATATTTTTTTTACTAATTGTTATAATAGAACGTATGACCAAGACAACTAATGTGTTTCGGAATAATTAAAAATAAAACAACTGTACAATTTTGTTCGCGCCAAAATCAAAACCTTCGCGGGCTGAACTCCATATTACTTCTAAGTTTTTTAGAGTAATAATAATAAAATTACTCCATTTTTCTACGTGTTTTATGTCATTTGGTAAGTACATTTTTATATAATAATAAGATGATCTGCAGATAATGAGCCACGAATACATAAATATGCAAAATTATCAAAGGGAAACATTTTTCCCTGTGGTCCATAACTGGCGTAATGTATTGTAGTGTTCCTATAATGTTGTACTCTATCATAATCAATTGTTCTCGTGTATTTTTGTTATATTTACAGTACCTTTTTTACAGAAATGGCTAGAACAAGGTGCAGAGATTTTCATTCATATTCATGATGAAGAAAGAATGCAGTCGTTGATGGATGGATAATAGTGACAGAGAAAATGACTTCCAGTTAGATGAAGAAGACCAGCAGTATATTGCGCAAGATAGAAAAAATGGGGCCAGTGTCGTTGAAATTGAAGATTCTTTTTTATATACCACAAAAGTGGCAAACAAGCATACGAACTGCCTGATGGTAAGCAGTCACCGTAGCCTATGGACGCTTGCAACACCGGGGGTATCACTCGCGCGTTACCGACCCTGTAAAAGTGGAGCTCTGGAGACCTTACTCACCGTAGGAACAGAACATAGCCGAGACCAATGTTATTTGGCTACGATACTGTAAGGTGGATTCTGTTCATGTGCATAACACATAACACATTGCCATTAGATACAAATGCAGAGGTGATATTCATACCGTTAGTTCAAATGGTATACCATTCGTGAAATAACTGGATACCGAAACTGTGCATATGTTGAGTTATATCCCCGGTGCCAACTAGTACAATAAAGAGAAGGCAGACAGGAACTGCTCAAAAAATAAATGTCACATGCCCAGAAGTGGTCATGTGGTACAACAAATATATGGGAGGTGTGGACCTCATGGATCAGTGTAAAGCATGATGCGCAATGTCCACCAGTGCTTCACAACTAAGCAAAATTGTTTAGAAAAATGTCATGATTGGATCTTCTATATTATTATTATATTTCCTTATCATTTTTAGTTCTTATTTTCATGTAATAAAGCAAAGAATAAAATACATATATAATAAATCTTACTATTATTTTAGTTACCCTTATGGTCCACAGGGAAAAATATTTCCCATGAAATTACTAAAAAACTGTACAATCTGCTTTATTTTCGTGGTGATATTTCATTATTTTACACCTATATCAGCTAAAAAAATTAGTTGCATACTTATATTTCGTCTTAGATATCTAATGGTCCTGTAAGGGTTAAACAACAGAACACTTATTTGTCTCTTAATACATTATGATTAAGTTATGTCATCTTTGAATAGGATAGTATTATGTAGTTATTCAATAAACTACAATAACACGGAAAGTCGCGTGCATTTGTTGCGCCATCATCGCCGGAATTTTTACGCTCGCTCGATTCATATTGTAGGAAAAGATAGTTATCTATGCACTGGAACTCTATTAATATATGCAGTGCATAATGTAGGTATCAATTGAAATTTTAATGTATTTATCAGCTGTCACATTGGATGATCAATTGTTACGAAAAAAACTTTGGCTTTACATTGTGTACAACAATATAGCTATAGTTAGTATTTAGAAGCAGATTAAGTAACACTTTTACAGCGTGAAAGCGGCGGTGCGTTCTTAGTTAGTGACTCCAAATACTATAGACGAGTAATACCCACAGCTTCGGAAGAATTCGGGCAAGACGCGACACTAGCGCCCCTACGGCATGAGGGCGGCATGAGGTGAACGATTTCAAAACTTTTGTATGCAAAATGTTATAGCGCCCCTAGCGGCATGAGGTGAACGGAGGTTGCCAAGTCATTGTATGAGAAACGTCAAGAGTATTTGGTGACTCCATCGTCTGTACTCCTCTAGTACTCGTGATCGCGGTTTCGATTCCCGCTCTGGGAAACATGTGATGGCATTTGAGTTTGTCTCGAGTCAGGGTGTTTTCTAAGTATGTTGTCTTGCTATCCATATCACATGCGTAACATACTTTGGGACCAACTGGCGCTGTGTGCGTTGTGTAGGAATTATACATGTCATGTGTGATACACTTTAGCCGAAATTAAAATATAGCTTTTTTTTTGGTCGTATTGTCCCTTGAGATGTAGATAAATCCTGTTCGGTAACTATATAAAAATAATATTTAATTTACTACTTACTTACTGCGATGGCTCAGCGACCCAAAGTGAGTCTTGGCCTCCGACACGAGAAAACGCAATTTCTTCCGATCTTGAGCCATGCTTCTCCTGTCAGCTTGAAGTTCGCAGAGATCGGTTTCCACGGCATCCAATATTTAATTTATTATAGTATAAGTAATCGTGGACATTTTCAACAAAATACGAATACCTTTCGTGCTCAGTTAAATGGCGATTTTTTTAACATAGCGTTATCAAATTTTGTGGGTTGCAAATAAGTAATTAAATTCGCGTCGTCTCGTTTTGAATCGTGCGAATTTGTTTGAGCATTGACTGCAAAAAAAGGCAGACATTTTTTTCTAAAGTCGTTTGCAAAATAAGCAAATTATTTAAATGACACGATTTAGAATGAAGAAATTTAGTCACAGAACAATTCGTTTAACTTGTTAGTTAACATAGCATTGCGATTATGAATTTTGAAATTTAATAATACATAACATGTAATTAATAATAAAAAATAAATGACAGGAAACATTACTTACACCTATATTTTAACTTCAATGGAAACCGTGTGAAAACTATTATTTATCACTTTATGTGCTTCCGACACCCAGTAGTTGGTCAATGTCAACGAGGCTTTTTTGCAGACTAGACGTGGTGTAATGTAAACTTGATCTTTTTAAAACAATTTTATATGAATTCCATATACCTAAGTGTTAAACAAGAAGACAAAAATATTACCAAAGTTTTTTGAAGTGAAAACTTCTTTAGCGGTGCTTGGCACTTTTTTTAGATGGATAAAAAATGTTAAACTCGCGTCAGATCCGTAGCCTGAAGCCTGATCGAAAAAGCGTAAGATTCCCTAACTATTCTTAAATATTCAAAAATGCACAACACTTCTGCCGGCACTCCCGGAGTGCAACCCGTCCTTTTTTTCTATACTTAATTTTTATTCGGGAAGCTTTATAAATATATATGCATTGATAATTACAAATTAACAACTCTATGTATTTTCCTTCTTGAAAACAAGGTTTCTATAACGAATCTTCGTTACGAACTTAAAGTACTCTGTACTTAAATCTAAGGTTACAAGTATATACCTACCTCTGTAGTATTTACCCGGTAGCAACAAACAGCTGGTTAATAAAAATAATACACAAATACATGTATTCGTTACTATTAAGTTATTTTCTCACGACCATGTCGAAAACCCGATAGCGATCGTGAAATAAGATGCGAATCTTTTTATCGGCGACTTTTTGTCTCGCGACCGCGTCTCGAACAATGTGTTTACGCAATGAAACCTAAAATAGGAGTATAAGGTGTCTATTTCATAAAACAGGTACTATAGTAATGAAGTAATAACAGTATAAAATAACATTTTTAACAGCGGCAACGGTATTGCGTATTGTATCGTTTTTTGTTAGTTTTATAAACTGGTACACGAACTAATGTTATAGAATAACTACTGTTAGTATCAGTTCGACGATCTTATTGATATTATGACTAAGTGGAGAGCATCTATAACCACAGTATAAATAACAACCCATAGCATTTTTATATGCTGGAAAGATAAACATTGTAATCTATACCTGCTTTTTACACTGTATGTAAATGTAATGTGACTTTTTTTTATGACACATACATCACAGGCAAACAAAACAAGCGAGACCTTATGGAAAGTGGAAACTATTTAGTTAGACCCTTTAACAAAGAGCATGATAAAAATAATATTTTATGTTTTGTACAGACAACTGTAGGTAAACCTAACCCGCCAAAACGAAGTAAAGCGCTAAGCTAAGTTAGTTTCGAGTTAGTTTAACGTACATTACTTGTTGTGGTCTGCACCCAAGTTTGAAAAATCATATCAGCTATGCAGACTAAGCTAGGCAGAAAGTAATGACTTAGATTAGCTTTTGGTCTGCAACCTGCTTTAGAATTATGTTTCTCATGAAATTCTCAATATATTTAAACGAAAATCTTTGAAATTTTGATAACGTTTACTATTCCATTAAATTTCGTTGAAATCTAATCAGAGTTACCATAAAAATCTTAATCCTTACATTTCTTACTTCGTTTGGGGGCCAACATATTGTTTTGTCACTCACATTCTAAAAGAGAAATTAAGTGCAAAAGTGTCAAAACAAACTGTATGTAACTCGATCTTTATGTAATGAAGTCTTGAAGTGCATCAGTCAGCAATAGTTTGCATGCAACTACGTTTGGAAACGTACAAAATAATTATATCAAAGGGCATACCGTTTGATATTAAACATTAGCTTCTGATTTCTATACGTATTGTCGTATACCGGAAGATAAATATTATGTGAGGCCCATGTGTAAAACATAAAGAGCAACGCACGTGTGTGACAACTGACAGTTTATTATGCGGACCTAACGACGTGAATAGAGTTCGATTTTACATATTGCTTTAAATTTTTTTCGTGTATCTGTTTTTATTGGCTATTCTTCAAAATATCTAAACTTGTTTAATGTCGCTCTAAAGGCATATAAAAGAGAGAAAGAGTCTTATCGTCTCCGCTTCGGACATCTTTTATCGTAACTATATATGTAGGTGGAATTCGTGCTTAAGGCGGACAGGAAACTATATTTACAATTAATTATTTTAAATTGTACACTAAAATAAAGTAAAACCTAAAAATTAATACTTATTAATAGATATATTTACTGTATTTATTTATAAATAAACAAAGCCATTTCTTTTGTCACTTTTAAAGAGAAAATGAAGTGCGAAAATTATCTTAGCTATGTACTTATTGTAAAATATTAGTATGGATTTTACGTAGGCACCTATTATAAAATTACTCATAAAATCTTGAATAAATTTTCAACAAAACTAATCGGTTATGTAAATATTTTCTTCGTGGAAATCTAAGGAAATGAAGCGAGCTAAAATCTGATTTTCAGGATGACAATGAATATCTTCAAATAAGTCTTAAAATAAGTATTTAAGGTAAGATACCGGTAGTCCAATACGGTGATGTCAATAGATTTCTATTTACCATCAAGGCCTCGTCTGACTTAACAATCTTGGTTTCTATGAGGTTTTAAAACTTATTCTTTCATCATAATTTCTTGTCAGAAATTTTCGATTTTGTCAAGCTTTTAAAACCACACACTGTTGACGTTATGGGAGTTCATACTAATAATACAATTAACAAGTTTGAAAGTTTGTTAGTCCACATTTCACGTAATCAATTGATTGGTTAGTCGACATCACAGGAGACCGAAGAGCTGGCAGCTACCTCGGACAATGAATTAGTCTAGCTATTCAAAGGGGGAACGCTGCCAGTATCTTCGGAACCTTGCCTAAAGGGACTCCTTTTAATAATATATTTTAGTTATTTTATTTTATTTTTTAAGTATTTTAGTTTTAGGTTCATTATAATTTGTTTATATTAATAGACGGTCATTAATTAATCGTTGTATTCTCTTTTTCTGTGGATTTCTATAGACTTTGAATTTTATTGCAATGGTCATAGCAATCTCTATGACTATGCCATTAATTAGCCTATGCATTTCATTTAAGATTTGAGTTCTTTTCTTTATAGTTTATTATAAGCCTAAGAATTTCAAATATTATTCAATTTATTTAACCTTTTGCAGTATAATATTTTGTTAGTAGATATAGGTTGTACATTTCCGCTTTCACCTTTGACCGTCTGTGTGTATATATGTATACGTAATAGATCAAATATCTCATGCAGTACTTACTCAATATTATTTAATGACTCTACATTTCGAAATTATCACCTTCTATTTTTTATACCACGCTGGCTCAAAGTTGATCTAGGCATCAGCGACGAGAGAATCTTTTTTTACTGTCTTCTGTCCAGTGCAGCTTCTTACCCGTTAACAGCTTTCGCAGATCAGCCTCCACTGCATCCTACATATCCCATTTAGCGACGATTTTTTTAATTAATGAGAAGAAATATTCTTATTAACGGCAAAAGTCTAATCTAAACTGCTTATTTTTTTTATACTGTTACTGTTTAACTGTTTGTTATGTGTATATATTATATATCCTATTTTTATGGTTAATAATCTAAAACAAAATCTGTGATAAAGTTCTATCTAAATTTAATAGGTCTTGTTCCACCACTTACGAATAGAATATTTTGTTAAATGAATCTGACAATTTTTTGACAGTTTTTGTGTGATTTTAACAGCATTTTGACAGATAATATCTGATAACACAGAGATCCGAGATAGATAAGTGGTGAAACAAGTACTTAGTAGTTGTAATAAAATTATACACATCCGTAATCTCTATTCAAAGTTCTCTGAATATAAATCAAACAGTACATTGTACAGAAGGACACCTGCTAAAAATAAAACAATTGTTAATAAGAATCATCATGTATAAAAAAACGCAATGGTTCAGGCGGTTGGTTTAACAACCTACATTCATTGTGATGCCAAGAACTAGTCTTTATTGCCTAGAACTTTTTGTCAAACAGTACTTCTCTATTCTATACTGTATGTAACTTTCTTTCTTTTTCATATGAAAAAAAAATTTAAACTTTATGTAACAAATGTTTTCGCCGTTGTTTGGCATGCATTTTGTTTACAAAAGTTAATTAATAATTTAGTTTTTTTTTAATTTCTATTAAGATTATAATATATATAATTATAGTAAAAATAAATACTTTACCTATATAAACATTTGAGAGTACAATACTTTAATTATATTTTATGATAAACATAATAACACAACAGACAGGCAGGCGACGTTCATTGTTCCATCACCATTATCGATACATTATTTAATAAAATGGTTACGTGTCACATCGCAGATATTAAAATATAATATTTTATTTCCATACATAACATACGTATAATGGAACAAATCGAGTCACGATTTGACTTTTTGTTACTGTGCGAAATGTAAAGTTAACCGACTTATCTATTTCAATTGATCTCTGGTACACATAAAATTACACCTTTTAAACTTTCGCGCACTGTTATAAATTAATTACAGTGACTACGACCGGTGCAACCTGCAGATCTGACACGCTATCTCGCTATTTTATATTTGAATCGGGTGAGATAGCTTTACTGAAACTGGGAACGGGAATGTGTGGCTGACAAACTTAGTCCGGCTAGTCCCGCCTCACCTTATCCCCGTTTATATAAATAAACAAAGATGAGCAAAGATATAACCAAAACTTTTTTGTAACTTTCGCACTTCTTTTTATATTCGTCAAGAACGATAGTGACAAATATGGGTTTAGTTATTCCTTGGTTTATAATTTTTAAGCTATTGCATAGCCTTTATCGCGGGCTTTGAGCGCGGCGACCAAATCAAGAAATTCCGTAACGAAAATAAAACCTAACACCCCCCCGACGTTGAAAGCCGTGCATCGTCTAACGTCGTTTCAGTTCGGCAGACTTCGGCACGGTGTTTGTGTGCCTGCTACTAGACGTCGTGTAGATAAGCTGCTAACTGCTCATATCTGATTCTATCTCTTTTAGACACTGACACTGGGACAGCGTGCTTTTTGGCCGCGAAAATACGCGGGCGAAGCCGCGGGCAACAAGTACTTTTATATTATAATATAATTGTAATGATCGAAAGCCGTCAAAGAAGAAAATAGGCATACGTTTAATCCGTAAACTGTACAAAAGTACAGTACCATCAGGTATACTTTGTACATTTGTGATATGCATTCAATAAAGTCATTTAGATATGAATGCGCCGGCGCATGCGACCCGCATTTGTATTGCACGTCACGCCCCGCGTCCTGTATACCGAGATTATTGACGATTTAAAATGATTTTCATCCATTGAGTGACTCAATTTGCGGAACTGAAAACAGACTGTCACGTCATCCTCACCACAGATTAGATAATAGCAAACAGCACATAGATTTTATTTATTAAACTTTAAAAAAATACTGATACAATAGGGAGACTTAAAGCTATGTTCAAACTGAGTCTCCACTCCTAAAAATTTCTCGTCATACAGTCATAATTATTCTACTCTATATGCTAATTATCATTACGGAAAGAAAAGCAATATGATCACTGGTAAAAGAAATGGATACGTTAGATTAGGTGCTGAGTTATTTCCGCATAAAGTGTCTACCTTTATAGATTATACCCGAGCACTCATGTACAACTAAAATAGCATGTTTGGAAAATTAATGTATTTCACTGTGTACATGATGCAAAATAAATACACTATGTTATGTTTAGTTTCTTGTATAAATTAATTATTAAAATATATTTTTTTATACCACAAAGCATGCATTCGGCCCGCCCGATGGTAAGCATCACCGTAGCCTATAGACGCTTGCAATACCGGGGTATCACTCACGCGTCGGCGTCGCCAACCCTCCCAACCTCCCCGAGTGGAGCTCTGGAGACATTATATTCAAATAAATAGTTACTAGTTGAAAAGATGAGCTTATCTCTTTATGAGATTTCCTCCAGCCTCCAACTCTGGTATATTTATTGATATGAATAGCAAAGAATATTTTCCGGTACCTATTTTCGAAATATGCAAAAGAGATAGGTAAGTTTATTTAATATTCTATCATGCTATTATTTATACTAACGTTAAAAGATTATGTGGATGTTTGTCTCTTTCCCGCGAAAATGGCTAGGTGGATTTACTTGAAATTTGATGTACAGGCAGTTCTAAACTTGGATTTAAACATAATATAGTTTTAATCCCGAAATCACCTCGGGAACGGAAACAATGAATACGCCAAGCTGATGAGTTTTTGTATGTATACTTGCTAATTGCATAATTATTTTTTTGTCTTATTACATTTTATTCGTATTGTATGTCCGTTTATAAGGAAAAAACCCATTTATATGTAAAAAGACTATTAGGAATTGATAAAATTAAGCGTGGACAAAGCCTCGAGCAATGGCTAGTTAATTTACATTAAAATTTGTAAAAGATTTTTGTTAATTAAATATTTTCTGTGGGCATTTAGTTGCATTTAGCAGTGTTTTTTTGTTAATATCACATTAGAATGCTGTAATATGCAAATCTAATGCGTAGAACATTATTCTCTTACTTATATTCGTTAATTATTAATCCTTAGAGACATGATTTATAATATTGAAATCTGTATAAACTGTAAATAGATGATATGTATAGGCGCTGGTGCCAACCGCCGCGATAGTTGAAAAGTTCAATGTACTAACTAGACGTGTCGACTGCAAAGTATTTATTGACAGTTTTTGTGATACAGTAATTACTGTCTGTTGACTTCCGAAAAGTAATGCATGAATAAATTAGATATATTATCATCAATATACTTTTTTTATTTAGCCATTCAGATTCTATAGTTGTGCAAAATCCTTCACTAGATATTTTTATTTATTATATTTTCTTTGTTTTAATCCAATCATCACTTTCCAGAACCTTGCAATCCTTTTCAAATTATATTATAGAGCACTATAGATTTTTAATTAATCCTTAGATATTAGTAGCCGCAGTTAAAGTCCGCTCCGTTCAGCTGTGTCAGAATAAACGCGCCCTAAACATTCTCTACCGCCAGTTCTGGTATCGACGCCATCTGTTATAGAACTGCTGACGTCAGCAAGGGCCTGTCCATTCCATACGTCATAACTCTGTAGTAAACAGTTTTCAAGGTCTGGATTGGTTACGCCTACTAATAAACTATTTTAAACTTGACAGATGTTTGGGCGTGTGGCATGGGTTTTCATAGAGTATTTTATTTTATTTTAAAGAAAGTTTCTTTTTTTTAAATTGAAGGTTTACCCGGGAATTCCGCCGTTCTACCCGTAATGTCAGGGATAAAATAATTACTGTCTTAATCTACTGTTCCAGTTAACAAATTGTTTATAAGAAATATCCTCACTTTCATACATACGAACTTTCGCATGTGTAATAGTGATCTTAAAATAGTGGGATTCTACAATACGAAGCATAATAGGCTTTTATAATGAAGAATGGTTGTTAAATGACAATAAAATGGGCCGCATACAAACGACAGGTGGCATACGGCTGTGTGTCGGAACTCGGAAGTAATAGAGAAAAATAACTTTTCCTTCATATTTGGCTTTTGAAATATAAAAAACATGTCATGTCTTCTTCGTTGTGTTCTTTATCATAATAAAGTGATTTGTTATCGATTCATGTTTATATCATATCGATTTATAGTTCAAATTAGCGGGTCTATTCTCGTAACAATACAGTTTCAATTTCATCTCAAACTCACCCACTATCTCGCTCAATTCGTATTTTGTATGAGTGAGACAGCGCTTGATATTGACATCAGATTGTAACTGTTTTTGTTACGAGAATAACTATATTGGAACGGTATTTTTCTAATTCGTAGTGTCATTAGAATGAATTTCATAGCATGACAACGGAACGGATAGACATCATCTGTATAAAAATACCATGGTTTGTGTGTGGACACGAACTAATCAATTGACTTATTTAGAGATGCGGATTGTGGAATCCGCATCTCTAAATAAGCAAATTTATTGCTGCAACTGGCTGCAAGCGTATAAAAGATATATTCAATAGTGTTTTGTGCGGTTAGACGCATCCAAATTTAGATTCAGAACTGCGAATAATCGAGTAGGTAATTATTTTTGGAAGCTTTTTGCCATGTACCATGACCAGATAATAAATTATTGATTGCGTAAATTATTGCTAAATATAACATTTACGAAAGCATTACGAATATCAACATACTATGTGTTAAGTAGTAGTTGCCTACTATATACGATCAGGTCAATAGCATATCAATATCTTAAATTGTTTCTTCTTTTCGTCGTCAGCCTATACTATAAGTATTATAATCTGTGTTATAGGAGTCCAATGCTAGACATGGGCGTCTAACATTGCAAGCAAATCAACTCGGTGTTCGATATCAGTCAGTCACCTAACAGATTAGCTATAACCACTTGAAACAAACTGAAACCCGAATTCATCTTCAAACAATTCATAAAATCAATTAATTTCAGAATAATAAACAAAACAAACCTCTCACCTTCAAAGGGAAACCATATTACTCAAGTACGTAA
Organism: Endotricha flammealis; assembly: GCA_905163395.2. Taxonomy (NCBI): domain Eukaryota; kingdom Metazoa; phylum Arthropoda; class Insecta; order Lepidoptera; family Pyralidae; genus Endotricha; species Endotricha flammealis. The sequence goes on along the minus strand of LR990861.1, from coordinate 11,007,856 downwards.
TTAGATTTGTATTACAATAGAACGGATTAATGTCAACACGTTTTTGTGACGCATCCATTGATTTGACCACTCAAATATTTATCCAATCAATTTTGCTTTAGCCTCATTGACATTTGGAGCTTATTGACCGAAAGGCATCAATTTAGCGAGTGTCGACAGTTATTGACTGATCCTTATCAACGTTTAAGTGGTTGATTTATTGTCTTCAGAAAACATACAAACGTCTAATGAAAATACAGCGTGTATATGTTTATATCGTGATTAGGAACTACTTTGAAACGCTAAGTAAGCGGAATCAGCCACTAAGAGCCACAGCACACGGCGTATTTTAAACGCGCAGAGGACGCGCGTTTCGTGCTACATTGAGCTCTTTATATGTTAGACCTCACGATGAAATGATCGCACTCTTTCATAAATCCAAACGGTGTGTTTGAGCGGGATAGATATAAGATTTTGACAATTTTATGTAGAATTGTGTAAAATTTATTATTTTACGATTGTCTACTAAAGACGTAGAATTTAATGAAAATATACTTTCTGCTGCAGTATCGAGAGATAGAAGAAAGCTCCATTTTAAAACACGACGGTTAGAAGTTTTAAAGTAATGCCTATATAAAATTACATCGACATTTCACTGTCTACTATTTGAATTTACGTCTAAAAGTGAAACTAATTATTCGATTACGAACAAATTTAACGCTTGTCCATTTAAAAAAGCGGTTACTTTTTGCGCTATCACTAAGTCACAGACACTAAGATATAATATCACAGGACGACTTAGTGACAGAGACAAAACTAACCGAACTAGTATCGTGGACAGTCATTTTTTTTTTACATATTAATGGCCATTCTGTATCTCAGCCGGGGTGCTGCGCTCGCTATGTGCGCGAACCTTTCAACTCCGCGCAGCCTCCGTAGGCCTCTGTAGGCGATCCAAACAAGTAACTACATTAGTAAATTTGTGTCAGACTGTGTCCTAACTCTGACGGCTTTTGACCGCGAACAAAAACCGGAGCTTTCATGACATACGTCTCTATTTAAGCAGTTGCAAGAACCTTTATTATTCATTAAGAAAGCATGCCTGAAACATAATGAGACATATCATATATTTATCCTTTGCAGTGCAGGTATTTCGAAAGCGAGACAGTATGATGCGGACGTACGCGCGACTCTTCTTTTCCCGTCCGAAAAAAATCACAAACAACTTGTTTTTTTTATATTGTTCATTATTTTGTAATAATTATTTATCCAAGTATCGTTGGCCCTACAGTTGCATACTTTAATTTTCACGCCCGAGCGCCTTCTCACGCGCGACATTTCGAAAAGGTGCAACGTTTATAGGTTACTGTGACCTTATTAGGTAACATCGTATAATAATGCTGTCTGCCTAGAGAGTAAACTCTGTAATAACGAAAATAAACATTTTTAAATGCCACTATAATTAATTGCGGACATAGGAAATAAAGTACAGATGGGAAAAATGACACAAACGAATAATAAACCGAGACTACCGGTCGTGGTCATGGTGACATGACAACATAGTCAACGTGTGATGCGCGAGCGCGCGAGGATTTAATTGATGACAAAATGATTGAAATAATGATTGAATAAAAAAAAACATGTAATATAAATATCAGTATGATCAGCAGATACAGGAAGTCCTGTGTTAAAAATAAACTATCCATAGTATACAATTGTTATAACGAGGTGTATGATGCTTATCATTATTTTACGTCACATCACATAACTTACTTCTACATGTATGTACATTATATAAGGCCTATAATTTACATTATTGCCACTATTACTATGACTAACCGTGTAATAAATGCATCAAGTCACGGAATAGAATATTCTCCTTGTAACAATAAAATATATTATTAAGTAAGTCAAAAGACTAGGTATTGATGTAAATGAGAAAGAACTACAGTGAATATAAATTATACTACTTCATGTATAATTTCCATATGTGTTTTCGAAAAATAGATAGTTTAGTATAGATAGATAGTAGGTTGGTGTTAATGGAAAATGCCAGACTTTCGATAGTATTACTACCTACCGATAATAAATAAATAAATAAATAAATAAATATATAGGGACAATTCATAAAGATTGAGCTAGCCCCAAAGTAAGTTCGAAACTTGTGTTGTGGGATACTAACTCAACGATATTATATTTTATAACAAATACATATATAGATAAACATCCAAGACCCGAGGCCAATCAGAAAAAGTTCGTTTTTCATTATGACCCGACCGGGGATCGAACCCGGGACCTCCTGGGTGGCGGTCTGGCGTGGTAACCATTAGTAGTAATCGATGGTATCGATATTATATCGGTTATCGATTTTTGGGTAAACTATGGATTGTCTATCGGCATTGAACTGCGATCGGCAACACTCTCCTATACATAAAATTTTTTTTTTCTCGCCCACCCCTTGTTGTGGGGTATCGTTAGATAGGTCTCTTCAAAACATTGAAGGCATGGGAAGATCATTTTTAATACAATGATCCATTTCGGAATTATTTACATTTATCGTGTCAATTTTCGTTTTGCGCGGTGGTCCCCCCCCCTCTATCTCCGAAAGTCTTGTGTTTAGGAATTTGAATACAATCATGGACTACTACTATGATTTTACTACTACAATATGCTGAACCTTCAATGAAAACTATGTGTGATTGTCTATCGGCATTGAACTGCGATCGGCGACACTGTCTATTATAGCTGGAATTAACAATGTCCGCCATAAGATTGACAATAAGCAGACAATCTCATTGACATTCCGTAGGAAAACTAGAGTTCTCTTAGAACTCACAACGAATTTAATGAAAAAGATGTTAGACTGAGAGAGAATTATAAAAAGTATATGGTAAACAAAAGTGAAAAGACGAGAAAGCTGGTATTTTGGAAAAAAAAGTACTCGAACACAATATTATAATGCAATCCGTCACAGAGAGTCAAGAATTGGGCGCAGTACTTAAAAATACTTATTGTTTTTTGTTAAAACTATCATGACAGTCAATCTTGTCGTTTTATTTTAATCTATGATTTTATCAGTTGATTAGCCAAATCGGTTACTAAATACTGGTAAACACTTACCACAGTCCTATTGAGAAATAAACGCTAAAATAGTTAATAACGTCTTATATTAGAGCCTAATAGCGCCATATGACAGATTTGATGACGGCATTTTAAATTCATTACATAATCATACATTATGGGTTGCGCTTGCATTCCCAATTTGGACTTGACGTTTTTAACACCTCATACAATACAATACTTGAGTTTCCGTCAACTCCATTTGTAACACAGGAATATTATTTACATATACACATATATTTTTACTACAAAGCTGCGTCTGCGACTTCGTCTGTGTCGCGTTTGTGAAATTGCGCGTAATATATGCAGGCTCTACACTTTACGGCTTGCTAACTATATACAATACATATCTATTTATGTACAGATTTATTTTCGCCAAACAAGGTGACTCCTCGCAGTCTGATGTATAAATAGATAGTTAGGCCTCATTCATACGAGCAGAACTTTGATGTCGACCACCCGCTGAGTGGACAGCTTGCTGTTGGGTGTTCGACAGAAAAGTGATGTTCGTGTGAATGGCACCATACTTCACATCACCAGTTCTCGCAACCCCGCCACTTTTAAGACGGAGACGGTGGCTAAGAGTCAGGTTTTTAGTTGCCGTATGTTCCTCATTGGCTTGAGAGGCGAAGGAGATGACTCCTCTCAGTCTGATGTTTAAATATAGTTAAGTTAAAAAATGAGACACCCCGATAACTTTGTCAATTAGCGCAAGTGCTTTTTGATGCGTTTAAAAACCACGGGTATCTATACAGAAACATACTGGGTAGCAAGGGCAAATGACCATACATCTTTGTGTACAATATTATGAATGATGTACTTTACAACAGATTGCTCATAAAACAGGTAACTACAATGTATTCTGACTTTCATATTTCCTCTTTTTTTGTGGTCACAGAATGCGGTATAACGCAATTTAGGAAATATGAAGAAAATTATGAAAAGCGCCATAACAATCTTATTGCGTCATATTACATTGTGGTAAATTACGTGATAATTATCTACTTATAATAATCGCATTTCTAACTTTACAAGGGTCAATGCTGGATTACATTTTTTAATTATTATGATATGAAACTTTCGGGTACCAACATTAAAATATGAACAATTTCTTATTGTAAATTAAATAGTAAAGTTTAAATTTAGTATAGCATAGTAAAAGCAAGAAAAGTAAGTAAGGAAATGTATTAACGTAACAACAATTAACAATTCCACGCTGTTCGTTTGCCTTGCTCCGGTGACACAGTGGTCGGTAGCCAATCGGCTTATTGGTTGTGCGTGTCTGGTTTAGGGTTGACATAAATTGTAGTTTAATTGGGGATGTGATAGAGGGTATAGAATAGAACGTGTAAACGCCTTAACGCAACTTTAAGCAATGTGTATGTGTGTAATATAGAATTATTTTGTCACTGTCATTTTTGAATAGAATTAAATGTGATTAAATCAAGCGCGAAGTTACTAATCCTTTTGTTTTGTCACTGAATAAGTAGTGACTTAGCCCTTTGTTTTGTCACTGTCATTCTTGAGTAGAATTAAATCAAGTTACAAACAATGAACAAAATCAATTAAATCAATCAAAAGTGATAAAACAGTAAATAACTAAGCCCTCGTTTATTGTGTTTATTGATACGGTCAATATTACGTGTATGCTGGCCGCTGGGCTCTATTAAAAGAGCGATTAAATTACGTTGAGATATTTTTAAATGTTTTTTTTACATAATGTGTTGCTAACCAGAGATATACATAATATACTACTTTTGTGTGTATACTGGGCTGATGTGTGATGCTAATAAAAATGTTTACATGACGATTACGTAGTTTAAAGTTAAATAATAGAACGATTCTACAAATGGCAACTTACGTTAGTTAATTACCTTTAGATATTTTCATTTCAATGATGTCGAAATTAAATTCAATAAAGACGTTTTTTTCTTTTTTTAAAGCAGAAAATTAATTTCAACCTGTAGCTTTATTAGTAGCATTCGGTGCTTTTTATTTCTAAATTGTCATTAACCTACCGTTGTAGATCTAGTATAATAAATATATTGTTGTACAGAACCTGGAACTTAATATACGACACGACTACATTTAATAAATTAATGTAATTGTCTGTTATAAAGAGGAACGATTTGTACTTTTGTATTTTTGTTTCTAACGAATAAATTCAAAACCTACTAGTTTTTGAGTCGGTCGCCGGTCGATTTCGAGAATTCTTTCACCGCTGAGCAGTACATTACCTTTACCCCCGTGTGACATAGGCTATAATTTAATTTTAAAATTAAAAAAAAGAGTTAATTATCGTTAGTAAAACCCGAGCAAAGCTGGGACGGGGCTTTAGTTAATAATAAATTTTAAAAAACCTACAGAAAGCGCAGCTCATAGAAGTTCTTAGACAGCACATTTCTCCGAAAACTATTACTGCCAGCCCTATTGGTTATAGTAGCGGTCATCCGCGACAATACTAACCGGCCAAGCAACTTTCGCGGCTCGTCCCAATATTGCAAGTGAACTGTTGCATCACACGATGACAGTACATAAATTATAGGCCTATCTTTTAAAGATATTGGTTTTAGATCCCATATTATGTTGATATCTACTTCTTCGTGTCAATGTAGGTGATAACTAGTAGAAGTAGTGTACTTTATAAGAATGAAAGATAAATGTAGAGAAAGACGTGTAATTGACGACCTCCGTGGCGTAATGGTTACCACGCCAGACCGTTACCACGCCAGACCGCCACCCAGGAGGTCCCGGGTTCGATCCCCGGTCGGGTCATGATGAAAAACGAACTTTTTCTGATTGGCCTCGGGTCTTGGATGTTTATCTATATATGTATTTGTTATAAAATATAATATCGTTGAGTTAGTATCCCATAACACAAGTTTCGAACTTACTTTGGTTCTAGCTCAATCTGTATGAATTGTCCCTATATTTATTTATTTATTTATTTAATGACAGAAGAGGAATTTCATTGTAAGTCCCTATTAGCTACATCTGACCTGGGTCCTCCTCTGCTTGATAAAACGGCTAAGCTAAATTAAGTTAGTTCAATTATGTGAGCTAAGCGGTCGATTTGACCCTCCTTTCGTCAAAATCATCCTTCCCTACCATTTGCTTTTGCACTCGGTCCAACTAGCTGCCGGATGCTCTACCCACTTAAATGATGACTCATCGGGAAGACTATAATAAAAAATTCAAGACTTAAGTGAAGCTTAGTCATAGGAATCTAGAACTATTAACACTAAAATATTGTCACCATAAATTGAAACAAGGTGTGTATGGTATGTTGGGAGTCCAGAATTTGTATAATAGATTCTGTGTAACTGTTTCAACGGGAACCGTTTGACCCGATGCGATGATGTAATCAATCACCAATTCTTATCTCCTGCCCCTCTATTCTCGTAAAAAAACAGATTCAATCTCGATTCCAACTCAAGCGCTGTCTCACTCATCCTACTAATATTATAAAGGCGAAAGTAATGTGTATGTTTGTTACTTCTTAAAACGCTCAAATGGCTGGGCCAATATTTATGATATTTGGTACGTAGGTAGCCTTGGATTAACACATAGGGTACTTTTTATCCCGAAAAATACGCGATTCCTGTAGGATTTCATTAAATGTCTCATGTAGATGGCGCTACTGTGCATTAATAAATACACGCAAACGAAGTTGCGCGGGTTTCACTAATTATATTATAATGCTGCATTTAGTATTATCTTCCTACGGTGAGTGAGGTCTCCAGAGCTCCACTTGGGGCGTTGGGAGGGTTGGCAACGCGTGAGTGATACCCCGGTATTGCAAGCGTCTATAGGTCTTCGGTGATGCTTACCACCAGGCGGGCCGTATGCTTGTTTGTCAACATTGTGGCATACAAAAAAAACTTTCAAACTCTGTTTATCATACAGTCAACAATATTGAAAGAGGTATTAAGGGGAGAACCCTGAATACCTCTTTCAACATTGCTGACTGTACTTGTACTACCCGGTAGAGAACTAAGAATAAAGATTTTATGTTGATAATGTAAGCATATCGTTATGGAACTTTGCATCGTTATGAAAATAATAGTACATATGAATAATATTTATAAATAAAAATCATTTCCTGGAATATTTAGAAAACATTGAATCATATTTGTGGCCTTGAATACCTCTTTCATTGATTGATGTACTTCTTTTTAGGGTTACGTAGTAAACTACAAGGAACCCTTAATAGTTTCGCCATGTCCGTCTGTCTGTCTGTCTCTCTGTCTGTCCGTCCGCGGTCTAGCGCCTAGACGCTTAATGCTAGAAAGCTGTAATTTGGTATATATACACATATTATCAATGCTAACCAAGTGCTGGAGCAAAATTTTGAAGAAATTTTTTTTGGGGTGCGTCCCCTACATGTAAAGTGGAAAATATTTTTTTTTTTACGCGCCCACCCCTTGTTGTGGGGTATTGTTAGATAGGTCTCTTCAAAACATCTTTTTTCGATACAATGATCCATTTCGGAATTATTTACATTTATCGTGTCAATTTTCGTTTTGCACGGTGGTCTATCTCCAAAAGTCTTGTATTTAGAAATTTGAAAAAAAATCATGGTAGTAGTCCATATACTGAACCTTCAATGAAAACTATAACGGTTAAGTAGACTCTACTAGTTACGGAGTAATAGCCGACGAACTTATAAAATAAAATTTATTTGATGAAAACTTACAAATGTCATAGAATATGGCATTGTACTCATCTGCAAGCAAGCAAACCGTAGCAAATACGGAACCCTACATTGTGCGTGGCCCATCATGTGCTTGCCCGGTTTTTTTGAAGTGATTAGCGGCGCTTGGCACATTTTTTAGACATTAAATTTAAGTTTTCACTTGTGCCGGACTTCCGGAGTGCAACCCGTCCTTTTTTTATGCCACAAAGTTGGCAAACAAGCATACGGCCCGCCTGATGGTAAGCATCACCCTAGCCATAGACGCTTGCAATACCAGGGGTATCACTCACGCGTTGCCAACCCTCCCAAGTTGTTTTTTTCTATGATAGAGGAGGAGAAAGGAGCTAGCAGGTCATCAGATGGTAAGCAATCATCGCATCCTTTCACATCCTCGACTTCAAGAGTCTTGGATGCATTTCCCAGGAATTGAAAAGGAATAAGGAAACAGGAAGGAAGTGGGACGTGTATGACTTCCTGATTTTCACTCATGTAAATATTGCGTGAAGGGATTTACTTGAAAATTTATATCAATTAGTATTTATATTGTACTATGTAATTACAAATTTTCGAGTAAATCCCTACACAACATTTTTTAAATCTTTAACATAACCGGGGGGGGGGGGGGGGGGGGTTTAGCCCATTCCTTTGTTGACTGTACGAAGTTACGAACCCTAAAACAGCGGGCCTATTCAAGTAACTAAAATTGACAAAATTAAGTCAAATCATCTCAAGCGCCTTCTTGCTCGCACGAAATATGTTACGAGAAATAGGCCTACAGTTATAAGTATGTGAAACTAAAGTTATCGCAAGCTGACATATTTTCGTTTTCATTTCGATTTTATGATCTCTAGTTGCAAAATCAAATGTGTTATGATTTGCAATAAAAATATACTCGAAGGAATTTATGATTTCGTATGAACAAAAACTGGTTTATTTTTATTGTATTTTATAATTTATTATAATGTTTGACAGATTGTGCAATTCTTTGACTTTTGATATTTTATAAATTAACCCACTATTGGGTGAAAAGCATGTCAATAAAAAATCTCTCTCTGTCCTCTTTTTCGCAAACTACCCTTTTCTGAAACAGAACTTTCCGATAATTATCAAACAAAAATTTTTTAAAGGCAGTTCTGAATTTTAATTTTAATTTTGAGTGAGTGAGTTTGAGCTATTTAGTTACATTTTTTTTAAATAAAATAGATATTATGAAATTGATACTAATAAATTTTAAAAACAGTTAGTCCTTCTTTTTTTCTGGTATTATTATAGTATGAAATAAGATGATAGATACATATACTTATATATTTATGGAATAAGTTGTCAAGATTTAAATTTTTGAAATCTACAGTCGGTTTCAAATATTTGTACCTGATACTGGATATCAAAACATAATCACACTTGATCGTGAAAAAAATAGGGCACAGTTTAACATTGCTCCAGGCAACCTTGCCCGCAGGGCCGGCGACACCGAATCTCGTAATAGAACAAGTTGCGTGGGCGCACGATCTTTCTCCACAGTATTTGCTCAAAACACTCGACTCGCGCTCGCGTAGATCGATTTACACATAGATCAAAGAAAGTCTGATTTTATCTAAGACTCAAGAATTCTGATACTACAACACGTGTTCCGTTATACTATTGTCGCATTTGTCACGTCTATATTTTTATGGTCATTGTAACATTTTTTTTAACCGTGCAATAAATTTCATGTTTCTGTTTCTCAAATGCAATGTGTTGATGTGATTGTGTTTTTGTTTACGTGATCCGTCCGAGTCTATGATGAGATACATGCAGTATTGTCTGGTGCTTGCGTACAGGTAAAATATTTGTCTCATTTTAGAAAGTTACATTGTCTCACCTGAAGATCCGGGGAGAAATCAAAACAATCAAATGGCAGAATATTAACTTGATTAAAAAACAGGCAAGTGTGCAGTCATGCTTGTTCAATAAAGGTCCTTAAAAAGTCTTATTTCGTTTTTACATAGAGATGAAGCGAAATAACGTTAAAAACTCTGCTTTTTATATTTTCTACCTTAAACAATGAATTCTGTAGACTTATTAGATATTTTAAAAACTCTGCTTTTTTCTCCCAAGTATAAACTGTGAATCCTAAAGACATTAGTCTTATAATATGAATAACGCATTAAAATGAAAATACTGTAAATATATACTTATCAAACATCCAAATACAACTAAGAAACATGAACTAATCAGTAATCAGCAAATTTCGAGTTCAACAGGTGTAATGTGTAATCAATCAATTAGTTTTCTATAATTACTTGCAAAGTTATAAATATGCACTAATTTGAGATTTCGCAATTCTGCAAAGGACGAAATAAAATGCGGGTGATAATGAGAGATTCACGGCAATCATGATTATGTAATTATGATTTTATTATTGCACGATTGTCACCACAAAATCTGTGGCCACAACTTGACGTTACGTAGATGGATGTTGACGGCATCGGCAGTACAAATGAGTAAATAAACGTTTTCATCAACTTTCTAAGTAGCAACTAGAAGAATCAAACTCATAAACTTTCAATAGATAAATAAATCGAACATAGTTAAAGTTAAAACATCGCGTGTTACCACCGTGTGGCATTTTTTTTTTAAATTATGTCGTCTGCATTCATATCTTTGCAATTTAACCAGTGTCATGTCAAGTAAAAAGCAGCAAAGTATTCATGTTGTAAGTATATCAATCAGAGCAACGTATTCATGCCGTCTCGACTAAGTATTCATTTAATCTCTGAGAAACATCCCGCAAAGAAGTTTAGAAGAACTTTTAATGCACTTATCATTGTTATTGAAAGTTCCTAAACATAATCTTCAATCTCTATGAACATTATCCGATGTTTGCTTTACATTATGCTAGAATTTTTTTAAAGACGTGCTCATGTTGAAGCTGTCATAGTTTGCGCCAAAATCCATGTAACATTTTATTTTCACTCCAAAAAACCTTCAACTGTCAACCTGGGATATTACAGATACCTACTTAGCTAGAAAGTTTTAGAAAAACTAATGATTATACCACGTTTCAAATTTTTTTGTATTATGCTATTCATCAATTAGTATACCTTCCTTCACCCATAGGTACTGATGTTAAGCATAAGTGGAGTCGAAGAATTAGAATCACAGGAACGTGATTACCGTTCGCGCGTGCCGTCGCGTCGCTCGTCGTCATTTTATTAGTTACAAAACTTTTTATAACTTTATTATGGTCTTTCTCAAGACTTCAACTCATAAACTTGATAAACTAACTCGTTTTATTCTCCACCTCCCGTGACCACGGCACGGCAGATATAGCTTTGTCGAAACATAAGCGTCGTCCATAAGTAGTTTGAACCCCCATTAACTATCTCTCCTTCTACTTCATAAACATCTTATCTGATGATCGTGGCAGGCAAATCCTCATAAAGCGAGCTCTCCCCCTCCATCGATTGTGGCATTCTGTAGTGTAGCAGTTAGCACACTAGTAGTTTTGTCCAGAAGACTTTGTAACTTGGTCAGTGCGTCGTTCTGGTGATCAGCTTCGTGGTTTCTGCCAACAACGATTAGATTTTCCAAGTTTAACCTGTCTACTTCAATGTGCGGTGAAGTCAACTTTAAAACCCCTTCAATATATGGGAGACTTATATATTAAGTAGTGAAATTAACTCGACTACTGTACAAGATAGATATTATAGTGTAAAAAAAGTTACTCAGTATTGAGAATAAGTATGGGTTGATGACGACTATTGTTTTTTGACCCCGTTTAAATATTTCCATTAAAATACATCGTATTCATGTTCAATAAATGGATAAGGTTGTCTCAAAGATAATGAATACATCCTTGAATCATTTCACTGAGTGTTAGTAGACGTATAAATGGGGATATTATCTAAGTGTCTGGAGGTGTCGAGCCGTCGCGTCGTCATTATAATTTATATCTGCGCTCTACTGCGCTATTTGACCGTTTTTTGAATATTATACTTATAGAGCTGTCGTTTAAATGACTATAATCTATGCACAACTCCAATTATTAAAGGCTGACTTTTAAGGTATCTGATATATCCTTCAGAAATACTGACAGATTCGTTTGGTTGATAAAACAATTTATCTGTTTTACCAATTTGGGAAGTAATTTTACTTTATTTTTTCTAAATGAAAAACCAAACTAACTTTATATTTTAGTGCGACTTGTCGAGGTTTTCCCTGGTGTCTACAGCATGAGGTTCTTCAAAAATGGCGTGAAGAGGTTCTTCACACAGGGTCTGCAGCGCGTTAATTATGTTTTGACTATGTCTATGGCCTGTGGTGACGCTTACCATCAGGCGGCCGTACTTGTCTGCCACCTTATTGGTATATAAAAAAGACCTAGTTGTAGAGACTGCTACAATCGTTGGTTCCCAAAGCCTAGTTGTCTAATTGAACAATTCTGGACCGGCAGGAAATTGGTTATTTCAATTCGTTAAATCATTGATGTCACTTTCTACTGAGAGTTGTTGATGCGTATTTAATTGTGTGTAAATAACATGCAAGTAGAGGCTTCATTTGTATGTTGTTGCATTTTGTATGTTATTATTTCCGAATTTATGCTCCATCTGGCACTTAATTTTATTTTCTCTTGGTTGGCAATTATGGCTAGAAAAATCTAACAGTAGCGATCCTTGTAAATATTTCTTCTAGACATTCATGTATTAATCGCGCACTTTCGTTTCTTATGTTCATTTGAAAATTTAAAAAAAAACTTATTTTCACAAAATAATTTAGTAAGAATTTCGATTGTCTTCTGTCCAGCGTTTTCAGCTGTGCGCAAATAGGGTTAATTAACAGGTTTTATATTTATATCTTAGATGAAGTGTTAAATTAACTAAAAAAGACAAGTAAAACAATAATTATTCACGGTAGAAACCGGTAATCATGTAGGTACTAATTTATTAATTGAATATAAATTATAACTATCGTAACGTTTTATTCTGTGTATTCCTATTTTTATTGCTCATAAAAATTAATATTTATATGTTAACGCAGTATATCAACACAACATACCCACAGGTTAATAAATTATATATTTTTATTGCAATATTTATTATCATTTAAATATTCTTGTAACATGCATGACAAGTTACATATTTCAATGTTAATAAATTCTGTGATAACAACAAATTCTACAATACTCAACGACCATGTACAATAATATTTTAAATTGTAATATTTTTTTCATGCTTTTATATACATTGCTTGTAGCAGGCGAAGTGTAACTAAACTACTCACAAGTTCACAACCTAACACTATTATGTATTTGTATAGTTTTGTCTTGCAAATGAATTATTTGAACTTTGAACGTGCAAAGCGATTAGAGCGGCCTATGAAAAATGAAAGAGATAACCAGGATATAGATTGTCCTATCCTTCCCAATATTAAACTAAGAACCCCACCTGATGGAAAGCCACCGCCTATGAACATCCGCAAACACCAGTGCCAATGCGTTGCCCACTACAAGGGAACAGGGAAAAAGATAGGAAAGGATTTGGGCTACGGGTCTCTCACTAACCGAACGAAACGCATTGGTGCGTTTTTACACGCACCGGTGCGGTAACAACTTACTACTGAGTGAGTAAAATTAAAAGTGTGTTTTATGAAAAAAACATCAAAATCCTTTCGCTTTATTGTACTTAGGCTTGATATAACGACGTTTCTCTAGCATACAGAAGGTCGTATTTTTATCCCGTATGTCTCGTTCCTTGAATGATATATCATTCAGGGAACAGGTGGTGGTAGGTAGTGTAGGTACTACACCAGTCGAGCTAGCTTATTCCATACTACTCCAATAACATCATATAGACGATCGCATCTTTATTCTTTCAGATATTGTGAGAGAGACTGTGTCTTAATTCAAACATCTTAATTAAATTTTCTAAAATAATTTCTATGTCAACAAGAATTTGTCATGATGAAACTGCGGTAACATAACATATGACAGAGTTGTCTCGCGAACCTGTCGCTGACCTTGGCACCAGCTTCAAACCGGTATTATTATTTATACTAACTAGCCGTTGAAGCTAAGTGTCACTGACAGTTGTTTAGAATGCGCTAAGAGTGCGATCAGGTATCCTTTAAACTAGTGTAAAGGCCAGGCTAGTATATCTGCGAGCAAGTGGCAAGCTAAAGGAAATGTTTGTGAAGGCCTTTTTTTTATGGTTATGAAAATGTATTTTCTCTTTAATTTATTAAAACCAAACCCATTGGTATTCGTGTCGTGAATATACCATATCACATTGGTATGTGCACAGTTCATTATATTAAAAAAATTGCACTACAAGTGTAATATTTAAAAAGAAAAGTTTAGACTCCGAAGTTTTTTATAAACAGCCTGATCCACCTTCCCTTTTCATTTCGTCTACCTACATAACTAAATGCGCCTAATTAATTAAAAAAACTAAATTTAGTCGCGCCTTTGTATTGTCACATAATTCTGTAACCGTTTTCTGAAAACCGGACTGCTACGGAATACGATCAACCGATTATCTATTTGTTTACATAAGTATATATGTGACCGTGAACGGACTTTACCGGATGCGGCCTAATCGAATATTGTAACGCGTCATTATGCTAAAGGATTATTAACCTTTAATCCATAATTTTTAATGTAACGTTCTGGAAATGCCATTAAGATATTGATATGGATAAAATACTATAGTTATTAGCAGGACGATTATTTTCATCATAATGACATGAATATTTTAAAGAGATAAATATTACATTTTAATTCAATGTTTAGGGTTTTGTGTTTCTTTGGCCTGTGTGCCCGTGTGTGAAAAAAATAATAAAACGTATTTTGAGTAATTAATACAACTTTCACATTTTTTAGGGTTCCGTAGCAAACTTCAGAGAACCCTTATAGTTTCGCCATGTCCGTCGTCTGTCTATCTGTCTGTCTCTCCGCGGTCTAGCGCCTAGACGCTTATTGCTAGAAAGCTGTAATTTGGTATGTATACACATATTAGCAATGCCAACAAAGTGCTGGGACAAAATTTTAAAAAATATTTTTTTTGGGGTGTCTTCCTTACATGTAAAGTGAAAATGATTTTTTTTTCGCTTACATCCCATGTTGTGTGCTATCGTTAGATAGGTCTCTTCAAAACATTGAGGGTGTGCAAAGATCAATTTCAATACAATGATCCGTTCCGAAATTATTTACATTTGTCGTGTTAATTTTCGTTTTGCAGGGTGGTCCCCCCTCCTCCTATCTCCGAAAGTCTTATGTTTAGAAATTTGAAAAAAATCATGGTAGTAGTTCATATGCTGAACCTTCAATAAAAACTATGACGGTTAAGTAGGCTCTACTAGTTACCGAGTAATAGCTGACGAACTGATAAAATAAAACTTACAAATGTGATAGAATTTGATATTGGACTCAACTGAAGGCAAGCACAGCACAGCAAATACGGAAACCTACATTGTGCGTGGCCCGACACGTACTTGCCCGGTTTTTTTATTATCTTTATTTATATAGCTTATGTCTTTTTAGACATGGCACATTTATTATCGTTGTAGTTTTGTGCCTGGCAACATTCGCTCTCTCCTCTCGGCTCTCGTAGCCATGTACACGCACGATACGTGTCGTCCGACTATTATAAAGAATATTTTTCTGATTAAACTTGTATTCCAACAAGCTGCATTCTTTTTATTATCATACCTAACTACCAAGAGTGTACAAATCTCACACAGCGCAACTAGTTCCAAAGTTAGCTAGACCTTAAACTGTTCCGTGTTGTGCCTCATATAAGTTCTGGGCATATCTGGGCGGGGATCGAAATAGCGCGCTCTGATGCCGAAGGTAGGTCTCACTACATTACACCATCATGATCATTGATCTTGATCCCAGATTGATTGTAACGTGTTGATCAATAAATTGCACACGTTACACGGATCAATGATATTAATTACCAATTCCGGATCTCGATCTATTTTGACCATGTAATAGCTGCTTTTGTTAGACATACACTGTGTTTATATTTATATCTTACATAATTACATGTTCCTTACTTTCCTTACTTACATTCCTTACTCTACCCTCGCCAGCTTATTAAAACGTAACCTTACATTTTAAGGGTCATTGCTATTGCAATGTAACGTGAAATTAAATATTATCTAATTCCTTTCGTTGGAGAATGTGAAGGTTGTCATTATATCTAATAAATATAATTATTTATAACATAAATATGTGTCCTTATTTATTGTCACAAAATTTAATATTCATTAATATTTCACCGTCCATGACACATGCTGAGCGGAGGCCATTTTGGTGCATCCTTTGTGTAAATTCTTTATAATTTTAACAAACATGATAAATATAACGAAATAAAATTGACAGGCCCGCTGGACGAGTGGCTAGCAATGTTTTCTATATTAATAAGTATTTAAGTATATTTAATCAGCAATCTTGTACCCATCCCAGTTTGGAACTAGATGGCGTTGTGTGATTCGTCCAAGTCCAAAAAATCTTTCATTAAAATGCACCAGAAACTCATTGAGAGAACGGCATGAACGGAAATGCGTAAATAAAACTCAGGGCATGCGCGTATTATATCAAAACACGATACAAAGTGCGTCAAGTTCAAGCTTTTTTCATGTCATATGGTGGCAGACACCTGAAGGAAAAGTGGTTTCAGCCTAACATCAGTAACACTATAAATAACCCTTAATGTCTGATTCCTTCCGCACCCTCCTATATAACACTATATATATAGCAGCCCATCTGGGGTAGGTCATCCACCTTACAGGAGATCGAAGTTAAATAGCATTGGTCTCGGCCAAGTTGTGTTCCTACGGTGAGTAAGGTTTCCAGAGCTTCACTTGGGGGCGTTAGGAGGGTTGGCAACGCGTGAGTGATACCCCCGGTATCGCAAGCGTCTATAGGCTACGTACGGTGATGCTTACCATCAGGCGGGCCGTATGCTTGTTTGCCAACTTTGTGGTATAAAAAAATTTTCATTGCTTCAATGCTACTTATTAATTATTTATATTTCTGACTGTTAAAATTTTCGAAAGTTTTCTCTGTGACATTATAAGAGTAGGTACTAATTTGTCAACAAATTAATTTGAATTCGTACAAAGTAAAACTATTAAGTTCAATAAACTAACAGAGACAGTTTGATACAAAGTTTAAAATTCAAAGGAATCTGTTTCAGTTTGCAAATGTCGGCCATTTTATTTCTGAGGCGTATTTAAGAAGCTCAAAGGACTCAGTAATTAGGAGGGAAGTTTCCAGCACTGTCAGTACAAGTTGGTGTTTGATTTTGCAACGTTTTTGCCCTTAATGACTGATTCCTTCCGCACCCTCCTAATGGTGGTGGCTCGCTACTTATTAACATTTTAGTGTCGCTATTAATATTTATAAGCGACCATTTCGATATGGCGATCAATTGGTGAATGGGCTTAATTGTCCATTGCACTTATTCATAATGAAATCTATGAAGTTTATTTTATTATGATGATAGTAAAACTGTTAACCTAATAACTTTTAGTAGATATGACTGTTCAACTAACCCCTCCCCCCTAGATCCGGGGTGAATAGGTTATAGGTAGCAACTATCCGATTCTGTAAGGTAAGACTGTCGTATTTCAATCCTTATAGCGATTTATTTAAATGTGGCTTCAAGTATGATAATCGATTTTCCGCCAATAGGAATCGATTAAAGTTTTAATTTGCAGTTTTCTCTCTTATCTCCGATGAATGAAATGACATACATTGCTATATCGATATGGCAATAAAATGATAGATATCATCTTATTTTAAAAGACATAATGATTTATCATTAACTTGTTATTACTTGTAGATATAATCACGAATGGTTTCTCGTCGTCCTTAATCTTGTTAACTAAAACAGTATTCTAAAATTGTTTTACGAGAAATTTTTGTCTCAACTAAAACTACATTTATTTAATGTAGATGAACGAGACAGGTCACACGATGGTCAACAATCACTTGCTGAAGATTGAGCCAAGAATTATTGTTGGATTTTCAATGGATTTTTTAAATGGAATATGTACACTATATTCCATCCTTTACTAATGTGAACCGTGTCTTACTCACTGAATGAAATGCGAATGCTTCACGACGACGGTTTTCTCTGAGAAGATGGTAAGTTTTGGATCGTGGTAGCCCGGCGAGACGACACTTCCATTGTAAATCAAATTATTCCAAAATTAATCAAATCTCATTGTTTCTTTTCTGTTATTTGTTTCTTATCGATCTTAGAATAACCTACTACATAATGTTACAATACTATTTTCTTTAGCGTTTTCCAAATATTGATCGAAGACTATAAGTTTGGGCACGCAACGCACACGTGTTTGTCTTTCCAACGGAGTCCTGTGTTCACTAGCCAAATAGCTTCAAATCTATGAATATTTTCTTAATAAGATTTTATCATTTTACACATATTTATAGTCAAATATAAAGCTGTGTGCCAACTGGTTTATTTGCTGCATGTCGTAAAAGGTGACTAATGGAATATTCAGTTTATTATTGTATAGGTGACGGACGATACAGTACACAATCGATATTTCGTAGCGACATTCTGAGCTACATTCTTAAATAACCCTTCTTTGCAGTCGGGTAAAAAGACATAAACTTCAGTAGCTGTTTCGAAAAAATTGGCCCTCAAAATATAATATGTTTTTTATAAATAATTATAAATATTCCAACTAACACTTTAATATGCTCTTCTGCTCCGGCTTAAAACTAACAGATAATAATTTCGAAATTCTAGGATCTCTAACGAGTAATATTATTACTCGTTATATTACCCTCAAATTTGTAGGGGTGTCAAAGGGGGTTGCGCTAACCTCATAACTCAATGGTATCGCGGACCCCTTTGACCCTCTGTTACGAAACCTCTTTACGTCAGATGGAGCTTTAAACAGTGGAAATGTAGGTTTCAGTATTTTAGCACATTTGTCTAATTAAACCTGGGAATATCATTTGTAATAAGCATGATATTTTAGCGAGATTAAAACTTTAGAAGTTAAACTTATGATTTTATAATTAAATTTTTATGAACTAATTAGGTTAATAAATTGTCAAATCTAAATTACACCCTTGGTATACTGTCCTAAATAAAATATGAGTCACTAGCGAAACACGCGCAACTTCGTTTGCGTGTATCCCGCCATGTTCGGAAAATCCTTTCTTATCGGATGCCCACATCATACCAAGAACCCCCCCTCCAAGTTTCAGGTCTCTACGTTCAGCGAATTGGGCTATGCGTTGATTCTCAGTCAGACAGACAGACAAAGTTTTTTTATATAGGTTTGACCAAGCGTCCCGATCGGGACGCGCTGAGTATGACATAAAGTTGAAAGGTATAGAATAATAAGGGATTGCAAAGAAAAATTATCTATGGGAACAGAAGCTCAAATAAAATTATTTGCCCAACAGTGGGCCAATTAAAACAAAATAACCGTGTTCGTACTAATTTCTCGTACTTTTTTCGTAATAAATTATAGGATATCAATGAGCTTCTCTGTATTGTAAAACTCTTAATGCTGTTGTCAATCCTGACTTTACGGGAGACTCGGAGGTCGGAATGTGTGCTAGAGTTTTTTTTTCATTTATTTAGGTCTACAAACAGTTTCACACTAATCATAATTACAGGTCAAATTCAAATTCAAAACTTTTATTCAGAGAATAGGTTTTCACAAACACATTATCTTGTCAGGGTATACAATGATTTGTATAAAGTAATCTACTCTTACTACCTACCATTTCGGAAACAAAAGCAAAATGACCACTGGTAAAAGAAATGGCTAAAGAAAACCAGTTACGGCGTTTTTTGTCATTTAAACAGGTTTTGAATAATACATACCTACATAAGTCAGACCAACACCGTTGATCACAATTTACACATAATTTTTTTTTACTTAAGTACCATGTTGACATAAAAGATATCCCGACCCGATTATTACTTTTCAGTTGTTTACAATTGGCAAGAATTTCACATGCACTAATTTAAGGTTTGATTTAAGGTCGAGTTGACGGTTGACAATTGGTCAAGATGAGAATAGACTGATATAAAATATCATTATTGGATGCATCGATATTTTTGAATTGGAAGTAATCCAACTGCATTCTGTTTTATGAATTAATAAACTAGAGACTACTTCTGTATGTCCTGATATCATTGGAAACTTCGAATAAAAACCTCTTCCGTATCTACATCATAAATTGAACCTCTGCTTAATTTCTGTTCTTAAACAGCCAATTGCAGGAACGCATTTTAATCTTAATTCCACATTAAGCAATAATTTAATGTGGTTATTAACTTTAAAATGTATTTCTGCAACTCACCGTAAGTCCAAAGCGTCAATCAGTCAGGATTATATAAGTTAAAGGCACATAATTATTTGCGTATATAATAAGTAATTACTGCGGAAGAATAATTTAAAAATGTACACCGGTGTTTCTTTTGCATTATTGTTGTAGAATTATGAAAAAATACTTTAATAGCTCAATTACTTCATTTACAGATGAACGGTTACAACTTCCTTCCTTAGCAACTAAGGTTAGGCGAACACGAGAAAGTGGAGAGTTTTTCTAACTTTTCATTTGTCTTTTAACTTTGCCACAGTCCATTTCGCGAGTAGTGTAGAGCCAATAATTGAGTACTTGAGATACATGTTTAATTGTTTTATTTCTTTTGTTACAGAAACCTGCGTTCATTCCTATATTTCTGTTTTGAGTAAGTACATTTTAATATCTGAAACATACAGCAGACGGCAGGGAGTCGGGTAGCAGCGCGGGCGCGGTTGTATTTACGGTATTTATATGAACATGTTCACGCGAAACGCGGCACCGTTCGGTAGCGGGTTCATTAATAATTTGAGACAGTCGCGTCGCTCCTGACCTCCTGTCGGCTGTGTTTTTACGCTTTAATATCAAAATTACCTGTCTGTATAATTTTAATTTTTAAGAAATGTCCTTTTCGATCAGCCCTACATATACCACTGCTGGGCTAAAGCTTTCCATTCCCTTTTCTCACGTCTCTATCTATCTAGAGATGTGAGAAGAGGGGAAGTATGAAAAGCCTTTGACAGCAGGCAGAAAAAGTCCTAGATATCTATCTATCTAGGACTTTTCTGCCTACTGTCAAAGGCTCTTTTGTCGACAGACCATCTCACCTTTGGCCTTCCTTTAAGAAGTGTTAATAAAAGAAAATATTTAATGACAATCATTAATTCTCAGTGTGAACCTTATGTAATATAAACATAATTATATACAACCTTGATTACAGGCATCATAAGTGTTTTACGTTTTAGCACCTTATAAATCAAATTTTCGCAAGCCATAAAAACATTTACTTGTTTAGCACCTATCAATTATCCAAATAAAGTGGGTATGTGAAGAATAAATTAACAATTTGCAATATTTTTATGAAATAATTTAGCGACAAATTTGGTTTGATATAGGTACTTATACGAATAAATAAATCTGAAGCGTTTGTAATCTTAAATTCACTGTTATCTAAATAATATAAAAAAATAAAAAACTTTATAAAATTGTCTGACTGTTTAATTACTTCATTACTATTGAACTTAATATTTCCATGAAAATAAGAGCAACAGGATGGCGAGTCTGGCATGAGAGGCATCGGTTAATGTCCCCCTCCGCTTTCCCAAGCGATGGGACGTGCACTAATGCATTTTCCTGACTTACCATAATTAGTTTATTAAAACTATTTAAGGAAAATTTATTGTTCGTAATGCAGATACCCTTTTCTGTTTTTTTAAAATAATTTTTATTATAGCATACGGCTCTGATGGTAAGCATCACTCACGCGTTGCCAACCCTCCCAGCCCCTCCCAAGTGGAAACCTTACTCACCGTAGAAACACAACATGGCCGAGACCAATGCTATTTGGCTACGATCTTCTGTAAGGTGGAGGTCCTTCCCCAGACGGGCTGCTCCGATTTGAGCGGATTATCTGCTGTGCCCTACCTCTCTTAATCTGATTATCGACAATTCGACACTAGACGAGACTCAAATTTCCATTGCAAGATTGTAACGAGATATCAGAAAAAAGTTATGAAAATTAATCAATTTCTGAAAAAAATCTGCCTCAATGAATTTAATCATCGATACTAATATTATAAAGAGGAAAGATTTGATTGTTTGTTTGCATGAATAGGCTCCGAAACTACTCGACCGATTTCTAAAATTCTTTCACCAGTAGAAAGCTACATTATCAGGTAGTAACATAGGCTATAGTTTTTCCCGAAATTCAATGTGGTTCCCACGGGAACGGGTCCGGAACATCACGCGGACGAAGTCGCGGGCAAAAAAGCTAGTAAAAATATAAAGAGGAAAGGAAAGTCTACTTTGCCTTGCTCATGCTCGTCAGAATATATTGACTATAACACTAAGTTTATTTAACAAAGCTAATAGCGCTCTGCGTTTACCGCGAGTGCAGTATCTTGTTGCACTTTTGCACTAACTTTTACTTGCATCTATTAGTCAGAATATAGTGTATTTAGATGTAAATGATAGTATACTAATTACGTAAGTGTGAAAGATTGTTATTTACTCAATAAAAAAATAATTTGTCAAAAATTTGGCATACCATCGGAAAGTAAAGAATTTGCGGACGAGATAGCAATGAGGCTAAAATAAAGACAAAACAAATGAAATATAAATAGATACCTAACGATTTAAAAATACACAAGTCAACAAACAAGTTTAATGTCTTAAAAATCCGATATTTTTTTTTGTGTATCCTATATATGTTTCTCACATAACCTCAACTATAACATAACATTATAATGTTATTGTAAACGTTAAAATTTTTGTAGTCGTTTTTAGTAGGTGCGAAATTACCAGTGGCCCTTATTTTGCTTTGAGTAGTATACAATACATGTTATTCTTTTCCAAAGACTGTCAATAGGTACATACTATATTTTTCTAATTTGAGAAAAAGACTACCTATTTCTTAAAAAGATGGAAACTCTATAACCACATAAACACGCTAAAACCACATTACTATATTCGCTAGTTGAATTTTATAGTTTCCTTGTGTTGGGTTGTGTTATTGGAATAAAAAAAGACTTGTCTCACCCCTGTATTTGTTTAAGAATTAGAAAGAATATCACGTCTCTCACGTAGCGTGGAACTGTGCCCTCGAGAACAATCGCAGTGTACCCTTGATGTCACATGTATCACTTTATTGAACTCTACGCGGCAATTGAACGTGATTTTATTAATAAGTAACTATTGTTAAAGCGAGTTTTTCAAAAAATACTTATTAGGTAGATATTTAATTTGGAGGAAAACAAGAAAAGCCAATCGATGGGCTGTCTATCAATGGACCTTTTCTCGGATAGTATATTTCTTTGGCTGTCATAATCAAATCCATTTTTTTTTTATTTTGTGTACTTTTGAATATTTGATAACTATGTTTAACTAGTGAAACCGCGCAACTTCGTTTGCGTGTATTTATTTATGCACAGTAGCGCCATCTATATCAGACTTTTGGTGAAATCCTACGGAAAACAAAACATACACATAACTTTCGCCTTTATTATATTAGTAGGATTAATCTAATCTTATCTATTTATCTCACTTCATTGTCTCTACATCAATGAACTTCACTGCCTATTGTCAACATGTGGTTGCCGTTCCTGGCTGTACGGGGGGAGACAGAACAACAGGAATATGTTTACGCCAGACCGCCACCCAGGAGGTCCCGGTTCGATCCCCGGTCGGGTCATGATGTAAAAACGAACTTTTTCTGATTGGCCTCGGGTCTTGGATGTTTATCTATGTATGTATTTGTTATAAAATATAATCTCGTTGAGTTAGTATCCCATAACACAAGTTTCGAACTTACTTTGGGGCTAGCTCAATCTGTATGAATTGTCCCTATATATTTATTTATAAAAAAAAAAGGTTTAATTGTATTAGTTTAACATTGAAAGTTAAATTACAGTTTTAATAGCTCCGATTACCACGAAGTAGATAGATTGGTCGCAGTTAAGTACTAGTAAGTATGTAATCAATCCACTTTTCACTTTCCTTTCACAACGAACTATATTGAACCCTATAGAACAGCTAGTTTCACAAAATAACACTTATTGGTTATGGTCTAGCGAGCTACATCGGCACTTTAACACTGATCAAATTGACCACCTATCCTCTGTCAATTAAGCAGAGGAAAGCCAATGATTACACGTGTGAGTGCGTTGCAAAAATAGCCACTTTCTATGTCACTTGATAAACTGCCTGCATAATTCCACTGTTTTTACCGGCATTGGTAAAGTAGGTAATGATTAAGTGCTATACAATTATACATATGCATTATATATTGATGATTTATACAGCAAACAGCAATGACGCTTCCTTAATTGGCTTGTGTGAATTGAGAGGTTGTTTTCTAAAGTCTTAATGCAAATATTATAGTATATATTTTTGGAGTGGTAGAGCAATTATTATGAAATGGGCTTGCTCGACCGGGGAAGTACCACCCTCTCACAGAATATCGATGTGAAGCAGCAATGCGTTTCGTTCGGTGAGTGAGAGATCCGGAAGCCCAACTCCTTCCCTATCCCCTCTTTCCCCCGTCTTCTTTCCCTTCCCTTCCTCCTTCCTTTCATCCAACCCCTTGGTGGACAACGCATTGGTAGCGCCCCTGGTGTTACTGATGTTCATAGCGCGGTGACTGCTTGTTTGTCTGCTGTATGACATTATGATATATGTGTGTATGACATTTAAAAAAAAGGTTATTTTAATGAAATATTTTTTCGTAATGTATTGAAACGTGAAAGTTATCTTTTTGTTGTACTAAGAGCTTCTTCTATAGTTAGTGATTTATAAAAATTACTTTTCTCGACGCTATTTACTTAAATGAAATATATTTATTATGCTGTAATTGCAGCGTACACGACTGTATTATTTACCATCCGATGACCTGTTAGCTCATTTGTGCACCAAAATAAAAACAAAATCATTAAAAAGTGATTTCCGTGGCGCAGACAATAAAAATCTTATTAGCTACTTATAAAAAATATATAATTATAATGTGTTTAAAAAAAAACTGATAAAAATTCATGAATGTATGTCTTGTTAAGTATTGATACGTAACTAGTTTTTAAACGGTTTCTTTTATCAGTTGTTATTTAGCTTTTGTTTCCGAAATGGTTGTACCACTATTTCGGTTTTTAATATAAAAACATTATAATTGTACACAAACTTTGACTAGAGAAATTATATACATAAATTAAATATATATAGTCAGTGTAAGCTAGGCGATGTACGACGGTATTATATAAAACTAATTATAATGTATTTTTAATTAATTAATACTTTTAATCGTAATCCTACATCGATTATGATGTCACGGTTCGGTTCTTCAGAAAATTATGATTGTATCTTTATTTTAACAACGATTCACACGGTCGTTAAGTAGCTCTTGTATGCTCTTGTGGATCGGAAGCGGAACCGCGGGTAATGTTATGTACTCATTGGGTCTGTTTTAGTTACGACTATTTCTGTTACGTCTTTGGGAACTATTGTCAACTTGTTTTATATTCAAAAATTTAGGTTATTCCTTGTTGAAAGTATTCACAAGTTATTTTTTTATTATTTAGCAAATTTTTGATATCAATTTATAGCAGTAAGTCATAAATATTTAGAGTAGGTTATCAGTAGGGTAGCTATTTATAACGGGAGAGTCTCAAGTAAAACCTTACTAAATTGTATATTGTATGTTACACAGTACCTACTGACAATCCGTAAATAGGTGTTGTCTTATGTAACTAATAACAAATATATTTTGATATTTCTACAATACAATTAATTGCACCGAAATAAATGTATAAAACAAAAAATAGTAGGTAGATTCATAGTCGCAAGAAAATTACAACCTAAGAGAGATAATAAAAAAAACAGGTAGGAGGCGCAGAGTGTATGATAGGACTAAATATATATGTAATATAAATGTACATATATTATAAATGCAATACTCGACGCGATGTACTACATTTTCAACCCGTTTGCAACTAAACTTTTCTTTCCGAAAAAGTTTGTGCCCCAGAACACAACTTACAAGAGGTGACCGAAATAAAATTATAAAGGTTCTGAATAAAATAAGTATTTTTTATATAATTCAGATTAAAATTAATAGGCATTATTATGATTCTTATGTAAGCCGATCTAATTTAACTGTGGATTTATCAACAAAATTAAATTGACCGGAATGTTTATGTAACCATTCCAGTAATCAGTCACAACACAATGCAGGCGAAATTAATTAGTCATTATAATTTTATTGTAGTATTGTTACTATAATGTGGAACACGCTTCTAACTCACGTGTTTCTTTACGTACGATCGTGGATTTTTAAAAGAGTGCGTGAAATATCTGCACACTGACTAGGTGAGACTATTCTAGTTACAGGATCTCTTATTATATAGTTTTTTTTATGCCAAAATGTTGGCAAAAAATATGGTCCGCCTGATGGAAAGCATCACTGTAGCCTGTAGACGCTCACGTTTTGCCAACCCTACCAAACCCCCCACTCCCCAAGTGGAGCTCTGGAGACCTTACTCACCGTAGGATAGGAACACAACATGGCCGAGATCAATGCTATTTGGCTACGATCTTCTGTAAGGTGGGAGGGGTGTGATAGTTATATTATTTTGAGCATATCTTCACACTCAGAAAAGAAATCCCCTGGGAGATCAAATTTTTCTTTCAAACATATTTTCAAGATTAGAATGGCTAGTTGTCTATAAAAAATATCATTAACTATATTAGTCTTATATGTTTTGACAGGCCGGTGGTGGTGGAACCATTCTTGTGATGGCATCTGTCTTTGTTCTTGAGTCTGGATGTTTTCTTTCTATGTATTATAAGTACCCATAAGTCCCATAACACAAGCAAGTAAACTAGCTTATTTTGGGGACCATAATTGGAGGTGCTGTAATAATGGTGATTCTGACATTATTTTGGGACAGGTGACGCTGTGCGAATTGTTTATAAATTATTATTATTATGTTAACGTTACGTTGGAATTTTCGTACCCACCATAACATAACTCTTAGGCCCTCACAAAGCATGATAAGCGTCTGCATTGTTTGCTTTGCAAAGATTTCATTTGAGAAACGATGCTTAAAAATTTGTAATGAAGTTGATGAACTTAAATTAAATTAAATTAAATTAAATATAAAGGGACAATTCATACAGATTGAGCTAGCCCCAAAGTAAGTTCGAAACTTGTGTTATGGGATACTAACTCAACGATATTATATTTTATAACAAATACATATTTAAATAAACATCCAAGACCCGAGGCCAATTAGAAAAAGTTCGTTTTTCATCATGACCCGACCGGGGATCGAACCCAGGACCTCCTGGGTGGCGGTCTGGCGAACTTGTCATAATAATTTTACCAAAACAAATAATGTCTTGACCTTTAAAGTGAGATCGGTTGAAACGAAAGTGTACTTGTTACTGAGGTGAAAGGCGAAATCTTATAGTATGCTAACACTAACCTAGACCTTGTGTTGTTATTAAAACTAGTATTTGTATTGATAATGAAATTTTTAAAATGCTCTACATTTTTGAAATAGGCTAGCTCGACCGAAGTACCATCCTTTTACAGAATATTTGCTTGAAGCTGTAATGCGTTAAGTTCGGTGAATGAGAGATCTGATGTTCTTATCTTATATCGTTTTTCTAGTGCTCAAGTGCATTAAGTGCTCTTGAGTTATGTATCCCATTCAAGACAAGCCCACCACACATTCCCACCACTGTGTCTCCTGTGTAGCCAGGATCAACAACGGCGACCTCAGATAGACAATAAGCAATGAAGCTTATTGACGTCCCGGGGAAGAAAACTTTAGCTGTCTTGGAACTCACAACGAATTTAATCAGGAAGAAGATAGTCGGAGTAGGAAGTATTGAAAGGATTGTTATGTATCTCTTACGAAGCCTTTTGTCTCGTGTTTAAAAAAGTAGCGTAACTTCCATAAAGTAAACGATCTATATCTATGATTAAAAAATCATGTCAATCCACTATGGTTTTTCCACGCTTTCACATTGTTTTTATACCACAAAGGTGGCAAACAAGCTACGGCCGGCCTGATGGTAAGCCGTAACCGTAGCCTATAGAAGCTTGCAATACCGGGGGTATCACTCACGCGTTGCCAACCCTCCCAATCCCCCCAAGTGGAGCTCTAGAGACCTTACTCACCGTAGAAACACAACATGGCCGAGACCAATGCTATTTGGCTACGATCTTCTGTTAGGTGGAGGTCCCAGGATTATCCGCTGTGCCCTACCTCTCTTGCAATATTACTACGGATGCCATCTCTAATCTCTTCAAAACCTTTCTAATATAAAGTAATTTTTAAAAAAGAATATAAAATAATTCATAAAATCATCATTCACCTACGTATTCATATCAAACTAATCAAAATTATATGAGCGTATGATTTGTTTCCCGCGGACCGTAAAACGGCGATTTCATAACAACACATAAACCGTTTTGTTTTTACATTTATTTGCTGAAGATTTATTTTGTATGCATTTTGTTCTTGTAAGTAGATATTTTATTTATTTAGTTATAAATGTCATACATATTATTCTAAACGTAAAATGAACTGATTTTATCACACAAATGTGTTTGGAACAATATTAACGAGTCTATTTCAAATAATCTAGATTAATAAATCTTCTGGAAGTAATGATCTGTAAAACTCGATGGCTTGATTACCGTGTACAGGAAATATGTAGTTTGATGTTAACTAAGTAAGTAAGAAAATACGATTTCATTTATCTCTTTGTATGTCTATCGAACTTTGTCTACTAACGTATTATAAAATTATCATATTCGTTGGCAAATATATCAGAAACACAATGGAGTAACATATTAGTTGATATTTTTTGTTTACTTTGAATAATAAATCTGTGTGACGAGCGAAATACGTCAGCTCCAAATTCATCAATATGAAAACATAAAATTTTTATATTTGCTCGTAAAAAATAACTTTGTGCGATTACATTACACGATTTACTAAAATAAACATAGTACAAATATAGTAGAGACTACATAAAATACTTTATTTATGAGTACGAAAATAAAATTGTTTTGTATCCAATACAATAAGATAGTTGTGTATCGCACTCGTTAATTCGATCTCATAATGTGGGTGTGACACAAATGGTGTCGGATCGTGAGATCGTGACGTCACGGGGAATTATCTCCGTAGGGCGTCGACACCTGTAGCGTCTGCCAAAACTATATGATGGTTATATTATTATGTATGTTGTAGGACAATTTAAAATTTGGCATGCAGGAAAGTTGCAGGAAACGTGATCTTAAATATTCGAGTTCGATTTTTTCTTTAATTTTGTAATTAAATTACTGAATGTTCGTGGGGCTTATCAGTATTTCGGTATTGTGGTATATAAAAAGAAGAGGATGACAAACGAGCTAACGTGTCGCCTGATGGTAAGCAATCACTGTTGCCCACGTATTATCCATGACCACCCAAGAACCTTCAATGCGTCATGGATGGCGGAGGAATGAAAAAGGAAGGAGTGGGAAGGAAACGGGAAGTATGATCACGGGTATTAGGTTCCGGGCTTCCGGCATTCATCGTATGAAATAATATCACCACTATTTCACGTCGATATTCTGTGAGCCATTTGTTTAACCTATAGTAGCTACCCTCTACCACTCAAAAAAATGTGGTCAAAACAAATAAAAAATATTAAATTTCACATCACGCTTATTAAATATTGATATGTAATTATAATTTGATGCTTACACATAATAATATGTATGGATAAGTAAAAATCATGCGTTTAAATTACATTATAAAGAAATGGCAGAGTGAATTGGTCTACTGAACATTGAAGCTGAATAATATTTTATAATTACTCTAAGTTCTTAAAACTGGTAGTTTTACAGGCAACAAACCGTGAACTGCGAAAGAAATCACAGAATTACTTACGAAACCTGGTTTCTATCTAATCGTTTGGATCAATTTAAATGTTAGGAAACTAAAATGATACGAATTTTTCGCACTGCGTGATCTCTTTTTGCCACCTCTAAAATTGTGAACTAATTGACATCTTCAAATCTTTTATTTCGTAATATTTATCCACAAAAAAATACAAAGTAAATAGCACAGTATGCCAATGAAAGAAATGAGTATTTCATCTGCGAAAATTCTCTAATAATATTGTATAAAATATTTTTTTTGTAAACGGGTTCTATGGACTTAAAAAACTGATAGGGACAAATCACACAGATTGAGCTAGCCCCAAAGTAAGTTCGAGACTTGTGTTACGGCTTATGGGATACTAAACTCAACGATACTATTTTTTATAATAAATCTATACTAATATTATAAAGAGGAAAGATTTGATTGTTTGTTTGTTTGCATTGAATACTCTCCGAAACTACTGGACCGATTTCAAAAATTCTTTCACCAGTAGAAAGCTACATTATCAGGGAGTGACATAGGCTACAGTTTTCCCGAAATTAAATGTCGTTCCAACGAGAACGGGTCCGGAACTTCACGCGGACGAAGTCGCGAGCAAAAAAGCTAGTACATAATTTAGATAAACATCCAAGACACGGGTCAATCAGAAAAATTTAGTTTTTCATCATGACCCGACCGAGATTTGAAGCCATTACGCCACGGAGGTCGTCGACTTTATTTTTATTTATTTAAATTATTATTTATTTTACTTATTCACATAAATTTTTATTTATTTAAAATACACTTCAAATTATCTGTTAATTTAACCTTTCATTAGAAATACTTTTTACGTGAATACAACAAGTATACAATAATTATTAATTTAGAAACATAAACAACTTATTTGTGCTCCTTCCGAGTGAATAAATACATATTTAGAAACCTGATAACTATTCCCTAGCGTTAACATTAATTTGTTATGCTATTTGATTACACCGGTAATATTATTAGACGATTAGTATTATATTTTGGTGTAGTGTTGCCGGAAAATCGATGGTTACAATTACAATACTTA
The DNA here is from genome assembly GCA_905163395.2 of Endotricha flammealis. Classification (NCBI taxonomy): domain Eukaryota; kingdom Metazoa; phylum Arthropoda; class Insecta; order Lepidoptera; family Pyralidae; genus Endotricha; species Endotricha flammealis. Next base: position 10,977,011 of record LR990861.1, on the reverse strand, counting down.
TTATTCTGTAGGTCTATCGATAGTATCGATATTTTAATTAGTACAATACTATGAAAAGGAATGATAGTAGGTACCTATTAATCTTGACACTGAAACTAGACAGTTTCAGTGTCAAGATTAATAGGTAGGTGTAAGTATATAGACATATACTTACACGTTTATATTTATTTTTAGATTTATATTTTCCATCAGAAATAATGCACCTGTAAAAAGGATTTATTTAAATACAGTAGTAGTAAGTACATAATATATGTCTCTGTGAAATATGACTTCATACACCCATGAATTTGTTCTCGATTTCTAGGACCATATTATCACGTTGAATAACTTATCTATCACATCAATATTAGGATCAAATTCCATTATGTGTTCCAAAGATTTGCAAACTCTGGACTTCTGGTCATCGATGCTTCTGGTTTAAATTACTATAGCCAAATAGTAAGATCTTATTTAAATTAACTAGTGTAAAAGAGCATTAATAGTACAATTCAAGTTGCATTCTTTAGTAAAATTCTAAAATGTTTCGGAATCTAAATGAAACTCTAGGTCAAGTGTCGTGCGATCAAGAGCACTGGCTTGTGTCCAAACTTTCTATCTCATTTCAACATAACATTAAGTAGATAAGAGTGAAAGGGACACCATGATATATACATTATACGTATGTTTTGTAACTCGTTTGTTACGTTAACGATGCGATGAGTTATTTTGCAATTTGCTTTACGTCTTGTTTACACTATCGAACCTTGAACTAGTCATAAAAAATATTTACTTACCTGTTTTTTATGAATTTATATAATTAATCTTAATTATATTTGGAGTGTGACGTGAATAGATGGTCATGTGATTAGATAATGTATTGACGCTTTTTGTAGAACAACAGTTGGACAATTTGGTTCAAAGAGGTCGAGGGTCAATCTTCGATATTCAATTCCTATGTCACCGCCTCACCGGTCACTTTCCTTTCGATGAACTTAAGGTCGCTGTAACGTGTTTTTTCCCGGACGGGACGGGGAAGTTAAATACCTATAGTTTCATACAAAATGTATGTGAATATGTCGCGGATACACGGACGGGACGGGAACGTGGCCGTGTCGAACAAAAAGTCACGTCCCCGTCCCGTCCGAGGTATTATCCCGTTGCGTATACAGAGACTTTTAGCTGACTAGAATTGCCAGCAATTTTTTTTAAAGAAATAGAAAAAGGCTAAATAAGAGAATCCACTTATAAAAAAGAGTAAGTTTAAGTTTTAAGTTTAGCACTTATTTTTTCTTATTAATCAGCAAAAGAGGTCGATTAACACTTTAGTTGCTTTAATTCTATTTTAACCGAACTGGTGCCTTTGCGAGTATCGTCATTTATTTGGATCTTTGTAACGTAATGGTAGTAAAGCGTTAATCTACTTCTATTGTTGACCGTACAACAACAGCAAGAAAGCTGATAAAAAACAATATTTTTTTGGGACCGCAAAAAATTTTTTTTTTAAATTTTCATTCTACCACTTTGTAAGCATTGTTATTAAGCGTATACATGGAGTGAGTGACCAAATTACAGCTTTCTAGCATTAAGCGTCTAGGCGCTAGACCGCGGACGAACAGACATGGTGAAACTATAATGGTTCCTTGTAGTTTACTACGGAACCCAAGAAATGACTCTTGTTCTAAAAATGTGTCATCTTACTATTGTGTTGACAAAATTGTTAGGAAAATTACTATGATAATTAATGATAATATCATTTTAGACATAATTATCAGCAACTGATTAACAAATATTTAATTCGAGGTTACTTCCACCTAGTCAATGTCGTTATTTCAATATTTTAACAATAAAATTGAAATAAAAATATAAATAGGGTTATCACTTACGTAAATCTTTACCAAACATAGCAAACTAAATTTTTTAATAAGTTACATAGATCAGTACATATTTACCATGGAAAGGGTTGCTGTAATTTCGGATTTCGTTCCACGAAACAAAAAAGTGTCTTGGGATCCACTCAGGGATCGAGACATCCCTGTCTCGGATGGACATCTCACATGGACTCATCACACAGTGATGTCTCGATCCCTGAGTGGATCCCAAGATACTTTTTTTCCACTTGAATCCATCTCAGAGGGGATCAAACCTATTAATTCAGCATAATTAAAAAACAAAACTAAGTACTTACTTTTTACTTACTCTATGTAACAGTACGTAGTACTATTTATTATCCTGTGGTAGCAGTATGAGCCAGTATCTTAGTACGTAACAAAATGTTTATAAAATTCATATAAATGTGTGTCACATAAAATCATATATATATACATATATAACACTATTTAGATAGATAGATAGAATATGCTTTAAGGTCGCTTTAAATGTAACGTGTTTTTACACGGACACTTAAGGTAACGAATTTTGTATGGAGTGGGCATTGCTAGCAAGGCACGAAGCATCAAAATATGTGTTTATGACATGTAAAACAAAACGTATAAAAAAGTACAATTAACTTAATTACCTTAATTTTGCGTAGGAAATCAATAAGAAATTTCTCTTTATTTCTAGACTTATATATCGTGAAGCCCTCTACGCACTATCCATTTTTTCCTTCCGCGCATGCCCTACTGCCCGTGCCGTGTCACGAGTTAGTTAGAATTATTAATATTAGTAAAAATTTATCTACAATAGTATTTAACATACAAAAGTGTCATTAAAATGTCGAAACTTGTCATTTATGTTACCTAAAATAGTTTTATTGCCAGAAAAATGGACCTCCGTTACTTTCGTGTAGGTCGATTATGGGCACAATAGCTTTACATTTGGGCCAATACCATCTAGCCATCGACAACGCATATTACTTTTTAGGTCATCGTCCAAAGCCCTGTTTTCCTACCAATCGTATCAAAACAAGAAATCAAAATTCATCCATAAAAGCCATTAAATATATAATGGTGCTAATTCTGTTGTACATTTAACTGGACTAAACTAATGTTGACAGGACTAGAAGTGTTGCTATACTTGTCAATAATTGTAAACCAAAGAAGGACAACAACACCTTTGGTCCTGTCAAAAATAGTTTAGTCTAGTTAAATGTACAACAGAATTAGCACCATTGTGGTTCGTATTCGCATATATTACTGCCCTTAAAAAACGTCGTCTGCAAAACAGGAAAAAAAAACAATTATAGCCGTCAAATTCTGCAGGTGCTGCATAAAAGAGTCCTGAAATTTAATCTAATGAAGCCAGGAAGAGTTCTAATAATGAATTTCATAAACGCACTGTAAAGTTAAGGTTATTTTATTATCATGGCTATCACTGTCATACTAGGAAAGAGGAAAAAAATTGCTTGTAGAGTTTAAGTTTAAAATGCGTTTGGGTAACTGGTATAAAAGATTTTTTTTAAAGTTAAGGCACCTTAACTGCCGCGTGTGTCCGGTTTTGCTCGAAAGATTAGAATTACTGAATACAGCTACCAATTGAGAATACGATTGTTAAAGTCTCCGAAGAAGACAAGGTTGGTACGAAATATGAGGCTTGGACAACTGTCTATTCCATGCATTATGGGTCTGCGACAGATAGAGACACCATCATTACCAAATTAAGAGGGTTCGTTGGCCTCAAATTTTATTTTTTTCCTTGATAACCCGTTGTATGGTGTCATTTCCGATTAACTATTTATTTTCCACGGTCGTGATTTGTTTTGGTCTGTTGGACACGGCAAAAATATAATATTTTTATAATAATACACCAGCAATGTAATTACAAGGAGTAAACCGGTTGCCTACGTAAAATGCGGTATGGTAATATAAATAACATATCTTGATTACCATTGATTACCGCAATCGTGAATTTCTGCACTAACAATGGTTGTCTTGTAGAGAATGAAATTAGCATTAAGTCTGCCTATTGTATCAGTACTTCGTGTATTGAGGCCAATAAAGTTAAATTTAAAATTACATAAGTGGTAACCATAAAAACGTAGGATAGAAGTAGGACGAAATGATTCAATTATCAACTGAAAACAAGAGACAAGTATATTTTAGGATGATAAAGTTAAGCAGCAGCAGACGACACAGACAGCCTGCAGCAGTTAGCCAGTCAGCCAGAGACATATGGTCAGCCAGCGGCAGCCAAAGGTCAGCCAACGGTCAGCCAGCAGCAGCCAGCCATGCCAGCCAGCTGAGTCATGCCAACCAGCAGCAGCCAAGCTTTTAGCTCGTCATTCGCAGACCGATAGAGAATTAGAGAGTTTCAATATTTTGAATAGATAATGTTTGAAAATTATTTGTTGAAACGACACACTTGTACCTAATTTGTCAATACCCTATTAAATTGATTAGCACTTACTGTTACGCAGTCGGTTACCCACCTGCGCCTTTTACGTAGGCATTCTGTAATATTGCATAGTTACAAGTAAAACTTGAAATAATAATAAATGTACATAGTACGTATGTATAGTTATAAAACGAGGAGTTCGATGGCGTCGCTGTGTGTTCCACTCTAAACAAACACGCAAGTAAAGCAACGTAGCCAGTATTTGGATGGGTTTCTTTATCTAGAGCTTCTCCGTACTTGGGAAGGTAAAAGGTTAAACAGTCCAGAAAAAAAATCTTTTAAAAAAAAAAACGATTCTATTTCAATTCAAATTCAATCGCTGTCTCACTCATACAAAATAGGAACTAAACGGGACAGCAAGTGTGTTTGAATCGAAATAGAGTTGGTTTTTGTTACGAGAATCAGCCCCCTGGGGCCGTACCATGACCGCTTAAAACAAAACAAGAACGGCTGAGTAAGGGAGACAGCGCAATACATGATGTATGGCGACGTCTCGTTTACACAACCGTTAAGGATAGTTATAAAAGGTCGTGGTACGGCCTCTGCTTGTTGTCTTAGTCCTTAGATGACAGTCGTTAAGATAAGTTTTCAGGCGACTTGAAAACATTGGCCTATGTCAATCCGTATTAGAACAGCATGGCAGAGTATGCTCTAATTACCTTCGATTGAAAAATAACATTAAAACGAGAATACCGGGGGGCGTTTGCTAGTTAATTTATCACGACACGATCTGGGATGATTTCTCCAAAATTTAAAAACGTGACATTGATAAAAAACATCTCCGTTTTACTTACTCACATCCGTGAAACTATAGTGACAGTTTTTATATTAGCATTCACTGCAGTCCCCCCGTGTTGCTACATGCCTATTAAACATGACATACAAACAGACGAACCATAACTAAAGCCACAGCTCACACGAAACATTCAGGTAAACTATCATTATTTTTTTAAAGAAAGGTTTACTACTCACATACAAAAACTTTAAAATTAACTAACATAAAATAAAACATCTCCGTTTTACTTACTCACATCCGTGAAACTATAGTGACAGTTTTTATATTAGCATTCACTGCAGTCCCCCCGTGTTGCTACATGCCTATTAAACATGACATACAAACAGACGAACCATAACTAAAGCCACAGCTCACACGAAACATTCAGGTAAACTATCATTATTTTTTTAAAGAAAGGTTTACTACTCACATACAAAAACTTTAAAATTAACTAACATAAAATATAATATTATAAAGAGGAAAGTGATTGTTTGTTTGCATTGAATAGGCTCCGAAACTACTTGATCGATTTCAAAAATTCATTCACCAGTAGAAAGCTACATTATCAGGGAGTGACATGGGCTATAGCTTTTCCCGAAATTCAATGTGGTTCCCACAGGAACGGGTCCGGAACTTCACGCGGACGAAGTCGCGGGCAAAAAAGCTAGTAATAAATAATAGGGAACGGTTTAGGGAATATCTCAAGATAAAGATACCCCAGTAAAGGTACTTTGAGGCCTATTGGTAAAAACCTCCAACCATCTCTAAAGTATCAGGGGAAAAAATGCAATCAATTTTTTCAACCTAGCATTACCTAAACGTCGTTTATAAATGTTTGTGTACTTCTAATTCGTACATTAGATTGTTACGCTTGAAATAAACCTAGGTTTTAATTATACAGAACGTAATTAAAAAGGTTAATTCGACGAACAAATCAGTAAAAGGCTTGATTAACTCTTAAACGTAATTAGTGTAAAGATTGTGGAATTAAATTTTTCGTTATTTGTCAGCGATAAAGGTAATCATGTTCGTAATGAACATGACACTTATTTTGACTATACTACATGAATGTTTATATGGCCTCTTATGGTGCTTCCACACCACCGGTGTTATAACGTTATTAAACAAATCGTAACGTTCAGTGTGAAAGCAAAAATTATATCTCTTAAAATGTTGGCTATAACAATTTGTTCAATATCGTTTAACACCGGCGTGGGAGCACCTTTAAAAACGCTGCTCGCAACGTCTGACTCCAGCGTATTGGACTGTCATGTAATTCTGTAATAACGTATACGCCGAAGTCAACGTTTAATGGAGACCATGTTCGTACATTTCTATACCAAGTACCGTGTCTACTTAAAACTTATGTAGTTCGCATTGAGTGTGCGAGGCGCCATAGAATCGGAGAGTCGGAATCGTACATTTTTGTACAAGTAAATGAAAACCCATCCAAATTGCGGCTTTTGTAACTGTTAGGTACCCAACCAACATGTCGTAGTACGGCATAGGAACATGTTTAATGAATTCCTATAATTTTCGTAATAGCCTTGATACCTGTATTTATTGACAAGGTCTCCAATATGTTAACAAAAGTGACTTTGATCTAGTACCCGTGTAGGTCACAGTCACTTTGTGTCACCACGATAACTGAATCATCTGCTATTGTCAAATTTCGACAAATCAATGTCAACAAGGCATTCAGATGACCGACAATTGGATACTATTCGATACAGATTGATTGATGTTTTTTTTACTGCATGTTTACATCCCACTGCTGGCTGAGCAAAGGTAGACCTTTCTTTAAAATATTTGTGAAAGAAAAAATACATAGTTTCCACCTATAAAATAATATACGTACCCCTATGGTTTTCACACGCAGTACTGTCCTGTTGCGATGTGCATTTCTAAAAAGCTATCTAGTCTCTTTCTATGTATTACCACTACTAATTATAATCCAACTTGTGTCATGCGAATTTACTAAATTCTGAAAAATATGATTTTAGATCTAGTTTCCATCAATGAGCCACATCGAAACATTTCAAAAATACGTCTTGATTTGAACTAAATAAGCTTTTATTTTAGTTTATACTTAAAACGCAGTGAGGAATGGCGTCTAAAGAAACTGAAAAAAAAGAACGGACTTCTAAAACAGTCACTCAAAAGTGGGAAGCCGTGGCTGAAAGAACCTCATTTCCGCTTGCGACATTCTCAATACATTTCATTTAAATACTTTTCTTAAGTCTGCTAAATGCAAAGCGAGGTGTTTTAATCTCGTTGCTATCTCATACAGGACAAGGGAACGCTTTCTGCCATTCACGGAGTTTCCTTCTATTCACACCAATAAAATACTATTATGCATTAAATGTCGTAGATATATTTATGATTAAAATTTATACATAGATTTTAGGAGCAGTGATAGTGGATTTAGAACCAGCATATTAATTAAATGGTCAATAGTTTAATTTGCAATTCTTGGTCTAAGCCTACACTAGAATTTGAATCTAAATTATTCAAGTCGAGTTTTCATATTTTATGTTGCATAAATTATTAATTACCGCTAGGCAGTAAAGGAAAACTACATCTCGCTAGCACGTGCAAGGAATTAAGAAAGGCCTGGTTTTACCATGGTTTTACCCTCTGGGTAGTGAACGTCTGACGGCAGTCGTTCTATGTATAAACGCATTACCGTTTACCTCTAACGCTCCAAAAACTACATACCCTAAGTATAATATGGGCCCTGGGTACAGGTTACGAAGTAACTATTAAATAATCTGTGGTAGTACCGTAGAGGGTAACGTACTTTTTTTGGATTGCTAGAGATAAGAATGAGTTTTTGGATTGACAGAGCATTTATGAAATGGTTAGCTCGACCGAATGCAAACGGAGTCAACTCTTTGTAAGTTCAACATTAAAACGATGTTCAACACCATGTAGAAGTAATATTATATTTTATTTATAATCGATGCCTATATTTATGACGACCTCCGTGGCGTAAAGGTTACCACGCCAGACCGCCACCCAGGAGGTCCTGGGTTCGATCCCCGGTCGGATCATGATGAAAAACGAACTTTTTCTGATTGCCCTAGGGTCTTGGATGTTTATCTATATATGTATTATTTATAAAATATAATATCGTTGAATTAGTATCCCATAACACAAGTTTCGAACTTACTTTGGGGCTAGCTCAATTTGTATGAATTGTCCCTATATATTTATTTATTTATTATTATTTATGCACGTAGCGTACCCACGGTAGTCGGTAATAAGAATAACTTAAGTGGTAACGCGATAATGTTTCTATATAAAGTGATATAATAGCAACCTTGTAATACGCAAACAAGATCGCGCGTCTTACAAGGTAGCATTAGATAGCATTTTATAAGGAAATAAGTACATAGATCAAGGAAACGGCCTTCCAAGGCTAGCCAATCGAAATACATTCACTGTAACTGCTTAATATATTTATACTGTTGTTGCACGTCTTATTCTAATTTTGATGCATTTCTTGTTATTTATGGGGAATTGCGTAAACTATTATTACTATACATTATCTACAAAGGATTTATTAACAATTGGACTTGAATATCCACCAAGCTCGTCTGACCTGTCCTTCCGCCCCGTCTCCCTAAGTTGGTACAGGTACACTGCCCTTACACCAATTTGTCCAAATCACACCTCTTCCAAAATAGAGTGCATAACTCATGGAAAGGGGATTTGAGGTCTTTGCCCAGTAGTGGGATAGTTTAGGCTGATAACAAATATATTTGAGTCCATAGGTCAGCCGTCCATCAAAAAACTAATATTGAACCTGTATCGTCGAATGGTAGAAGCTACTGTGACTATTTGTTTCAAAATGCGTACAAACCAACTTTTCAGCGTTTTCGTGTCATAGATCATTATTGTGCTGTGCATTTAAAACTAGTGGAACCAGAGCAATTGTAGCGCGTGGGTTGATTAATTTATTTGCAAAGTTACTTGTTTCGTGTCGAAAACCTGTTGTTACAATATTTATACTAGTCTGAATGGGCTCTAAATCAATTGATTACTGATCTATAAATTAACATGTTAGGCTTCTGTTTGTGGTTATAATAGATTTAGATATGGTCGTAAGGTTGAATGTTATACCCAGTTATCTAATTGGAAGAGGGCCGGCTCACTGATTACAAAATTATATTCAAACATCGCACAGTTAGAATCTTGAATGTTTACATAAAAGTATCTTCTATACGACTGCATGAAACCACAGGAGAGTAACGCTGAAACTGCTGAAAGTATTTTCAGTACCCTGCTAAAATAACTTAATTTTTTAATATTACTTTAGTTTTGATTTAATTTTAACGTTGCCTAAATTTCTCGGATAGTAAATAATTGATTTAAATTCAATTAATAAATCAGAAAGATAAGTATTTATTGTTTCGGAACCCGAACCACGAACGTTCGCTGGTACTTATTTATGAATGTCATATTTTTTTGTATTCTCAAAGTACAAAAGGCTGATACTCATTATTAATAGCGGTAACCGAGACTATAAACCAATGGAAAACGTTTAACAGAGTAGATATTTTTTATGCAATATTTATAAAAATAGACAACGATCATTGAAAATGGTTATGCTTATGACATGTTATGTCAATTCAAACATTGTGTAAGAAATACAATCCTACACGCGCCGATACGCCCACTCGTTCATAGCCTGATATTATTTTCAAGTATCGATATTAAACTTAGAAAGTGAAAAAAGACCTCACAGTATAGATAATTAATTCAAAATAAACATAACGTACTATTTGCAATATTATAAAATTTGTTTGCATTACTATTTTGATGAGTCATGGAGAATTTCGTAGGTTTCTTTGTGCGTTTTATTTTATTAATATACAAACTAGGTGGCAAACAAGCATACCCTATAGACGTTTGCAATACCGGGGGTATCACCAAATACTATAGAAGACTAATACCCACAGCTTCGGAAGAATTCGGCCCACTACACACTAGCGCCCCTAAGGCATGAGGGCGGCATGAGGTGAACGATTTCAAAACTTTTGTATGCAAAATGTTATAGCGCCCCTAGCGGCATGAGGTGAACGGAGGTTTTTTGTATGCAAAATGTTACAGCGCCCCTAGCGGCATGAGGTGAACGGAGGTTGCCAAGTCATTGTATGAGAAACGTCAAGAGCTGTGGGTATTAGTCTTCTATAGTATTTGGTATCACTCACGTGTTGCCAACCCTCCCAACCCCCCCCCCAAGTGGAGCTCTGGAGACCTTACTCACCGTTGGATGGAACACAACATGGCGAGACCAATGCCATTTGGCTACGATCTTTTGTAAGGTGGAGGTTCTTCCCCAGACGGGCTGCTCCGATTTGAGAGAATTATCTGCTGTGCCCTACCTCTCTTAAACCTCTCTTTGTATTTTTTTTATTATTGTTTTTAAACCAAAGCAAGTTTTATTAACTAGATGGCACTGCTTTAATTTTTTTTTTAAATCAACAAGTTCATGAGAAAGTACCTGATGTAGATAAGCAAAGTAACGCAGGAAATAATTATCACGGTCGAATCAGTTCAGGAATTTAAACCAATGTCCTTCAATTGGGTCAGTTTTTGAAAGTTTACTAATAATAACAATGTAGAAACAGTATGTACTTATAACGTTGGGTATTTACAGTGAAGGCTTAATATAGATTTAAATCGCTGGCTTTAATTAACTTCCGAGTTCCAAATATATTCATTTTCAAAGAGTCAAGTTGCGAAACTGTTTTTTTTAAGTGATTTAAAATTAATAATTCTCTGACAAAGCTACACTATCTTTGAGTAATATAGAAATAAATCCTACAGGTCTAAGCTTCGAGTTAAATCACTATTTATGTAGTTACGGTATGTTACAGGACTTAACAGTTCGTTCAAGATACAAAGTGAAAAAATGTAAACAAACGCATTGGCACTCTCAATGGCCGCGTAATAACGGCGGATATTAACCAGATAATTGTAACAGTTATCAGTTCTACTTTCAATAATTTTACTGATCATCTCTATTTGTAACAACAATGCTTTTGTTTACAATTTGTCTTGTTGTATCTTGAGTAAACCATAAAATATTGTTTTTGCTTTACAACCAGGGTATTAAATGGAAGAACATTCTCTCTTCATAACCTCATACCATTAACCAATATGATAGATTCAACGTGAGACTCAATCTACGTCACTTATTGTAGTTATGAGGCCCCCCATCACTAATCTATAGGTTACTCGTACAAAAACTGACCTATTTCCCATCAGTTTTCCTTGTTATTGTCTACAGATGATCACATATTTATAACCTAAGATTTGTGTCAGTTGTATCTTGTCAGCGATGTCTCATACACAGTGAATATTGATTGAATGTTGCACAAACCTTTAATATACATGTAGTCATGTACGTTGTAAAGAATCACGCTTTTGACGGTGTCGATGTAAGTTACTTATAATCCATAATTATTATTATAATAACCGTACTATTCTTTTACTGTTTAGAGATTAGAGAAGGAATTCGTGGCGAAAAAAGTATATTTTACAGAACTTGTGCAAATTTTCTCAGCGTGGTTATCACATCATTAGTAGTAATAAGGTCACACGCGTAGATTGGATTTATGTTTGACAATTTCTGTTGATTGTTGATTTTTTGTCTAAAATACAAACGATGATATAAATATAGTATCATTTATAGATAGGATATGGCAACTCTGTAATCACAGAAATTCACTGTGGCGTACCTAACGTAAGAGAGGTAGGGCACATCGGATAATCGCTCAAATCGGAGCAGACCCTCTGGGGAAGGACCTCCACCTTACAGAAGATCGTAGCTAAATAGCATTGATCATGCTGTGTTCCTTCCTATGGTGGGTAAGTAAGGTCTCCAGAGCTCCACTTGGGGGGTTGGGAGGGTTGGCAACGCGTGAGTGATGCTTACCATCAGGCGGACCGTATGCTTGTTTGCCACCCTAGTAGTATATAATAAAAAAAATATGTATAATTTATTACGGAACCATAAAAATACATTTTCTTTTTATTGTTCAGCAAACATGAACTGTGGTTAGTTACACAAAATGTACGAACAACGAACATTCGCATAATGGGCTGTGATCAAGATGTTATCAGCGATGGACGGTGGTTCTCTATTGTTTATCTCGCGGTGAATGACTAAAGTGATCATTGCGTGCTCCACGTGCTTTCTGTTTGCCTAGTACATTGTCTGTAAGTTTGCTTTGTTTTATTTTTTTTATCCGTCTTTTAGGCGGGTCTTAATGGATTTTTATTATATTTTTACTTAGGACTGGTTTCACATGTCCCTGATAAGTCTCAGCTAGCCTATCAGTAAGCGGATCACGAATTTGAATCTAGCACCGGGGGCTACTATTAATCTTATCCGAATATAGTTAGTTATTCTAGTTAAACGTTTCTGAAATAATTAGTGCCATTTGATGTTTGATTTGCATTGCAGTTAACATTTAAATTATCTTAATTTGTCTTTAAAAAATGGCAAATAAATTGCGTCTCACGACTATCTAGACAACTATTTTTTGTTTTTGAAATAGTTACTCGTTTCTTGTGTTATTTAGCTGCCTTGATTTAATTGATTGGTTTCCCTAAATCTTTATTTTTATCCGCTAAATGTCTGATTCAAAATCTCATTTTGCACATTGTGTGAAGTCATTTGATTATTTTGTATAAAAAATCGGGTTAGCAAGCGTTTGTTTACAGGATACGCAAACTTTATTCTATATTTCACAGACGAACTGTTTAATTTGGGCCGCATATACATACATTTCACGTAAGTAAAATGTAATGGGTTACCTACACTAGCACAGTAGTCCTAGTAATTTTTCTTTATTTTCCCAAATTGCGTGCAATTAATTTATTTTTGTTCTTATAATATTTGCAATGTATAAAAATTCTTAAATACATTTATGTTATAATGGCCTTTCAAAAAGGCTAACTGTTGAGTTTCTTACGGTACTTCTTCTCAACAGGCCATACAAGTCGGAAGTGCTAAAGTCAGGTAAAACATATTGACGTGCAAAAGTCGTTCCTGTTAAGCTACTTGCAAAATAAATCATTTTATTTCTATTTCAAATAATTAATAACTTAACGCAGAAGGCGCAGCGTGGTGTACAATAAAAAACATTTCCCACCTCTGGGAAGTCTAATGTGGTAACTGAGTGCAGTCAGCTAGGACAATAGTTAATTTCTGGGTCCAGACGCATGCAACCGACAAATGGGCAGTAGTGTGCGCTGTGTGCGTAATATACGTTGCGCAAATAGCTTCCCATACTTGTCTTCCTATTCGATTGATGCACAATACTTTGTTACTCAATAGGTATTTTTTCTGTCACTTTCTTCACATCAAGTGGATTATTATCGACATTATTATCGAATATACAATTCTATAAATACACTGGGCGTTAAAAATAAGTAGTACAGTTTTAAAATTGCAATATCTCCTAAACTACAGAAGCTAGGCCTTTGAAATAACAAAAAGTTAAAAGACATTTCATTTCATTTAATAAAAACTTTGTGCATAATATCATCTTTTAAAGATTAATTTTTATTTCAAAACTCTAACTTCTATAGTTTAAGAGTAATTGCAATTTTAAAACTGTACTACTTATTTTTGACGCCCAGTGTATGTCTTGTGAAAGATTCCTAATGGTTTTTTGGTTGCTGGTAAAACTAAAAGTGGAGTTTAAGGCCCATTCAGACCATGCCAGTTTATTGCCTGTGGCATGCAATAATGACAAAGCAATAATTGACATGCATCGTCTAAACGACAGTTGCTTCTCTCTTTATTTTATTGAGTCCTGGTTGAAGGGCACGTTTATGTTGTATCGGTCACAAGGTTATAGGCATGTCTCTTATTTTAAACAAAACAAAAGTTGTCAACACTTTGTAATAAACTTCTCTTGTGATATTAAAATTATTTCTACAAGGGCCTAAGTTTTAAGATGTCTGTGAAGTTGTCTAACATCTTTTTGTATGCTTATAGTAAGTTTTGAATGTAGACTTTACACGCTTTCATGTACTCAACAATCGTAAGCATCTTTTGTTTGACACAAGACAACGCATAATGTTCCGTGAAATTAGTTGACTTGAAATAGGATTGTTAGTTCACCCAGTCTCAACGATACTCTCGTTTTCTACATACAAAGACAAGTACTGTCTTTTAGTATTTTCTTATGATAAATACATTTTATAACGAGTACATACAAAAGTGTGCATTACTTTTCATTTTCACTTCAATTAAAAATCCAATACCTAAAGAATATATTTTAATTGAACGTAACTTAATTGTACAAATTTTTAACCGACTTCAAAAAAGGAGGAGGTTCTATGTTAGAAGATCGTTGCCAAATAGCATTGGTCTCGGTCATGTTGTGTTTCTACGGTGAGTAAGGTCTTCAGAGCTCCACTTTTTAAAGGGTCGGCAACGCGCGAGTGATACCTCTATTGTTGCAAGCGTCCATAGGCTACCAGTGACTGCTTACCATCAGGAGGGCCATATGCGACCTTAGTGGTATACCACTAACTAAAGTGGCAAAGACAATTATTTTATTGTATAAAAAGGGCATCACTCAATACTCTGTGTTAACAAAGTACTCAGAGTACTTCAAATCAACACATTGTATGATCACGGAGTATTCTATTTTGTAACGAATACAATTGGCATATTCAAAATTGACATTGTGTGAAATGCAACGGTATTGGCTGCAGTTAGTATGACGTTAATTAGTGCTGTTCGAGTTCGAGCAAGAATTAATGAATGTTCCATATATAATCTTGATAATTGGATATCTTGATGTTCTCACCCTTTTTCATTTATTTTTTATTTAATCTGGATAATAAACAAGTCCAAGTGCGTCTGTGAAATATAATCTTGAACAATATCGCTGTTTTTAAGTGCAATGCTCTACGTTAGGAAGAGGAAGTTATTATTTTTAATTATATAAATTACTTTTTTTACGAATTAGAATTCTAAATACTAGTGTAAAATTACACGAAAGTGCATTATTTCATTAGGGAGAGTGGAAGGTGTGTTTTTGTATGAGGCAAAGGATTTTCCGAAATTGTTACAAGAAACTGGAACTTGCAAACGAAGTTACGCGGGTTTTACTAGTTAAAAATAGAAATTAACATATATATTACTACATGCTTGATTAATTACATTAAACCTTAAAATGTTATGCTAAATATTTGACTTGGAAAATAAAGTTAGTTAGAAAAAATATGTTTTCACTCAATAAGTCTTTCACAAAAACACATTTAGTACAACAGGTCTGAAAAAACACCGCGAAGAAAGGGAGGAGTCGCTCGATAGATCACGGACCCTTTTATTTTCTATACGATCCCGTGATACGCTGACTCACCGTTAAGGTTTAAAAAATTATCTAGGATTTTTCAAACCAATTTTATTTTGTGGTATTATTATTTTTCCAAACTATTATTATGTTAATTATTTACTATCAAATCCCTCGCAACACTCATTATATTCTGTTTAAATTGGTTGTAAATTTCAAGATGTGTTTTGTTTTTCTTTCCGGAAAAATGATTTACTCTTTATTCTTCTCTCTGCTACAGTAAAATAGATCTGTAAATGACAATGTCAACTTACTACATAGAAAAATAGCAATGGAATTCTGTTATGGAGAAACAATCTACCTCCGATGAAGCTTCAAATAAAGTAGTCTAACTAATCTTGTTTGAGGAAACATAGTTTGTATGAGGATACAAACTATGTTTAGACTTCGGACCCAGGTTGGCCGTTGTCGGGATAGCCTGGCCAAGTGAGGCTTCATTGATCCATCCCACGTCAACTACGACTGTGGAGCCCCGGTCCAAGTTATGGCACACTTAATAGCTTGCCCGATGTGCCCAACTGAGTGTACTCGGGAGGACCTTCTTATGGCAACCGACAAGGGTGTAGCCTTTCCTAGGTACTGGTCAAACCTTATCTAATTGTGAGTAGTCATTGATTCGAAAAGAAGAAGAACTATGTTTAGATCCCCGTTTCACACTCATAAAAGAATTTACGTGCTATTTGGAATCTCTAAACCCAATGGTTTAGCCTGTGCTATGTTCATTCGCCAGTTTCTTCTTCTTCTTTAAATACAAACAGATAAAAGCACTGTCATGCTAAATGTCAATATCGAGATATTTTCAATAACAATTATTTTTGTATAAAATATTTTAGAGTTTAGGAAAATTTTAACGACACTTGCACGTGCGGTACTCATTCAAATAGCTGATACACAGATTTCATTTTACGTTTAGAAACTGTTATAAAAGCTGTCTAAAAATATATTCGTTTCAAAGCAATAAAAATATTGTTTTTAAACAAACGATTTTTTGTACAGTCGTAATATGCAGGGAAGTACTCAATACCAAAGTTACATAGTCTTAATGCTAAGGCCTTAGAGCTAAGGTAGTAATATTGGACCCTGTTGGGCACTACAACATTAATGGACACAAGAGGGCGCTATTTACATACACGCTAGTTATATAGAATATACTTTATTTGCAGTACACAGCCAAGGAAACACTATAAGGCTGAGCGCAGATTGAAGTCACGACAGTCTTAAGACAGACTATTGATTTACAAAATCTATGAAGATGCGCCCATTTGAAACAAAACGTCGCATAGACAGAGTTGTCTACTGCCTACAACGACAAGTCTGTCTTAAAACTGTCGTGACTTCAATCTGCGCTCAGTCTAAACGGATAACTTACTTCAGTGTATTTGCAACCTTCGGATTTAAAAAAAGGGAACTAACTCTTGTTAGTCAACATACATTTTTTTTAATAATTACTTAATAGTTTTTAAGAAATGACATTTACTTCAAAGCATACAATCTAAAATAGTCTATTAATTACTTGTTTAATGAGTACCATCAACGTAATTACCAATGTTTTGGATTTGTACTTAATTGACATTTGAATGAAATAATTTATATGTCATGATTACAAATTTCATGGAGTATATCAATGGAATAATGTAATAACTAGGTAAGGGCTTGTTACAACACTACCGGAAAGTTTATCAGTCAAATAAACTGACAGGGTTTTTGACAGTTCATGCCTAAATTTAATTGGCTCTTGGCTTCGCCCGCGTGAGCGTTTCGGGTTATTACAAGGCTTAGGACACTCACAAAACGTGGGTATCTACTTTCAAAAGAATTTTTAAAATTGGTTCCGTAGATCTAGAAAAAGATTAAGATACGATAGAAGGTTGAAGGGGGAGGGGAAGGCTGATCTTACATGGATTAAGGGAAGGAAAAGGCTTTTTGAAGTGAAAACTTCTTTAGCGGCGCTTGGCACTTTTTTAGATGGGTAAAAAATGTTAAACTCGCGTTAGATCTCGCGTCAGATCCTGATCGAAAAAGCGTACGAGAATAGCGCGATCCAGAAACTGCACAGCGCCATCTATTGAATTTTTTTTGAAGTGAAAACTTCTTTAGCGGCGTTTGGCACATTTTTTAGATGGGTAAAAAATGTTAAACTCGCGTCAGATCCGCTCGCTCGATCGCGAGATAGGCTGATCGAAAAAGCGTAAGAAAATATTCAAAAATGCACAACGTTGATGTTTAAGTTTTGACTTCTGCCGGCACTCCCGGAGTGCAGCCCGGTGTTTTTTTTTAATGATCCTATCAGCTAAGGCATGCTGATGCCGTTTGCTGAGACACCGGGCTTTTGTGGGAGCGTAGTGCTCACTTCGCCAAAGAAAGGAAAGGGCAGGCGTCGTGTCTATAGAGAGGGGAAAAAGCTGGCACAGCACAGTGTGGAGGATGTTACACCGACGAAAGTGCATCTGAGATTACCCTATAGGTAACCTCAGAAACTTTACTTCTCTAGTATAGACGTAGTAGGTGATAGTATTTTAGCGTTTCCTTTGTGTAGTCCAACACGTTAGATGGGCATGAAATTGACTTTCTCAAACAACATGTTCCTCATAACATTGTAAGATTATGTTGTTTACAAGGTGACCCACGTATAACTGCGTTTGCAACACGTGTTAACGACTTGACAATGTAATTTTAGTATTCCTACTGGTATTAGGAAATACGTATTTCGGTAAAAAAAAATTGTTTGTAATAAAAAAATTACTTCCACCCAAAAATAAAAAATTTTTTTTGAGATTTTATTCTTTAACTTTGTTAACTTAGTGTACGTGTAAAAGTACGTGTGTGTGTATAAGTACGTGTGTGTATGTACATTACACACTGAATTACAGCTTTCTAGTATTAAGCGTCTTGGCGCTATGGACGCACATGGCGAAACTTTAAGGATTGCTTCCTTGTAGTTTGCTAAGGAACCCTAAAAACGAGGAAGGTTCTAATTCTCAAGTATCTGCTTAGGATTCATAATAATTCATATGAACGCATGTAAAATATCAATGAATATGCATTTCTTGATTTAGTAGGCGACAAGAGTCATATTTCTAAAATATTCCGTTTCAACGTTTACGTTAAGGTTTGTCCTCACTATGGTTTAATTTTCCTATCACGGTTTCTGCATAAGTTGGTATGAGTAGATCATTTTGATATGTGTGGTAATAAATCATAAGTTACAATACATTTTAAAATTAATAAAGTTATGGCTGTCGCTATTAAAATAAATACGGCAAATAGCTTGAAACATAATAAAGAATTACGTTTCAAAAACGTTTGTTTCTCACTGTATTGTTAGGAACATGTGCTGAGAAAAATCGTTAATATAAGTTACAAAAAAATGATCCTGGACCTAGATACCTACTCTTTTATATTACCTTGTGCCTACCTATGCACTTTAATCTGGCACATTAATAAAAGGTTTACACTAGCAGTGACGACGCTCTGAGCGAGGTGCAGAGCAATACCCCAATTTTCAGAAGCAATAACCAATCAAATATATTTAAGAATTTCAGATTGTGGCGTTAGTACCACAGCCTCACATTCCTATGACGCAGATGATATTCCTTCCCACTATTATTATTACAAAAAGATATGTCAAAAATCTTTAAAATTCTGGGCTCGAGGAACAATGTATTAGATATAATTTATTATTCTGTGACTAATGTATTTATTAATATGATTTTGTGACATAAAATTTGCCTTGGATAATGATTTTGTTGCAACTGGGAAAACATTGTAACCGTAATTGCATGCTCATTGGGTTGTAATTAATCTCACAAAATTATTTTAATATTTATTTTATTTAAACAACTAGCGCTCTAGTAGGGACGAGCCTCTACAAAGGAATACGACACGACACGAGACGCCGTGTGCGCATTACGAAATAATAATTCTAATAAATGTAGGTAATATTTTTTGCTGTGTTATAAAATAATATTAACTACTTTTAAAAGCATAATATTATTATAACATAGTTGTTTAAAATATATATTATACATAGTACATAGAAAAAAATGGTAGGCAGGCCAAGAGGAGGGGAATCATTACCACATTACTAAAACATCGACGATTACAGATTATCTAATCTAGAATCTAGAATCTAGCTACATGTTCAATAAAATCATAATAATTTATTTCTAGAGATAGAGACCCGTTTAAAATGTCATTTGAAGTCAACATTAACTATGTGCGTAACAAATTGCATCTTTTTTGGGATATCAAATTTATCCTATATGAACATCTGTAGATTTGTTTTTTTTTTTCATACTGAGCTTGGCTCGTGCCGTACAATAAAAAGTCACGATCGTCATGCAAAACAGGTCACGATCTGATATTTAAATTTAAAAATGATTGCAGTAATCATGACAAGATTTGATCTTCATTGTTTTTAGAAACTATTGTAATTATATAAAATTGTAGAGTAAGGTGTCCATTAAGTAAAACGGATGACAAAACATTAAATTGAGCATTTTTTATAAGTATATTATTCTACTCTATTAGCTATACACTGTGGTTTGTACACCAATTTACAAAAAATATATGCAAATGTGCCCAATAAATAAGGCGTGCGCAGTACGCACTGTATTTTTTAGTAAACTTACCTAAATTATCATGATATATCATATTATAGCATTAATCGTTATTAATATGATAATATCATTAATCAATTAATAATTATCAATGCGATAAGACGTGATTTCATTTGGTTATAATGCAAAAAAAATTAGATAAGTCTGGAAAAATTACGTAAACTTAATTCAGTAAGTTTAGCTTAGTTATTTGCGTCTTTCCAATAATCGAAATAAAGTTGCACAGCAGACGGGGCCTTAGGGTCGGGTGAATTTCCACCCGCGTTTAGATGAAAAGAAAAGCCATTAGCCGGATTTCCGGAAGAATATGTATGAAATAATTGAATGTCGGTTCGCACGCATATCAAAAAGCGCGCATGCGTGAATTCAGGACAACCGCCCCTGGTGTATTTTTTCAACATAAACCTTAACCGCGTCTCTCGTTTCTTTCAGCTTGAGCGGGTGGGCGCGCGCGCGCTGGCGACGCCGGTGGCGCGCCGCTGCGTGCGCGCGCGATTGTAAGCGGTCGCCGACGCCCGACGACCATGCACGCAGTGCCATCGCGCCGCGCCGCCAGACCGCGCGCATCATGCTCAACATGAAGTTAAAGGAGCGCTTAGCGCTTGCCATCAGCGCGCTACTCGTATTCTTCACACTAATGCTCGTCGTAGACCTGCAAATGGACTATGGCATATCAGGACATAGAGTCCCCTTACACGGCCGGGTTCGGATAGGCGACGATGCAGATAAAGGACGATCTGCCTATATAGAATTTCGGAAGAGATTCCTGCAGAAAAGGTTTGTGTTGTGTTAAAGTTCAGTGTTTTTGTGTTTGTGGTTTATGAGAGATTTTTTACTAGGAACTGGTATGTATTCTTATTTAACGCTTCACTTCTTTTCTATAATTCACTTGAAAGTAAGAGACGTTAAACTTCCGGTAAGTTTTAAAAACAAAGTGTATAAAAACATATAGGAACTTTAAAAACAAAATAAGTATACATTTTAATAACCGTCCTTGTCTTATCTAGTATCTTATGAACTATTTAAAGGGTTTCTTATCAAAAATTGACCCTTTGATAACATAGCGGCCGATACCGGCTTTGGATAATTACACGTAATTTAAACAGTTAATAATAAGGAAACAATGAAATTAAGTAATTAATACAATTTTTACCATGTTTAGATCCAGTTTTCACTACTTTTATTTCTTAAAAATGTGATATGTTTTTTCTGTCAATAAATTCGTGCAGTCAATAATCGAAGTCGTATAATAAAATATTAAATCGAAATGAAATCGCTTAAAATAACATTTTCAAAATAAATTTTAAATCGAAGAAACGTAATGTTTTTTAAATTTTATTAGGATTGATAGACCTGTGTACATTTTAGTGTTATCAAACTTGTTATCAATGTGTTTGCCTCTTTGACAGTGTCTTGGTAGATAACACGGTTTGCATGGCAAGTATCACAATTATCATACACCAAAATATACGGAAAATAAATCGAGGTTTTATTGCAAAATACTTATGTGAGAATATTAGGAAATAGGAAAAAAGTCATTAATTTTTAATAAATAGAAACTTCGTATCGTATTGACAGCCCAGTGGTGGTGCGTTGGACCTTGGGCACCAGGGGGCGCTGGTTGGATTCCCGATCTGGTCAAACATGTGATAGCTTAGTGGCTTTGTATTTCCTATCAATGACGAGTTACTATGTAGAATTGACGGGGTCCATTACCTGACCATGAGGATATTTGCGATAAATTTTTACTTGGAGCGTCTGGCTCTTTCACAACCCAAAATAACTCTACAAATCCAGACCTTTCTTAGACTACACCGTGGATTACATCACACACCTTTTGACTTCTTGGGTTTTCTTCGCAATGCTTTTCCTTCCTTGATGAAAAAAGTTGAGTGAAAACGAGAGTGTAGACGGGCATTTCCTACGTCTTTACATTAACTTTGCCTTCTAACTTTACTTAACTTCGCGAGAATATAGAGCTAACTTTAAAAGTAGACTTAATTACGTAAACGCGATTTTCGTGCTACATCTCGCGGGATTCGAACCCGCGGTCCTTGTGATGAAGTAGTCATTTCTAGCCACTCAACCATTTATGTATAAAGTATGAATATAAAATATTTTTTTTTATCTATCATCATAGTTAATAAGTGTCGATCTCTTATCAACAATATTAGGTATCGTAAATCAACGACAAACATTTGAAAATGTACCAAAATTGCCTCTTATCGTAAGCTGTGAGATAAAAATAACCAATTTTAGCACTTTCATATGGACATGTTAATATTTATCTACAATAATATCAAAGCTTACATCTGCAATGGTATCATTTCGTATTAATTATGATATAAGACTAAAAAACGTATTACTATGATAATTTATTCAAGATAATATTACACTGAACTCGTAAACAAATAAAATAAAACGTTAAATTGTGTAATATATTGATTAATTAAATTTTAATGATGTTTAATGTAAATAATTTTAAATTATATTTTATTCTAAACAGTTTCTTTATTTTATTATTTGGAGTGGCAAAGAATTTATGAATTGGGCTAGCCTAGCTCTATCGGGGAAATATTACCGTCTTACAGAAAATCGGCGTGAAGCAACTTTCGATTTCAATTATGAGTGAAAGATGCGCAACCCAACTATTCCTTAACCCTTTTCTACCTATTTCCTTCGTTCTTCCTGTTATTGGTCAGTCTTCCTATAAAGGGCTTAGGAACTTCTTTAGTGTCTCTGTACTCCATGAGCGGCAGTAATCATTTACCATCAGGTGGACCGTGTGATCATTTGTCAACCTCTACCATAAAAAATACTTTTATACAACAAAATAACCCAGCAAGTACGTGTCGGGCCACGCACAATGTAGGGTTCCGTATTGGCTACGCATTTCTTACTTGCAGATGAGTACAATGTCATATTCTATGACATTTGTTCGTTTTCGTCAAAAAAATTTTACTTCAAAAGTTCGTCGGCTATTACTCGGTAACTAGTAGTGCCTACTTTACCGTTGTAGTTTTTATTGTAGGTTCACTATATTGACTACTTCCATTATTTTTTTCAAGACTTTCGGAGACAGAGGGGGGGAAATTTTGTTCTACCACTTTGTTAGCATTGTTAATATGAGTATACATACCAAATTACAGCTTTCTAACATCAAGCGTTTAGGCGCTAGACCGCGGACGGACAGACGGACAGACGGACATGGCATGGGAAACTATAAGGGTTCCTTGTAGTTTACGGAACCCTTAAAAAAAGGACGGGTTGCACTCCGGGAGTGCCGGCAGAAGTGAAAACTTAAATATCAACGTTGTGCATTTTTGAATATTTTGGAATGGTTAGGGAATCTTACGCTTTTTCGATCAAGCTACGGATCCGACGCGAGTTTAACATTTTTTACCCATCTAAAAAAAGTGCCAAGAGCCGCTAAAGAAGTTTTCACCTCAAAAAAATTACAAAAGTGCACATTCATTTTCCTCTACTACAGTTCCACACGTGATTTCTATTTTAGATAACTTTATTAACTCTTGTTTATCGATTGTCTTTGCGATTTGACGTCGAGGTATTGAGAATAACCTAATGAGATCGATAGAGATTAACGACAAAATTAATAAAACATTACTGCGACAATTTTCTGTGCCTTAATTTTAACTTTAATTGATTAGAACATCGAACATAAAGAGTTTGTTTGGCCTGGTTTCAATTTCAATCTATTTAATTATATTTAAGTGTGTCCTTCATTGTCGGTTCTAATCTTGTAAGTAACTATAATGTCCTTTTTGTTCGAAAGAAATACATAATTGTATAATAAAATTTATTTATTTAATCTGCGGTTTTAAAAAAATAAATTAGTTTTATGAAAAAAAGATTTAACTGATATGGTGCATTCTAGTGTAAGAAAAGACTTGCAGTAAACAAGAAACAGCATATAAAAACAGCCGAAATAGGTACTATGTTTAACTTCAAATTCTATTTTTGTTTGTTAAAATGTAAGCCCTCTGCTGTCTACACTCTCGGAAATTACTGGCAATTTATTTCAAGTTCACAACAATATACCTACGCCTAAATAATACCCATATATTCTCTATGGATTTTTAAAAATGTTTTTGCGTCACAGACTAATTTTGCGGGTGGTTCCATAACAGAGACGTCACTTATCCTCCCCGCTTTTGTTGTAGAACAATACATTAATTAATTTGTCACCGCGTCTGGCCAAATATGTTAAATAAACGAAATATGAGTCCCCCACTCAAGGCTTTTTCGTTTAGTAACAATAGGCACATAATGAAATCAACAATAGTCGTTGTACGAATTGAAATCTCAAGAAAGCGTTTGCACAAACCTCCCAGAGGACCATTATTGTTCTTTGATAACGTTTTTATTTGTTTTCTGTAATAAGTATATACCTATATTGCGCAATGGTCTCTTGGTTATTGTTTACTTGTTACAAATGTAATGAACTCAATAACTTTATATATTACTTGCCCACGTGCCCACGTTTAAAATATGAATCCTTTCCCCTGTTGGACGCTGCTTTATTTTTCTACACATTTTTTATAGCTTATGTTTTTTACAAGCTTTTATTTAACTTGCAATGTATGTATGGGTGGAATCTGGGAACGAAAATTTTACCTACTTCCCGAAGACAGATTGAGCTGAAATTTTGCATTAATATGTAAATCAGATGACAATTCAATATTATGATAGCAAAATTAAGATATAGCCGTTTATGTTCCGTTTTTCATACAAAACCGTTCCGGCCAAAACCTATAGGGTACTTCCGGTTATCCTAGGATCATGAAATTTGGCAAGAAGCAAGATCATGTAGCACAAGTACAGGAATACACAAGAACTGAAAATCGTAAATTTGTAATTACATAAAAATAAAAATTCGGACAATTGCGAGTCGGACTCGCCCACCGAGGAGGGTTCCGTACGTAGATTTTTTTTATATCACTAAGGTGGCAATGAAGCTTACGGCCCGCCTGATGGTATGCGGTCACCGTAGCCTATGGACGCTTGCAACACCATCGGAAGTATCATTTGCGCATTGCCGACCATGTAAAAATCTCTTAATGCCCCTTTTGAAGAACCCCATTTTTGTAGGCTATAATACGTCGGCGGGAATCTCATTCCACAACAGCTTCAGCGTTCGCGGGAGAAAACTCCTCTGAAACCGCGTAGTGCGCGACCATTTTGGTTTTAGCGTGTGATGTGAGGTTGGTTTCCCCGCCGGTGACAAGTAGATCGATGGTAGAAAGTGGCCGTAGACATCAAATCAAACAATAGTAAATAAATAATGCAGGAATCGACCCGTGCAGTTTTTCCGAGCTTCCCCGAAAATAGACCGCCAATTTTTTTACAGGTTTAATTACAAATAAGTACATAGTTTTTAGATTTTTTCTTTTGATGTACGGAACCCTAAAAACATAATATTAAAAGAATATATGTATAAAAAGTTTTAGCTTGTTGAAAATGCATATTTTCATAGAAATTGTTCACTGTTCCGCTAATTATGCCAATGTGTGTATTAAGCACTTTTAAATCCAGGTACCGATAGAAAAATCACCGGTTCAACGTTGAAAAACCTATATAATTTTTTTCGCATATTGTACCCGGATATAGAACTGTAAGAAAAGACATGTCGCATTGAAAGTAGCCCTAAAGTTGAGGTTGCTCGCGTCCGGTCTCCAACATGCTTCCGTATTATATTAATATCATTTTCATCATGCTTGACCAATGACTTCTCGAATGTTTCTTGTTACTTAAACAGGATTTACTTCACTACATAGTATAAAACAAAGTCGCTTTCTCTGTCCCTATGTCCCTTTGTATGCTTAAATCTTTGAAACTACGCAACGGATTATGATGCGGTTAAAAAACCGCATCATGATTCAAGAGGAAGGTTTTTAAGTATAATACATTCCAAAATTCCCACGGGAAAGCGGGATACACGCAAACGAAGTTGCGCGGGTTTCGCTAGTTAAAGATATAGGGTAAATGCCTAGTCGTGGGACATGCCTAGTGATGGGAATGATGGGATACTAATTTTCTTTTGGATTTTTAAAGAACTAGACGTGCCAAAATTTGGACTCACAGTTTATAAAACAATTGAAAGTCGATGAAAACATATTCCTATCAAAAAATACATCACTAGTTAGAATAAGGTTCAAAACTGGTTAGAATTTTCGAAATTTCGTTTCATGGTGAATTTCGTTTTACGACTGCGCGACTCAGCCGTGTTGGCGACTAGTAGGTATAGGATGCGATTTTGTAACTATATTATTTAAAGATAATATATGGCTCTCTTAAGGCGTCAGTCTCGTAAAAATCTGTGTTCTAGCAGAATTTATCAAAGAAGAAACATTTTTTTTAATGATTGATAAAAGAATAAATGGCTTACATTTTACGTTAGTTTAGAGTGTGGGACTTGAAGATTCCATATATTTTTTTTTTATTTACTTTGATGCTATTTTTAATATATTTTTTAAGCTTTAAACATACCTATGTTTGTGTTCTACGCATTTAAGGTAACTTTCAGGCACTCATCACGTAACAATTATGACCAAAACATGAAATGTATTCAGATAACATTTATTCTCAAATCTTCTACAATAATCTTTTCACTTCTCATGCTCAGAAAGTGCTTATTTGCGCAGGATATAGGCTGCACAAAATCGAATTTTGTGCACAAGGGCAGAAAAGTAAACTCATAAATGTATCTATATTAAGACAAAGGAAATAAGCCATACAGCCAAACACAACAAAAAGTTCAGAGATAGAATTTGTTATTTTATAATATTTACTTTAATTTATTTGCCTTATGTGTTTTTAAGTCATAAAAGATATTAAAATTTAAATTAAAGTACGGTAGGTTATTTAATTAATTTAAGAAAATTATTTTATTACAAAATTAATTTAATAGTAGGCTGTATAGGTCTGCAGCCCAAGCCTAATTTCAAAGTCGTAAGATTTAAAAAAAAAAAAAAGCGGCGGGAAATGGGAAACAGGGTCTTGTTTTTCTTGCGTTTATTTATTTATTTCCTCGCAATCGAAGTGAAAAGCAGAGTTTATAACTCGTCCACAAAACCATTTCTATCCTCGACATTACTATCAGCCCTCGCCTTCGGCTCGGGCTGCTAAAAGTCTCGGATAGAAATGATTCGTTTTGTGCACTTGTTGTAAAATCTACTATATCTGATTAGTTTTTTGCAAAATGCTTTAGTTTCCTTAATTCAAGCGGTTTAAATTGTTATAATTTTATGAATTCAACCATTGCTAAAATATGTTTTTTTGTATAAGAAATCATCGATTACTTTAGCAAACGTAAACCACTTATAAAATACCTATTATTTAAGCAAATACTAAAAAAAATAAATTTGTAAAATCATTTTAAGTACGTATTTATTGCAACAAAACTTATCGAGGGTTTATATAAATCAACGCGTCAAAATTCTTTTCAGTTCCGCTGTCATTAGGCAGCGGTCGGACGTGTATTGTGTTGCTCGACGTCATCTTACCTCTCACTCGCACGGTTGCTCTCTTTCTCTCGCGCTTATGACACACGCCTTGTTGCACATCGTGAAAGTTGCTCTATTTTAATATTGATTTAGTTTAGTTCTAATTTAATAACTTTCTTTCTTTTTGTTTTAAATTAATGATAGTGTTCAACTATCTATTTTTTTTTTGGCCAAATAAAATAATACACCTTTACTCCATTTTTATTCTTATTCTAGCACGCATCGAGTTTTCCCTGCTAGTTTAAAAATAGGAAAAGTCTACCCAAGTCACAAATCTGGACCTAGGGTTGATCCAGGAAATTACCGTCCATTTTCAGTGTTGTCAGTGGTATAATTTTTTTTTGAAAAAGTAATTTATAAACGGTTGAATGACCACCTAAACAGCTTACATTTTTTATTCGAACGTCAATACGGTTTTCGACAAAGTTCTAGCACAATCTCCGCTGCTATCGATTTAATAACTAAAATTAATATGAAATTAGACACTAGGAAGTAGGAACGTTTGTTTAGGTGTATTCATATGATTAGCCGTATCAAACGCCTTTTTCAAATCGATGCAGCAGCGAGTGACTAATCACTAGCAAAATTGAAAGACATAGGAATATCCGACTGGGCCTTTAAACTTGTGGCGACACCTATCGCCATACAGAAGAACTACAGAGTGAAGAAAAAGTTCACAATGCGAACACATGACGTCATATACGACGATACTTAGAAATCCTGAATCACGCTATCGAAGTTTCTACGATATGGAGATATATATACAACCTCCGACACATACATTGTCGGAGCCGCGGTTCCCCAGGCATGACACCCAGCCTGGCCGGAAGATCTTCCCTTTGTGGCGGTCGAGCACATCGCCATCGCTCCCGCTACAGTGGTGACCCCGACGTGATTGGAAGCAGCCTTCTTCATCATATCTCCTCATCAGCTCTGACGTCATCACATTCTTCACTCTGTAGTTCTTCTGTATGGCGATAGGTGTCGCCACAAACTCCTAGAAAGTTATTTAGAAGAAAGAAAGCAAGTTGTTAATATAGGTTCATTCACAAGCAATCCAAGAACTATAAAATGTTGTATACCTCAAGGCTCTGTTTTGGGTCCATTATTATTCTCCATATATGTCAACAATATTAGTAAAATTAACTTAACGGGACAGTTCACACTATTCGCCGACGTACGTGTATTTTTTACTTTGGAAAAAAATAAAACATTTGATAAATCAAACTCGGAAAGATTTTAATGAATATGAAATTTGGTGCAAATGTAACCTCTTAACTATTAATAGTAAAAAGAGTCCTATGATGTTCACTACAAAAAATAAGAAATTATATATACACTGGGCGTTAAAAATTGCAATATCTCCTAAACTACAGAAGCTAGACCTTTGAAATAAAAAAAAGTTAAAAGACAATTTAATTTCATTTAATAAAAGCTTCGTGCATAATATCATTTTTTAAAGATTGACTGAAAAAAAAACTTAATAAACAAAAACACTTTTTTTTTAAAACTGTTGGCTTGTACTTTTGTTTTTTTATTGTTTTCTTTATTGCTGATAAATCAATTGCAATTCAAAAGCAAATGTTTTTTCAGCGAGTAAACTTTACTAATCATGCCTCTTTCACCAGAAGAATGTGCAAGAATCATAACTTTTCTCGAAGTAGGCATCAGTATGCGTCGTACTGCAAGAACGGTGGGTGTAACTCTAAGAACGATCCAGCAAGTAAAGCGAAGGTATGAAGAGACTGGAAACCATCTAAGGAGACCAAGTAATGGCAGACCCAGGTGCACTAGTACCCGAGAAGGGTTCAGCTTTAAAAAGTAATACAACAAGAAAACAGAATTGCTTAGCATAAGACAGGTTGAACATTTGCATCCTGATAAAAAAAAACTATCTGGCAACATACACTCACAAATCTCACTCACCAACAGAACATACACTCATAGCCTGAGAAACATAAATAAACTTAAACTACACAGTCCAGATCTACATAAGGGAAGCGAAACATATTATACGACGGGACAAAAACATTCAATGATCTACCGAACGAAATAAAGGAATGCAAAACAATATCTCTATTGTCACGAATAAAAACCTACGTAAGCAAAAACATACACGTATGAATAAAATAATAAAATAAAAAAACCGGGCAAATACGTGTCGGACCACGCACAATGTAGGGTTCCGTATTTGCTGTGCTTTGCTTGCCTTCAGTTGAGTCCAATATCAAATTCAATACATTTGTAAGTTTTCATCAAAGAAATTTTATTTTATAAGTTCGTCGGCTATTACTTGGCAACTAGTGAAGCGTACTTAACCGTTACAGTTTTCCTTGTAGGTTCACTATATGGACTACTACCATGAATTTTTACAAATTTCTAAGCTCAAGACTTTCGGAGATAGAGGTGGGAGGACCACCGTGCAAAACGAAAATTAACACGATAAATGTAAATAATTCTCAAACGGATCATTGTATCGGAAAATGATCTTTTCACACCCTCGATTAAGAGACCTATCTAACGATACCCCACAACATGGGGTCGATGCAAAAAAAAAAACATTCCTACTTTACCTGTAGGGGGAGGCACCCAAAAAAAAGTATTTTTCAAAATTTTCTTCTACCACTTTGTTAGCATTGTTAATATAAGTATACATACCAAATTACAGCTTTCTAGCATCAAGCGTCTAGGCGCTAGACCGCGGACGGACAGACGGACATGGCGAAACTATAAGGGTTCCTTGTAGTTTACTACGGAACCCTAAAACTGTTAAATGTACCTACTCTGTTGTGTTTACTGAAATTTTGTATTTTTACTATCTCTGTGCCGTGATGGGTCCCATCTTTTTTTTTGTTTTTGGATCACTAAATTAAATTATATTACCTAAACCAGATTCGCAAGATCTCACTACCTACCGATTATTGTCTTGATATGTTTATTAGTATGTAAGTTACTCATAAGTGAACTGTAAATTTTGTTCTTGAGTACTAAAGTTCTCTTTAAACCGAAGTACATCTCGCAGCGGAGGTACGAGATCCAAGGTTTTAAAGACGTCCTTCAGCGCATTAGTGAACAGTTTCGGTGATATTACGTCGCCCTGTCCCACTCCCCTGTGCAGCTGGATTGGTCTAGACTCCTGGTTTCGTACTTGGACGGTCATAGTGGCAGATTTGTACAGGCATCTCAGCACCTCGATATAGCGATAGTTGATTTGGCACCTCTGTGAAAATTCCAGAACAGACCGAGTTTCGACTGAATTCGGGGCTTTCTCGTAGTCCACAAACGCTAAGCATAAAGGCAGATTATACTCTTCGGTCTTCTGTATAACCGTAATGTATGTCGTAGCGTAAATATGTGGTCTACGGTGCTGTAGCCTTTTCGAGACCCTGCCTGCTCCGGAGGTTGGAAGTCATCGAATTTGCCGGTAAGACGACTCGTTATAACTCTTGAAAACAGCTTATAGAGATGGCTGAGAAGGGATATTGGTCTGTAGTTCTTCAAGAGACTTTGGTAATTGGTTTTTAAATATGTAAATTATTACTAAAAGTCCCATCTCGTCTATTGTCAAACCAAAAATAATAAAAACTATCCCTTAATATAATTTTTATTTACTTTTTTTGCCTGAAAGACCCCATATACCTAACTAAGTAAATAATTATAGAAAATTTAGTCATTATACAAAAAAATACCTTTTTTTCCATTTAACTACCTAAATTTTATTTTTCAAAAAAATAATTTTCATATAAAAAAAAAATTCTACTTTTATTATGTTTTATTATATTTCTATTTGTCTCTAAATAATATGAGCCGGTTTGTGAACAGACATCCAGGAGATTATTATTTTAATAATATTGGAAATAGAAAAGTAGAGCAACATTCACTTCACATGTCTTAGGTAAATTACGTCGGGCATGATGTCAGCGGGGGAGCTCTCCTTACGGGGTACACAGATTCTATTTCTTTGTTTTGCACGGAAAGACTAAAGCCTTAAAATCAAAATCGTTTGAAACTACTTATTATGCGTCTATTCGAATTCGAAAAGCGAATATAAACATTTTGGGCGAAAAGTAGAGCTAATGCCGGCTCGAAACGAGAGTGTTGACGGACTCTCCGTAATACCACAGAATAAATAATAGAACTATTATACTTAGTAATACTATCATAGTATTACTTTACTACTACGGCTTCACTATATCTTTCCTTATACATAAAATGTGAAGCTTTCATTGTCAAATTAAAGAAGAAAAGAGAGAATAGCTTGTGACTTAATACATTAACTTTAAAATATTTTATATATAATCAATATATTCATCAAATAGTGTGATTATTATCATCGTGAATTATTATAATAGTCACACCAATAGATTTAGTATATACGGGATCGGCAAAGGTTTGATTAAGGCGAGACGAGGCCAAAAACAAAATACACTAGTGTGCGTGTAATGTACATGGTGTGCAAGCAAGATAGTGATTTTCCTTTTTGTTTGAGTTACATCTAGGCACTGCACAGGTAACTATATTTAATCACGTCTAATTAACACCAATACTACAATTAAAATCCGTAAATTTTGTAAAAATAAGTGGAATTTCTGACTACTGACTGACTGACTGACGTCATGCCGATAGCCCGATACAAGCCCATAGCGTGTATAAGAAAAATGGTCTCGTCTATCTATCTCGCTCTAACAAACGCTTATGGTAGTTAACTCTAACAAAGGCTTACGCTAGTAAGTTATAATAAATCTATGGTCACACCACACTATTTGCTGAACCTTGACATCGAGTAAGGTTCTATGTTAAATATTCCACTAGACTAGACGATGCGACTTGAATATAATAATTAATAAACTATTCCGTATGCATACAATGTAAGAAATAACTATTAATGAATAATAAATAAATACATTTGTTCCCTTTTTATAATAGTCTTTTGTTTTTATAAATAAATCGCAATTTTCTTGTATTAATCATAATCAAAGTTAGTAAAGTAAATATTATATACACCTGCATTTTATTAATTTTAGCCTATGTTGGGCTCTGTACCCCTGACAATGTGTATACAAATTTTTATAATGATCGGCTGCTTAATCAAGCCGTGATGGAATAACAAACAAACTCACATTCTCATTTATAATATTAATATTAAAATACCCCTTAAATAGATAGCTAAGATATTAACAAAAACAAATCAATTATAGGCACATCAATCTAATTTATTACGAGTCACGAGTTTAAAAATACAAAAGTACTTACACCTAACGTTGTCAACTAATCTATTTAACTTAAGTACTAATTAATGTCCGACAGTCACTTTCACACCGTTCACAATGCACACACACCGCGACCTTTACCCTCGAAGGTACCAGCAAGAGTAGTTAGGTGACCACGTCCCGCTGCCCGCGACGAGGGATGTTTACGTTTCACGAGGAGCGCGTCATCATTCCTCTTACAATATGATATGTGTGGTGACAATTTATAACCTTTATAGAGCTGTTCTTCAGCGATTGAGTAGAAATTCAAATTTTGTAATATAATAAGAAAAGAATATACCTAAGTACTTAATGGTATTCAATTCATATTTCACATAGAGTTGAAAAAAATTAAAGGAGATAATAAAATTACTTATGTAACTTGAAAATGTATTTATGTATCTCTTTCTCTTGGAAAAGCCTGATGAAGTCGCACTTTAAAATGAACACGATCAAGTAACATCGATCCAGTGTTTGGATAGTATTAAAATAGCATGTTTTGTAACTATATAAGTACTTAAATTAAAATAAGAGGGCCCTAGACTTCACGACACAGGGAATTCTAGGGTGAAGTCTGGGAATCACCATCGTATTGTAACATTTTGTTTGGGAAATTAATTAATTAATTAAAATTAATTCGAATTAATTAATTAAAATTAATTAATTATTTAATAGGTGTCGTTATCTCGAGCTTTTTTGCGTATTCTCCGTCAGTGTACACAGAAAACAAAATTTATATGATCATTTTAGAACATTCGATATATTTTAGAAGAATTGTTTTTATAGTTGTGTTAATAAATATAGTTTCGTGGAAACCAAAGACAAGCTGTATTTTATGAGATAATTCGTGATTGCGTATAGTATCTGACGCGACGCCGACAAAGTGAGCATTATGTTTGCAATAAAAAGACAAACAATGTTCATACGAGTATTAAAGCCTTTCCGTTCTAGAAGTATCCTTGAAATATTTAACGTATTATTGTAATGTCAGGTGAAATAAATAAATAACTTTTCCGATTATGACATACTAGCTTTTCCCCGCGGCTTCGCTCGCGCTAATTTATCTCGTTTGACAGCAAAACAACTCATAGCGCGACTTGTGGCGCCATCTGTTGGCCGATAGCATCCCACACACAGCACATACAGCGTCCTCTATAGAAAAAAATATTTTCCCATTGGAATGACATACTTTCACGGGATAAAAAGTAGCCTACGTTGGGCTCTGCTGATTAGTCAAGCCGTGAAGGGATAACATACAAACGAACTCACTTTCTCATTTTAAATAATATTAGTATGACTAGCCGATGCCTTTTTTTCGCGGTTTTACACGAGAAATACCGTTGTTCCCGTTCTCGGGATGATATCCGAGATAAAAACTAGACTATGTGTTAATCCAGATTGTAAACAACCCGTATACCAAACTTCAAACAAATCTATCCAGATGTTTTTGCGTGAAAGAGTCACAAACATCCAAACATACAACATCCTCAAAAAAACTTTCGCATTTATAACATTAGTTTGGATTAGGGTTAATAAGCAATTATTTTTTTTTTTTTATGTATATTTAGGGACAAATTACACAGATTGAGCTGGTCCCCGAAACTTGTGTCATGACTCATGAGATACTAACTCAAAAATACTATGTTTTATAACAAATTGACGACCTCCGTGGCGTAATGGTTACCACGCCAGACCGCCACCCAGGAGGTTCCGGGTTCGATCCCCGGTCGGGTCATAATGAAAAACGAACTTTTTCTGATTGGCCTCGGGTCTTGGATGTTTATCTAAATATGTATTTGTTATAAAATATAATATCGTTGAGTCAGTATCCCATAACACAAGTTTCGAACTTACTTTGGGGCTAGCTCCATCTGTATGAATTGTCCCTATATATTTATTTATTTATTTTTATTAAATACATATATAGATAAACATCCAAGACCCGAGGACAATCAGAAAAAGTTCGTTTTCCATCTTGCAGACCCGACCGGGATTCGAACCCAGGACCTCCTGGGTGGCGGTCTGCCGTGGTAACCATTACGTCACGGTGGATATGTTTAAATTAAACCGCTATCCCGTAGTAAAAATAAGAATAATAATTGAACCGAAACAAGAGTAAAACAATAAAAAAATCCAGTGGGATTTCCTAAAAGTCCCGTCAAATCTCTTGTTTACATTATAAAAGGAATGTCTGTGCAAAATTGGAGCTCTACTAGTAGAGTTTGCCCTCCATCAACCGAAGTACTCCTTCATACCAGAAGACAAATATTTTGAACATTTACAACGATAATATTTATGGTATTATCTACCCTTAATTTGTAAAGAAGCTATTATTTGTGTACATAATACACCTGGGTACAACAATTAAATTAAAACCAATTAAAATCAAATAAAAGATCAAGTTTGTTGTAAACAAAGAAATTTTCATTTTATAGAAACAGTGCTATAATTGGATTAAACGATGTTATTGTATTTCAAGGAAAACTGTATTGTTTTCAATTAATTTTTATTTTATAAATCTCTCTCTTACCGGATTGTTTGTATTCATCTTAACTTAAGACGGCACCAGACACAGCATTGAATAATTTCTGTGCGCGACGAGACTTTGTAAAGCTTAAAAAAGATTTTGCACTTTTCAAATTGATTAGGGGAGGAGTTTGACTTCATCTCTTACTCACCGAACGAAACGCATTGCTGCTTCACGTCGATATTCGTGAGAGGTATTTCCACGGTTGAGCTAGCCTATATCATAAATCTACCACTCCACCTCGGTTCTATTTACTCCGATAACATTAAATAGAATGAGAATTTAGATGTGTTTTTAATTTACACATAAGCTTAACATTTTACTGCAATAAAGTTTAATCTTTATTACTCCAAAAAGAATAAAATATAAGATGTATACAAACATTTTTCTACGAAAATATACCACAGCAGTTCCCAAGTGAATAAATATAAAACAATTGCTCTAGTTTTATCAAATTAAATTGTAACTAATTAGAAAAAATATAATAATGATAATTTTATGTTTACTTATATGCGAATTGTCAGCTAATTTAGAAATAACGCAAACGGTAAATTGTATAACTTGGGTGTTTTTTACATAATACTGTTTTGCAGTACAGCATTAACATACATAGGTTTAGTGTTAACCGCTATTCAATATGTTGTAACAAACATTTTAAGTGTAAAGTTGCAATAGACACTTTTGTATACTTGGTTGGTGGTAGTGGAGTGGCCTCGTAGCTGCTTAAGCGGCTATTCGTTGAAGGAACAATTTCGTAACCACCAAGTCAAGCCAAAGGAGACAAAGAAAGACAGGGTTAGAGTAAAAGAAGCGAGGTCTTTATCTAATGTAGGACACAAATTAAAATTAATAAATTAAAAAACATATTTAATACTCACTTGGGAACTAGATACACGAGTTACACGAACTTAAAAGTTCTTTATGCAAAAGTTTCTGATAATACTAGTCTTTTTAAAAGTCTGGAGTCTTCCAAGAGAACTTGGCTTCCTTCCTTTATTCCTATCCTTCATTCCGGTATCCTCAACAGGCCTTAAGAGGGGAGAACCCGACAGACCCCCGTCGTCGCTTCCTCAAACGACGGGACATGCAGTTATACATTTTTCATTTATTTAATTTAATAGTATTAATATATTCAATAGTAGATGATCCAGCATACTTATTTCAAATGTTACATAGATTTATTTCTTTGACAGTAATGCAAACAGTTCACGGGAGTATGAGCAATCGGCGCCGAGCGAGACCAGCGGTGGGGCGGATACGGACGGTCGTACTCCTGCACCTCCACTAGACTCTTATGATGACCTGATGAAGATCCTCCAAGATCAGATACATGGTGCCACTGAAGACTACTCAGTGATCGTCCCACCACATCGAGATTTGAATGTGATTAAGCCAGAGAATCCTACTATTGGAGAAATGGAGGATTTAGAACCGAGGTGAGTACTAGTTTATAAATTCCTAAGAGAGAAAAGACCATTGAAGTTAAATTAAAACAGACTTCTTGACAGCAACAGAAGTATAATGCGTTAACACCATTTCAAACCCACAAAAGGTAATTATTCTACCTCCGCTATGGAGCCTGTGTAATTTTTTATGATAAGAAATATTTTTAAAATATTAAAATCAAGTAATAATTAAATCACTCTATAAATCACTTAAGAAATCACCAGTTAGCAAGTACTAATTAAAATTTCCCAAAACGAGGCGAAAAGGACATTACAAGGAAAATTGTCTAAAGTTGCGGACAACTGACATCCAGAAGTACGATTTATGTAGCATTCCGAGTCCAAATTAAATTGTTAGTTTCTGCGTTATTGCTGCAATTAAACTTTGATAGCGGAACTCTGGTAACTGTTGGGCATATTTTATCTCTCGACTAAGCGAGAGGTTTTGACATAACTTTTAAACGTCTTTAGATTCTTTTATATTAACGTTAGACAATAGCTAGGACTGCGTTTTTAACCCCTCGATTTTCTCGGCATCGTAGTTTAATGTTTGCGTAAATAAATACCTTTTCTTAATCATTTTTTTAAGGGAATATGTTTGTAAAAACCCATTCTTTGAATAAAAGTTTTTAATTGGGTTGGAATACAACAGCTAGTTACCGATACCGAGTTAGTGAATTCCAACAAATAATGATAATAAGATCGTTCTAGTACGTTTTTTTTATTTGGCTGAGAATTTTAAGGTCAGGCCACAACGCCAGCAGGAGATCGACCGTCCATTGTTTTCGGCGTGAACCTTGTGTGAACCCACATGACTTAGCTTGACAGAGCTACGGTTAGTTTGTGTAGTTCCCGTCGCCTCACTTCCTTCAATGTCCGCTAATAGCTAGCTAGCGTCGCTCACCCTTCGCTATCGCTCGGGTTCTTGTAGATTCGTCGCAAAGTAAATTCGCCACCTACGAAAATTTGAGACGAATTTACTTTTATTGTAGGTTTGGAGCGTAAAATAATGACGAATTTCGTTTGTGACGAATGTACAACAACCCGTTCGCTCGTTCGTTAGATGGTGGTCTAATATAAAGAATAATAAAACATAGCTTACCTAACCATTCTGTCTAAAATACTAGTCATTCGTCGACTGAAATTAAAAGAAGTTAACAAAGTCACGGTTTATTACGCTTTTAATAATTTGCTGGCATATGACTACAAAATTCAAATGCAATAACGTACGTCCCGCCAGCTTTTATACGCTACGAATGCCCGTGCGCCTCTGAACTATGCATCAAAATCAAACAGTTATCGCGGCCGACAGTCCCTTGTGGCTCTCGTAATTTCCCCAAACCAAATATTATTCAATGATATTTATATTCATGCACAAATTAAAAACAAGTTAAGTAGGTACTTTATTTTCTTTCAAAGTCAGTGGTTATATCTATAGAGTTATAGAGCCAGTTCACTAAATTTGTTTAAACACGTTGTTCTAGATTTACATAGTTATTTTAATATTTCTTATGCGTAGGTATCTATTGAAATATAACAACGATCTTTGAATCTTTAATATTATTCGATTCATATGAGAGACGATATAAAGAGAAATCGCATTTCGTCCTCTTACATACATTTTCAACGGATTTCGTTTGATACAAGACTATAAAAAACGGATCATATCATACTTGCACGATTCTATAATATTATGAAACATCCGAGTCGACCTTTCTTTATCTTGTAAGGCAAATTTCACAAGCCCCGCGAAGAATCTTATTTAAAATCCAGTTACGGGCCTCGACGAGATAGGCGCGGGTCTTTGACAATAAAACTAAATGGAATGAATGCGTGATGGCTTCCTCAAAACGCCGCTCGTGATATGACGAGACCTCTCCTAACTTCATGTATCATATAAAGGGTTGCTTTGATACATGGGTAATTTCGGCATATTGTTTTCAAAATTGGCTCATCATTATGTAACGAAACGGGGCACGCATTGTTGTTATTCATAATATTTTCGTTGCTAAGTGGCCACTTATGAATCTTACAACAAGAAGATCTTGTAAAAATGTAGATAGTATTTTCTTATGTTTTTTTATACGTAGCAAACAAATATAAACCATTTGTTAATAAAGCGAGAGAAGTTTTTTGCTTGTTTTGAAAAGTTGTTGATATTTTTCGATTATGCAAAATACTATTGCTATGGACGTATAGGAGATTGGATTTTTTTGGATTTTCATGACAATATTTTTGATGAAATTTATTATAAACTGTCTTCCGTACGTCAGAAGAGCGAAGGATACCACGCTTAAGATGATTCTGTAAAAGCCCCTCATTCTTATCCATTTCTACTACTTGTGGTTCCACATAAATTTTCTTTGCAAACAAAGTAATGTAGTCGCGCATTTATAAGGGGAATTAAAAAAGCCAAGTCAATCAATATTGATTTTGGAAAGTTGGAACAACAGCAGCTGCATGTCGACAAACAACGTCTCCTCGGTCATTTGGAATTCTAATCGTCAATTTGTCTGCTAGAACAATTGGGCTTTATAAATTCCCGGCTGACTCCAATTCGCACTAAAGAGTCAATAAATTTTCCAGTAGCCGTCAGCTTGATTTCTAAATGCAGGTTATCGGAGCACGCCACAAATCGAGAACGTTATGGGCTACTCCTTAGTATTCAGTTCCGACGCCTTGTCGCTTGGAGACTCGCACCTGCTTGTAGGCAAATCACGTCTTATGTGTTCCACGCAGCCAAAACCAACACGCCGCCATCGGAAAATCTTCCATGTAAATCTCGTTAACGACCAGGTTAGGAGTGTGTGCGAAAATTTCAAAGTATCTGAGATATGACCAGCTTACGCCAATATCCAGATCAATTTTAATTCAAAGAGTGTCACGCAGCAGGAAATCGTACGTTATTGAGGCGTCAACGGAATTGATGTTAAAGTAGAAACTTGTAGATTACTGTTAACACGTACATCGATTTATATCGACGGAGAACGGGGATCAATTTTATTTATAACTTACTTTTGTTTATTTACTTATATTATATTTATTAAATAGTTTTTTTTATCATTCACTTATAGCTCGACTTCAGTCGTATAGTGTTTCTATTCTGTACGTCTTCTATCGCACTATAACCATATATCGCAAAACTCAGATCCTCCGTAGGTAAATGCAGCTATAATAATAAAAAAACGATTCCTTTTTAATTTTTAAAATTTTGTTTGTTGGCAGCACAAACGCGTCAAATCTGGAGAAGTTTCAGTTGAAGATCGCTCAACACGAGCTTTATGAAGATGGCGAGCTACTTGTTGATGATGTAATGAAGGACATGGCTACCGCTCCTATTCTGCATGCTGGTGAGTTTGCAAAATACAAATATTATTTATTTATTCATTTACAAAATACATAAACATATATTATGTTAAAGTTCCTTTCACACATTGCTTAAAATATAAACTAAAAACTGGACTATATTAAAAAAATTACTGAAACAATACTGAAACTAATAGTAGAACTGGGTCTCTGTGGAAACGTGCTTACCCAAAATGCTTGCAGACTTGCAGCGTTACCTATATACAAATATTATTTATTACACACCAAAATAAAAGATTTACTACTACGCTATAAGTTTTTACCTTTAATATTAGAGGGCTTTCTAAACAAGTCGCTGACGTATACTGAGTCCCTTTATAAACATTCCCGTCTTAATTGCTGGAATAAATACTATCCTATCTGTTAAATTGTGTTATAAACCATCTATGTGCCTAACTAAGCAGATAGTATTTGAAATTAGTTTCAAGCCACTCCATCGAGACTTGAGGTAAAAATTAAATTATTGGTATCTCTATACCAATAATTTCTTTCTAATTTATAAAGAAAATCTGTTGTCAAAGATAACACGGAGAGGTATGATAATATTGATTTAGGTTGTTGATAAGTATATCAAAATTCTTTTCTTTATCAATGTTTCGGATTTCCTTATATTACTATCTATCCGTCCAATCCGTTCCGTTCGCCCTCCCCCCGTGTCCCGATAGGTCGAGCCCCCCTCTGGGGCACCCCTAGGCAGACACTGTAAAAAATTTTGGCGGGGTGAGCCATACGCTTCCGCAAAAGCCCGATGTGTCGTAGCAAATATCGTTGTTGGTACGCCAGAAAACAACTAGGATCCTTAAGATGAAAAGAATTCGGCCGTACTTCGTTTTCTTTCTAGTGTGATGTTGATGCCCAAGAACTGCTATTAATTACAAAGATTTTTGTCAAAAAATTTAAGAAAAGATTGATACTTAATATTGAATAC
Organism: Endotricha flammealis; assembly: GCA_905163395.2. Lineage (NCBI taxonomy): Eukaryota > Metazoa > Arthropoda > Insecta > Lepidoptera > Pyralidae > Endotricha > Endotricha flammealis. The sequence continues at coordinate 10,935,880 of LR990861.1, read as the reverse complement.
TAGCTTTTTGCCCGCGACTTCGTCCGCGTGAAGTTCCAGACCCGTTCCCGTGGGAACCATATTGAATTTCGGGAAAAGCTATCGCCTATGTCACTCCCTGATAATGTAGCTTTCTAGTGGTGAAAGAATTTTTGAAATCGGTCCAGTAGTTTCGGAGCCTATTCAATGCAAACAAACAAACAAACAATCAAATCTTTCCTCTTTATAATATTAGCATAGATAAAGACTTGCGCGTTGAAACAAACATATTTTTCATATTTATTAAAATATTAGGTACGTATAGATAAAGATTATGTCATGCTAAGTTTATTATGAGATTTTAGCCCTGTCATGTTCATTATCTAATAAGGTCAATAACTAATTTAACATAACATAACTTGAGATATCTTAATAATATCGTAATTATATCAATTATAATATTGATGGGTGGTTATGGCCATGTTTACCTCATATTACTCTCGAAGTCAGTGTTTGTTATTTTTTGAGTCTCTTGAACTCTTATAGTTTCGCCCATAGTTTGCCCATCTGCCCGTCCGCGGTCTACCGCCTAGACGCTTAATGATAGAAAGTTGTAATTTGATATGTATACACATTAACAATGCTAACAAAATGCTGGAACAAAATTTTGAAAAAAATTTTTTTAGGGTGCCTCCCCTATATGTAAAGTGGATTTTTTTTTGCGCCTCCCCCATGTTGTGGTGTATCGTCAGGTAGGTTCAAAACATCAAGAGTGTGGGAAGATAATTTTTCGATACAACGATCTGTTACGGAATTATTTACATTTATCGTGTCAATTTTCGTTTTGTACGGTGGTCCCCTCTCTAACTCCGAAAGTCTTGTGTTTAGAAATTTGAAAAAAATCATGGTAGTAGTCCATATGCTAAACCTTCAATGAAAACTATTACGGTTAAGAAGGCTCTACTAGTTACCGAGTAATAGCCGACGAACTTAAAAAATAAAAATTATTTGATGAAAACTTACAAATGTCATAGAATATGATATTGGACTCATTTGCAAGCAAGCAAAGCACAGCAAATACGGAACCCTAAACTGTGCGTGGCCCGACACGCACTTGACCGGTTTTTACTACTACTTTTCAGTTTTTACCATACTCGATGCTGCACATAACCATAATAATAAAGCCCACCCGTTGCGCTTCAAGCCTCTCTAGTCACACAACTGGGATTTCCACAAGAACATCTTCCTGCGCAGCCAGATTAAAAAAAAAACAATTATGTGTCATTTAAATGTCGACACTGTAGTTTTATTTCCAAAAGACGAGTTACATAAAATGAAATGTCCGAACCCCTCTCAATTAGCCCTCAATTATCCCTCTCAAAATGTGAAACAATAAAATATTCAGCACAGCGTTGATTGTATCAAGGAAAGCAATTATCTTCAAGCTACTAGCCCTTCGCTACCCGCAGGCCGGACAGGTGGGACGGGCCAATCAATTCAATAGTTTTCTGTTTAAGAAAGTAAAAATCTGTATGTGTCTGTATGGACCTAGCCCCTAATTATTATTGTTATTTTTTATCATATGTATTGTTTATATTTAAGTTTTTGTAAAATTTTGCGCCACCTAACTGTTATTTTTCATATTAATTTCTCTACCCTAAGGTCGTCTGGAAGAGATTTAGCGATAAGACCGCCTATTGTACTTTACCTACCTGTTTGAACTTTATTTATTTATTAATTTATTGTTTTTTTTTGGTGCAATAAAGAATATTGTTTTGTAAAAATAATTATTAGTGACAAAATTCTGCTTTTCAGAACCTGTTTACCTACTTGGAAATAAGTTCTGGTATTTTTCAAATAAAAACTGTCAAAATCGTACAAGAACTAATTCAAAGCTAATTTTCTTTTTAATTTTAATTCCACATTCAGTCGCAAGCTATCTCTTTTCTTCTTCTTTAATTTGAAGTTGTCATTAACTTTAATTTTTTTTTTTGAAATTGGCTCTGTGATTATTATAAAGGTTCATTAGGTAGTAGAGCTTTCCAAATAATTCTTCTGACATGCTTATGTTGCGTTGATGTATATTTATTCATTATTATTTAAGTTACATAAAAAATCCGTATGAATAACATTCACGCACTTATTTTTCACTTTGTTAACTGCAAATTCCATTCAGTCAGTTATATGAGTGATGACGGCAGATTTATTGATGTAGTAAAGTGTAGCATAGTAATTTACTTGTCTCGTACTTATTCTCGCTTGTTTACTGCCGATTCATAATTATGATAAACAAAACGAATCTTTCCTTTTTCTGTTTTCTTATGACTTGAGTTTATCAAAGCAGCTGATTTCTAACACAATCTCATATTTCATTTTATTTTATCATATCACATACATACCACCGCTATCTGTCAATGATTTCGCAATTTGAATACAATTTAAACTATTTTTTTTAGGAGATTTGATTCCATACAAAGTATTCTAAAATGTATCCCGTAAAAATCCCTCCATCTATGTACTATGTTGCTCAGGTAGCTTTAACCAGGTAGAGGTTATATTATGTATATTAAATGAAGTCGGGTCTGCAATCAGTTGCGGGTTAGCGGTCCGGCGGACAATAGTGCCACAACAATCTCGCCCTTTAGTTCCAATTGGACTTAAATATTTAAACCACTTAAATGGATTTCATTGTTGAACCGACTTTATCGCAAAGTAGTTTATTTTTACCCGATCCAATATAGGTCCAGTTGATGCTAATCACAATAAAATTTATGCAAATATTGCATAATATAAGCGGATTTATTGTCGTTCCACTACCGAGGATTTTTTGCAATAAGCGGGCAAATACGAAAAAAATTTTTTTTTTTCCTCTAGCCTTTTGGTTCCACTGCTAGGCTTCTCCCCATCGTCGTCGCCTCTTGCAAGCTAATTTACTATTATTTTATTGTTATTATATTTTTTCACAGAGCAAAAAGAAGGAGGGACGCAGTTGAAGCTGATCATCGACTATCCGAACGGAGTGCAGGCGCTCTTCAAACCCATGAGGTATGAAATATCAAATATTAAAACAAGAACGTTGAGATGTCGTGGATGTTTAGTATTTTAATAATTTCTCAGGAATTTGTAATAACTTGTAAAATTCAACTTTATAGAGTTGTTTTTGAATTTATTATAACCAATGTCACATGTATTGGAATACCCTAGGCCTAAAATAGTTAAGTGATTTTTAATTTACACATTTTACAATTAATTAATTACAGTCAAACAATACAGCTATTGTTAAAATAAGATATATATAAATTATTCAAATATTTTCATTATTATTATTGTTTTATGTATGTCGCAGGCGTTTTGCGTAATACGGCTAGTTGTTTTGTATAACGGCGACGATAAACAAAACAACTAGCTGTTTTCAAAAACAGGGCCGTTTTGTATTATGGCGTGCTACGATAAGCCGGATTGTCATTACTATACGTTCTACAATATGTCGGTAGACGTTAAGCCGCATTGTATTAAATTCGAATTGTTCAGAGACCATTACCAAAACAAAGCAGTGTTTATAAAAATAAAAAATGTATTTAGACAAAAAAGACATTGTACTTATAATATGACACGGTATGTAGCATTTGTAGTAGTTTGAATTTTTTTAATAGTGGTTTATCAAATGCGTACGCACAGAAGTCAAGTAGTTGCACATTCAATTGTAGTCCTTAATGTCACTACCTATTTTCACACATATTTGACACGTTTTCCTAATATTGTAATTATTAATAATTGCACTTTTTTGTAACACAAGTTCTATATAAACGAAGCCATTGTTGTTGTTATGGCAGGTAGCGCCGCGAGTGTTAAAAATTAGTACTAAAAACTGCCAAAGAGGCGTCTATCAAGCCACCGTAATACATTTCAATACGGCTAGCCGTTTTAAAGAACACGAAGCGTTGTATACAATGCGGCGGATTATTATTCAGCCGTAATGCAATCCGGCTTATTGTTGCACGCCGTAATACAAAACGGCCCTGCTTTTTAAAACGACTAGCTGTTTTGTGTTACGGCGGATTACGTAAAACGCCTGCGACTTATACACTTTTGTGTTTTCTCAGCTTATTGTCGGTATTTTTTAATTGACACGGGCCAAAGCCAAGTGTGCATCAAGGGATTTATATAGTTAGTTCAGTCTGAACTGGTGTGTTGTTGGATGAAGATGTTTGTGTGGATTAGTTGTCTTGTCTGTCTGTTTGTCTGTAGAAATTTTCTAACTATGCGGCATGTGTTTAGTATTATTGCTATTTGGATGAGATTGTATGTGTGAGGTGGTAGGTCCAATGTTCGTAGTGATGCATGCAACTGTTTAGGGATTACTGCTGTGGAGGAGACTACTATGGGTTGTTACTTTTTGCAGGCGCCAAAGACGTATTATTTTATGAATAATGATAAATCTTTATTCGTCCAATAGACTTATCCCGAATGACTGACTGGTAGATTAACGCACAGCCTAAATCACTGATCATAGAGATCTGAAACGGGCGTGTTCTTTGTATGACGTATGCATCCGATGAGAAAGGAGTTTTCACACTGGACTGGAAGCATTTGCGGGAAACCTTCGTCCAGCTGTGGACTTATTGATGCTGAGATAGTGATGATGATGTACAAATATGTTTACGTAACAAAGTATTGTTAATTTTTATTTTAGATTAAAAAAATGCATGTCAATTCCTTTATCTTTTTGTTTCGACTATTTGTAGTAAAAACAAACAATGTCTAATACAAATGGCTAGACTTAAGTCAGTTCCAAATTCAGCTAGAATTCTATAGATACGCCAACAATTACTTATCCATATCGAGAAAAGTGTCTATCATCAATCATGTCGACAACAATGCCCACTTATTTTGTTCCCAAACAAGTCCAGTTAAAGAGCCATAGTTCTCTGCACTCAAGAGGTACCAAAACTTTCCTGTCACCTTCTTCTGAGTATTTCTATTCACGAAACTTAGTAGTTCCTTTCACGCTATCGGCTTAGCGGCTTGCTAGTTCTAAACTACAAGCACCATTGAAGTATGGACCGAGCAAGTTGTGTTACTTTCCTGCAATAGTTGGAAGTTGATTGTGTTTTCTATTCAATTTCTTCGAGTAAAGTACGTGTGTTCCGTAAGCCTTCCATTTACTCTCGACTCGGCTGCGAGTTAGTGTTGAGGCGACGATTCTGTTTCAATTACTTATCGTTTTTCATGTAACTTGAAATCTAAGTAACACAATGTAGCACAAGTAAGTGTAAGTACTTAAAGAAAATTTTATTGTTATATTGAATTAGAGAAAATGATTAATGACACAGGAAATGATAGGTATTTTAAAGCTATTTCTAAATGAAACTTATTTAATTAATTAACTAATAAATAATAGGTACTATTTCCGGAAACAATAATAATTATGAATAATATAATGCGGTAGGAATAATCTAACTTTATAACATTATATGAGATAAGGTTTATTCCTACGCTAGGAGGCTTTGGTGCAAACGGGCAAAAGATTCTATAAAAATCAGAAAAAACAAAAATAAGAATTAGACATTACATTACGATATTAATTGCAAGTGTTCTTTACATAGATAATGCACCTAATTCAAATTTATATCTTAGCAAAAAAATCTTGGCAAAAAAATCCATGGCCTAACTTCACGAGTTTCTTTTGTCTTCTAGAACCTGAGCACTAAACCATAGAAGAAGTCACATCGGATTTTAAACAAACTCTTCTGATTTGTTATGATGTATTAAGTAAAAATAAAACATGCAAATACACTGGGCGTCAAAAATAAGTAGTACAGTTTTAAAATTGCAATATCTCCTAAACTACAGAAGCTAAACCTTTGAAATAAAAAAAAGTTAAAAGACAATTTCATTTAATAAAAACTTTATGCATAATATCGTCCTTTAAAGATTGATTTTTATTTCAAAACTCTTACTTCTATAATTTAAGAGTAATTGCAATTTTAAAACTGTACTACTTATTTTTGACGCCCAGTGTAGTTCCTAAAACATGAATAAGTAACTCGACATTCGTTTCTTCAAGTGATACGTCAATGATTCTCAAAGTGTCGCAATAAAATTATGTCGAGTGAAGGGTCCCGTACGACTTGAAAAGCTATTGGATATTTTCATTGACAAAAGGATATATCCAAAATCATCTCGAGAGAATATCGATGTTCTCCCCGAAGACTTGCATATCGGATGTCAGACGTCTTTGCACTTCTATTCTTTTGATCTATAATACATTTTATTACAGATGACTTGAATAAATTCCAAAGTCAATTTCAAAGAGTATTATATTATCAATTGATATATTTTTAACTAGCTGTTGGCCGGGGCTTCGCCCGCGTGGTCTTTTTCTGGTAAATATAATTATTATGGCCTGTGACACTCACAAATATGTATAAATATAATCATGGCTTTTGTAGTAAAATAATATTCAAAATTTTATTGGTTCAGTAGATCCAGAGATTACCCCCTACAAATTTTACCTCTTTATAAACATTAGTATAAATATAGAGATATATAAATATAATAAAAAAACATTGTTAAAGAAAACGTCAGCAAAGTTATCAATTTGGCTTAGATGAGATTTAGATGCCTTTGTTTATAAGTATTTTTATTGCAATGCTGTGTGTTAAATAAATAATAAATGAAAAAAAAAATGTCTTTTGGTGGTTGATTGGTAGAGATGATGAATAATATTGTGATATTATCTAATAAAAGTTTATACCAATTTCTCAAACAAACAATTGATGTCTTAAAACTTACAACGATATTTAATTAAAATCCCAAAACGTTGTAAATATTTAAGTATTTTACGTGATCAAACTAACATTGTATGAAACGAACCTATGAATAACATATGAACTTAGAAACAATAAGGTGGAGTCTATCAACTGAAATGCCAATTGTATTAAGATTACTATACAAGTCGGAGTTAGCCTGTCTGGGGAAGGACCTCCATGGGGAAGGAAATAGCATTGGTCGTTGTGTTCCTACGGTGAGTAAGGTCTCCAGAGCTCCAGCTTTTTACTGGGTCAGGGGTGACTGCTTAACATCAGGCGGGCCGTATGCTTGTTTGCCACCTTAGTGGCTTAAAAGGAATATCGAATTTATAAAACTGTCTACCAAAGATCTACTGGACCGAGTAACTTTATACGAGTTATGGTCTCGAAGGGTTAAACCGTCGACATATCAAGATGCCTGGATGAAACAAATCGTCCGGGAGAGATAAATTTCGCGACATCGATAGTAACCCTTCTACAACCATGTTTCAGACGAGTTAACTTTTATATATGCAAGTACATAGTTGTTGCATTAGAAAAGAGCTTACAAATCTCGAGCTACTTCGTGCTTCGGTGGACGCTAATCTGCTTTCGGTTTCGACTGTTGTCAAATAGTTGTTAAGCTAAGACAATGACTGTCAATGCTTTAAAAAAATTAAACCATCAAACCTCAGTTGCATTTATTGTGGGAAGCATATAAAAAAAGAAAAAGAAATATAATTTTATATGTATAGTGACATCATAACGGTTAAAACCTTTTAGATGTAATTAAGCATAATTTTCTTAAGATAAATTAGAATTATGTTCCCTTTAATAACTTCACATTTTTCAACGTAATAAATTGATTCTAAAGGACAGGGGCCTTGGCTTGGGACGCGATATTTGATACCCCTTTAATGGAATTATACCAAGCAGGTTTCAATTTCTGAATCCCTAACGCAAATTGAGTGGCAGTAGCGAGCCTTTTTAAGGCTGTCTTAAACATGGCTGATTTGTGATTATAAAGTTTCGTTGCCATAAAAAAAACATAGTCAAATTTTGAAATACTATTCTTTATTTGATCATGCTCCTGGTTCCTATATGGAACACAAACGTTCCTATGGAACAGAAAAAAATTGTCTTCTATTTTTTCTTTTCTGCTTTCTATTCCGCGTTTCTCTACCCATTTCAAAATAACTATTTCTAAAGATCTTTCCAGGAGACATTTTCTAAAAAACTCTACGCATTATCTATTCATGCACGATACACGACACAAAACCACGGCATTAGGCTTGCTGGACGACGAATTTTTATTATTAACTAGCTTCTGTCTGCGGCTTCGCCCGCGTGGCCTACTAACAGTTAGCATATTTTTCTTCAGAAATAAATTCCGGTCCGGTTCGATCCGATCCGGCATGGTCCGGTACGGTTCCATCCGGTCCGATCAGGTCCGATCCGCTACGGTCCAGTCCGGTTTAGTCCGGTCGGTCCGGTCCGGTTGGTCCGGTTGGTAAAAGGAACCTACATATGCCAAATTTGGAATCTCTAGACCCAGCGGTTTGGGCCGTGCGTAGATATACCCTCGCAACTACGTTTGCGTAAATCTTGCTTTCCCGTGGGAATTTTGAAAAATCCTTTCTTGCTCATTTAGAGAATTCAAGAAATATTCTGTCCAAATTTCAAGTCTATTGATCGAGTAGTTTAGGCTGGGCGTTGTCCGTAAGTCACGGTTACGATTTACAGATTAAGACTTTCTACCCCTAATTCTCCCTCTTAGCAAATAATTATCAAAAAATCTTGAAACAGGTGTTTGTTAGAGTGCTGTAGAGTATTTACATCAAGTTTTGTTTGAATCGGGCCACGCATTTTTGTTTCTCCATACAAACTTTGGCACCCCATTTCACCCCTTTAGGGGTGGAATTTCAAAAAACCCCTTCTTAGTACTCCCCTAGAATACTCAAGGAACATTCTCTCCGAAGTTCAAGTCTATAGGTCCAAGGGTTTAGGCTGTGCGTTACCTGTCAGTAGGCCACCTGATGGAAAGCGGTCACCGCCGCCTATGGACATCAGTAACATCAGGGGCGCTACCAATGCGTTGTCCGCCGAGGAAGTTGGAGGAAAGGAACGAGGAAGGGAAGGGAAAGAAGGAGGGGAAAAGAGGGGATAGGGAAGGAGTTGGGCTTCCGGCGAATAATAATATGCATAGAAGATTATCGTGATGGACTCTCACGATTTTATTGTATGAACGATGGATGTCACGCACGATAGTGCGTACAGGACAATTGGACTTCTTTTAAGTTTGACAATGTGTTTAAAGAATTTATTAACTCATAAAGAACATTACATTCACTTATAATGAGTCTTAGTACTAAATACAGAATATAACTAAATACAATGCGCTCAAAAGGAAAAATAATAATGAAAACAAAATAAACAAATACAAAAACAGTGCAGTATCCCAATCCGAATGGTGCTAAACAATGCTATTCCGAACAAATTCCTTTAGTTTAAATTTAAACATAGTCAAGGACTTACACTCTTTGATTTGCTTTGGTAAGTTATTATACATCTGCGCCCCTTCGTACATTATGTCTCTCTTACCGTATCCAGTTCTAGGTTTAGTTAATATTATTTTGTTGTTGTTTCTTAATTGATGCTTAAATTTCCTTTTGGTAAAAGTGATTTGAGAATGTACTTTCTGGGCAAGTATTTTTTCGACTAAAATACAGGTTTTGTATGTATACAGTTGATTTAGATTGAGTAATTTAACTTTTTTATATAGTGTATTACTGCTCATGTAGTAGTCTAACTTAAAGAGAGCTTTTATTATTTTATTCTGTGACCTCTGTAATCTACCCAAATTTGTCTTGCTAGCACTTCCCCAGACTTCAATAAGATATTCCAAATGTGAATTAATTAGAGAGTAGTAAAGCATGTATTTAATTTTGAAAGGAATACAAGCATTTATTTTTCGTAGAATGCCGGTCAAGGAACTTAATTTCGATCGAAGATGTTCAATGTGAGGCTTCCATGTAAGTTTGTCGTCAAGTTGCAGACCTAGATATCGTTCTTGGTTAGACCGAAATATTTCCTCGTCATTGATGACCAGGGGGGGATGGTGTGATATTTTTTTATTCTTAGCTGCAAATATCATATAAGAAGTTTTTTTTGTATTAATTGTCAAAAGATTACATTGGCACCAGTAATTAAATTTATCCAAATCCAATTGTGCTTCTCCAATCAATTCTGAAATATTATGTCCGAAATAAAAAAGACAAGTGTCATCGGCATATAGAGTTACATGGCCTGAAAGTCCTATTGTGGTTACGTTATTTATATATATTAAGAAGAGGAGGGGCCCTAATATAGAACCTTGTGGTATTCCGCAAGTAATTTGATTTTGTTCGCTTTGATGTTTCCCAATTTTAACAATTTGAAATCGATTCGATAGGTAAGATTCAAAAATTTTGTAGGCCGTGCATGTAATACCGAGATTGTTTAGTTTTTGTAGAAGTAAAGAATGACTTATAGTGTCGAATGCCTTCTTAAGATCTATAAAAATATATTGTCTTAATTTGTGACATGTTCAATTGACTTAACAAACTTTCGTGACACACACGTGACACGGTCATAGTGACACACTCCGGTGCAGCGACAGTGCGTCGCATATTGCGAATGCTAGATGTCGTTGTGGACACTTGGGTCACAAAAACAATCAAATCCCGTACCAGCTTTGGACAAGATTTTGTAAGAATATATATAAAAATATAAAAAAATATAGCTTATGTCACCCGTGGATAGTATAGCTTCCCAACGCACAACGGTGAAATATTTTTTCTTATCGGTCCAGTATTTTTTGTGTTTATTCGTTACAAACAAATATACAAATCTTTCCTCTTTATAATAATAGTATTTAGATATAATCTACATTCAATACTTGAAATAAAAGGATTTTAAAAAAAATCTTAAAATGCTCGTTCGCTCTATGATTTATGCACGTTATCGCCAATCAAGCATTGTCGAGGCTAAATCCGTGTTTTATCTCGGCATCATCGTCTCGACGCGCCCTATAGACATTTTCTTTGAGAACTGAAGTGCAGTTTACAAGTCAGTACAAGTAGTTAATAACATTTGGTATAAACCACACACATATTTGTGGTTTAAACGAAAAAAATCTGTTAAAGTAGGTACATGGTTAAAGTAGTTCTTACTATTTCGGAAGTTTCTTTGTATTTATTCTCGTAGAATTTAAATCCTGACCCTGACTGATCAACGGCCGGTCCTAACCTTTGAACTTGTTTATATTTGTCAAAACGTTTCCTTTATGACGAAGACTAGTGTACTTTAAGAAGGGTTTTCAAATTCCCATGGGAAAATGGGATCCTTGAAAGGTTTTCGATAGTATCAGATAAAAATTAGCATTATGAAAATACTAATACTCGTTTTCACCAACCTTTGAAATCGAGTCTTACTTATTTATTATCATCGTATTTTTTGACAGCAAACGATTTTGTTTCTTAAACTTTGATGGTTTTTAAGAAGTAAATGATAGAACGGAATAACTGGATCGTATTTCTTAAAAATAGCATTGTTATCTTGAAATAACACTATGTTTTTATTTGTAAAATCTATGTCACGTACCATATTTTTCTCTAATCTGTGGTTTATCGCATTCGTGTCAAATTCTCTCAATCAATTAAGATAAATAAAATTTTATTGAGATATTTACTAAAACTTTATCTTCTGTATTTACATTGTTTAATTACCATTGGGCCTGCTGGGCTACCTGATAAGTTCTTGTTAGGCTATCTGTCAGACAAATAGTCAAAAAAGAGATTAACTAACTGATCCTTGTAAAACAAGTCCATAATATTGCATAAATAAGTCTTAAGACCTCTTAAGTAATTTATGGTAAATAAGGCATATATGAACACTGACGCATAGCTAATTACCATTCAAGTCTAGAATTTGTACTAGTTCCTCCTCCTATTCCTAAGGTTATCTTAGAAAAAGAATTAAAATTACAACTTTAATTATTTTAGAAAAATTCTATTATTACCTTAGAAAAATAATTACTTTAGCCAATAATAATATTCTTTTTTATACCACAAAGGTGGCAGACAAGCATACGGTAGGCCTGATGGTAAGCCGTCACTGTAGCCTGTACCTTGAGAAAGTTCTTCTGTACCACCAGAGTGCATATCCAGTTCGAAGGAGCATTAATATAGTCGTTTATTACTTTCGCTCTGATTTCGCATTGAAATTTAATTTACTTACAGATTTTGGTCAAAAAGATAGAAAAAGTAATACAAAAATGTATTATAACATTAATAATAATTACCTTAGGAAAGTTCTCTTGTAGCACAGAGTGCAAATCCGGTTAGAAGAACCATTATTAATTAATAAAAGTCGTTTATTACCTGTCTCTGTGATAATAATCATTGAAATTTTATTCTCAGACTTTTTTTATACCTTTAAGGTAGCAAACAAGCTTATATACGGCCCGCCTGATGGTAAGCTGTCACCGTAGCCTATGGACGCTTGCAACTGTAAAAATCTTCAGACTATGCAGTTGTAAAAATCTTTTAACGCCCTTTTTGAAGAACCCCATATTATATATAGTCTAAAGAAAAGACCTCGGGGGGATCTCATTCCAGCTTCAGCGTTCGCGGGAGGAAATTCCTCTGAAACCGTGCAGTGCGCGATCATTTTGGTTCTATCTAGCGTGTAGGGTTAGACTTTGGTTAAGCAGATAAAAAACTTATTCAAAATTGTATTTACAACATTACGTACCTTGTTGACAGATTCGCGAGGGATGTGCAGACATTACCAAACCACTTCTACTTCTCGGACTATGAACGACACAACGCAGAAATCGCAGCGTTTCATCTAGACAGGTATTTTTAGCTTTATTTTAAATGTACTAAACTCACTCATATTATAATCATGTGCTACATGTAAAGTTTGTTACATTAAATGTATGTTTTATGATAGAGACAAAAGACTTCACCTCTATCTATGTATAAAAGTAAACGTAATAAATTTCCTTACCACCGTTTAGTTGACCGGCAGTTTTTTTGTGATCACGGGATAACAAAATATACTGTCTAGTCAAACTAAGCACTTTTTGATTTGGATGACCACCGTGGCGTAATGGGTACCATGCCGGCACGCCACCCAGGAGGTCCCGGGTTCGAATCCTGGTCGGGTCATGATGAAAAACGAACTTTTTCTGATTGGCCACGGGTCTTGGATGTTCATCTATATATGTATTTGTAATAAAATATACTATCGTTGAGTAGCCCCTTCGCACACAAGGCGACACCAGTCTCCGATACTCGGCGATGTCAGTATCCGAGCGACTACCGCCATACAAATCCATTGAGGTTCGTACGTACACTCGCGTCGTTGGATGCTAAAATCGCCGAGTATCGGAGACTTGCGTCGCCCTGTGTGCGAAGGGGCTGTATCCCTTAACACAAGTTTCGAACTTACTTTGGGGCTAGCTCAATCTTATTTATTTATATTTATTTTTTAAATCGATGAAAAATAAAGGAAAGGAAAAATTAAATAATTTACTTGCACTTACAAAAAATCATTTATAAATTAATGTCTCAAGCTATTTCATTTTTCTTCCTTCAATTGATAAAGACAGCGTTCTATTTGATGTGTTTATTAACTTTAAAAAATATGCAACTCACTTCAATTATATCCAAATCCAGGATACTGGGTTTCCGTCGTGCGATGCCAGTGACGGGGCGAGTTCTGAACATGACTACTGAGATTTACGACGTGACAGAAGGCGACATCCTGAAGACATTTTTCGTGTCGCCAGCAAACAACTTCTGTTTCCACGGAAAGTGTTCATACTACTGCGACACAGGTCATGCAATTTGTGGCAACCCTGACATGTTAGAGGGGAGTTTTGCTGCTTTTTTGCCCGCAAACGATATTGCAGAACGAAAGGTAACCAATATAAGAACTATACCATTTCAAACTTTCCTACTTTTTTTTAATAACACAAAAATTTTAACAGTAAGTTTTAATTTTTTTTTATTAAAAACTAAACTACATACTTATATTAAAAATTTTACAATAAAGGGTCTTTTCTATTTATTTATTTTATTATTTCTTCTTACCCCGCTTTTACACTATGCGCGAAGTTGATCGAGACGAAGTAACACGAAGTTAAAAGATAAAGGAAAAACTTTGAGGACGTAAGATAAAGTGCTTTCCCCACGCTGTCGTACTCGTCTAACTTCAGTCAACTTAGTGTGTAGTGCTATAGCCGGGTTGATTAATCATTTCTCAGATATAAACAGTCCCTTCCAAAAACTGACAGTTTATTTGGAAGTAGCGAAACAGAACTACTAATGTTAACTAATTTTACCACTTGCTTATTTAGGCTACTAGCTTTTTTGCCTGCGACTTCGTCCGCGTGAAGTTCCGGACCCGTTCCCGTGGGAACCACATTGAATTTCGGGAAAGCTATAGCCTATATCACTCCCTGATAATGTAGCTTTCTACTGGTGAAATAATTTTTGAATTCGGTCCAGTAGTTTCGGAGCCTATTCAATGCAAACAAACAAACAATCAAATCTTTCCTCTTTATAATATTAGTATAGATTCGTCAATAAAATACATATTAATATTATTGTAGTATATATAATTATTTTAATTGCGTTTGTAAACAAATATGATATAAACTCCTAACAATCAATATTACTCTATAGGCAAATATTTAGATGGAAGTTTAACCTATGTTGCATACAATCATCCATCAATCATCAATCGTTTAAATACTCTGTAGGTACTTATTATATATACCTATATTATATTAGTGCCAAATATTATGTTGCTGTATGTTGTTCTATTTTATTCAAATTGTTTATTAGTTTAGTTTATCTAATTTTTATAAGTATTTAAAATGTCTGTATTATTTTTTTAAAAGCCAATTTTCAACACAATTGTATTGTTATGAAATAAATAAATATGAAATATGAAATCACAATCACTACTATCAGATGTCCGGGGTAAAAGCTATCCTGTTAGGACATAGGATAACTTTTACCCGGGATAGGTCCCGGGTCACCATCTCCATACCAACTTTTATAAAATCAATTCAACAGCTTCTAAGATGTGATTTTTTTTAAAATAAATCTGTTCACTTTTCACGTCTAATTGATTACATCGGAATTTTTTTTTTTAGTCTCTTGAGATCTTTACATATGAAGTCGCTCCTGCTGTCTGTCCCTATGTATGTTTAGATCTTTAAAACTACGCAACGGTTTTTTAGGTGTTTTTTTTAGAAGAAAGGGTTATTCATAGGACGGTTTATATGTGTAATTAATTCCGAAATTCCTACGGGAAAGCGGGATACACGCAAACGAAGTTGCGCGAATTCCGATAGTATAAAATAAAATAAAAACTTTAGTAAATTACTTTCTTCATATACGAGAAAACAAAACAATAAATATTTGTATTCTCATGATAATACACGTATTATTTTACTTATGTATTGTCCTCGGCAAAATCTTTTATTATGTTTTTATGTATTGATGTGTCAATCATTTTGACGTTGATCTTCTGTCGATAAGATCAGAAACTCCTAATATTTTTCTGTTTGAGGCTTATTGGGGAAAAGACAAAACAAATGTTAGCGATATTTATTGTGGTTTCATCACTTTTTAAATGCCGAATAGGCTATATGCCAATTAAGGGAACTGTCAAAAAACTGTCAGTTTATGCTATTTGAAAGAAAACCAGCTCTTACCGTGCATCCACAACGCATGCTTTTTGTGGAGTAACGTTTCCAAGTGTTAGTCAACATCCGATGTCAAAAAGTTATTTGAAAAGTCGCTAAAATTTGAAGAATGTTACCCAATGTTATCGTGTTGCATTATGTTGCCCCACAAAAAGTAGCTGCAGTGTGGATGCACGGAAAGTCAGTGTGCATAGGAATGCTACTGTCATAAATATAGTATTGCCAATTCGCAATTCAACATACTGATACAAACCCAAAGATTTTATGTATGAAGTGTTAAAAGTTAGTTAGAAAAAAATCTCCATACCTACTTTTATTTTTAAAAAAATCGTCGTGGCGCCTGAAAAATATTATAAACTTTTTGTTATTATAGTAATGTTTTTTTTTTCTATTTTATAGGTATGGCGACACCCTTGGAGGAGATCGTATCATAAGCGTAGGAAAGCACAGTGGGAACTGCAATCAGATTATTGCGATACGGTAAATAATATGATAAAGTATTATGTTTTAATAGAATTAAGATACGTACATAAGTAGATAAGAACAGATTTCCAACAATGTGTGATACTAAAGTTAATAAATCTACTTATAGGCTATCACAGATTTACTAATTGAAAAGCAAATATCAGCATTGTATTAAATCATCAATAATAATTTAATGGAAGAAAGCATTCGTGATTCAGTGGCAAAGTCCGATTTAAGAATTTGCGTATTTGTCTGCCTTGTTCTGAAATGACATCAAAATTACACGAGTGACTTTTGTTCAAGATTCAATCCACACGAGTGACTTTTGTTCAAAATTCAAAACGCACCTGCTCTATTATCTTTCCAAGTATTACTATTGATATTTACAGATGTTATTATGAATCTTTGAATAAATATTTCCGCATACTTTTTCAAAAGCCGAAAGGCCATATGCAAATAAAATTAGTCTTTGACTTTTTAAATATTTGTCAAAAATACAAAATTCCTTATATCAATTTTTTTTGATATTAGGAAGAAATGCTAGCAGGTCACGGTGGTTATGGATAAATAGTTATTAGCATCTGTAAAAGTGCTAATAGACGATCAAATCAAGTCCTGCCGCACCACCGGACGCCCTGTCCAGAACTGCACCATATTCGTGAGACGACGGTTCTTTATAATGTGCAACGCACCGGGCGCTATATGATCGAATATGGTGCGATGCGGTACCGGACGGCGCGGAGTCCGTGGTGCGGCCCGGACCAAATTCGATTGTCTATCAGTACTACCGGTTATAGACAAGCGACTACAAAGGAGTCTTCACCAAGGTAGCACCTTTATTAGAAGAACGGATGGAACAGCGAATTTCTTGGAATTTTAGTTTATGCTAACGTGATGCCAATATGTCCATCCCGCCCATACAGCTTGACGAGCGGTGTCATTGTTTGTAATGCATAATTAAATGACTATGTTATTGTCTATATTGTGTAGGTGCGGACGACTCCTCCCTATGACTCGGGGCGGCGGCTGCTAGATCTAATGGACATGTCTATTTTCGATTTTCTTACTGGAAATATGGACAGACATCACTACGAGACGTTTAAGTATGTATTAAAGTATAGCTACAGTATGAGTATAACGACGAGTGAGTTTTTCAGCCAGTTTATAAAACGCGTTTTAATGTGAAAGAGACAGTGGACAAATAAAATGCTACCAGAATTTATGTAAGCAGAAACTTAGAGAGATTGACTTCCCTTCTGAGTTAGCAAGCTGCGCGGATGGCTTCTGTCAAAATATAGATCACAGACTTGTAATTGATACAATGTACGGCCGCATTGTTGATGCACTTAGGGAAGCGGCAGAGACCAGTGCTACTCAGAGGGGTGGGAAACGACGACGAACAGTACCCGGGTGGAACAAATACGTCAGAGACGCTCACAGGATTGCTAGGATGGCTTTCGTTGATTGGGTGTGGCGTGGTAAACCTCGTAGTGGACAAGTTTTCGACACTATGAAGGAAACAAATAAGAGTTTTAAGCGACACCTAAAGTTTTGTCAACAAAATGTAGATCAAATTAGCATGGATAGGTTAGCTACGGATCATTTGAACAAAAACTTTCAAAAATTTTGGAAGTCCGCTCAAAAGATGAATCCAAAGCCTGTGGTTCCTGTGAGCGTCAATGGTGTAAGTGAGCCGAAGGAGATAGCAGAGCTTTTTAAATGCCACTTTAAGGTAGCCGCGCGTCAAGCAGTCGAAACTGATATTGATGCTGGGAGCGTCGTGTCAGGTGTGCCCACTCGAATTACTTCAAAAGAGATAAGTAACGTTATCAAATCGATGGCGAGAGGTAAATCACCAGGGCACGACGGTCTCAGTATTGAACATTACTTACATGCGGGCTCACACCTCCCTAGGGTTCTGTCCATGCTGTACGGTCTGTGTATGAGTCACTCCTATCTGCCGGAGGGGCTGATGAGGACTATAGTTGTCCCTATAATTAAAAATAAGACAGGAGACCTCTCTAATATGGACAACTATAGACCGATTTCATTGGCAACTATAGCGGCGAAAGTGCTTGACAGCGTGCTTGAGCGAAGGATCAGTGGACAGCTACAATTACACGATGCCCAATTTGGTTTTAGAGCGGGATTGTCCACTGAGACCGCTATTTTGGCGCTCAAGGGCACTGTTAGGTACTACACGGATAGAAATACACCGATTTATGCAGCGTTTTTGGACCTCTCGAAAGCATTCGACCTGGTTAATTATAACATCCTGTGGTCCAAACTACACAAGTTGGGTTTACCCAATGAAATAGTCACCTTGCTACAATACTGGTATGGGCACCAAATTAACCGGGTCAGATGGTCGAGCGCATTGTCGGGACCGTATAGGATGGAATGCGGGGTGAGGCAGGGAGGACTAACCTCACCAGCCCTCTTCAGTCTGTATGTGAACCAGCTGATCCAGGAACTCAGCAGCACACAGATTGGATGCTCTATAGATGGTCAGTCGATCAACAGCATTAGCTATGCAGACGATATGGTGCTGCTGAGTCCCTCGATTAGTGCCCTTCGTCGGCTGCTTGAGGTGTGTGAGAGGTATGCTACATCCCATGGCCTTCTTTATAATGTAAAAAAAAGTGTAGTCATGGTGTTTAATGTCAGTGCAAAAAAGGATAGAGCAGTTCCACCGGTGTACCTCTATGGGAAACACCTGGATAGGGTGCCTTGTTTTAAATACCTTGGTCACATAGTCACAGAGAACCTCAAGGATAACTGTGACATTGAGAGAGAACGGAGAGCGTTGGCGGTCAGATGTAATATGCTGGCCCGCAGGTTTGCACGGTGTACCAAAAGCGTAAAAATTGCATTGTTTAAAGCATATTGCCAATCGTTTTACACATGCAATCTGTGGGTCAATTATACGCAGAGGGCCTACAACGCTCTTCGTATTCAGTATAATAATGCTTTCAGGGTGCTGGTGGGGCTCCCGCGGTTCTGTAGCGCGTCAGGCATGTTTGCGGAAGCGCATACTGACGGCTTCCACACTATAATACGCAAGCGAACTGCGTCTCTGATGCGCAGGATCCGGGGGAGCACCAACGGCATTCTGAAAATACTGGGTGACAAGCCGGACTGTCCGTTCCTGGGGCACTGGGACCGCATTCATAGTTGTGTTCCTAGTGCAACAGGTAACGGGAAGGCCGGTAGATATATGAATTAGACATTTATTACATAATGAGTGTCTAATTCATATATTATTTATTTATTTAAAAAAAAAATGAATATTTTGAATTATTTTAATTTTATTTTATTTTTATTTTATTTTTGTCTAATGCAACAATACTAACATAGTTTTTAAGTGTGCAAATGTTACTAACAAAATAGATAAATATCTGAAATAAAGAGATTATTATTATTAATTCCGCGTTAAGTGTCAAGCCATTTATTTTTTCTTCTTTAGGTCGACAGTAGTGACACTGGCTGTTTGGGTTCTACAACTGAATTAAAAGAAAAATATTTGCTACCAAAAATCATAATCCCGCAGAGCATTGTAATAATATTTAACGTACATGTTTTTCGTCATTCTCCACCATGTAAAAGTATTTTTCCTAAGATCACAGACATTAAAATTTAAAAATCCAATAAAATAAAAAACACAGGAGAGACATTTTCTACCTTTACATTATTTTCTTTTTCAATCCAAATTATTTATTTGCCATATAAGTTCCTACTTCCTGTTTATATTTTTTCTACTTCTGTATTATTACATGTATAATTTTTTATTTCATTTTGTTTTTTAAAGAATGTTCGGGAACGAAACGTTCACATTACATCTAGACCAAGGGCGAGCATTCGGGAAAGCTCATCATGATGAGCTGAGCATCCTGGCGCCTTTACTCCAGTGCTGTGCTGTCAGACACACTACATTAGCTGTATTGCTCAAGTAAGCTACATTTGTGTGTTATGAGCTATGATTATGAGGTTATTTGATTATCCGTTCAAGAAGATTATTTTAATTTCATTTTGTTTTCAATTGTTTTGGTGGTGGGGTGGGTGGTACATTGATTAAGGCCCCGGCCAGATGGTCGCGCGTAGTCGCGGGTTCATCTTTACGCGCGTATAGAGATTCTATGCGCGTACATCAGACCGTTTCACGTGATGACGCGATCACGTGAAACTCTCTACGCGCGTAAAGGATGGTACCGCGATTATGCGCGACCATCTAAACTTAGCCTTATGATTAGAACTTAAAAGTAACTGCAGTCATAATAATCTTTATCTACACTAATATTATAAAGAAGAAAGATTCGAATTTTTGTATTTTGTGTGTGTGTTTATGATAAATAAAAATTATCTAAAAAGTTTTAAAGTTAATTTAAAACTGCAGAAGGCCCTCGGCTTTTAGATTAGTTGTAAACCGCGGACCCAGTCTCTCATCTGCGCAGATTTGAAATAATTTTTCTGGATAAAATAATAAACATGTATGTATATTTTCTAGGTATCATAACGGAATTCCACTTTCGAAAGTACTCCGCGAGTCTATGAAATCCGACCCGGTGTCGCCGATCCTGTGGGAGCCACACCTCGCCGCGCTCGACCGACGAATAGTAATAATTCTAGATGCAATCAGGAAATGTGTGCAAAAATCAAAACTACCACAAAATGATATCAACGACATAGTATGACAGCTCACAAATGACGAGACTAATAGTAATACAATTACTGTGTGATAATGTGATATGCGTGATGATAGGGTTGTACCAATCGGTAATGATTAGCTAGTCGGTGTGTCTCGTGAATCCGTGACTTAAGACAACTATAATAAGTTAAGATATATTGTCAGGACAGGGGTCTAATCTGATTCGGAATTTCGTAAAGAATTTTGAAACCATCATATAACAAGTACTTACTTACCAAGTATTTGCTGTAGCAAGAATACATTAAAAAAAAAAAACTTTAATAATATATTTTTTTAAATATATACTTCAACGCTGTGTCGTGAGTGTCATGACGGGTCAGAAGTTTATCAGTTTCATATGTATGAACCTGGCACTGTAAAAACATGGTTAACTCTTACTATTCTTATGTAAGAAGTAACCATGTTTTTAGAGTCTATTGTGTGTGTGTGTGTGTCGCAACCACGATATGAAACAGACACGTCACAACACAACACGATACAAAGTAAATATTTAGCAATTTTCAAACATTATGTTAAAAAATCGATCGAATTTTGAAATATTTTCTTTACGAAACTTCGTCTATATTTCGTAAACGAAATTAGAATAGACACCCAGATATATCTTTGGTTCTGTCTGGAAGACTTTTAGACTTAAGGTTTATAGTGCCAAAGATTGTCCAAATGAATTTCAAAGATACTGATCATAGGTTATTTTAGAACCATTCCACTGTACATTTCGAGGGTGACGATTGTTTGCCAAATATAGGTGGATCTATACGTCAGTTCCGCACACAGAACATGTAAGATGTCTAGATATGGTATCTCTTTTTAGTACCAGTGTCGACATTATGCGGTAGTTTATGCAAAAGTATAGGGATATATCAAAAATTGTGAAAATGTTATTAAATTATTGTTATAAAAAGTAAGCTGCAATATTGTCCCAAATTCTTACTGCCATAGCTCATGAGTATAACATACTTTCCATTGGAAAATTACAAGCCCATTTGCCACTGACTATATATAAAAAAATTGGCCACAATTGGCCTCAGTTTTTAATAAAACTCAATAACAATTGTCGTTTATACTATTACAAAATAATATTTTAATCATCAATCATTTAAAAATTGTATCATTTTAAACTACTATTTTTAGTGACTGACTTTAAAGTGAACTAAACACAACTAAGTGAACTCTGTGGGACTCGCCTGCGTCACCGTCACCGCAGAGGCGGTAATGGAGCGCCATGACCTTAAAATGTGACCTAAGGCCTATCACTATCAGGGCCTAGTGTAAACGTGTAAACTAATACATATAGCCTACAAGAGACATTGTTACCACAACCTAAATAGTTTCTTTTTAAGTTCTGTGGTTTGGAAACTATTTTCCATATAGTGAAATGAAGTGTGTGAATTTATTAAGGTATCAGTATTGTATAAATACTAAAAGTGTACATATTTTTAAAAATTGTGTTGTGTATATTTTGGTAAATAATGAGACTTGCTGTAAGTTTAATGCAACGTGTACATAATAATAGTTATTATGGTTTTTATAGTTTTAAGTTAATGTAGTGTTGTTTACTGACTATCGATTTAGATTTATCGATGGTTTGGAATAAGATAATTTAATATCAGTTAAAATCTAGTTCCAATCTCACGCGCAGCGCTATGCCCTTCATTTTGCATTTTATATGAGTGAGATAGCGCGAAACTTTATTAATATCAAATTTTAGCTAGTTGGCGCAAACGTTGTAAAATATGTGGATTTCAATTAGGTACTTCGAGTAGTCAGAAATATGTATGTACTCTTTTTTCGAAGTATGTGATGGAACCACAGATATCAGAATACAAGAGATATGGTTTGTGGGCGGGGCGCATGTCGCCATTTTCTACACAATTTTCTGCACAAATGTGCAGGAACTTGATTCTTCTAAGTCGCTTGTCGCCCTATTTCGTTAGGTTCCCGTCACTATAATGAACTTTTTGCTCCGTGTTCGTAATCGAACTGCAAATTACGGGCTTACGATTTGTGTGAGAGTGACTGTCGAGATTATTCTATTAATGTGTTAAAATGTAATTGTGTGTGTAAGTGGCGACATCGGTTCCTCCGGTACAAAAACCATCTATTTACATTTCTCCTTCTTTCTGTGTTCTGTGGATGGAACTAATGGAAAATCTACAACAGGATAGTCGACTTAAGATCAGTTCAGTATCTGTAAAACTGTCATTGTAATAAGTAGCTACTGAGATCGTTAACGAGAGTAAATTAACCCTGGCAAATAAATTTCATATTCCAAACTGTCGATAGGTATCCATACAATTTAATTGATATTCTTACAATCAGTATCGATAGACATTCGATAAAAAAAATATGATTTTATTAAATAATTTGCTTCTCTTTTCCGCTGTGAACTGTTACCATAGCTCGAAGCTCAAATGCAAAAAACATATCAATTTGCCGTTTTTAAGCTATATGTGATAAATTTTGAAATTCTCTATAATATATATTATTTTGTTATGCTTTTATCTATTTTTGAGGCTACACAAGTCTGATATATTTTATGAATTTATTTTTAAGCTGTTTCCCATTTTATTTATTTACTTACCTATATCAAAAATATTTACATTGTTAAATTATTACTAATCGCAATGTGATCTCTGAAAATGTTTTCTTTATAATTATATTGTTGCGCGACTTCTCAAAACATTTTCCGTGTATGTATAAAATAAATTTTAATAATGTAAATAAATATCCTTTAAGTTAATAATTTTGGTCTAGTTTCACGGTGAGTTGCAGAATTACATTTTGAAGTTAATAATAGGCACTCAACATTAAGTCTGACGCTATCCTTTTCAAATTATGGAAAAAAAGAAATAGCTTAAAATTTAATGCGTAATTAACTTTGAAATGTGTTTCTAACAATTTTTCTGATGAAAAACTGTCAAAATCATTAGTGTAACAACATTATTTATTTACGGACCATAGTTTATAAAATTGTTAACGGTGAAGCTTGGATGGATTATTCGATATAAAACTTATTTAAAATATAGGTCATATGAACGTAGGTAGCATACGTTCATATGACCTGAATTAATCAGAATTCAAATTCAAATTCAAGATATTTTTATTCAAATAGGCCTAATATAAGCTCTTTCGAATCGTCACAATTTTTTCCTACCAACAAAAGTTTAACAGTATATCTGCATTGTCCCAAGATTAAAAGACCATCTGGAAAGAAATTCTTTAAAAAATTCGCAAATTATTTTTAAATCTACTACCTTCTTTTCTAAACTCTATTGAGCGTTGTGTTTGAAATGAAAAGTTTGAATTTTTGAGTTTAAATGATAAAATCGAAAATGCTTCACCGTGTCGGTCCTTTTATTTTAAGTAAACTAAGTAGCTCATATGAATGTATGACTGTTAGCTAGAGTCGACTTGCCAAAGACGTACCTACAAATTAAAATAATGATGTAAAAAGTGTTGTAAGTTGTGATGCTGAAATGCAAGTTTCTGTTGATTGTTTATAAATAAAAAGTTAATACAATGCATATTATGTTTTTATTTTATAACAAACACACCAAAAAATATAAATCTATTACAAATATTTCCAATACTTACTAAGTATTATTAATTATATATTTAGTGCTGGATTTTCAATGTCCTGAGAAGTTCTAAATACCTACTTGTCCGATAAATTGACAGATTTTTATATGATTTCGTCATTTTTATCTGACAAAAGCTATTTGTATATTAATCAGGATAATATGATATCTACCGTATGTTTGGGTGCAATACTAAATGAACATAATATAACTGTTTTGCATTACAACAAAACAATTATTATGTGTAGGATAAAACGCAGTGTTCTGTGAGAGAGCAGTTTGTCTTCTTTGCCTAAATAGTCTCTGAATTTAAAAACTTACCGAGTTTGTTTATGGTCCAATCAAGTTTTTACCTGTTGACATCAGCTTAGCTCGTCCTCGTGTGACATCTGTCAGTCTAATGTCATAGTGTCCCTCACCAGCAAGACCTTGCCGGAACACTGCGTTTTATCCTACACATAATAATTGTTTTGTTGTAATGCAAAACAGTTATATTATGTGCCTTGATAAAACGCAGTGTTCTGTGAGAGACCTGTTTGTTATCTGCTGGTGTCAAGTATAAACGCTATGTGATTTAAGGAGAATGAGACTGAGAACAAAAATCATGAGTTAATTACCAAATGTAATAGTTATAAAAGTAATTACATTAATTCAACTTCTTAGTAGTTAGTACAACAGAACTTTATTCTGAATTTCCTGAGATTATCTCTTTGAGATTACCCTGAATTATTAGTTTTATTTATTCTATTAAAACTTAATGAATTTCTTTGAAATTAGTAGTTCTATTTCTCTAATAATTTATTTGATTTTCAAAATATCTAAATAATAAATCAGCATCAGTATCACACAACCTGACACTGCAGCAATAATAATTTTGGAAAAATTGATCTAAATTTCAAATGCTTTTACACTATTTTTTTAGCCATCTTCAAGATGGTACTAGACCGAATGCTGCCAGAGGAAGATCAATCTTTGAATTTTGTCCTAGGATGTTTATGATAATTTTGTTAAGATTGTGTATTCTGCGACCCGGGAAATATCAAATAGAGTTCCCAAGAACAATCAAATGTACATTGTATTGTAACCAATTAGATTGATGTTTACTTATCTGAAGCTTGGCGAAAGAGATGGGTCTGCTGACCCAAAAAGAGGCTTGACGAACTTTCTGCTTAGCATAGAAAGTTGACTTATGTATTAATATTATGCTGTAGGCAAACCTTCCACTAAATATTTGTTAAAAATAAATTATTACCTGTAGGTAACTTAGGTTCTATATTATATGAAATGCACTACTACTAGATACATTTCCTGATTGGAATTCTATATGTGGATAAGGTTCATACATGCCAGCTATGTTGCAGTAATTTTCTTACCTGGGCCAGTGGGCTGCCTAGACTGCCCACCCCTCCCCCAGAGATAGTTTATCTACTTGTGGTCTTATGAAGGACATCGCCCTGTTATGCGATCATTTAGGTTCTGCAGATCCTTTATCACTATGGAGTATGGAGCCTCCAGAGCTCTGGCCCAGAGGACTGGGAGCCAAAAGCATGGAACCCACTGAGGGTTATCAGAATGAATGTTCCTCTCGAACGATTAAACAAATTCAATGCCACTACCATTGTCATGGTTCTTTAGTGCCACCCCTATATTTCACAATGTAGGTGTTGAGTGTGGCAGTATTTGTAGGATCAGGCTGGAAGGTAATTATAGTCACTCCAGTTGACAGTCCCAAGGATAAGGGACAACTATTGAGTTCAGTTTGACATCATCATATCAACCCATAATCATCCCACAGCTGGGATACCCTTCAATCGAAGGTGATTAGAGCGTCTCTGCTACGCTGCTCCAATGCAAAATTTTAAATTGGAGTCAATATTACACGCCCTGTGTGGCAGTGTGCATTGCATGCATTTCACGTGATTTCACGCAATTAATAACTTAGACTTTAACTGTGGCGCTAGAGGCCTACAAATCTACGTTTGGGAAGCCCCAGACAGGCGCCGTAGGCCACGGGAAAAGCCGGCTCCTTTACCAGGCGGCCGTCAATCCTAGTTTCCTTAGCAGTAACTAGCCAAACGCTCTAACCGAGCCGTTCAGTTAACTTCTTATTGGTAAACCAACTGAAATCCAATTAACCAAAAGTTGGTGGTCAAGTTTAGAAAATCAATTACCATGATCCACAGTATATAACTACTCGAGTTCCCATTTTATTATTTAGTACTCTGATTTCTAACTGAACTTTAAATTAAATTTTGTAAATTAAAAAGCTACCACATGCTGTGGTTAACCTATAATTATAAGTGCAGCTGGTCTAAAATAACCACGATTTGTGCGCTAGATAATCCTCTGGCTAAGAATTGAGCTATATACTGCAACATTATGTTTTGCATTGGAATGCCAAATAATTAGACGAATGGTGAACTTTCCTGCCAGGTATAATTTGTATAACTTCGCCCCCCAACCGGCGCGTTGGTAGTAAAAAAAGTGTGTCAGTAAAGCGACCTGAATCTACAGACAGACTTTTAAACACCAAATTATAATTTCAATAATTGTACGCTCACTTACATAAATGTATTTAAATAATTGTTTTGTTTCTCTGTAAGTAATTAGTTCTAATCTTTTGAGAAATAAATATGTATTTTGAAACCGTAACCAGGTTTTGGTGAGTCACATGAGATAGAGGTATTCGCTGTATAAATTATCCCTCACAGATCTCTATCAGTAACAGATACATCCGAGTATAGTACTTAGTACAGATGTATTCTGGGAACAACTGTCACAAGGTTATAATGCCAGGAGTTTCTTACAATATACAAGTCAAGTTTAAGAGAGTCCAACACCATCCTCATACTATGTTCCAACATTCTTGGAAAAAAGCTCAAAATGATCACTTATAATTCACTTTGTTGCGATAAAGCACACAACATTATATTACCATAAAAAGGCATGATAAAGTAAAATGAATTTTACTGGAAATATTGTACCAGTTAAAATGAAACAAAATACAAATCTGAAGACGGTCTGAACCTGACTTTAGATGGTTGCCTCTAGCATATCAGTGTTCTGACAAACCGAGTGACTAGAATTGAATGCCCAAAATAACACTAAAGGGCTTGTGCGGTGTCTGACTTTGGATTTTCATGTGTCTTCCTAAAGTCTCTAGCATCTCAGCGTTCCTTAACCTGAGTGTCCAGAATTGAATGGTCCTGATGCAGGTAGCCATCTAAGAAGACACCTGGGTTCAGAGGGTTTATGCAGCCCGTCATGATACCACTGTGCAGTGTCTGACTTTACATGGTTGATGTGCCATGCTAAAGTCTCTAGTTTGTGCCATGTTAAAGAAGCTGGCAAACTCAGGTTTCCGCAACCTGTGACTAGAATTGAACGGTCCTGATGCACGAGCAGGCAGGCAGTTGTCATCCGACACACTAACACCTCTCGCACAGTGTGGGTTTCCGCAACCCACCTTGTTACCACCGAGAAATCTGGGGTACCCAAGAAAATCTAGCAATCTCAGCATTTCCGCAATCTGAGTGTCTAGAATTAAACGGTCCTGATATGCGAACAGGTAGGAAGCTGCCATCCGACACACTAACACCTTTAGCACAGAGGTTGTTTCTACAACACATCTTGGCGACACCGACTGTCTTTAAATAATTCTCAGGAACCGTATGAGACCTCCTCCGGCTATTTGCTATGTTATAAATATTGATTCTACCTTTACTAGCCAATCATTGACTTGAAGGAGGTCTAATAATTTTCAGGAACCGTTTGTGACCTATGGCTATTGGTATATGAATATTGATTGATTCTACCTTTACTAGCCAGTCATTAAATTTTACGAAGTCTATTACACGTTATTGTAAACCAAGATACTTAGGTTAAGAACATATTATATATCTTTTGAAAGGAAACCGCGGCAATGAGGGCTTAATAAAATTATGAATAAATTACATCATGAGATGTTGCAATTTGTAAAAAACAGAAATTTTGAGAATAAACTAATTTGCAACTGCAACTGTTCCCAAATGCCGTTTTTTTTTTTTTTTTTTTTTTTTATATATTAAAAAATGTCATAAAACCGTGTTGGAATCTAATATTAACTTATTAATTAGAACCAACTATTATTTGCGGAGTCTGTGCACACATACAAAAATATTCTGCAGCTATACCTGCTATAAATTTGTTCTTGTTCTAACAAAGTGTTAGATAAACTACAAAGTTCTAATTGAAAACCGAAATATATTGTAATATATCATTGATCTTATTAAATTGACAGAATTTTTTCATTGATTTCTAATGGAATTATTCCTGTTTAGCTTTTTGTGATGCTCTGGATTAGTAGCTATCCTTTACTGTTATCAACTTTTATAACCTCAACTTACAACAGTAGGTATAGAGGTAAAGATTATTAACAACAATACATTATGTACACAGACCTAAAGCAACTTTTAAACTGTATCTTGCCTGCTATTATAGCTTCGTTGCTGGGCTTTTACAAGAACTTTGTGTGCATAACAATTTACTGATTTTAATGAAAGACGATATTTGCGTCATTATGGTATCGTAATATGATTTTGAGTGTACTCACGACACGAGGAAAGGTGGCTTCCTTTATTTATTGGGACGCGAGATTGGTGGAAAGGCGAGCCTTCATTCATCCTCCGAGGATAAAGAAAAGTTTGATTCCCAAAAGGTAATCAGCTCGGCACTGTCCCACACTGTGGCGACTCCGACCTCTCGCCGTCCCTTTTTACGTTAGACATTTACGTTTTATCACTAATTACCACAAAAAATGATTTTATATAAGCGAGTAAAATAATGCGTTGTTTTAGCGGCAAAAACAACAAACGCTATGACATTAGACTGACAGATGTCACACGAGGACGAGCTAAGCTGATGTCAACAGGTAAAAACTTGATTGGACCATAAACAAACTCGGTAAGTTTTTAAATTCAGAGACTATTTAGGCAAAGAAGACAAACTGCTCTCTCACAGAACACTGCGTTTTATCAAGGCACATAATAAAGCTATAGAATCAACATTTTACATTATGTTGGCAATTCAAATTACACTATTTCTTCGCTAGCCCGTGGAATGAAGCAATCACTTGCTCCACAGCAGTGCACTCTAGAAAAAAAATCTCATTGAGCACCCTTTTCAAGGTGGACAAGTTTTACGAGAAGGTGAAGTTTACTGTAAACGCGGAACAAATAAGAAATAAACAAACCGAATTATAGAGACGTAAAAGAGAACGAATTTGTTGGGTCACTGTTCCCGTTGACGACGCCACATAAAGGTCACATAAAACCCACCAAACACAAAGATATGGCCGTCCCCCATAAAAAGCGGAATATGAATAGTACGGATATTCGCTATAACATTTTATAGCTTTACGGCCTTTTTGTTGTTTATTAAATACCTAACTAGCATCCGCTTTCACCAGCTGCTGTCTTAACATTAGATTGTGAAATCCTGAATTTGTAGGAAAATATATTATTATTTCTTCGTTTCGAAAACAAAGTGACGTTTTTATATTTCCAAATACACCCTACACACTTTCAAATACACCAAAAATATAAAATGTTCCCCCTGGGTTTAAACTTGCATTGCATTGTTATAAACTAGTAATATACCGTGGATTGCTGCAGACAGTTCGTGTGTGATCACAGGCAATTTATGGGTATTATTATTGCCATAATTCCCAATAGATTATAGTTTACAAAATAAGTATATTTTGCTTTATTCTTATGTAGCGTAGTCCGTCCAATGGATTAGGAAATACAATAATAAAGATAATTTGATTACGCAACGCTCCAATTCAAAATGAAGTTTTTAAATTCAACAAAATAATCAAAAATATTCAACAAATATCTATTGATAAGTAATTCGGCTAACTTCAATCAATTCCTAACTGACTAGAACTTTCCAATTTAGGAGAAGCCAACATTCAACTAATTTCATAGCGGATGGAAACTACAACCTACCGTGCTAATCAAATCAATACGAAAATTGTGAATATCGAAATCCAAACATGACAAGATAAACTGACTGATTCTATTTCCTATCGGTCGAAATAATGAATCAAGGTGCATATAGAATGCGGATCCTATCGCGTCACGGTAATGGCCACTGCCCGTCCATCTGTCTGCCAAACCTAATACCAGCTATTTTCAGCACCATTAGGTTAACACTAACATATCCCCAACTTATATGGTAATCCTTGATTTGCGTGTGTTTGGTACGATTTATTCTACAATTATTAGAGTGAAAATATTGAAAATATCGACAGGCAGTTCCGGTAAGAAACCCAGAAGCGCAGCTATCTTAAGAGGTAGGTATTCTAGAGAGAGAAAGACACAATTTATTGATGTGCTAATATTGGGAGTATAATCAATACAAAAATGTAGATGCAAGGCGAAGACAAGGTGAAGACATTTTAAATATTTTAGCAGGTTTTTAAAGATTGTGCAGATGAAATATAGATTGTAACCTTAGTCAATATATGGGTATAGGGACCTTATTTGTATTTTATAATAAACAAATTCAATGACAAATATGACAATGCAGACAAAGGACAGACAGTTATGAAAATAAAAGAAGACAATTACAGATTCCATGTTCAAAGGTCTTACTATCTCCTCGATTTCTGGTCTTTCAGTAAAACTACTACCATCGTAATTATTTCCTAAGATTTTTTTCATTATACCCGCTTCTATGAGGCGACGCATTACTACGTTGAATTCGTTTGCTGGTGGCCATCCAGGACGCAAATAAAAATTTGTCACTTGGCCGAATTGCGGCTTATCTACTACAGTTACATTTAACCCATTTACACGGAGTGTATATATATCTGTAAGCAATAAGAACTTTTTTCCTTTAGCAATGTCTTTTATATATGGTTTCATTTCGTTAAAAGTTAGCGCTTCATAACTTCTCTCTAGAGGAGTACCTTTAAAAACGTGTGCGTACCCCATGAGTCCGCCAAAATAATGAATTTCTTTTCTTGCTTCTTCAAAATCTCTGTAATGTTTATCGAGATTATGTATCTGCAGACCGCCGGTAAGGTCACTCTGATACACTAAACGTAATATTATGCAAAACCATATCCACGTTACAAAAAGGCAGTTGATCAAAGTTGATTTTGTAATAAAATGTGCTTCATGACCTAAGAAAATTTTATACGTTTCATATGTGACGCTTATTCGAGATATTGCTTTAATTTTTTTTATTAGACTAACAACTATTATGAATATGAGACACGAAATCAAAGTTAATGGAGTTAACTCATTATACAGAGGTTTCAATATTTTTTGCCACCGATGTAAAAGTTTCTGGCGTGGTGCAATCCAAAACATATCCACAGTCAAAAAAGAATGAGCTGCTTGTGCTAAGTGTAATCTTTCTTCTGTCATAAATAGTGCGGGTATTAAAACATCAGTTTTGCGATGTATCAGATCTTTCAGTATCTCTTTTGTAATACCTCTTATGTAGACGTGACTACTGACTGTAGATAATACATCATAAGATGCATTTAATTTGTCAAGTAAAGCCGTGAAAACCTCTCCGTTGGTACCCATATAAGGCATTTTTGTTCCAGTTTTAATTATTGAATCAATATTTGTACTTTCTAATATAGAAACTTTAATGGGACATCTATGAAAATTACGAAACTTTTCTTTGAAAGATAACTTCACTTCTTCAATACTGTTTAAAGTAACCGGTTCAATATGATCACAAACTTTATTTCCATATGGAAAATATGATGACATGATCACTTCATGATTTTTAGGGTTTAGTATCAATATGTAACCAATATCATATGCCCAGGCTATCTTTGTTATTAGAGTTATGTTAAATTCTGCAGTCACTATTAGTATCACTTTGAAAGACACTAAAGTCTCCTTATAAATCGTCATTATGTAATCTTCAAATTCTTCAGGTGTAGTTGTAAAGTAGACCAATTGTTTGTATTTGATATTTTTAAATAAATCCGTCGAGTTCCCGATATTCGTCAAAGTTACCACTGATCCTTGATATTTATTTAGATAGTCTGTGATATAATCTTGATCAGTATTACCCCAAACAACTGCAGTAACTGCGTGGTTTTTAAACAAAGTATTAGTGACATTAACAGCCACATCTGTAAGGTAACAACACTCAGTATCT
The DNA here is from genome assembly GCA_905163395.2 of Endotricha flammealis. NCBI lineage: Eukaryota > Metazoa > Arthropoda > Insecta > Lepidoptera > Pyralidae > Endotricha > Endotricha flammealis. The sequence goes on along the minus strand of LR990861.1, from coordinate 10,903,450 downwards.
TTTATAAATATGATATTTAGTACAAATAGAAAGAGAATCATCTTTTATGTTTATGATTGTTAGCTAATTCACCACATACTGTCTATTTGATTGTAAGTCTACAATAAATTAATAAAACACAATTCACGCAGCGCCGCCTGGCAAGCTAGGCTTTTGGTACCAGACTACGGATACAATGAGTCAATAGAAAATCTACAAAACATAGTCCTGTTTTTATAGTCGTGATTATGTTTACAAATACTTTCTACAACATTAGTTATGTCAGTTTAATTGTAAGTCAATTGAAGGATTGTAAACATGATAATCATATCCTCATGACTTCTAAGTCACAGATGATTAATGAAATCAATAATGGATACACTAATCAATGAATAATGGTAATGGTACTTGAAACAATCCGATAAGAGTTTCAAGTCAAATGAGTTTATTGCACATATTAATATTATAGGTTGGTTTCACATTTCCCTGACAGTTTTAGATGTAACGGTTGTACATAGCGTATCTGTCATAATTCTTCAGGTTTTTTTACGACAATTTACTAGCCAGATCTTACCAGACAAGACCTTATCAATACTTTATGAAACATGCCCAGCCCATGTTTTGTGGATCTAAATCCACTTCGTTACAATTTTTGTCCATGTTTCGTTTTTGGTATAAAAATGTGTCCAAGTCTCCTCCATCCGTTTCATCAGACTGGTTTCAAGACCCTCTGCAATCTCATGAAGAGTGCGTTTACGAAACTTGAAGTGAAATTGTGAAGATGTTTTGTAGTGTTGTGAGACTGTGGCCGGCAGGTGAGTGCTTAATAGTATATCTTCATAATATAGGGCTGCCTTCAATTATACAGATGTATAATGGACTTTTGAAACGATTCCGTGCAATTTGATGTATACTAATTGGAAAATTAAAATTAAGTTGATTTTTAACTGGAGCACACTTCTTATCTTTTTTATCACCTATCGCCAAAAAAACATTTCGAAAGTACTCCGCGAGTCTATGAAATCCGACTCGGTGTCGCCGATCCTGTGAAAGCCACTCCTCGCCGCGCTCGACAGACAAATAATAATTAAACATTCTAGATGCAATCAGGAAATGCGTGCAAAAACCAAAACTACCACAAAATGATATCAACGACATAGTATGACAGCTCACAAATGATGAGACTAAAAGTAATACAATCACTGTGTGATATTGTGATATGCGTGATGATAGGGTTGTACCAATCGGTAATGATTAGCTAGTCGACGTGTCTCGTGAATCCGTGACTTAAGACAACTAGAATAAGTTAACAGGACAGCGGTCTAATCTGATTGGGAATTTCGTAAAGAAGAGAAAGAAGAAACCATCATATTATCAACAAGTACTCACCAAATATTTGCTATAAAGCGCTACGACAAAAATAAATACTTCAATGCTGTGTCGTGCGTGACGGGTCAGAAGTTTATCAGTTTCATAAGTATGAAACTGGCACTCTAAAAACATGGTTAAAACACTTACCATTCTTATGTAAGAATAAGTAACCAACCATGTTTTTAGAGTCTATTGTGTGTGTCGCAACCACAATATGAAATAGACACGTCACAACAAAACAAGATACAAAAGTAAATCTTTAGCAATTTTCAAACATTGAATTAAAGAATCGATCGAATTTTGATATACATTCTTTAGGAAATCTCGTCTATATTTCGTGAACGAAATTAGAATAGACACCCAGATATAACTTTGGTTTTGTCAAGAAGACTTTTCGACTTAGGTTTATAGTGCCAAAGATTGTCCAAATGAATTTCAAAGATACTGATCATAGGTTATTTTCGAACCAATTCACTGTACATTTCGAGGGTGACGATTGTATGCCAAATATAGGTGGATCTATATTTTTCACACAGAACATGTAAGATGTCTAGATATGGTATCTCTTTTTAGTACCAGTGTCGACATTATGTGGTAGTTAACCTTTAAACTACTATTTTTAGTGACTGACTTTAAAGTAAACTAAACACAACTAAGTGAACTCTGTGGGACTCGCCTGCGTCACCGCAGAGGCGGTAATGGAGCGCCATGACCTTAAAATGTGACCTAAGGTCTATTACTATCAGGGCCTAATACATATAGCCTACAAGAGACATTGTTACCACAACCTAAATAGTTTCTTTTTAAGTTCTGTGGTTTGGAAACTATTTTCCATGTAGTGAAATGAAGTGTGTGAATTTATTAAGGTATCAGTATTGTATAAATACTAAAAGTGTACATATTTTTAACAATTGTGTTGTGTATATTTTGGTAAATAATGAGACTTGCTTGCTAAGTTTAATGCAACGTGTACATAATAATAGTTATCATGGTTCGTATAGTTTTAAGTTAAGGTAGTGTTGTTTACTGACTATCGATTTAGATTTATCGATGGTTTGCAATGTGATAATTTAATATCAGTTAAAATCTAGTTCCAATCCCACGCGCTATGTCCTTCATTTTACATTTTAAATGAGTGAGATAGCGCGCAACTTGATTATATCAAGTTTTAGCTAATTGGTCTACAAACATATGTGAATTTCAATTAGGTACGTGTAGGTACTTCGAGTAGTGACAAATGTGTATGAACTCTTTTTTTGTTTTTTTATTATTTTTATTATTATTATTATTTATTCATATAAGTAACAAAGACTAGAAAGAAAGTTATGTGATAGAACTAATGGAAAATCGACAACAGGTTTATGATCAGTTTAGAAGGTATCTGTAAAACTGTCATTGTAATAAGTAGCTAGAATAAATTAACTCTGGCAAATAAATGTCATATTCCAAACTGTCGATAGGTACCGATACAATTTAATTGATATTCTTACTATCAGTATCGATAGACATTCGATAAAAAAATTAATGATTTTATCGAATAATTTGCTTTTCTTTTCTGCTATGAACTGTTTCAACTGTTACCTTAGCTCGAAGCTCAAATGCGAAAAACATATCAATTTGCCGTTTTTAAGCTATAATATGTGATAAATTTTGAATTCTCTATAATATATATTATTTTGTTATGGTTTTATATATTTTCGAGGCTACCCAAGTCTGATATATTTTATGTATTTATTTTTAAGCTGTTTCCCATTTTATTTATTTACTTACCTATATCAAAAATATTTACATTGTTAAATTATTACTAATCGCAATGTGATCTCTTAAATTGTTTTCATTATTATTATATTGTTGTGCGACTTCTCAAAATATTTTCTGTGTATGTATAAATAAAATAAATTATAATAATGTAAATAAATATTTTTAAGTTAATGATTTCGGTCTAGTGTTTCGGTGAGTTGCAGAATTACATTTTGAAGTTAATAATAGGCACTCTACATTAAGTCTGACGCTATCATTTTCAAATTATGGAAGAAAAAGAAGCAAGAGATTCAAGAGAAAAGAAATAGCTTAAAATTTTATGTGATTAACTTTGAAATGTTTCTCTAATAATTATCTGATGAAAAACTGTCAAAATCATTAGTGTAACTTTATAAAATTGTTAACGGTGAAGTTTGGATGGATTATTTTATATAAAACTTGTTTTAAATATTTATACCTACGTACATATGACCTGAATTAATCAAAAGTTTAACAGTATGTGTGCATTGTCCCAAGATTAAAAGACCATCTCGGAAGAAATTCTTAAAAAAATTCACAGACTTCGTGCCTCACAGGACTATCGAGCACATTGGAAATTAATCTACGGAATTCGAAAAAATATTGTCGCTGAGCAACTATAAAGTCGGCACAACAACTGCCTACACTGGAGCGAATGAAAGTCAAAAATTCTCGAATTTTATAATTTTTAAATCTACTACTTTTCTAAACTCTATTAAGCGTTGTGTTTGACATGAAAAGTTTGAATTTTAGAGTTTAAATGATAAAATCGAAAACGCTTCACCGTGTCGGTCCTTTTATTTAAAGTAAATTAAGTAGCTCATATGAATGTATGACTGTTAGCTAGAGTCGACTTGCCAAAGACGTAAGTTCGTTTTAAGTTTCAAACACACCAAAAAATATTAATCGATTACAAATATTTCCAATACCTACTTAATAAGTAATACTAAGAATTAAATTACATATTTAGTGCTGGATTTCCAATGTCCTGAGAAGTTCTAAATACCTACTTGTCCGATTAATTGACAGATTTTTGTATCATTTTGTCAATTTTATCTGACAAAAGCTTTTTGTATATTAATCAGGGTTATTATGAAATCGACATTATGTTTGGATGAAATACTGAATGGACATAATAAATCTAAAGAATCAACATGTTACATTATGTTTTGTAGTGGTAGAGCAATTATTATGAAATGGGCTAGTTCGACCGGGGAAGTACCACCCTCTTACAGAATATCGACGTGAAGCAGCAATGCGTTTCGTTCGGTGAGTGAGAGTTCCGCAAGCCCAACTCCTTCCCTATCCCCTCTTTCCCTTCCCTTCTCCTTCCTTTCCTCCAACCTCCTTGGTGGACAACGCATTGGTAGCGCCCCTGGTGTTACTGATGTCCATAGGCAGCGGTGACATTAGATTGTAAAATCCTGAATTTGTTGGAAAATATATTATTATTTCTTCGTTTCGAAAACAAAGTGACGTTTTATATTTCGTAAGACCAAATACACCAAAAATATAAAATGTTCCCCCTGGGTTTAAACTTGCGTTGCATTGTTATAAACTAGTAATAAACCGTGGATTGCTGCAGACAGTTCGCCTGTGTGTGATCACAGGCAATTTATAGGTATGATTGCCTTAATTCCCAATTTATTATAGTTTACAAAATAAGTATATTTTCTTTATTCTTATGTAGCGTAGTCCGTCCACTACTAATGGATTAGGAAATACAATAATGAAGATAATTTGAATACGCAACGCTCCAATTCAAAATGAAGTTTTTAGATTCAACAAAATAATCAATAATATTCAACAAATATCTATTGATAAGTAATTCGCCTAACTTTAATCAATTCCTAACTGACTAGAACTTTCCAATTCAGGAGAAGCCAACATTCAACTAATTTCATAGCGGATGAAAACTAGAACCTACCGTGCTAATCAAATCAATACCAAAATTGTGAATATCGAAATTCCAAACATGACAAGATAAACTGACTGATTCTATTTCCTATCGGTCGAAATAATGAATCAAGGTGCATATAGAATGCCGATCCTATCGCGTCACGGTAATGGCCACTGCCCGTCCATCTGTCTGCCAAACCTAATACCAGCTATTTTCAGCAGCATTAGCTTAACACTAACATATCCCCAACTTATATAGTAATCCTTGATTTGCGTGTGTTTGGTACGATTTATTCTACAATTATAATTTTTAGAGTGGTAGAATAATTTTAAATTCGATTCGATTCGATTCGAAAATATCGACGGGCAGTTCCGGTAAGAAACCCAGAAGCTCAGCTATCTTAAGAGGTATTCTAGAGAGAGAGAAAGACACAATTTATTGATGTGCTAATAATTGAGAGCATTATCAATACAAAAATGCAGATACAAGGCGAAGATAAGTTTCAAATATTTCAACAGGATTTTAAAGATTGTGCAGTTAAAATATAGGTTTTAACCTTAGTCAATATATGGATATTGGGACCTAAGGTGTATTTTATAATAAACAAATTCAATGACGAAGATAACAATGCAGACAAAGGACAGACAGCTATGAAAATAAAAGAAGACAATTACAGATTCCATGTTCAAAGGTTTTACTATCTCCTCGATTTCTGGTCTTTCAGTAAAACTACTACCATCGTAATTATTTCCTAAGATTTTTTTCATTATACCCGCTTCTATGAGGCGACGCATTACTACGTTGAATTCGTTTGCTGGTGGCCATCCAGGACGCAAATAAAAATTTGTCACTTGGCCGAATTGCGGCTTATCTACTACAGTTACCTTTAACCCATTTACACGAAGTGTATATATATCTGTAAGCAATAAGAACTTTTTTCCTTTAGCAATATCTTTTATATATGGTTTCATTTCGTTAAAAGTTAGCGCTTCATAACTTCTCTCTAGAGGAGTACCTTTAAAAACGTGTGCGTATCCCATGAGTCCGCCAAAATAATGAATTTCTTTCCTTGCTTCTTCAAAATCTCTGTAATGTTTATCGAGATTATGTATCTGCAGACCGCCGGTAAGGTCACTCTGATACACTAAACGTAATATTATGCAAAACCATATCCACGTTACAAAAAGGCAGTTGATCAAAGTTGATTTTGTAATAAAATGTGCTTCATGACCTAAGAAAATTTTATACGTTTCATATGTGACGCTTATTCGAGATATTGCTTTAATTTTTTTTATTAGACTAACCACTATTATGAATATGAGACACGAAACCAAAGTTAATGGAGTTAACTCATTATACAGAGGTTTCAATATTTTTTGCCACCGATGTAAAAGTTTCTGGCGTGGTGCAATCCAAAACATATCCACAGTCAAAAAAGAATGAGCTGCTTGTGCTAAGTGTAATCTTTCTTCTGTCATAAATAGTGCGGGTATTAAAACGTCAGTTTTGCGATGTATCAGATCTTTAAGTATCTCTTTTGTAATACCTCTTATGTAGACGTCACTACTGACTGTAGATAATACATCATAAGATGCATTTAATTTGTCAAGTAAAGCCGTGAAAACCTCTCCGTTGGTACCCATATAAGGCATTTTGGTTCCAGTTTTAATTATTGAATCAATATTTGTACTTTCTAATATAGAAACTTTAATGGGACATCTATGAAAATTACGAAACTTTTCTTTGAAAGATAACTTCACTTCTTCAATACTGTTTAAAGTAACCAGTTCAATATGATCACAAACTTTATTTCCATATGGAAAATATGATGACATGATAACTTCATGATTTTTAGCGCTTAGTATCAATATGTAACCAATATCATATGCCCAGGCTATCTTTGTTATTAGAGTTATGTTAAATTCTGCAGTCACTATTAGTATCACTTTGAAAGACACTAAAGTCTCCTTATAAATCGTCATTATGTAATCTTCAAATTCTTCAGGTGTAGTTGTAAAGTAGACCAATTGTTTGTATTTGATATTTTTATATAAATCCGTCGAGTTCCCGATATTCGTCAAAGTTACCACTGATCCTTGATATTTATTTAGATAGTCTGTGAAATAATCTTGATCAGTATTACCCCAAACAACTGCAGTAACAGCGTGGTTTTTAAACAAAGTATTAGTGACATTAACAGCTACATCTGTAAGGTTACAACACTCAGTATCTTTTATAAATATGATATTTAGTACAAATAGAACGAGAATCATCTTTTATAGTTTATGATTGTTAGCTAATTCACCACATACTGATTGTAAGTCTTCAATAAATTAATAAAACACAATTCATGCAGCGCCGCCTGGCGAGCTAGGCTGAACCTGCTTTTGGTACCAGACTACGTATACAATGAGTCAATAGAAAATCTACAAAACAGAGTTCTGTTTTTATAGTCGTGATTATGTTTACAAATACTTTCTACAACATTAGTTATGTCAGTTTAATTGTAAGTCAATTGAAGGATTGTAAGCATGATAATCATATCCTCATGACTTCTAAGTCACAGATGATTAATGAAATCAATAATGGATACACTAATCAATGAATAATGGTAATGGTACTTGAAACAATCCGATAAGAGTTTCAAGTCAAATGAGTATATTGCACATATTAATATTATAGGCTGGTTTCACATTTCCCTGACAGTTTTAGATGTAACGGTTGTATACATAGCGTATCTGTCATAATTCTTCAGGTTTTTTTTACGACAATTTACTAGCAGATCTTACCAGACAAGACCTTATCAGGACTTTATGAAACATTGTTGAGCCCATGTTTTGTGGATCTAAATCCACTCCGTTACAATTTTTGTCCATGATTCGTTTTTGGTATAAAAATGTGTCCAAGTCTCCTCCATCCGCTTCATCAGACTGGTTTCAAGACCCTATGCAATCTCATCAAGAATGCGTTTACTGGTGTTAGACATGGTTTTGTAAGTTATGTTATGCACTTAGGTTATGTAGTGAAACTTGAGGTGAAATTGTGAAGATGTTTTGTAGTGTTGTGAGACTGTGGCCGGCAGGTGAGTGCTTGTACTATATCTTCATAATATAGGGCTGCCTTCAATTATACAGATGTATAATGGACTTTTGAAACGATTCCGTGCAATTTGATGTATACTAATTGGAAAATTAAAATTAAGTTGATTTTTAACCCCCGACGGAAAAAGAGGGGTGTTATAAGTTTGACGTGTGTATCTGTGTATTTGTGTATCTGTCTGTGGCATCGTAGCAACCAAACGGATGGTCCGATTTAGATGCAGTTTTTTTTGTTTGAAAGGTGACCGGTGCGGGAGTGTTCTTAGCTATGATTCATGAAAATCTGTTCAGCCGTTTGAAGATCACCAGCTCTTTTCTATTTGATGAAGGCAAATGAGCAACTTCCACTAGTTAGATCGATTTGAAATTTGGCATACTGTTACTGGCATGATATTGCAAGAATATGGTAAACTTGATCTGATGCTGCAGCATCATCCGGAACCTGCAGTATACTCAACTCCTCGTCAAATTACAGCAGATGTATCGTGTTTAGGCTCATTGGCATGGTCTCATTGAATAGTTTATATATAGGTATAATTCACTAGCTGGGCTCGCGGCTTCGCTCGTCATACTTAATGTTTATTGCTATCGCGCTGTATTTTTATCCCCGATCCAAAAAGAGGGGTGTTATAAGTTTTGCATGTGTATCTGTGTACTTTGGTGCTAGATGGTAACCAGGGTCTGATAATGGAGCTGGAAGGTGGCCATGGGAACTTAGTAATTACACAACATAATCACATCTAGTTTGGGCTCGTTTGATTCGTATTGACGAGTACTTTGGTGAAGGATGGTAACCAGGGTTTGATGATGAAGCTGGATGACTATCTATGATATTCCGCTATTGCTGGGTTAGGTAGGCTTGTGACCATCAAAAACCGAGCGAGCGAAGCGAGTGAGGCTCGACCTACTTTTGGTCACACACCTTTGTTAAAACAGTTATGGAGCTGATCTGATGATGGAGCTGGAAGATAGTCATGGGTAGGTACTCAGTAATTAAACGACATAACCACATCGAGTTTGGGCTCGTTTGATCCGTCTTTATGAGCACTTTGGTGCCAGATGGTAACCAGGGTCTGATGATGGAGCTGGAAGGAGGCCATAGGAACCTAGTAATTACCATCGCGTTTGGGCTCGTTTGATCCGTTTTGTCTCATACATATTTCGCAATACCCTAATACCGTATTTCGCAAAAACTCTCATACATATTTCGCAATTCCCTCATACATGTTTCGCAATACCTCTCATACATATCTAAAATCCAAATGAAACGGATAGGGATTAGAATGAAATAGGAAAGAAAGTATAAAAAACTTCAAATAAAACTTAAATTTAAAATTTAAAAAACCCCCGACTCAAAACCGCTAAAAAGTAAATAAATAATAATTATGTACTCCCTATTCGACCTTTTAATTTTATGATATAATATTTATTTTAGTTAATAGTAGTTAGTAATGATACTTCCAAAGCGTCATCACGTTGGGGGACCGCTATAGACATTTAATTAAACATAACTGTGTAGGTACTAGGTATTAACTAATAGACAGTAGATAACAAATTGCCGGCTAGTAATAAATTTTTACTTAGCGGTCCCCCGACGGGATGACGCTTTGGAAGTATCATTACTAACTACTATTAACTAAAATAAATATTATATCATAAAATTAAAAGGTCGAATAGGGAGTACATAATTATTATTTATTTACTTTTTAGCGGTTTTGAGTCGGGGGTTTTTTAAATTTTAAATTTAAGTTTTTTAAACTGGAGCACACTTCTTATCTTTTTTATCACCTATCGCCAAAAAAACATTTCGAAAGTACTCCGCGAGTTTATGAAATCCGACCCGGTGTCGCCGATCCTGTGAAAGCCACTCCTCGCCGCGCTCGACCGACAAATAATAATAAAACATTCTAGATGCAATCAGGAAATGCGTGCAAAAATCAAAACTACCACAAAATGATATCAACGACATAGTATGACAGCTCACAAATGATGAGACTAAAAGTAATACAATCACTGTGTGATATTGTGATATGCGTGATGATAGGGTTGTACCAATCGGTAATGATTAGCTAGTCGACGTGTCTCGTGAATCCGTGACTTAAGACAACTAGAATAAGTTAACAGGACAGCGGTCTAATCTGATTGGGAATTTCGTAAAGAAGAGAAAGAAGAAACCTTCATATTATCAACAAGTACTCACCAAATATTTGCTATAAAGCGCTACGACAAAAAAAAATACTTCAATGCTGTGTCGTTTTGTCTGGAAGACTTTTAGACTTAGGTTTATAGTGCCAAAGATTGTCCAAATGAATTTCAAAGATACTGATCGTAGGTTATTTTAGAACCAATCCACTGTACATTTCGAGGGTGACGTTTGTATGCCAAATATAGGTGAATCTGTAGTTCCGCACACAGAACATGTAAGATGTCTAGATATGGTATCTCTTTTTAGTACCAGACATTATGTGGTAGTAAACCTTTAAACTACTGTTTTTAGTGACTGACTTTAAAATGAACTAAACACAACTAAGTGAACTCTGTGGGACTCTCACCTGCGTCACCGCAGAGGCGGCAGTGGAGCGCCATGACCTTAAAATGTTACCTAAGGCCTATCTATCACTATCAGGGCCTAGTGTAAACGTATAATCTAAAACATATAGCCTACAAGAGACATAGTTACCACAACCTAAATAGTTTCTTTTTAAGTTCTGTGGTTTGGAAACTATTTTCCATGTAGTGAAATGAAGTGTGTGAATTTATTAAGGTATAGGTATCAGTATTGTATAAATACTAAAAGTGTACATATTTTTAAAAATTGTGTTGTGTATATTTTGGTAAATAATGAGACTTGCTTGCTAAGTTTAATGCAACGTGTACATAATAATAGTTATCATGGTTCGTATAGTTTTATGTTAAGGTAGTGTTGTTTACTGACTATCGATTTAGATTTATCGATGGTTTGCAATGTGATAATTTAATATCAGTTAAAATCTAGTTCCAATCCCACGCGCTATGTCCTTCATTTTACATTTTAAATGAGTGAGATAGCGCGCCACTTGATTATATCAAATTTTAGCTAATTGGTCTACAAACATGTGAATTTCAATTAGGTACGTGTACTTCGAGTAGTGACAAATATGTATGAACTCTTTTTTTGTTTTTTTATTATTATTTATTCATTTAAGTAACAAAGACTAGAAAGAAAGTTATGTGATAGAACTAATGGAAAATCGACAACAGGTTTATGATCAGTTCAGAAGGTATCTGTAAAACTGTCATTGTAATAAGTAGCTAATCATTAACGAGAATAAATTAACTCTGGCAAATAAATGTCATATTCCAAACTGTCGATAGGTATCGATACAATTTAATCGATATTCTTACTATCAGTATCGATAGACATTCGATAAAAAAAATAATGATTTTATCGAATAATTTGCTTTTCTTTTCCGCTATTAACTGTTTCAACTGTTACCATAGCTCGAAGCTCAAATGCGAAAAACATATCAATTTACCGTTTTTTAGCTATAATATGTGATAAATTTTGAATTCTCTATAATATATATAATTTTGTTATGGTTTTATATATTTTCGAGGCTACCCAAGTCTGATATATTTTATGAATTAATTTTTAAGCTGTTTCCCATATTATTTATTTACTTACCTATTTCAAAAATATTTACATTGTTAAATTATTACTAATCGCAATATGATCTCTTAAATTGTTTTCATTATAATTATATTGTTGTGCGACTTCTCAAAATATTTTCTGTGTATGTATAAATAAAATAAATTATAATAATGTAAATAAATATTTTTAAGTTAATGATTTCGGTCTAGTGTTTCGGTGAGTTGCAGAATTACATTTTGAAGTTAATAATAGGCACTCTACATTAAGTCTGACGCTATCATTTTAAAATTATGGAAGAAAAAGAAGCAAGAGACTCAAGAGAAAAGAAAAAGCTTAAAATTTAATGTGATTAACTTTGAAATGTTTCTCTAATAATTATCTGATGAAAAACTGTCAAAATCATTAGTGTAACTTTATGAAATTGTTAACGGTGAAGTTTGGATGAATTATTCGATATAAAACTTGTTTTAAATATTTATACCTACGTACATATGACCTGAATTAATCAAAAGTTTAACAGTATGTGTGCATTGTCCCAAGATTAAAAGACCATCTCGGAAGAAATTCTTTAAAAAATTCACAGACTTCGTGCCTCACAGGACTATCGAGCACATTGGAAATTAATCTACGGAATTTGAAAAAATATTGTCGCTGAGCAACTATAAAGTCGGCACAACAACTGCCTACACTGGAGCGAATGAAAGTCAAAAATTCCCAAATTTAATAATATTTAAATCTACTACTTTTCTAAACACTATTAAGCGTTGTGTTTGACATGAAAAGTTTGAATTTTAGAGTTTAAATGATAAAATCGAAAACGCTTCACCGTGTCGGTGTAAACTAAGTAGCTCATATGAATGTATGTATGACTGTTAGCTAGAGTCGACTTGTCAAAGACGTACCTACAAATTAAAATAATGATGTAAAAATTGTCGTAAGTTGTGATGCTGAAATGCAAGTTTCTATTGATTGTTTATAAATTAAAAGTTAATACAATGCATATTATGTTTTTATTTTATAACAAACACACCAAAAAATATTAATCGATTACAAATATTTCCAATACCTACTTACTAAGTAATACTAAGAATTAAATAACATATTTAGTGCTGGATTTCCAATGTCCTGAGAAGTTTTAAATACCTTTCCGATTAATTGACAAATTTTTGTATCATTTTGTCAATTTTATCTGACAAAAGCTTTTTGTATGTTAATCAAGATTATTATGAAATCGACATTATGTTTGGATGAAATACTGAATGGACATAATAAATCCATAGAATCAACATGTTACATTATGTTTTGTAGTGGTAGAGCAATTATTATGAAATGGGCTAGTTCGACCGGGGAAGTACCACCCTCTTACAGAATATCGACGTGAAGCAGCAATGCGTTTCGTTCGGTGAGTGAGAGATCCGGAAGCCCAACTCCTTCCCTATCCCCTCTTTCCCTTCTCTTCTCCTTCCTTTCCTCCAACCTCCTTGGTGGACAACGCATTGGTAGCGCCCCTGGTGTTACTGATGTCCATAGGCAGCGGTGACCGCTTTAAATTACACTATTTCTTCGCTAGCCCGTGGAATGAAGCAATCACTTGATCCACAGCAGTGCACTCTAGAAAAAAATCTCATTGAGCACCTAACTAGCATCCGCCAGCTGCTGTCTTAACAGCAGCTGGTGGACATTAGATTGTAAAATCCTGAATTTGTAGGAAAATATATTATTATTTCTTCGTTTCGAAAACAATGTGACGTTTTTATTTCGTAAGACCAAATACACCAAAAATATAAAATGTTCCCCTTGGGATGGAAACTACAACCTACCGTGCTAATCAAATCAATACGAAAATTGTAAATTTCGAAATCCAAACATGACAAGATAAACTGACTGATTCTATTTCCTATCGGTCGAAATAATGAATCAAGGTGCATATAGAATGCCGATCCTATCGCGTCACGGTAATGGCCACTGCCCGTCCATCTGTCTGCCAAACCTAATACCAGCTATTTTCAGCACCATTAGCTTAACACTAACATATCCCCAACTTATATAGTAATCCTTGATTTGCGTGTGTTTGGTACGATTTATTCTACAATTATAATTTTTAGAGTGAAAATATTGAAAATATCGACAGGCAGTTCCGGTAAGAAACCCAGAAGCTCAGCTATCTTAAGAGGTAGGTATTCTAGAGAGAGAAAGACACAATTTATTGATGTGCTAATAATTGGGAGCATTATCAATACAAAAATGTAGATGCAAGGCGAAGACAAGGTGAAGACATTTCAAATATTTCAGCAGGTTTTTAAAGATTGTGGCGATGAAATATAGATTGTAACCTTAGTCCATATATGGATATAGGGACCTTATTTGTATTTTATAATAAACAAATTCAATGACAAAGATGACAATGCAGACAAAGGACAGACAGTTATGAAAATAAAAGAAGACAATTACAGATTCCATGTTCAAAGGTTTTACTATCTCCTCGATTTCTGGTCTTTCAGTAAAACTACTACCATCGTAATTATTTCCTAAGATTTTTTTCATTATACCCGCTTCTATGAGGCGACGCATTACTACGTTGAATTCGTTTGCTGGTGGCCATCCAGGACGCAAATAAAAATTTGTCACTTGGCCGAATTGCGGCTTATCTACTACAGTTACCTTTAACCCATTTACACGGAGTGTATACATATCTGTAAGCAATAAGAACTTTTTTCCTTTAGCAATATCTTTTATATATGGTTTCATTTCGTTAAAAGTTAGCGCTTCATAACTTCTCTCTAGAGGAGTACCTTTAAAAACGTGTGCGTATCCCATGAGTCCGCCAAAATAATGAATTTCTTTCCTTGCTTCTTCAAAATCTCTGTAATGTTTATCGAGATTATGTATCTGCAGACCGCCGGTAAGGTCACTCTGATACACTAAACGTAAAATTATGCAAAACCATATCCACGTTACAAAAAGGCAGTTGATCAAAGTTGATTTTGTAATAAAATGTGCTTCATGACCTAAGAAAATTTTATACGTTTCATATGTGACGCTTATTCGAGATATTGCTTTAATTTTTTTTATTATACTAACAACTATTATGAATATGAGACACGAAACCAAAGTTAATGGAGTTAACTCATTATACAGAGGTTTCAATATTTTTTGCCACCGATGTAAAAGTTTCTGGCGTGGTGCAATCCAAAACATATCCACAGTCAAAAAAGAATGAGCTGCTTGTGCTAAGTGTAATCTTTCTTCTGTCATAAATAGTGCGGGTATTAAAACGTCAGTTTTGCGATGTATCAGATCTTTAAGTATCTCTTTTGTAATACCTCTTATGTAGACGTCACTACTGACTGTAGATAATACATCATAAGATGCATTTAATTTGTCAAGTAAAGCCGTGAAAACCTCTCCGTTGGTACCCATATAAGGCATTTTTGTTCCAGTTTTAATTATTGAATCAATATTTGTACTTTCTAATAGAGAGACTTTAATGGGACATCTATGAAAATTACGAAACTTTTCTTTGAAAGATAACTTCACTTCTTCAATACTGTTTAAAGTAACCGGTTCAATATGATCACAAACTTTATTTCCATATGGAAAATATGATGACATGATCACTTCATGATTTTTAGCGTTTAGTATGATTATGTACTTATAGCAGAGGAAACTTCAGACGTTAACGCCATTAACGAACAGCTGGTCGCCTCCATCAAAGAAACTTTAAAGGAGCTAAAATCTGATCGTAAATCTGCCCCTCAATCGAAATCTGAGGAACTTGAGAAGCTTCTGGCCGAACGTAAAACAATTGTGGCAACACCAAACCAAACTCACATCTCTCGAATTAACAACCAAATTAGACACCATTTTCGTAAATTGTTAAGACAACGAAAGCACAAAGTGATCCTGGACACAATTGAACAGCACAAGGGACCGAAGGTTTTTAGAAGGCATCTTAAGAGGGGGAACGCACAAATTCACAAGCTAAGCACAAATGAAGGGGATATAACAACTGACCGAACCAAGTTACTGAAAGTAGTCGAGGATTTCTACAGTACCTTGTACAGCTCTCGGCAACGAGAAACAAGCATTGGACATCAAGACTGTCGGGCCCCGCTCAAAAAACATAACACTGAAGACCTTCCAGAGATTAGCCTATATGAAATTAAACATGGGCTCAAGGAAATGAAAGTGGGAAAGTCACCAGGTGAAGATGGGATCACTTACGAAAACCTGCAACTAGGAGGAAAACCCGTGTTAAAACAGCTGCAGAAACTGTTTAATAAAGTTCTTTTTGAGGGTGCAACACCGGAAGCATGGAGAAACGCGATAGTGATCTTAATCCATAAAAAGGGAGACTCTACCAAACTGTCTAACTACCGGCCTATTTCCCTATTGAGTCACATCTACAAGCTCTTCACCAAGGTGATAACTTTGCGTCTTGCCAATAAACTAGACTTGGCTCAACCGGTAGAACAAGCAGGGTTTAGAGGCGGTTTCTCAACGATTGACCACATCTACACTATTCGCCAACTTATTGAGAAGTGTACAGAATACAATCGTCCCATAGTATGCGCCTTCATAGATTATGAAAAGGCTTTCGATACTGTGGAGCATTGGGCCGTTATTCACTCCCTACAAAGAAACCAAGTAGACACAAGGTATGTGGAAGCCATCAAAGCAGTCTACCGTGCCGCTACAATGCAAGTCAAACTGCATGAGCTGACAAGGCATATACCGGTGAATAGAGGAGTAAGACAGGGAGATACCATTTCCCCCAAACTGTTCACGTCATGTTTGGAGGATATATTTAGGCTTCTGAACTGGTCAGGCAAAGGCATCAACATCAATGGTAAAAGCCTAACCCATCTTCGCTTTGCAGATGACATCGTTCTTTTCGCCGAAAGCTTGGAAGACCTAAAAGTTATGGTTCGGGAACTATACGATGTATCAGCGACAGTAGGGTTAAAGATGAACATGGCAAAAACCAAGGTACTAACACCTACAGCCATGGATGACAACACCTTAAACATCACGGTGCATGGGCAGGCCTTGGAAGTCGTTGAGGAGTATGTCTACCTTGGACAGAGATTGAGCCTGAAAAAATATGGCCAGGATAAGGAGATCCAACGCCGCATCCAACTCGGTTGGGCAGCGTTCGGCAAGCTATCCGGCGTGTTTAAGGGGGACATACCCATGAACCTCAAGCGCAGAGCCTTTGAACAATGTGTCCTTCCTGTTCTGGTGTATGCGTCCGAAACATGGACGCTCACGCAACAAGTCATCCACAAGTTACAGGTCACCCAAAGAGCAATGGAACGTGCTATGTTAGGTATTTCTCTTCGCGACAAAGTAAGAAATACAGATATCCGAAGAAGAACAAAACTCACCGACATAGCCAAAATCATAACCCGTAGAAAGTGGAAATGGGCAGGACACATATGCCGAACAGAAGACGAGAGATGGGGTAAAGTGGTACTGGAGTGGAGACCCAGATCTGGTCGTAGGAACGTGGGCAGACAACCGATGCGGTGGTCCGATGACATCGCTAATGTCGCGGGGAATTTATGGATGAGGAAAGCTCAAGACCGTAAAGACTGGCGTGCAATGCAAGAGGCCTACACTCAGCATTGGGTGGCAACAACAGGCTGAAGAAGAAGATGATTATGTAACCAATATCATATGCCCAGGCTATCTTTGTTATTAGAGTTATGTTAAATTCTGCAGTCACTATTAGTATCACTTTGAAAGACACTAAAGTCTCCTTATAAATTGTCATTATGTAATCTTCAAATTCTTCAGGTGTAGTTGTAAAGTATACCAATTGTTTGTATTTGATATTTTTAAATAAATCCGTCGAGTTCCAGATATTCGTCAAAGTTACCACTGATCCTTGATATTTATTTAGATAGTCTGTGATATAATCTTGATTAGTATTACCCCAAACAACTGCAGTAACTGCGTGGTTTTTAAACAAAGTATTAGTGACATTAACAGCCACATCTGTGAGGTTACAACACTCAGTATCTTTTATAAATATAATATTTAGTACAAATAGAACGAGAATCATCTTTTATAGTTTATGATTGTTAGCTAATTCACCACATACTGATTGTAAGTCTTCATTAAATTAATAAAACACAATTCACGCAGCGCCGCCTGGCGAGCTAGGAACATGAGTCAATAGAAAATCTACAATACAGAGTCGTGTTTTTGTAGTCGTGATTATGTTTACAAATACTTTCTACAACATTAGTTATGTCAGTTTAATCGTAAATCAATTGAAGGATTGTAAACATGATAATCATATCTAAGTATATTTCATTAATCATCTGTGACTTCTAAGTCACAGATGATTAATGAAATCGGTCATTCTCAACATTAGGCGTTCTTCGCCTATTTACCGTACCCTTTTTTATTTTTCTCTAGTTTGTTTTAAAAGGATTGAAATATGTAACTTATGAAACATGCGAATGTAACAATTAAAATGGCATTCGTTTATTAAAAGCGGTTTCCGAGTTAATGAGATTTAAACATTTCATGGGTACGGTAATTAGATAAATCTATTACTTAATGTAATGGTAATTAATTAGAAAAGATCATTATGTCTATTTAAAATAATAATAAAAATGACATGTATAACATGTATATACACAACTACACGATAGGAGGTATGAATGTTGATGCTAATTGAAAGGAAATGGCTAAAGCAATAAGATCTGCTGCAAATGAAGTCCTAGGGGAAACACGAGGTGGGCAAAAATTGAAAAGGAAACGTGGTGGTGGAACGAAAGTGTCCAAAAAGCATTTAAAATCAAAAAGAGTGCATTCAAGGAATGGCAGAGTTACGTGACATGATCATAGGAAAACTGACTTGAGGGAGAGGTATAACGAGGCGAGGAGACGGGTAAACGTGGTGGTTGCGAGTTCTAAATCCGGGGTAGAAGAAAAAGTATAATGAATTAGATAATGAACTAGGTCAGAAAAAACTATACAGAATGGCTAAACAGCGCAATCAAAGATCGAAAGACATTTGTCACGTAAAATGTGTGAAAGACGAATGCGGTAAAACATTAGTAAAAGATAGTGTTATTAGAGACCGATGGAAGGGATATTTTGAAAAATTACTTAATGTTGAGAATGATTATGATGGAAGAGAAAACTTAATGACATAGATATAGACATGATAGTTAAGGTAGATGAATTAGAGGTAAAGAACGCCTTGAGGAAAATGAAGAATGGAACCGGACACAATACCAATAGAAGTTTGGAAGGTTCTAGGGGATTATGGATGCAAGTGGCTCACTTTGTTTCTTAATTAATTGTTGGTTCAGGATGTCATCCCAGAGGAATGGCAAGAGAGTTTCTTGGTACCTAATTTAAAGGAAAGGGGGATGTCCAAGAGTGCAATAGCTACAGGGGGATTAACTTGATGTCACACACATTAATGCTGTGGGAGAAAATAACGTAGGCACAACAAAGTACAAAAGAGCACACAAAAACCTACAGTACAACAGAATGCTTTTCTGTTGATGTGGGTGTGCACCAGGGTTCAACGATCAGTCCATACTTATTCCTTCGGGTTATGTTGCTGGAGGATGCTGAGGTGGATGGATGTGTGGAGTGACGAGAAGGGACAAAGTCAGGAATGTACACATAAGGGGGAGTAACTGTAACCGATAAGAGAGGTCAGAGACTGAGATGGTTTGGCCATATGATGCGCAGGGAGGACAGTCTGGACAGTCATGTGACCCAGAGGGTGCCAAGAATGAATGTGGATGGATGGAAGGGCAGGGGTAGGCGAAAAAAAAGAGGTGGAGTGATTGCATGAGAAATAAATAAATAAATAAATATATAGGGACAATTCACACAGATTGTGCTAGCCCCAAAGTAAGTTCGAAACTTGTGTTATGGGATACTAACTCAACGATATTATATTTTATAACAAATACATATATAGATAAACATCCAAGACCCGAGGCCAATCAGAAAAAGTACGTTTTTCATCATGACCCGACCGGGGATGGGATCGAACCCGGGACCTCCTGGGTGGCGGTCTGGCGTGGTAACCATTACGCCACGGAGGTCGTAGAAATGACATGAAAGTAGCTGGACTAACTGAGGAAATGGAAGGAGTTTGGAACTAAATAGGCACAGCAAAAGTTTAATAATTTCATACAACGGTAGTTAGAAATACATGGTAATTAGTATACGGTAATTAGAAAACGCAGATTTTTCATAAAATTTTCGAAAACCTACAGAGTATTGAAATACTGCATTACAACACTGTACTGAGACCAAAGCACTGTCTCTATTTATATAAGCAATTAGAGTCTACCTTAACCAATCTAGTATAAAATTAAGTACACGGTAATTAGAAAAGTTTTGAACGAAAGATACGGTAATTATATACTAACGTGCTTCATTGACTATACACTAACGTAAAAGACCTGCACCTGCTGCAAGACCGCGGCAGAAACTGAGGGCTTGAGACGTGTACAAGTAGTTATGTGCCAAATATCGTAATTAGGAATGTGCACCCTCGAAAAGAAAACGTCACGGCAATTATAACTTTAGTTCGGACATGCGGTTACTCAATGATAATTATTTACAGACTGATTTTATTGAGTGGATATTTTTTCATGTGATACCCGTTGCCTAATACTCATTAAAATGTTGAATGGAAAAAATAAAATCCGTACATCATAAAAGTTACAAGCAAGTTTTAATCACATTTTGGGGTGCGGACAGGGCACGGTGCTTAGAGAACAGAGCCAAGTTAATTTAGCCAGATAACTATGTAATCGGGACCTATGTTTTTGTTCACAACTAGACATGGATGCTAACTAACATATAAAAATATTTCCCTTTTTGAATTTGATAATAATACGAATATACAAGCCCGGACGCACAAAATCTAGCTAATCGAAGAATGGCCGAAATCAATAATGGATACACTAATCAATGAATAATGGTAATGGTACTTAAAACAATCCGATAAGAGTTTCAAGTGAAATGAGGAAAATCTACTCAAAGGTTTATAGCACATATTAATATTATAGGCTAGTTTACGGTTAAAGAAATTTATTCTCATAAAAGAATCTACAAAAATTCACTTACAATGAGAATTTAAAACTTTTAAAATGTAATGGACGCGTACAAAAGGTCGGTAGATGAAAAATAGATAACACTGGTACCGTGCTGGCCGTGCGCGGAAACTACCCGCCTATCCGCATCTAAGATGCACAAGACGTCACAACAGCAGTGTGTCAATGTGTGCGTTGCGTACTGTCCATCATGGGACGGAAATAAGCGCCACTGGATGTGGCTTGCATTGCCAAGATGATTATAGTTAAGTATTTTTATTTTATTTATTTATTAATATTATGTACCTATTTATTTTTTATTTTTTCTAGATATAATATGTATTATTACAATTTTTTTTATTTTTTTATTATTATTTTGCTATGGTTATTATTTTATTAGTACTTAGCGTATTTATTATAGTTATGGATATTACACACAGAAAACACACACATTCCAATCAAAATATAAGGTATTCAGAGAGATAGTGAATTAAATAGTATCTACCTAGTAGGTAAACATTTTATTTTATTTTATTCCTTACATAGTGTTTAAGTGTATTTTTAAAAGTAGTCAGGGTTTTGCAGTCCTTTATATCTTTAGGTAGTTTATTGTATAGCTGAGCGCCTTCATACAAGATGTTTGTTTTACCATAATTAGTGCGGGGTATATGTAAGTTGATATCACTAGCTCGCCGAAGTCTAATCTTCTGATATTCTTTCTTCTTTGTAAAAGTTATGTGTGAGTGAATATCCTTGTTAAGTATTTTACGTATTAATACGCAAGTATAGTAAACATAAGTTTGTTTAACGTTCATTATTTTTGTTTTACTATATATAGTTTTGCTGGGTGTCAGATAGTCTAAATGAAACAGAGATTTAATTAGTTTGTTTTGAGCAATTTGTATTATTTTTAGATTTGTTTTTGCTGCACTGCCCCAGATTTAAAATTTGTAACATGGCCGCTAGGGGCGCCCATGCGGTGCTTGCCTAGGGTGCTCCCTCTGCACCCAGATATATCTTTGGTTTTGTCTGGAAGACTTTTAGACTTAGGTTTATAGTGCCAAAGATTGTCCAAATGAATTTCAAAGATACTGATCATAGGTTATTGTAGAACCATTCCACTGTACATTTCGAGGGTGACGATTGTTTGCCAAATATAGGTGGATTTATTTATTTATTTGGCTTGCCAACAATTGTTTACACTGTTACTTACACTAATACATTTTCTTTACTTTCAAAATGTGTAACAATTACTTACAGGCTAGCACAACATGCATAACTAGTATTTTTATTATTTATTTGAGTTTTTATTACAATTCCGAAAAGTGATCATACACAGATCTGTAAAATTTTCCCTTGGGATCACAGTGCACATCAACAATATCACTACAACTATTTATACTTTTACAAAGCCGGGATATTGGATAGGTGGATCTATAGTTCCGCACACAGAACATGTAAGATGTCTAGATATGGTATCTCTTTTTAGTACCAGTGTCGACATTATGTGGTAGTTAACCTTTACACACTGTTTTAGTGACTGACTTTAAAGTGAACTAAACACAACTAAGTGAACTCTGTGGGACTCGCCTGCGTCACCGTCACCGCAGAGGCGGTAATGGAGCGCCATGACCTTAAAATGTGACCTAAGGCCTATCACTATCAGGGCCTAGTGTAAACGTGTAAACTAATACATATAGCCTACAAGAGACATTGTTACCACAACCTAAATAGTTTCTTTTTAAGTTCTGTGGTTTGGAAACTATTTTCCATATAGTGAAATGAAGTGTGTGAATTTATTAAGGTATCAGTATTGTATAAATACTAAAAGTGTACATATTTTTAAAAATTGTGTTGTGGATATTTTGGTAAATAATGAGACTTGCTTGCTAAGTTTAATGCAACGTGTACATAATAATAGTTATCATGGTTCTTATAGTTTTAAGTTAAGGTAGTGTTGTTTACTGACTATCGATTTAGATTTATCGATGGTTTGCAACGTGATAATTTAATATCAGTTAAAATCTAGTTCCAATCCCACGCGCTATGTCCTTCATTTTACATTTTAAATGAGCGAGATAGCGCGCAACTTGATTATATCAAGTTTTAGCTAATTGGTCTACAAACATATGTGAATTTCAATTAGGTACGTACGTGTAGGTACTTCGAGTAGTGACAAATATGTATGAACTCTTTTTTTGTTTTTTTATTATTTTTATTATTATTATTATTATTTATTCATATAAGTAACAAAGACTAGAAAGAAAGTTATGTGATAGAACTAATGGAAAATCGACAACAGGTTTATGATCAGTTCAGAAGGTATCTGTAAAACTGTCATTGTAATAAGTAGCTAATCATTAACTAGAATAAATTAACTCTGGCAAATAAATGTCATATTCCAAACTGTCGATAGGTACCGATACAATTTAATCGATATTCTTACTATCAGTATCGATAGACATTCGATAAAAAAATTAATGATTTTATCGAACAATTTGCTTTTCTTTTCTGCTATGAACTGTTTCAACTGTTACCTTAGCTCGAAGCTCAAATGCGAAAAACATATCAATTTGCCGTTTTTAAGCTATAATATGTGATAAATTTTGAATTCTCTATAATATATTTTATTTTGTTATGGTTTTATATATTTTCGAGGCTACCCAAGTCTGATATATTTTATGTATTTATTTTTAAGCTGTTTCCCATTTTATTTATTTACTTACCTATATCAAAAATATTTACATTGTTAAATTATTACTAATCGCAATGTGATCTCTTAAATTGTTTTCATTATAATTATATTGTTGTGCGACTTCTCAAAATATTTTCTGTGTATGTATAAATAATAGTTATTTGTTATGCAAGGCTGCAAAGTTGTTTTTTGGCGCGAGTACTTAAATCGAAACCTGAGCTAGCGAAGGATTCTAGGATTGAACCACGAGCGAAGCGAGTGGTTTAATTTACTTTAATTTAGTTTAATTTACTTACCTATATCAAAAATATTTACATTGTTAAATTATTACTAATCGCAATGTGATCTCTTAAATTGTTTTCATTATAATTATATTGTTGTGCGACTTCTCAAAATATTTTCTGTGTATGTATAAATAATAGTTATTTGTTATGCAAGGCTGCAAAGTTGTTTTTTGGCGCGAGTACTTAAATCGAAACCTGAGCTAGCGAAGGATTCTAGGATTGAACCACGAGCGAAGCGAGTGGTTTAAATATAGAATCCTGAGCGTAGCGAGGGTTTCAAAGGTACGAGACGCAGAATAACTTTGCTGCCGAGCGAAACACAAAATTTTTCACCTCACTACAGCGAGGAAAATCCTAGGTGCAATAAAAACGCAAATAATATATTAAATAAGTGTTTTTTTTTTCATGCGGTGTCGTGCTGGCCAGTCCGATTATTCTAAAAATAAAGTTGGCGCACTGGCATGAAATAAGTATTAATGCATTTTCAGAGGACTGGCGGTATAAAAAATTAAAGAATAGAAAGGTTCGAATTTTAAAAATACTTTCCACGCTAGGGCACAAAATGCACTTTTGCGCTCAGATTTCGAATGACAAACAGATTCTTTCCGAGCTTGTGAGGTGAAATAGTTATTTGTTATGCAAGGCTGCAAAGTTGTTTTTTGGCGCGAGTACTTATATTGAAACCTGAGCTAGCGAAGGATTCTAGGATTGAACCAC
The DNA here is from genome assembly GCA_905163395.2 of Endotricha flammealis. Lineage (NCBI taxonomy): Eukaryota > Metazoa > Arthropoda > Insecta > Lepidoptera > Pyralidae > Endotricha > Endotricha flammealis. Next base: position 10,878,913 of record LR990861.1, on the reverse strand, counting down.
GAGCGAAGCAAGTGGTTCAAATATAGAATCCTGAGCGTAGCGAGGGTTTCAAAGGTACAAGACGCAGAATAACTTTGCTGCCGAGCGAAACACACAACTTTTCACCTCACTACAGCGAGGAAAATGCTAGGTGCAAGAAAAACGCAACTAATATATTAAATAAGTGTTAATTATTTTTTCATGCGGTGTCGTGCTGGCCAGTTTCTAAAAATAAGGTTGGCGCACTGGCATAAAAATAAGTATTAATGCATTTTCAAAGGACAGTGGTATTAAAAAATTATAGAATAGAAAGGTTCTAATTTTAAAAATTCGTTCCACGCTAGGGCACAAAATGGACTTTTGCACTCAGATTTCAAATGACAAACAGATTCTTTCCGAACTTGTGAGGTGAAATAGTTATTTGTTATGCAAGGCTGCAAAGTTGTTTTTTGGCGCGAGTACTTAAATTGAAACCTGAGCTAGCGAAGGATTCTAGGATTGAACCACGAGCGAAGCGAGTGGTTCAAATATAGAATCCTGAGCGTAGCGAGGGTTTCAAAGGTACGAGACGTAGAATAACTTTGCTGCCGAGCGAAACACAAAATTTTTCACCTCACTACAGCGAGGAAAATCCTAGGTGCAAAAAAAACGCAAATAATATATTAAATAAGTGTTTATTTTTTTTCATGCGGTGTCGTGCTGGCCAGTTCGATTATTCTAAAAAAAGGGTTGGCCACTGGCATGAAATAAGTATTAATGCATTTTCAGAGGACTTCCGGTATAAAAAATTAAAGAATAGAAAGGTTCGAATTTTAAAAATACTTTCCACGCTAGGGCACAAAATGCACTTTTGCGCTCAGATTTCGAATGACAAACAGATTCTTTCCGAGCTTGTGAGGTGAAAAATAAATTATAAAAATGTAAATGAATATTTTAAGTTAATGATTTCGGTCTAGTGTTTCGGTGAGTTGCAGAATTACATTTTGAAGTTAATAATAGGCACTCTACATTAAGTCTGACGCTATCATTTTCAAATTATGGAAGAAAAAGAAGCAAGAGATTCAAGAGAAAAGAAATAGCTTAAAATTTTATGTGATTAACTTTGAAATGTTTCTCTAATAATTATCTGATGAAAAACTGTCAAAATCATTAGTGTAACTTTATAAAATTGTTAACGGTGAAGTTTGGATGGATTATTTTATATAAAACTTGTTTTAAATATTTATACCTACGTACATATGACCTGAATTAATCAAAAGTTTAACAGTATGTGTGCATTGTCCCAAGATTAAAAGACCATCTCGGAAGAAATTCTTTAAAAAATTCACAGACTTCGTGCCTCACAGGACTATCGAGCACATTGGAAATTAATCTACGGAATTCGAAAAAATATTGTCGCTGAGCAACTATAAAGTCGGCACAACAACTGCCTACACTGGAGCGAATGAAAGTCAAAAATTCTCAAATTTTATAATTTTTAAATCTACTACTTTTCTAAACTCTATTAAGCGTTGTGTTTGACATGAAAAGTTTGAATTTTAGAGTTTAAATGATAAAATCGAAAACGCTTCACCGTGTCGTCGGTCCTTTTATTTAAAGTAAATTAAGTAGCTCATATGAATGTATGACTGTTAGCTAGAGTCGACTTGCCAAAGACGTAAGTTCGTTTTAAGTTTCAAACACACCAAAAAATATTAATCGATTACAAATATTTCCAATACCTACTTACTAAGTAATACTAAGAATTAAATTACATATTTAGTGCTGGATTTCCAATGTCCTGAGAAGTTCTAATACTGAATGGACATAATAAATCTATAGAATCAACATGTTACATTATGTTTTGTAGTGGTAGAGCAATTATTATGAAATGGGCTAGCTCGACCGAGGAAGTACCACCCTCTTACAGAATATCGACGTGAAGCAGCAATGCGTTTCGTTCGGTGAGTGAGAGTTCCGGAAGCCCAACTCCTTCCCTATCCCCTCTTTCCCTTCCCTTCTCCTTCCTTTCCTCCAACCTCCTTGGTGGACAACGCATTGGTAGCGCCCCTGGTGTTACTGATGTCCATAGGCAGCGGTGACATTAGATTGTAAAATCCTGAATTTGTAGGAAAATATATTATTATTTCATCGTTTCGAAAACAAAGTGACGTTTTTATATTTCGTAAGACCAAATACACCAAAAATATAATTTTTTCCCCCTGGGTTTACACTTGCGTTGCATTGTTATAAACTAGTAATAAACCGTGGAATGCTGCAGTCAGTTCGCCTGTGTCACCTGTGTGTGATCACAGGCAATTTATAGGTATGATTGCCTTAATTCCCAATTTATTATAGTTTACAAAATAAGTATATTTGCTTTATTCTTATGTAGCGTAGTCCGTCCACTACTGATGGAGTAGTAAATACAATAATGAAGATAATTTGATTACGCAACGCTACAATTCAAAATGAAGTTTTTAAATTCAACAAAATAATCAATAATATTCAACAAATATCTATTGATAAGTAATTCGGCTAACTTCAATCAATTCCTAACTGACTAGAACTTTCCAATTTAGGAGAAGCCAACATTAAACTAATTTCATAGCGGATGGAAACTACAACCTACCGTGCTAATCAAATCAATACGAAAATTGTGAATTTCGAAATCCAAACATGACAAGATAAACTGACTGATTCTATTTCCTATCGGTCGAAATAATGAATCAAGGTGCATATAGAATGCCGATCCTATCGCGTCACGGTAATGGCCACTGCCCGTCCATCTGTCTGCCAAACCTAATACCAGCTATTTTCAGCACCATTAGCTTAACACTAACATATCCCCAACTTATATAGTAATCCTTGATTTGCGTGTGTTTGGTACGATTTATTCTACAATTATAATTTTTAGAGTGGTAGAGTCATTTTAAATTCGATTCAATTCGAAAATATCGACGGGCAGTTCCGGTAAGAAACCCAGAAGCTCAGCTATCTTAAGAGGTATTCTAGAGAGAGAAAGACACAATTTATTGATGTGCTAATAATTGGGAGCATTATCAATACAAAAATGTAGATGCAAGGCGAAGACAAGGTGAAGACATTTCAAATATTTCAGCAGGTTTTTAAAGATTGTGCCGATGAAATATAGATTGTAACCTTAGTCCATATATGGATATAGGAACCATATTTGTATTTTAGAATAAACAAATTCAATGACAAAGATAACAATGCAGACAAAGGTCAGACAGTTATGAAAATAAAAGAAGACAATTACAGATTCCATGTTCAAAGGTCTTACTATCTCCTCGATATGTGGTCTTTCAGTAAAACTACTACCATCAAAATTGTTTCCTAAGATTTTTTTCATTATACCCGCTTCTATGAGGCGACGCATTACTACATTGAATTCGTTTGCTGGTGGCCATCCAGGGCGCAAATAAAAATTTGTCACCTCGCCGAATTGCGGCTTATCTACTACAGTTACTTTTAACCCAATTAGACGGAGTGTATATATATTTGTAAGCAATAAGAACTTTTTCCCTTTAGCAATATCTTTTACATATGGTACCATTTGGTTTAAAGTTACCGCTTCATAACTACTCTCTAGAGGAGTATCTTTAAAAACGTGTGCGTTTCCCATGATTCCGCCAAAATAATGAATTTCTTTCCTTGCTTCTTCAAAATCTCTGTAATGTTTATCGAGAGTATGGATTTGCAGACCGCCGGTTAGGTCACTCTGATACACTAAACGTAATATTATGCAAAACCATATCCACGTTACAAAAAGGCAGTTGATCAAAGTTGATTTTGTAATAAAATGTGCTTCATGACCTAAGAAAATTTTATACGTTTCATATGTGACGCTTATTCGAGATATTGCTTTAATTTTTTTTATTAGACTAACAACTATTATGAATATGAGACACGAAACCAAAGTTAATGGAGTTAACTCATTATACAGAGGTTTCAATATTTTTTGCCACCGATGTAAATGTTTCTGGCGCGGTGCAATCCAAAACATATCTACAGTCAAAAAAGAATGAGCTGCTTGTGCTAAGTGTAATCTTTCTTCTGTCCTAAATAATTCGGGTAGTAAAATATCGGTTTTGCGATGTATCAGATCTCTAAGTATCTCTTTTGTTATACCTCTCATGTAGACGTCACTACTGACTATAGATAATACATCATAAGATGCATTTAATTTGTCAAGTATGGCCGTGAAAACTTCTCCGTTGGTACCCATATGAGACATTTTTGTTCCAGTTTTAATTATTGAATCAATATTTATACTTTCTAATAGAGAGACTTTAATGGGACATCTATGAAAATTACGAAACTTTTCTTTGAAAGATAACTTCACTTCTTCAATACTGTTTAAAGTAACCGGTTCAATATGATCACAAACTTTATTTCCATATGGAAAATATGATGACATGATCACTTCATGATTTTTAGCGTTTAGTATCAATATGTAACCAATATCATATGCCCAGGCTATCTTTGTTATTAGAGTTATGTTAAATTCTGCAGTCACTATTAGTATCACTTTGAAAGACACTAAAGTCTCCTTATAAATCGTCATTATGTAATCTTCAAATTCTTCAGGTGTAGTTGTAAAGTAGACCAATTGTTTGTATTTGATATTTTTATATAAATCCGTCGAGTTCCCGATATTCGTCAAAGTTACCACTGATCCTTGATATTTATTTAGATAGTCTGAGATATAATCTTGATCAGTATTACCCCAAACAACTGCAGTAACAGCGTGGTTTTTAAACAAAGTATTAGTGACATTAACAGCCACATCTGTAAGGTTACAACACTCAGTATCTTTTATAAATATGATATTTAGTACAAATAGAACGAGAATCATCTTTTCTAGTTTATGATTGTTAGCTAATTCACCACATACTGATTGTAAGTCTTCAATAAATTAATAAAACACAATTCATACAGCGCCGCCTGGCGAGCTAGGCTGAACCTGCTTTTGGTACCAGACTACGGATACAATGAGTCAATAGAAAATCTACAAAACAGAGTCCTGTTTTTATAGTCGTGATTATGTTTACAAATACTTTCTACAACATTAGTTATGTCAGTTTAATTGTAGGTCAATTGAAGGATTGTAAGCATGATAATCATATCCTCATGGCTTCTAAGTCACAGATGATTAATGAAATCAATAATGGATACACTAATCAATGAATAATGGTAATGGTACTTGAAACAATCCGATAAGAATTTCAAGTGAAATGAGGAAAAACTACTCAAAGGTTTATTGCACATGTTAATACTATAGGCTGGTTTCACATTTCCCTGACAGTTTTAGATGTAACGGTTGTACATAGCGTATCTGTCATAATTCTTCAGGTTTTTTTACGACAATTTACTAGCAGATCTTACCAGACAAGACCTTATCAGGACTTTATGAAACATGCCCAGCCCATGTTTTGTGGATCTAAATCCACTCCGTTACAATTTTTGTCCATGTTTCGTTTTTGGTATAAAAATGTGTCCAAGTCTCCTCCATCCTCTTCATCAGACTGGTTTCAAGACCCTCTGCAATCTCATCAAGAGAGAAACTTGAAGTGAAATTGTGAAGATGTTTTGTAGTGTTGTGAGACTGTGGCCGGCAGGTGAGTGCTTAGTACTATATCTTCATAATATAGGGCTGCTTTTAATTATACAGATGTATAATGGACCTTTGAAACGATTTCGTGCAATTTGATGTATACTAATTGGAAAATTAAAATTAAGTTGATTTTTTAATGTTTTTGTAATGCTTAGTTTTAGTTTTTATTGTTAGTTTAGTTTTTAATTTTTATTGTTAGTTTAGTTTTAATTAATGTTATTTAGTTATGTATTTTACCAATATCAAAAGTATATGACATAATTTAATGGCAAAACAGTTGATTTTTAAACTGGAGCACACTTCTTATCTCTTTTATCACCTATCGCCAAAAAACATTTCGAAAGTACTCTGCGAGTCTATGAAATCCGACCCGGTGTCGCCGAGCCTGTGGAAGCCACTCCTCGCCGCGCTCGACCGACGAAATATAACATTCTAGATGCAATCAGGAAATGCGTGCAAAAATCAAAACTACCACAAAATGATATCAACGACATAGTATGACAGCTCACAAATGATGAGACTAAAAGCAATCACTGTGTGATAATGTGATATGCGTGATGATAGGGTTGTACCAATCGGTAATGATTAGCTAGTCGGTGTGTCTCGTGAATCCGTGACTTAAGACAACTAGAATAAGTTAACAGGACAGCGGTCTAATCTGATTGGGAATTTCGTAAAGAAGAGAAAGAAGAAACCATCATAATTATCAACAAGTACTCACCAAATATTTGCTATAAAGCGCTACGACAAAAAAAAAACTTCAATGCTGTGTCGTGCGTGACGGGTCAGAAGTTTATCAGTTTCATAAGTATGAAACTGGCACTCTAAAAACATGGTTAAAACACTTACCATTCTTATGTAAGAACTAGCTTCCGCCCGCGGCTTCGCCCGCGTGGCCTAGTACCTTTCTTAGTACATCCCTAGACGTCGTAAGGACCCTACATGCCAAATTTGATATACCCTCGCAACTTCGTTTGCTTATATCTCGGTTTCCCATGGGAATTTTGAAAAATCCTTTCTTGGTACGCCCCAAGACGTCGTAAGGAACATACAGTCCAAATTTGGAATCTCTAGACCCATTGGTTTGGGCTGTGCGTTGATATATAGTTAAGTCAGTCAGTCAGGACTTTGAATTTTATCTATGAAAAAAAATCCGGTCCGGTCCGGTTCGATCCGGTCCGGCACGGCCCGGCACGGTGCGGTTCCTTCCAGACCGATCAGGTCTGATACGTTCCGGTCCGGTTCGGCCCGTTCCGGTCCGGTCCGGTCCGGTCGGTCTGGTCCTTATAAGGACCCTACATGTCAAATTTGGCATCTCTAGACCCAGCGGTTTGGGCTGTGCGTCCCCTCGCAATTTCGTATGCGTATATCTCGCTTTCCCGTGGAAATTTTGAAAAATCCTTTCTTAGTACATCCCTAGACGTCGTAAGGAACCCACGTGCCAAATTTGGAATCTCTAGACGCAGCGGTTTTGGCTGTGCGTTGATACACCCTTGCAACTTCGTTTGCGTATATCTCGGTTTCCCGTAGGAATTTTGAAAAATCCTTTCTTAGTACACCCCTAGACGTCGTAAGGAACCTACAGTCCAAATTTGGAGTCTCTAGACCCACCGGTTTGGGCTGTGCGTTGATATATAGTTAAGTCAGTCAGTCAGGACTTTGAATTTTATATATATAGATAAGTAACCAACCATGTTTTTAGAGTCTGTTGTGTGTGTCGCTACCACAATATGAACTATTTCATATTGTGGTTGCGTGTCTATACACGTCACAACACAATAAGATACAAAAGTAAATCTTTAGCAATTTTCAAATTAAATTAAAAAATCGATCGAATTTTGATATACATTCTTTAGGAAATCTCGTCTATATTTCGTGAACGAAATTAGAATAGACCCCCAGATATAACTTTGGTTTTGTCAAGAAGACTTTTAGACTTAGGTTTATAGTGCCAAAGATTGTCCACATGAATTTCAAAGATACTGATCATAGGTTATTTTAGAACCATTCCAATGTATATTTCGAGGGTGACGATTGTATACCAAATATAGGTGGATCTATAGTTCCGCACACAGAACATGTAAGATGTCTAGATATGGTATCTCTTTTTAGTACCAATGTCGACATTATGTGGTAGTTAACCTTTAAACTACTGTTTTTAGTGACTGACTGTAAAGTGAACTAAACACAACTAAGTGAACTCTGTGGGACTCTCACCTGCGTCACCGCAGAGGCGGCAGTGGAGCGCCATGACCTTAAAATGTGACCTAAGGCCTATCTATCACCAATATTAAAAGACCATCTGAGAAGAAATTCTTTAAAAAATTCACAGACTTCGTGCCTCACAGGACTATCGAGCACATTGGAAATTAATCTACGAAATTCGAAAAAATATTGTCGCTGAGCAACTATAAAGTCGGCACAACAACTGCCTACACTGGAGCGAATGAAAGTCAAAAATTCTCGAATTTTATAATTTTTAAATCTACTACTTTTCTAAACTCTATTAAGCGTTGTGTTTGACATGAAAAGTTTGAATTTTAGAGTTTAAATGATAAAATCGAAAACGCTTCACCGTGTCGGTCCTTTTATTTTAAGTAAATTAAGTAGCTCATATGAATGTATGACTGTTAGCTAGAGTCGACTTGCCAAAGACGTACCTACAAATTAAAATAATGATGTAAAAAGTGTTGTAAGTTGTGATGCTGAAATGCAAGTTTCTGTTGATTGTTTATAAATAAAAAGTTAATACAATGCATATTATGTTTTTATTTTATAACAAACACACCAAAAAATATTAATCGATTACAAATATTTCCAATACCTACATAATAAATAATACTAAGAATTCAATTACAAAATTAGTGCTGGATTTCCAATGTCCTGAGAAGTTCTAAATACCTGTCCGATTAATTGACAGATTTTTGTATCATTTTGTCAATTTTATCTGACAAAAGCTTTTTGTATATTTATCAGGGTTATTATGAAATCGACATTATGTTTGGATGAAATACTGAATGGACATAATAAATCTATAGAATCAACATGCTACATTATGTTTTGTAGTGGTAGAGCAATTATTATGAAATGGGCTAGTTCGACCGGGGAAGTACCACCCTCTTACAGAATATCGACGTGAAGCAGCAATGCGTTTCGTTCGGTGAGTGAGAGATCCGGAAGCCCAACTCCTTCCCTATCCCCTCACACCCTTCCCTTCTCCTTCCGTTCCTCCAACCTCCTTGGTGGACAACGCATTGGTAGCGCCCCTGGTGTTACTGATGTCCATAGGCAGCGGTGACCGCTTTCCATCAGGTGGCCCGCTTGCTTGTTTGTCTACTGTATGACAGAAAAAAAAAAAAAAAAAAGTTTGGCAATTCAAATTACACTATTTCTTCGCTAGCCTGTGGAATGAAGCAAACACTTGATCCACAGCAGTGCACTCTAGAAAAAAATCTCAATGAGCACCTAACTAGCATCCGCCAGCTGCTGTCTTAACAGCAGCTGGTGGACATTAGATTGTAAAATCCTGAATTTGTAGGAAAATATATTATTATTTCTTCGTTTCGAGAACAAAGTGACGTTTTTATATTTCGTAAGACCAAATACACCAAAAATATAAAATTTTCCCCCTGGGTTTAAACTTGCGTTGCATTGTTATAAACTAGTAATAAACCGTGGATTGCTGCAGACAGTTCGCCTGTGTGTGATCACAGGCAATTTATAGGTATGATTGCCTTAATTCCCAATTTATTATAGTTTACAAAATAAGTATATTTGCTTTATTCTTATGTAGAGTAGTCCGTCCAATTCTAATGGATTAGGAAATACAATAATGAAGATAATTTGAATACGCAACGCTCCAATTCAAAATGAAGTTTTTAGATTCAACAAAATAATCAATAATATTCAACAAATATCTATTGATAAGTAATTCGCCTAACTTTAATCAATTCCTAACTGACTAGAACTTTCCAATTCAGGAGAAGCCAATATTCAACTAATTTCATAGCGGATGGAAACTACAACCTACCGTGCTAATCAAATCAATACGAAAATTGTGAATATCGAAATCCAAACATGACAAGATAAACTGACTGATTCTATTTCCTATCGGTCGAAATAATGAATCAAGGTGCATATAGAATGCGGATCCTATCGCGTCACGGTAATGGCCACTGCCCGTCCATCTGTCTGCCAAACCTAATACCAGCTATTTTTAGCACCATTAGCTTAACACTAACATATCCCCAACTTATATAGTAATCCTTGATTTGCGTGTGTTTGGTACGATTTATTCTACCATTATAATTTTTTAGAGTGGTAAAATAATTTTAAATTCGATTCGATTCGATTCGAAAATATCGACGGGCAGTTCCCGTAAAAAAACAGAAGCTCCGCTATCTTAGGAGGTATTCTAAAGAGAGAAAGACACAATTTATTGATGTGCTAATAATTGGGAGCATTATCAATACAAAAATGTAGATGCAAGGCGAAGACAAGGTGAAGACATTTCAAATATTTCAGCAGGTTTTAAAGATTGTGCGATGAAATATAGATTGTAACCTTAGTCAAGAAATGGATATAGGGACCTTATTTGTATTTTATAATAAACACATTCAATGACAAAGATAACAATGCAGACAAAGGTCAGACAGTTATGAAAATAAAAGAAGACAATTACAGATTCCATGTTCAAAGGTCTTACTATCTCCTCGATATGTGGTCTTTCAGTAAAACTACTACCATCAAAATTGTTTCCTAAGATTTTTTTCATTATACCCGCTTCTATGAGGCGACGCATTACTACATTGAATTCGTTTGCTGGTGGCCATCCAGGGCGCAAATAAAAATTTGTCACCTCGCCGAATTGCGGCTTATCTACTACAGTTACTTTTAACCCAATTAGACGGAGTGTATATATATTTGTAAGCAATAAGAACTTTTTCCCTTTAGCAATATCTTTTACATATGGTACCAATTGGTTTAAAGTTAGCGCTTCATAACTACTCTCTAGAGGAGTATCTTTAAAAACGTGTGCGTTTCCCATGAGTCCGCCAAAATTATGAATTTCTTTCCTTGCTTCTTCGAAATCTCTGTAATGTTTATCGAGATTATGGATTTGCAGACCGCCGGTAAGGTCACTCTGATACACTAAACGTAATATTATGCAAAACCATATCCACGTTACAAAAAGACAGTTGATCAAAGTTGATTTTGTAATAAAATGTGCTTCATGACCTAAGAAAATTTTATACGTTTCATATGTGACGCTTATTCGAGATATTGCTTTAATTTTTTTTATTAGGCTAACAACTATTATGAATATGAGACACGAAACCAAAGTTAATGGAGTTAACTCATTATACAGAGGTTTCAATATTTTTTGCCACCGATGTAAAAGTTTCTGGCGTGGTGCAATCCAAAACATATCCACAGTCAAAAAAGAATGAGCTGCTTGTGCTAAGTGTAATCTTTCTTCTGTCCTAAATAATTCGGGTAGTAAAATATCGGTTTTGCGATGTATCAGATCTCTAAGTATCTCTTTTGTTATACCTCTCATGTAGACGTCACTACTGACTATAGAGAATACATCATAAGATGCATTTAATTTGTCAAGTAAAGCCGTGAAAACTTCTCCGTTGGTACCCATATGAGACATTTTTGTTCCAGTTTTAATTATTGAATCAATATTTGGACTTTCTAATAGAGATACTTTAATGGGACATCTATGAAAATTACGAAACTTTTCTTTGAAAGAAAACTTCACTTCTTCAATACTGTTTAAAGTAACCGGTTCAATATGATCACAAACATTATTTCCATATGGAAAATATGATGACATGATCACTTCATGATTTTTAGCATTTAGTATCAATATGTAACCAATATCGTAAGCCCAGGCTATCTTTGTTATTAGATTTATGTTAAATTCTGCAGTCACTATTAGTATCACTTTGAAAGACACTAAAGTCTCCTTATAAATCGTCATTATGTAATCTTCAAATTCTTCAGGTGTAGTTGTAAAGTAGACCAATTGTTTGTATTTGATATTTTTATATAAATCCGTCGAGTTCCCGATATTCGTCAAAGTTACCACTGATCCTTGATATTTATTTAGATAGTCTGTGATATAATCTTGATCAGTATTACCCCAAACAACTGCAGTAACTGCGTGGTTTTTAAACAAAGTATTAGTGACATTAACAGCCACATCTGTAAGGTTACAACACTCAGTATCTTTTATAAATATGATATTTAGTACAAATAGAACGAGAATCGTCTTTTATAGTTTATGATTGTTAGCTAATTCACCACATACTGATTGTAAGTCTTCAATAAATTAATAAAACACAATTCATGCAGCGCCGCCTGGCGAGCTAGGCTGAACCTGCTTTTGGTACCAGACTACGGATACAATGAGTCAATAGAAAATCTAAAAAACAGAGTCCTGTTTTTATAGTCGTGATTATGTTTACAAATACTTTCTACAACATTAGTTGTGTCAGTTTAATTGTAAGTCAATTGAAGGATTGTAAACATGATAATCATATCCTCATGACTTCGAAGTCACAGATGATTAATGAAATCAATAATGGATACACTAATCAATGAATAATGGTAATGGTACTTGAAACAATCCGAGTTTCAAGTGAAATGAGGAAAACTACTCAAAGGTTTATTGCACATATTAATATTATAGGCTGATTTCACAGTTTTACATGTAACGGTTGTTACATAGCGTATCTGTCATAATTTTCCAGGTTTTTTTACGACAATATACTAGCCAGATCTTACCAGACAATACCTTATCATGACTTTATGAAACATGCCCAGCCAGCCCATTTTTTCTGGATCTAAATCCACTCCGTTACATTTTTTGTCCATGTTTCGTTTTTAGTATAAAAATGTGTCCAAGTTTTATTTAAAACATCGAAAAAAGTTTAGCTGTAATTAGAACGATCGACAAGTCAATAAAATATAAGTAAAAAAATTGTAAAGACATAACAGGAACTACGAACCTAGTTAAACGGAATCTGTTTTACTCCACTGTAACATTACCTACGTACGTCTAAAGGTCATGAAAATAAAGTGTACAGGCCAGGATTTTTATAGAAAATGCATATGACGTAAGTACTACTTTCTGAATAAAGGATTTAATTTCGTTTGAGAAGTCTGTATTTTTTACTGAACATTTTTATATTATTTTGCCATATATAAAAGTGTTACTTATTTGTTTTCCAAACATTACGGTTTCCCTATTGTTATTCTAGGGCGCCGTGTGACATTCTCCAAAATTGTATATTCTCAACGACATGCTCGCTAGCTACACTTCATTCGATGAATAGCAAAAGATTCAGTATGTACCCAAAAATCTCTTTTTTATATAAAATACGTGCTATTCGGTTTTATTATTAGTGCTTTTAAAGTTAAGTTATACCTATCTTTAAACAAATATAAATTTTGTCGTTAATTTAGCAAAATTCAAACAATTTTCTTCAAAGGCAAATGAAATGGAAGTGGTACTATATTTACAAATTTCTTTGTTGGCGTATTTTAATAAACCCTTTCTATTTTAATAAATCTGATTTTCTAATTAAGAACAACATTATCGTCTCAAGAATTTTAGTAGAAAGAGCCTTAAAAGGAATATTTTAATAATTGAAAGCCGTCGCTACTAAGCCCGGGGAATTATCGTGAAACGCTACGACAGTTGTCGACAGTTACCTACAATTCGTTCGGGTTTTACTTCGTCAAAGTTCATAATAATTACAATTAACAAGAGAAATAAAACTCCTTACTAGTATATTTTGTTATACGAAATGTTCAGACAAAGTATTTTCGGGTTCATTCTAGCAATTTTCCGTCGTCATTAAACATTTAATACTTTTTTATATCCTTACTAACTACTTCTCACACGGATGTACTACGTACATGATATCCTGGTGAAAGATTTTTGGAAATGGATCCGTTTTTAGGGTTCTGTAGTAAATTACAAGGAACCCTTATAGTTTCGCCATGTCCGTCTGTCCGTCCGTCCGTCTGTCCGTCCGCGGTCTAGCGCCTAGACGCTTGATGCTAGAAACCTGTAATTTGGTATGTATACTCATATTAACAATGCCAACAAAGTGAAAAAAAAATTTTTTTTTGATGTGTCTGTAGCTGTAAAGCGGGAATGAAATTTTTCATTGCACCGACCCCATGTTCTGTGTTATCGTTAGATAGGTCTCTTAAAAACATCGAGGGTGTGGGAAGATCATTTTCCGATACAATTATCCGTTTGCGATTTATTTACATTTAACGTGTCAATTTTCGTTCTGCACGGTGGTCCCCCGCCCCCTTTATCTCCGAAAGTCTTATGTTTAGAAATTTGAAAAAATTCATGGTAGTAGTCCATATAGTGAATCTACAAGGAAAACTATAACGCTTAAGTAGGCACTACTACTATAGTTACCGAGTAATTTCCGACGAACTTTTGAAGTAAAATTTCTTTGACGAAAACGTACAAATGTCATAGAATATGTTGTACTCATCTGCAAGCAAGAAATACATAAGCCAATATGAAACCCTACTTTGTGCGTGGCCCGACACGTACTTGCCCGGTTTTTTTGGTTTTATATTATTTTTAAAAACATACAGTCTCCTAAGAAAGTAATAAAATCCGGTAGATGTGCAAAACAAAGTTGGAATAGTGAACTATGATTGTTCTCTACTGTAGTCGATTAGTTCACAAACTTTCAAACACAACACATGTTCCGAACTCTCTACCTTTAACTAACTGATACACAAACCGCTAGTAAGTTGTAATGCTAAACTATTTGGCAGTTAGTGCAAACGACGTAGATGAGTGCTGTATTTTGATCTAGAATCTAGACATATTTCAATGTTTTACGGCCAGGCTACGACTTTTGGCTAAGCGGAAAACGGGCGGCGCGGCTGTCGTAGCAACGCGTCTGGGGCCCGATTCTACTAACACAAATGCACAAATGGACTTTGTTATGGACTTAAACAATAACATAATGTTTAACTTACTGTTTATGCCATAACAAATGTCAAAAACTATTCCACTGCTAAACTATCGGCATTCTTTTGAGACACGATTGAGACACCGTTGAGAGTCCATTGGTGCATTTGTGTTAGTAGAATCGGGCCCCTGGTCGCGCCTACACATTAATTATTCCCTCTCGCGCAATTTCGACATTAGTTATACATTTATCAGGATTTTTATAAGGTACACACTACACATTTACTATACAAGTGTGGCCCTTCTTTATTTCTTTTGTCACTATGTGTCGCATCAGTCGCAATAGTCGCATGTCAGCCAAAAAGTCAACGACCGCTATGTATCTTAGTTGGTAACAAATGTCAAGGGTGGTCATCTTGTAAGGCTAAAAATGCATGGTATATTATATATTGCAAATGATGAGATAAACTATGTATGTTGTCCATTCAACATGGTCGCGTTAGTAACCCGACTGATTTATGTATATCCAATGGTGGGACGTTAGGCGAGCGCCTACTGTGCTATTGTTTTTGGACGATTTATCACCACGTCGGTATAGGAGTCGACGGGACAACAATTCACTTGGACAACGAGCCGCTGCACGGTATTGGCATACGCCATTGTCCTCATTCGTGCTTCTATATGAGGCATGCACTAACAATGCCTCACCATGTGATACAAAAGATCTTGTGCAATTTGTATGACATTGGCTCAGCAGATTTTCTCTCGATATCGTTTTAGAAAAACTTCAATTGCTATTCGAGAACCACTTTATTTTCAGGGATAATAATATTCAATGTTTTAATCTAGGTTAAAAACTATTAAAAGTATTCAACTTTTCATTTAGATCAGTTAGGGCAAATTTTTTAGGACAGCATTAAATTTTTTTCTCCAATAACATTTTCTACCCGATAATCTGAGATGAGTTATCTATTATAGTTTCTAAAAGATGTGAAAAATTTACGAATGCTTAGAATCTTGTTTTAATTGTCCTAATAACTTATACAATATATGACATCGCTGATCTTTTTTACTAAAACTTATTTGTGTACAATTGGTTTTTATAATATCGGTAGCTTCTGTTATGTGTAACGAATAGGTCAGAGCTAAATACCAATTAGGATTAAATAAATATAGGCAGACATTCTCGGGCAAGCTCGGTTAATTCCGGGGCCCGATTCCTGCGAGCACCAGTTTAAATTGTTCATCTAGATTGCGACTTAAATGGATAAATACTAGACATACTAATGCAACGAATCATTACACAATTTAATATGCAGATAAATTTACTTGTGAATTGAATTTACATATTTGTTTTTAAATAGAATTTTAATCACATTTCCAACGCGACCGGTTGGCAGCAGCGGTCTGTATCCAGCACCTTCCTGCGACTTACTACGTCTGTATAAATGAGAATAATAATCGCTGGTCAAGAACGGTAGAGATTTGTATATAATTGTGACAAATTAAATAATAATCTTCATTTCCATTGATTGAAATGAATATTCTATATGATTTTAGGATATTAATTGGTTTTTTCTAGGCTATAAATAATTGGCGGGCTCGATTTGTAGATTTATGGTTATTAAAGATGAACGCCGAGATACCACGCACCGCTACAAAATTCATTTGCATGGAAATGTGCGTCCTCTGATGGCCCGAATTGTATTAATTCTATTAGGATACAACCGATACATACATATTATATGACTAGTAAAAGGCTCCCAGGCTTTCCTGGTTAGTCGACTCGTCTACTCCCTTCGTTATATATGTACTGATAATATAAATATAGTAGTTTTGATATTTGAACTCAACTACGCAAAATCGATTCCAGAGATTGATATAGACACATGTCAGTTAACAATAAGTTCAGAAAAACATCCATAATAATAGGAATCGTTACAATTTTTTTTACCTCTAAGGTGGCAAACAAGGTTTCGGCCCGCCTGATGGTAAGTGGTCACCGTAGCCTATAGACGCTTGCAACACCGGGAGTATCACTCGCGCGTTGCCGACCCTGTAAAAATCTTTTAACGCCCCTTTTGAAGAACCCCATGTAATAGTCTAAAGGAAACACCTTGGCGGGGATCTCATTAATTAATTTCAAGAGGAAAAGGTAGAGTCTTTTTTTAATGAAACTTTCAGTGGAAGAAACATTTTTATTATCAGTAAATATTTAGTGTGCGTTACTTCTTAATTCAAGGGAATGAGTATAACATGCTATAACAATTATAATTTTAAAATTTATATATACAAGTTGAAACATAAAAAAAATAGAATTTAAAGTGATTTGTAATAAAATAAACTTTGTTTCGCTTTCAATATGTGCTTAATTACAAAATAAACAAAAACCTGAGAGTTACAGCACAAATGTTAGAAGTTTAAAACAAAGGAACAAAAAATTGCTACAATTCTGAAATTGAAAAGTTCATTGAGTTGCAGATAGAAACAGGAAAGTATGCACGTTCTGCCGGAGTCCACAAATTTATGGTTATCGAAGAGCGCCCGATATCTTGGCAGCTAACGGATGAGCCCGGGGCAAACGGTCACATACATTATTTTTATGTGAACACCACCGAATTACATTTCAGGTACAATTATCTTCAAACTCCTAGCTCATACTCGTATCTAGTTGATGTTACTACGTTATATTACTACATAATTTATTTGATTATGCCTCTAGGTACCAGATAAATTGGGGGAGGCTTATGTCAAAGGACAACCTGACCGACAAAACGGTTGCTGAAATAATAAGATAATGAAGCGTAGTAAGAATAAATGTTTTTTTTTTATAAATAAGTAGTTCCTAAGCTAAAAATGTAAATGGTCAGCGAATAAAGGCTTTTTTATTTATTATTATCTAGGTACCAAAGGTCTCAACTAATTCACAAGCTAATTCTAACAAATTCAGCTATAGTTTAGCTGACAAGATTAATGCATGAATGATACAAGTTCTTTTATGACTATAGCAACTGTATGTACACATACAATAGCAGACACTCGTATGCTTATATGTAGTATGAAAACACTGCATAGCACAATTCAATAATGGCTTGTAAGTAATTAAGAGAGGAAGGGCACAGCGGATAATCCGCTCAAACCGGAGCAGCCCGTCTGAAATGAAATGAAATGAAATGAAATGAAATGAAATGAAATGAAATATTTATTTGCTGCAAACACGGTATAAAACAAATCATATAGGTGTACATATTTTATAAAATAAATAGTGCAAGCGTGTTGCGCTCACAATCGGCATGCAAATTTATTATGATTAATTACTTAATTATTTACAAGATTTATAGATTACAATGTCATAGCAAAATTTAAATTAATTAATAAACAATCATCCATAAAAATTAAAAATATATATTTTTTTAAATAATAATAATGATCAATATGACGAACATATCAAACCCACATGCAAGTCACCACTTAAATTTAATATACTCGTCAACAGTGTAAAAACAGTTTGTTATGAGAAGAATTTGTAATTTATTTTTAAAACGCGAATATGGCATTGATTTTAAATAATCTGGCAAATGGTTATATAGTTTTGTGCACATATTGAAACAGTTCCTCTGGAATGACGTGGTTGTATGACTATGAGTGGCCAGACGATCTGGATATCTCGACGTGAACTGCAATGTTTTAAATGAGTTTATGTTTTTCTTAGTAAAAAGGCAGATTTCTAAAATATACAAGGATGCCAAAGTCAGTAATTTAAGTTCTTTAAATAAAGGTCTGCAGCTATCCAGAGGTCCAGCGCCACACATAGCTCTCACGCATTTTTTCTGTATGAGAAACAGTTGCTCGGCATCGACAGAATTACCCCAAGCAACAATTCCATATCTTAGAGCCGAACACACAAAGCCATGATAAGCTATGAGGGCTGTTTGTTGACCACATGTATTTTTTAGGCGATACAAGGCATAAACAAATCGGTTTATTTTTTGACACACTGTTGCTACGTGTTCCTTCCATGACAGATGTGAGTCAATAATAATTCCAAGAAACTTGGTCGAAAAGGACTCTAGAATTATTTTATTAGCAAATTTTATGGTCAGATCCAAGGGTTTACCATTTCTATTAATGTATTGTAAAAACGTTGTTTTTGACAAGTTGACACACAGATTATTACTCTCCAGCCAGTGGATCACTTTACTAATGGTGTCATTAATTTCTTTTTCATAACTACAGTCTATTTTCTTATTAATAACAATGGATAGATCATCAGCAAACAGTGTACATGGATAGGACGTAATTGCGGGTATCTCATTGACATACAAAATGAATAGTAAAGGACCCAGCACACTACCCTGTGGCACTCCCACTCTATTAACTCTAACCGAAGATGCGAATGACACAAACTCCAACCGATCATTAAAATTATCAACGTTTACACATTGAGTTCTAGCATCAAGGTAGTCCGCGATCAAGTCATGTGCTCTACCACGAATTCCATACATTTCAAGTTTGGCCAAAAGAGTCCTGTGACAAACGAAATCGAAAGCCCTGGTCATATCGAATAGTATGGAAGTGACAGGGACCCTTTTATCCAAATAACCCGATATTTCTTTTATAAATGAAAAACAAGCCGATGTTGTCGACCTTCCCCTCTGGAACCCATGCTGCTCGGGTCGAATGACATGAAACTTATTAAGAAAAGATGACAATCTAGCATGTATCACATTTTCCCATATCTTAGATAGAACAGGTATGAGAGTTATAGGCCGGTAGTTATTTATGTCATGCTCAACATCCTTCTTATGTAAAGGTTTCACGATCGAATGTTTCAGTGTCGGAGGAAAAATACCGTGTTCCAGCGATAGGTTCACCAATTGGGCCAATAATGGGGACAATTCAGAGGCACATGCTTTTATAATTTTAGTACAGATCTCGTCGTACCCGGTGGAGTTTGTATTTTTTAGTGATTTAATAATTTTATATATTTCGTGTCCGTCAGTTGGTGTCAAAAATATGGTAGATTCATTTCGTTTTAATAATCTAAGGTCGGTTTTTATTTTGGGAATATATTCGACATGAGTTAAATCTATAAAATGGTTATTAAATTCTTGTGCCATTTGTTCAGGTTTTTCTATTTTATTATTTTTAACTTGTAAATATTTTATAGTTCGTTTGGAATGGTATTTTTTTTTGGCATTGATAATATTCCATGCCGCTAAACATTTATTTTTCACTATTTTTATTTGCTTATAATTATTGATTTTTTGGGCAGTATGCAAACATTTTTTTAATAGGCAATTGTAGTTTCTGTATAGCTTTTTATTTTTTGTAGTTTTATTTTTGTAATATGACATACGCAGCGTTCTTTTTTTACTACATGATTTTTTAAGCCCTTTTGTCAACCACTTAAGTTTATTGTCATAAGTTTTATGTTTTACTTTATATTTAGGGAAGCATAAATTAAATAGCAATCGCAGTTCATAATGAAAGGCTGTAAATGTACTACGAATATTATCGGTGAAGATGAGTTCTGACCATGGATATTCCTTTATAAAATATTTGAATTTCATTACATTTCCCTCGCTGTAATCTCTTTTTGCCTCAAACCAGTGTCCCACAAATACATCTCTTTTTTCTATGGGCACAGTTAGTAACTGCGCAGTATCATGGTCAGACAGTTGTAGCGGTAGAGTAATTCCTGTCGCTCCTATAATATTACTAGCAAAATGGTCGATACAGGATTTTTCGCGAGTGGCCGTGTTAATATGTAAATTAACATTGTGACTTTGGAGAATTGTTTGCAACTGTTTAGTTAATTTAATTGATTTTTTATCTTTACCTATAGTATTTATATTCCAGTCTCCAGTTAAAATGATTCTTTTGCTGGTTCTACTTCTCAATTTATTCAATAGAATTTCTAGTTTTTCAAAGAATGTATTTATATTAGCATCTGGTGTTCGATATATGCAAGCTAGAATTATTTTATAGTTAACGATGTCAATGCCACAGCATCTGGGGAAGGACCTCCACCTTACAGGAGATCGTAGCCAAATAGCATTGGTCTCGACCATGTTGTGTTCGTACGTTGAGTAAGGTCTCCAGAGCTCCACTTTTTGGCAACGCGTGAGTGATACCCCCGGTATTGCACGCGTCTATAGGCTACGGTGACGGCTTACCATCTGGCCGACCGTATGCTTGTTTGCTACCTTTGTGATATAAAAAAGGTACGTAATAACTTTACGTTACTATGCAATTACAAAATCTATTTTCTATCTCTCTAAGATAACTTGCATGATGTAGTTTATAAATATAAAAATAACAATAGACCGTGGTGCTCGGCAATCGAGCCTAACTTGATTTGCCATCTCTCTAGGGTATAATGCCTTTTGCTTCAAATTTCTGTTTCTCACGTAGTTGTTAAGGAGGGTCGAAGTCCTTTCAATACTCCCTACTCCGACTGTCTTCTTTCTGATTAAATTCGTTGTGAGTTCCAAGACAGCTGTAGTTTTCTTCCCCGGGACGTCAATAAGCTTCATTGCTTATTGTCTATCTGAGGTCGCCGTTGTTGATCCTGGCTACACAGGAGACACAGTGGTGGGAATGTGTGGTGGGCTTGCCCCGATGTAGTATATAAAGATTAATACAATTTCCCTTTGTTACAATCAATTAAAATAATTTAGGTTTATAAAATGAATTGTGGTTAAATAAAACATACTTAAATAGAAACTTTTCCGATCACTAAAACCAGACTAAAGACTAAGGGTGCTTACATAAAGACACAGGTATCAGGTACAGACAAATCTGTGCGGGTGGGTACCGATCGGTGCGGATATTATATTTATTTGTATCTCAATGCGATCTCTTATAAACAAACCGGTTTCCGGTACTGACAAATCTGTGCGGGTTGTGCCTGTTTCTTTATAAGTAATCGCATACATACACTGAATAAAATATACCTGCACCGATCGGTACCGTCTCGTACAGATTTTTCTGCACCGGAAACCTGTTTCTTTACGTAAGCACAGATAGGTATTGTGCCAGGTAAGTATCCCATTTGTAAATAGAAAACAAAAAGATAATTACACAATCTAGAAACGGTGATCTCGGTCTACGAGCAATAATATTAATTGCTCCGGGCACAGCTGTGGTGCCTAGGTAAAATATTGAAACTCAATGTGTACTCTGAAATACAGGTAAGTTATTAGTTCGAGTACATCGAAGAGGCTGCACGTACGAGAAATGTAGTGCGTGTTAGCTACGGATGCGTTTTATCTATTACTGGACTGATCTCTTAGCCAAGTGGCTTTTTACCGTAGTACACAAATGCCAGTTTTCAACAGCAATTCGTAAAACTTAAAAGTCTCTTATGTCATCTAATGTAATACAAAGGTTATTTCCTAGCTAAGATTTCGCTAAGAGGCATTGGAGATGACGAGCATAACCCTTCTTGTTTCGTCGTGTCCGTCTGTCAGTCTGTACGCGCTCAGAGACGATTTGAAGAATGCTAGAAATTTGGTATTGCACGTTTACACATATTCTAGTCAAGGATATATATATATATATATATATATATATATATATATATATATATATATAATATTAACTGTGCTAACAACGTGATAGAACAGAATCATAAAAAAAATTGGTTGTGCCTCCCCTACATATAGTGTCATAGAAGAAGGGGCAACTCCTCTGGTGACACGGAGAGCAACTGGAACTTTTTTATTAGAAAAACCAGTAGGCCCCTCTAGCAACAGTCTTGGGGATTGGGATATACCGAAATAAAAGTGCCGATGATTTTTTTGTATTATCGTCAGATAGGTCTCTTGAAATCATTTGTATGTGAAATATTTATATTTAACGTGCAAATCGTTGTTAAAGTCAAGTGGACTCAACCCTCTCTACCACTCTATACCATCGAAACTGATGTTTTTTTTAAATCCTATGCGATCTGAAACACCGTAATAGTTAACTAATAAATTTAAATAGAGTTTGTTTGTTTAAAGCGTTGTTGCTAAATGTATTGTATTGTTTCCATACTAATATTATAAATGGGAGTGTGTGTGTCTGTTTGTTTGTCCATCTTTCACGGCAAAACGGGGCGACGAATTGACGTGATTTTTTAAGTGGAGATAGTTGAAGGGATGGAGTGTGACATAGGCTACTTTTTGTTCTAACCCCCCACTTCCCTAAAATGGGGGGTGGACGTTTGTATGGAGCATTCCGCATTTTTCAAGGTAGAAAGCTAAAAATTGGTATGCGGACTATTTGTAACTAACAAAAAAAATCGTGCATCATTTTTTTTTGGAAATCTGCCCCCAACCCCTTAAAAGAGGGGGTGAAATTTTAAATGGAACTTTTCGCAGTTTTCAAGGTAGGAAGGTAAAAATCGGTAGGTACACAGACTCTTCGAAAAATACCTGCGATAAACCGTGTTACCCCGAATTTAACGCGAGCGAAGCCGCGGGTAAAAGCTAGTAATACATAATTTGGAATTTTACTTGGGTGGCAACTTTGTAAAGAATAATATTATGTATGAGGTCCATATATTTGAATATCGCATCGATGAGATGCTGAAATCTTTACCAACGATAGTACGGATTCCCATTGCTTCTATTTTCTTATCATAATACATAAATTTCACATAGAATCGGAATGCCAGTCCCATAATACGTACCGTCGCATATAAATCGGAACTGTATTCTGAAAATATTTACATTTTACATTTTGTCTATCTCGGCTTGGTCAAACTTAAATAACCGTACCTATTTGTATTATTTATGCCACAAAGTTGGCAAACAAGCATACGGCCCGCCTGATGGTAAGCATATAACGTGGGATACGTATAGACGCTTGCAATACCGGGGCGACCTTAAGACCTTACTCACCGTAGGAACACAACATGGCCGAGACCAATGCTATTTTACGATCGATATTTTATTGCTACGATCTTCTGTAAGGTGGAGGTCCTTCCCCGAACGGATTATCCGCTGTGCCCTACCTCTCGTATATTTTTTAAGATAAAAAAAAATGTTTAACTTGATTCTCTTGAGAAATATTATAACTCATGATTGTAGATGACTTATTCGCTTTTATGTTAACAATATGATATATGATATATAATATTTTTGAATGAATGAATGACTTCAAAATCAAATCAATCTTTTATTCAGAGAATAGGTTTTCACAAACACGTTCTCTTGTCAGAGTATACAGTTGTAATAAATGATTTGTATAAATTAATCTACTCTTTAATACTACTACCATTTCGGAAACAAAAGCGAAATGTCCACTGGTAAAAAAGAAATGGCGAAAGAAAATCAGTTAAGGCTTTTTTGTCATTTAAAAATATATTGTACGTTTTTTTTTTACATACAATTTTAAACTAGGTACATACAACATTAAGCACTCGGAACGTCAATAAATAGTGCCATTAAATTTATCATTAATTATTTGAATAACGCCAAAATACTTTCGCATATGTATGGTTTTCTTTTCGGATTAATTCATTATAAGTAAGTAACTAAAATATTTTGCCGCAACTCCGTTAAGATGTGTCTAATTGAAAACTGTACAACTGATTGGTGGACAAGGAAGTGTAGAAAACTCTTCTCATTTTGCAATTAATGTGCGTACCAACAGGGAGGCGATTCTCGGGCGCGTGACATAATGTCGACATCGAGATATCTCGAAAAAACATGGCGGATGTCGATTGCAAACAGATTTCCGTATTCTCAGCATCTCACGGTAGACATATGTCGTGCCCCAGCGTTCGACAAGCAACGAGTGGTCGACAGCAGTAGACATTGGATATTTCACACATTATGTCAGTCGAAATCTCAATTGTCATGTCTAATTAATGTGTATATGTCTGGAGACGATTTTGTCGTTTTTTATTAATGATAATATAGTGGATTAAAAAAAATAGAAATAAAAAATAACACTAAATAGAATTAAAGGAAAACAAACGGCGTTTATTCGACTTGTCAAAGTTGTGTTGTCAATTCGAAATCGCGAAAAGAAAAATTACGTTACTTTTCACGCAGCTATATTAGACAAAATATTTCATTTCCTTCTTTGAGAACCTATTTTATGATACTTTTGTGTTGTAATGTATTATAGCATTTATGTTGTTTAGTATTATATTAGTTTTATGATATATTAAAGACTATTCTAGTTCCAAATTCGTTTAGCTCGATTGTGATTCAACACAATCGAAAAAACGGAACGTAACACCAAAAAAGTATGACATTTTGGCGACATTTATCTCTATTGGCACCGAGAATAGGTCAAAATGAAATTATAGAGATTTTGGTGACATTTTCAGCAGACATTTAAAATTCGACATTATCTCGAAATAGAGATATCTCGCAAGAACCGAGAATCGCCTCCCTGGCCGCAAACATCGGTAGATCCTACATCTCTATTTGTAAAAAATAAATGTTCTTTTAACAGTATTTACATAATAGTTTATGGCCAGTACCAAGAATAATATAAGAAGAAATTAAACTTTTTATGGGTTCCTCCTTTGTCCGTCCGTATAGAAATATATCAACCTTTGTACAGTAGTCAAAAATTAAAATATGTCATTCCCCGCTTTTTTTTTCTTTCTATCTATCAATAATAATTTGATATTATCAATTGAAGGAACAATACCAGTACGTAGGTACCTTTAGGTATGTAATCAACTAATGAATGATGATATTTAAATTATGCAAGCCCCAAGTTCGGGATTGTCTGATCAAATATAGGTTACCTATGTGTTTGCTATTCATCGGCAAATGGACTTGGTTGCCGGGGGTTTGTATGCTAACTTAGTACCTTGTCTGATAAGTTTCATTGTGTTCATAGTTACAAAATTAAATGTTATATTATGTTTGCCTGGTAGGTACTTATCTAAAATTGAAGAGGAAGGGGTCTATTACTATCGTTGCAGACTTTCGAGTCTTCTGTTACCCCGGCTTTATCTTTTCACCTTATGTGTTACAAGACTGCCGACATGCATGCTCCGCACAGAGGAGCATGCATTGTTTGTCTTCTGACATGTCCAAATTCTCGAGTATCTGGTGTACCTACAGCCATGTTTAGATTGTTTTTATCTAGAAATTTTCCTTTTATCTGTTTCGAATTGCAATAAGCATTTAAAATGATATCGAAAAATTTGCGGGTTCGATCGGCACAGGACTTTGTGAAACATTTGTTTGGTCTCGGTGTTTTCTATGTATGTTTTATTTACAAAACAGTACCTAGTCGGTGTGTGGTACCTACTCATAACACAAGCAGGTAGCCTAAGGCTTCCCGATGACGACGCCTCCAGCGCCGGCCGGTGCAGTTCCGCCGCGTCATCGGTGTCGTCTATAGGAAGCCTTACTGACTTAGATACTTGACTTACTTGAATTAAGGTCCTAAGTCCCCTCGGCGGGGCAGAGCGCGTCCACAGTGCGTCGCCAGCCCGATCGGTCTTGAGCTTCGCGCTTTACTTCGCTCCAACTCTTCCCTACTGCCTTCGCTTCCGCAGCGACAGCGCCGGCAAGTCTGTTTTGGTCGACCACGTTTGCGTTTTTGTTGGGGGTTCCAGTCGAGGGCTTGCCTCGGTATGTGGTCCTGGCCCCTTCGGAGAGTGTGGCCAATCCAACTCCATTTGCGGCGTTTGATCTGCTGATCGATCGGAGTCTCGCCGCAGCGCTCCCAGAGATCAACGTTGGAGATTTTCTCGGGCCAGTATATACCGAGAATCCGGCGAAGGCATCGGTTGATAAAGACTGACTTAGATAGCGCTATGTTATTTACATTATCAAAATATGTTTTTCCCATGCCTTAACTCTTTTAAGGACAATACGAAAACCTACTCTTATAAGCCTAGAATGCCATACCCATAACCTAGACCTTATGCGCAAATATAAAGAACTACTTGAAAAGGAATACCTAAAGAATGGATTATTCTTGAAAATTTTAATAATTTCGTATTATGGGTAGTAAAATGAAACCAGTGATATTAAAAGAAAGTTTTATTCACAATTCACATGAACAATTTTTAATTCGAAAATTACACTTAGTGATAAATGCAAAAAGTCGTGAAAATGAATCGAAAAAGTAGTTTTTCAGTATTACAAGTTTATTTCAATAGGTAAACTTTATCTTACTACGGACTTAACTTTAATATAAATATCTTAAACATTATTTGTTTTGGACAGTGGAAGGCACAGAAGTGGAAGGTGTTAAGTTTACAATATTTTTGAGTCGTGACTCTGAGTCTAGTAATAACAGTAAAACACATTCTAGATTTAATTCCACATTACCTCTCGCTCGAGTATCATTATAATTGTTTACATTAATTAGACAATGAAAGCATGAGATTTAATGTGTCACTAACATAATCACAGAACTGTAACAACTAAAACACAAAATTACTGATCAGTCATAAAAATAAAAATAAATATTTTGTGATATTTTGAAATCACAGTGAAAAGAAGAAAAAGAGTCAAAAACACTGTTAAACATACTATGTTCTTATTAATAATATTGTAAAAAAAAAACGAGTTCTTTTTACAATAAGATATTGTAACTATATTTTTTACGTTTGACTCAACGTTTACGATCAAATAATAAAGCTTTTCCCATTTCAAGTATAAATTACTTAAGTGTAAAGAGTTTATCAAAATACTATGTATATGTCGTTGACTTTATAGGCACAATATAAGTATTTTTGGCTACTACTATTTTAGGCTATAGCCTACTGTATATATACAGTAGGCTATAGCCTAAACGCTATTTCGAAGTACCTACATATTTTTAAACAATAATACCCGTGCATTTCGGCGGGTAGTTCTGCCACTTTTTACTACATAGGTACACTATATTCGATATATGAAATTAGTGACGGAGTTACACTTCCTAATTGCACAGTCACCATTAATTAAAGATTGTTCAAAAAAATATATAACAAAACGTATTAACATCGTTGTTAACCTATTTTTAAATTAAAGGCGGTGGAATATCTAGCGAGAGCCGACTATTGCAATAAAAAAAAAGAAGAGTTGGCTATACATTTTAATTCTCAAAATTATTAGCGCTAAAAGGCTAAACTAGACGCGAGTTATAATAGCAAATCAGTTCTGCTTTTTTCAACTAATATTGTCAAAATCAAGTCATTTTGATCACACGCGCTGTCTCGCTTATACATATTTGAAATTAGCAAGAAAGCGTGAAACACAATTTGATTTTAACTGTTTTTACGATAATAAATCCTCTATTCGTTGCAGCATTTTTGTCACAGAAGTCGCGTCATGAGTATGGTATAGCCATAGCGTAATTGTAGTAGACTATAGTCGCTTAGTGGAAATTAAATAATAGAGATAAACATTAAACAACAAGCTTAATTTATGTACGAAGTTTTTTAACCGCCGCGCTGTGTTAGTACTGCGTCAATGAGTAGAACAGCTCCGTTGATAATGGCCAGTGAAGCCTTCGCGAGGTTTTTATTTGTGATGTCGTTTTTGGAAGCGTGCTGGAATCTGAAAAAATAAAATTATATACGTTAGTTAACCATTACAGTTATATCTACCTGGATCTTAACATTAAGACAGTCAAACAAGAAATTACCACCTATAACACGAAATATCAGAGCAAACTTGCGAATGGCAGCGGGCCTTGACAAACGAGGGAGGACCTCGTCACTTAAGACTGAAACGCAAAGACGTCTCATCCTTGAGCACCAGATTCAGAACGGGATAAGAAGCTGCATGGATTGTTCCACCAAATTGGACCAACTCTGCTGCCAATACATATAGCGGACCGGACCCTAATAATTAGTGGCTTATTGTCCCTAGAGGATTGCCATGATGCAGAAATTATTAATATAAAAAAAAGTTAATCATTACAGTGGTTAACTGGTCTGACGACATTGTGCGGATAGCGGGATCCCACTAGATGAGACTACTGGCATTCCTGGCACAGCACCGAGTAAAGTGGTGTGAGAAAAGGGAGGCCTATACCCAGCAATGAGTGAGCGTGGGATGATAATATTAAATTATTATGGTAGATACACCTAAATCTTGATACTTTGAGTGACTGAACAAAAAAATGTGGCATCTATGTGTAAAATTATTCAAGGATTTTAAACAGTTGAGATTTCCGCTAAACACTGTTTAATTACAAATCTTAAGTCATCGTATTTTAATTAAGGAATGACCTTGTAGCATCTAAACATAATGGAAATTAAGCACGATAATTGTGACTCTACTATTCAGTACATATGACAGGTGTAATGTTATTTATTTTATACAGTAGAATTTATATTTAAGTATAAAAAACCTAACGTAAAGGTTAAATTAATAAGAGATGTTTGTAAACATTGTCAAGAGCCGACAGACATGTTACAATAAGTTGGTGTAATAATTTAATAATACATAATAATTTAATGATACATAATAACTTAGTGTCGGTTGTGTTAATAAATAAATAAATATTATCTGGTTAGGTAGACTCGTAGGAACTTATAATCAAGTAGTGAATCAGGCCCACATACGCCATTACTCATAATAACTTTGACGCCCCTTTTGTCACCCTTCTGTCGCTTACACTCCGATAATTTTATTTATGACTAATTCTATTACGAATTATGAGTTGTATTTTTAAGGGATGTGAGTCATATTTAATATATATTCTACAAATGAAAATATGTAGTTAGAAATAGTTTGATTGGACAAAAAACTTTGACCTTTTGACAATAACGTTACATTGTTTATTACAACGTTTGCAGATATAAAAACTAGCTAGTGACAAACAAACATGCTTACATTAACATAATGTAAGCTGTGTGTGCATAGTTAGGTACATTACAACTCATTACAACAGCAAACAAAAATATTTAATAAAAAATTATCATAAAATTCCCGTGAGAAAGGGTCTCTATGAAGGCCGCAGCAAATTAAAATTCGTCTCGTAAACAAAACAATTAATTAAAATACTATAAATAATATGATTGACCTTTGCATAGTAATGCGATCAATCAGCATTCAATAACAAATGAAAATTGGCTTTTAAAAATACGAAATTTGAATTCAAATAGGTAACCGGCCAAACAAAAGTGGTCCGATGTAAAGTAAAATTAAATTAATATTAAAAAGTAGAATCTATTCTATACTAATATTTTATAGAGGAAAGATTTGTTTGTTTGAAATGTATATAATAGGCTCCGAAACTTCTGGACCGATTTCAAAAATTATTTCAGCAGTCGAAAGCTACATTATCATGGAGTGACATAGGCTTTTCCCGAAATTCAATGTGGTTCCCACGGGAACGGAACTTCACGCGGACGAAGACGCAGGCAAAAAGCTAGTAATAAATAAAACTTAATACATTGTTGACATGAAACTTCATTGTTGTTAAATTGCCAACGAAATTGATAGTCATTTATTTAATAGACGCACTTGACAAATGCAAACAAGTGCCGTAACTAACTGCCGGTTTTACCACTTGCTAATAAAGAAATGGGCTCCCGAATGGGCTTGTTTTCAATTAAGATACTGGTGGTGGCCCTTCAGAATTTTCTATTAATTAGGAAAAAATATTTTTTTATTAATTTTTGTGAGTGCACCAGTCCCTAAAAGACTACGCAGCAAGTCTCTTTTCGATGCGTTCTTTACTTGACTACAGTTTACTTACTTGTCAATGATGACAGCTCCACTCGCGACAAAGAGAGCGACTCCGACCAGCGAATAGAAGATGTCTATACGCTTGTGGGAAGGTGTCTGCATCACATACCCTGGAATAGACATAAAACACTCGAATTAAACTTTTTGGTCATTATATCTGATACATAAGTTATATAAAGTGACTGTATTATCAGGGTTGTTATACATATAAAGTGGGCTCTGGCATGAATAAGCAAAATAAAATATATGTTTGAAAAAAAACCCGCTCACGACACCAAACTTTTAAGAACAAAAAATTACAATTTATATGTACTGTAGATACCTTAATTGAAACTTTTCAGAAACCTGGATGATGGAAATAAATAAAGTGGGAACAAATGGCTAGGTGGGGATCGTTGGTTAGGTAGTAAAAGGTTGATGAAAGGACAGAAGTTGTAAAAGAGATTTGATATCAAAAAAAAAAGAAACTCACCGGCAGCAGCGCCAGCGAAGATGATCAGGTACCCGACGAAGGTGCCAGTGACCAGCATACCGATGTCAGCCTCCCAGTTGTAACTGTGGTAGTGTAACGCCACACAGGAGCATGTCAGCGCCTGAAAATATTATGATTTCAAATAAATAAATAAATATATAGGGACAATTCATACAGATTGAGCTAGCCCCAAAGTATGTTCGAAACTTGTGTTATGGGATACTAACTCAACGATATTATATTTTATAACAAATACATATATAGATAAACATCCAAGACCCGAGGCCAATCAGAAAAAGATCGTTTTTCATCATGACCCGACCGGGGATCGAACCCGGGACCTCCTGGGTGGCGGTCTGGCGTGGTAACCATTACGCCACGGAGGTCGATTTCAGTTTTAATTTTAAGTTTTGTCATAGAATCTAAAAAACCTAATAGTATCCTCATTGCTTCGAACTTCGATCATTCTATTTCTCGGAAGAAGGACTACTAAAATGTATGTTTATTTCGCGAGTGTTTTTTTTTATGTTCAAAATGCTCTATAGTGAACTCAGTTTGCCATTTTGTTCTATATACTTAGGCTAAGTTGCACCATATTAGAAGTCATAGTAAAGGTTTGTGTTAAATTTGACACTAACAGTAACGCTGACTTTAACAGTTCAGGAAAATGTGTTGCACCGGCGAATTCATTAGCTTTGTTAAAGTTAAAAGTGTTGCAAGTCAAATGAATTTACCCCAAATTCGTTGGGGGTAACATTTTTAAATATGGCATCATCATCTAGCGCTGTCCAATAGTGTCAAATTTTTGACAGTTCGGTGTGTTTGTTTTATTTCAACGCGTTTGACAGCTTGACGGATAATTTAACACAAAGTATAGCACTAACCAGCAAAAAGTGAGCGGTTACGGTTAAGGTTAAAGTTATGACGTCATTTAACTATTTGTCAACAGGTGCAACTCATTTTTAGCCTAACCGGTACTTTAACTAAAGTTTCGGTGTTTGTTATTGTTAAAGTAAGATGGTGCAACTCATCCTTAGTCTATTGTTTAAATTGGTTTGACATTGACCTAAAAATATTAAAAGGAAACAATTAGGTTACTTCATCGCAGAAAATATCCGTGTTCCCACTGTTGCTAAAATACTGGAGATCACATTACTCAAATTGTCCATTAGCCATTAACGTTTAACATATTTACTCCAAACATTTGTCCATTCATAACGACAAAAGTAGAGGCTTTTATTTTGCTTTGCGAATTGCGATCCTTTTTATATTCTTGTGAATTTTCAACATACATTATTTTTACTATTACACATTTTTGTGAGAATAGCATATACCGACAGTTTTTGCATGATTTTGTACAGTCTTTTGACAGTTTTATCTGCCGAGTAAGGTACCCAGAACTTATCTCCAAATGGGGAAACAAATCCAATATATAAAATTTATTTATAACCCAAACGAACATATTTCTATATTAATTAATTCCAAGGTTCCCCCCTGACCTATTTGCTCGTTGACTCATAAAATAACACTCATTTTATCATCCGTGCAGAAACTAAATATTTATCGAAAATACGTGTGGTGATAACAACGAAATACAAAGTTCTTAAAGTGTCCTCGTTATTGGGCGTAAATACGTGTGTGAAATAACGATGCGATCATCGTGCGATTGTGCGAATATCCTTTACAACATTCGCACGAACTCGAGGTCGAACGACCACTGAATGTCATTTTCGCGCTAATTAAAAATTAGGGTACTGCTTACGTAGTATTATTATTCTCTATTATTCTTTATTATTATTATTCTGTATTATTCTTTAGAAGCGACGAGAGACCATAAAGGATCTCTCGTCGCTATTATACCTGGACCCCAGTCCCAGTGACCTGCGGCCCATCGGGTAATTCAGCTGCCAAGCGATGGCGTCACGTGTCGTGTCCCATAAAAAAAAGAAATTTAGAGAATGACTAGCGAAACCCGTGTAACTTTTTTTTTAGTGTATCCCGCTTTCCGAGGAAATTAAAAAAGAATCTTATCGGAAGCCAATGTTCTACAAAAAACACAGTTCTAAGTTTCAAGTCTCCACGATCAGAGGAGCTGTGTGTTGAACCCTCAGTAAAGGACAAAGCATTTTATTTTATATGTAGTATAGATATATCATTAACTCCATCTAATTGCCACTTTATGCGATCTTGTGTTTCAAAGATAGTAAAAGCGAATCATAAGGCGTGTCAATAATATAAGCAAACTTAGTATACCCTACCACTACCTGACAAATGACGTCACTAACTCATATTCTTTAGAATGACGTGTATGCGGTAGGACTCGTTCAGCGGATGATGTCATGCTTGCTATGTTGGGGTATAGCTTCATAGTAGGCGATAGAGGCCAACCAGTAAACAGACCTTGCTCGACTCGTCGGAAATGGGGTTAATTGCATTTTACTCCTCGTATAGAGGTTTCTTATGACTAGGGATATTGATAGAAAGGTCGTTGGCTTCCATGGTAAATAGAAGTCCATAATTTCCATAGGTTCATAAATTTTAGAAGCAAAGATATTAGGAGTATTACATATCTTAAAGTTTTTGGAATATTTTGGTTAAAAATTTAACGTCTTCTCTTAGTTTCAAGACAAGCGCTTTTTAATAGGTACCTATAGACATTTCACAATACGTTTCGTTACGACTTTACGTGTATCGTATATAAATAACTATTTACTAATTTCTCTCTTTAAGATACTTTATTTGAACTACCTGTCGTCTTTTTACGACTTAAATCAAAACAATAAACACAATTATAAATTCATCACCCATCGCTGCCTATTAACTAAGTACGTGACCATATTATCCCCTCATTACGTCACTGAGAACACCTTGACTAATACACAAGGGGACTATTATATTGTAATATTATATCGGTATGTATAAAACATGTAACGAGAGACCTTATGTTTTAGAGGTGTGAGAATTTCTCACAATTATAAGTTACACAGAAACATATTGGCGTATATTCCGTCGCAGACTGCAGTATATGGCACAAGATTCCAGTGAAATCCAACAAACAATTGTTTTTAGATTTTATGCCAAGTATATTAGATAGAACTGAATATAAGTAAGGTAAAATCTCTGTATATGAAGTATCATGCTTTCATTAGTCTAATTTCAAAAAAAGGAATTTATTTAAAACATATTGTCTAACATATTCATCTCAGCCACTTTCATTTAGCTAAAGGCATACTGATGCCATTGGCTAAGACACCAGCCTTTGAAGTCCGCTGGGACATAGGTCTCCCCCAAACGCTTCGAGTCATCAATTTTTGGGGGTTGCCAATTGCCAATACTCGCCTCACTTCGCAGGCGGGTTGGCGGGCGCAAGTGGGTTAGTTAAAGATAAGAAAGCTGCTGCTTAGTCGCCTTCTACGACACCCATGGGATAAAGAGTGGTGACTGATGATATTCTAATCTGCCGTCACTAACTTCCAACACATCGTATCTAAACTGTTGCTTTAGTACCTATTAACTTTGTGCATAATGTTCTATCTACCAACCTCTCGGATATTACTGTTTAATCTCTTAAATAACACGTACCTATGCGGTTTTCCGATTCAATACCTAGGTTAAAGGTTACCGGTTTACTACATCACTATTTATAAATCGTTTTGTTTTTCATACCACTTATCGGTATTATCACATACTTAATAGTCTCGGCATTGTACATCGTAGTACATTTTTTTTTATATTTACATATAACATTTGTACTGCATGGTTACGTAGAGTACCCACATAATTTTATTGTTTACTATTTGCTTCCGTACAGTCTATTTCAGTATGCACTTAAATCTTTTTATCTTGTCTTATCTTGTCGATTCTTAGAATTAGTTATGCCACACACTGCTGGGATTCTACGTAATCGTCGTAATTCTAGGACGAGCAACTAAAAATAGAGTCACAACAATGAACTCTGAGCAATGGTGTTGTATCATCATCTATTCGTGACCTATTTGCGATTGTGGACGTGGGTTGCTTTCTATACGACCACTAAACTGATTCTACGATAAAAGAGATTAAACAATATCCTTGGAGATAAATAGTTTTGAGTTCTGATCTTAAGTTGATAGCTTTTTGTGATCTAAAGTTGCAAGCGCCCACAGGCTACAGTGCAGTGACCGCTTAACATCAGGCGGGCCGTAAGCTTGTTTGTCAGCTTAGTGTTATAAAAAAAATTGAAATTTCATAACTTAAAAACGAATAATATTTATCAAGTAAAGATGAACATGATAAAACTGACTTGTATTTTAACGTAACGTTTCTACATAATTGCAGAGTCGTGGTTAGGGGGCGACAGGTGTCCTTTTGTTGTGTTGTGTATCGTCCCTCGGCTGTACGACAAAAAACCGATCTCACCAACAAAATTCTTACAATGCCCTTTTGAATAAAAAAAATAAATAAACCAAGCAGACCCTTAGTTCTAACATTCCGACAAAGTGAGGCCGATATTTGATCATGACTAGACATGAGAGAAGCTGTCAAAGAATATTGACATTAAATATTGGAAATGGTGTAAGTATAATATACACATAATATGTAATATTATCAAATCCTTACATATTATAAAACAAAGTCCTCCCGCGCGTCTGTCTGTCTGTCTGTCTGTTCGCGATAAACTCAAAAACTACCCAACGGATTTTCTTGCGGTTTTCACCAACGGATAGCCCGGTTCATGAGGAAGGTTTATGTATAAGATTTGTCAGGATTTTATGTAAATTGGCTGAAATATAAAGATTATTGTTGGGAGTGTCGGAAAAAATCAACCCGCTTGGGAGCTGTCGACGAAAACGCTGGCTAAACCCATTGAGATATAACAAAACAAAAATTATAGGATATTCCTCTTATTTAGATCTCCAAAAAAGTCCGCGATAGCATATATTTATCGTTTACGGATAACTTACTATAAAATAAAAAGCGATTTCCGAGTAATAATGCAGAAATAGCGCCATCTAGCGTAGAATAGAAAGAACTTGAATTAATGTTGGCAAGCGCGTAAATTTTTTGCTATAACTTCTAAAGTATCTATTTAAATTATATGGTGTAAAGATTATAATAATGTACATGAAATACTTAAGGTAACTAACGTAGTTAACTGGTTATGGATTAATTCTGTAGGTATACGTCAAAATCGGTTTCCACTTTCCGCATTATTACTCGGAAATCTATCTCTCAATTAGAATTTAAATAGATACTATTGAAGTTATAGCAAAAAATTTACGCGCTTGCCGAAAATGATTCAAGTTCTATCTATTCTACGCTAGATGGCGCTATTCAAAAGTTACATCGCGCCGCTATGGTTACGTTTTCATCAAATTATAAAAATCGCGCGAAAATTAAAGCACTTTAAATCTATTACGCTAGGTGGCGCTGTTTAAATATCTTCTATACTAATATATAAAGCTGAAGAATTTGTTTGTATGTTTATTTGAACTACTGGTTCGAATTGAAAAATTATTTTTGTGTTATTTTTGTGTGACCATTTATCGAGGAAGGCTTTAGGCTATATAAAGATGGGGTTGTATGCGACAAGAATAAAGATGGGGTTTTATAGAATTCCCACGGGAAAGGGAGTAATAGGACTATAAGTGTATTATCGCAGGCGCACAACCTAAAAAGCTGGAATTTTGCATAGAGGTTCCCTTTATGATGTTGTTAAAGAGAAAGACGGCAATTTATAGAATTCCCACGGGAAAGGGAGTAATAGGACTGTAAGTGTATTATCGCAGGCGCACAACCTAGAAAGTGAAATTTTGTATAGAGGTTCCCTTTTTATGATGTTGACTAGGATAAAGACGGCAATTTATAGAATTCCCACGGGAAAGGGAGTAATAGGACTGTAAGTGTTTTATCGCAGGCGCTCAACCTAGAAAGCTGGAAATTTTGTATAGAGGTTCCCTTTTTATGATGTTGACTAGGATAAAGACGGCAATTTATAGAATTCCCACGGGAAAGGGAGTAATAGGACTGTTAGTGTATTATCGCAGGCGCTCAACCTAGAAAGTTGGAATTTTGTATAGAGGTTCCCTTTATGATGTTGACAAAGATAAAGACGGCAATTTATAGAATTCCCACGGGAAAGGGAGTAAATAGGACTGTAAGAGTATTATCGCAGGCGCTCAACCTAGAAAGCTGGAATTTTGTTTATGGGTTCCCTTTATGAGGTTGACAAGGATAAAGACGGCAATTTATAGAATTCCCACGGCAAAGGCAGTATCCACGCGGGCGAAGCCGCGGGTACAGCTAGTCTAATATAAAAAAATCAAAATAATTGTTCGGAAAAGGTTGAAAGCGAAAGACACAAAGGTCGAGACTGAAGAGATGGACGGACTAGATCTTCGGATATATGCTACCTGTGAGCGCTGTCTTCCGCCTGGTGTTGGACGGTTTTATTTTTTATTTTTTATTAATTGATATGTTTAGGTTCGGGTGTACTAACACCCTCTTCTGATACACCGGACAGTTGCGGGAGCGTAGGGCTCTCACAGCCAAAGGTGTTGGACGGAAAGGACCACTTGGCAGCAACCTATTAATCAATAATCGAAGGTTAAAGGAGTCACAATCCTCAGCATTGGGGGAATGATTAAAAAACGAAGATCTATAAAAGGGATTTGCATTTGCAACACAGTCAATCGTTTTTTGTTTGATCATCTGTATTATTTTTCTTTCCCGCGATGCATTGATCAAAAAATCCCTTACGCATGACGTCATGTGTGTAAATGAAGCTTATATCTTGGTACTCGTGACCGTCGTACTAGTTTAATAACCTTCAGTTAAATCGTAAAGACTCGAAATAAAGTTAATGGACAATGATGTAATCTAGTTTGATAACACCGTTTCGGACGAATGAGTGTTTTTTTTTTATTGACACCGCCTTAAATTTCTAGGACTTGATAATATATCACGTGTTAATAAAATAGACAAGAGACGAATTACTTAGCATGCCATGGATTCACCGTGCGGGAGTAACTATGTATTAAGTAATCTGTTGTGCGGGTGCCGGAGTCCATCGTGTGGCAGAGCAAGAAACACCCGAGTATGCCCTGAGATTTTTCTTCACACATTGTTTCAGCCATTCCTTTGTTGACTGTACTACACGTACATGTACATGTACTACGATACTATACACTATGGTTACTTGAACTAATTCGCGGGCACAACTAGTATAGCATAGACATAAATAAATGGCACATTTATTAATATTATCATTGTTTTTATTAGCCCAAACAATGTTATCATACGGCCAGATAATTACTATTTAGAAATATGTTTATCTGCCCATGTAAGCTGACCTACCCTAGATATACCTATCGTACGTGCTTTTATCAAGATTAAGCAATCATATTTCTAACGTTTTAATGGATTAAGGTTACGTATGTATGTATCGTATGTCCTGGTAAGGCTAATTATGAGCAGTTGACTGTTGGTCTCCAGTTTACATTGCGATTTGCAATACATATAGATAGACTAGCTGTTACCCGCGGTGAATCTCTTTATCCCGTGGGAAAAACAGTAGCCTTAAGTACTCTCCAGACCTTAAATTATCCCCGTTAAAAAATTATGACAAAATTATGTTATACTTTTTTCCCCGGGATGAGATCATTTTCCGGGATAAAAAGTAGCCTAGCTCCAGACTCCAGACCTTAAGTCATCTCTGTTAAAAAAATCAAGTCGGTACTTAGGTACCTTTCGACGTGAAAGAAGAACAAATAAATATATACTTTATTTTTTCTCGTGGGAATAAGATGTTTTTCCGGGATAAAAAGTAGCCTATGTCATTTTCCAGACCTTAAACTATCCCTAATAAAAAAATCATATCAATCCGTTCATTACTTTCGACGTGAAGGGAGGACAAACAGAGAAACAAACGAGCTTCACACACACACTTTCACATTTATAATATTAGTATGGATGGATTATATTCTAGAGTTTTTTACGCTGGTAGCTCGCTACGCAGTCGAACCATACAGCAGCGGCTTTGTTTTTCCCATACTTAACGGTAATTTGCTATTTCGCGGTAACTATTGTATTTTTGGTCTAGAAATATTATATTATGTGTCCAGGATATAAAAAACTATGTTGCACAACCAAATTATCACAAATCGTTCATGTTTATATTATTAATAAGATTCATTCAGAATTTCTTATAAAATTATTTTAAACAGTCATTACCAGGTCATTACCACCCATTTATAATCCTTGTACCTATGAACACGAATACAGTGTAAAGGGAATATTAGCGCCCTCATTCAGACATCCTTATAACGAAAGTGGTGCCATTGCCCCTTATACAGTTGTTTGATATTCATTGAATGCAACGACCAACCAATTAGCTGTGCAATAATTTCACTCGTAGAAAGCGTAGTAACTTTAATAAATTATTTCGTTGATAATACATTTATCGCGATTAGCTATCACAAAACGTTCGTTGTGTGATAGCTAATCGCGATATATGTATAGTATATAGTGACCTTTCAAACAAAGTACCAACGGAAACATCCTGTCTTTTTTCGATCTTTAAATATAAAAAAAAAATACATATGACTGGCAACCATGAATAAAGTAGCATTCGGAAAGTCGGAAACATTTGAATATTTGTTTTGTTCTGAATAGTTAAATCCAGCTTATGGTAAAACAACTGAGTCTTTTACAATTTTTACCGCACGGTTTTAAGTGGTGAACTTTTTAATTTCGGGTGTTAGAAGTTTAACAAAAAAATAATCATCCAAATTGGATCACTATAACCGGAATCCGATGTCAAAACCTAACTGGCCTCCATAACATCTTCGAAAAATTAACTTTTAGCTTTTTTTAATAATTTTGGCGCCAACAACGATTACGTCAGAGTCAGACAAAGCCATAATTTAAAAAGTTCAAAGAATCTACTTCATTCTGTTCTTTCAAACTTCTATTCTGTTCTTTTTCCAAAATATAGATAGGTATATTATCTTTTTCTTCTGCTACTTATATTCAAAGGCCTTCTTCTGCTTCTGCTACTTTATGTTTAATACAGGATATGAGCGTTTGTTAATAATATTGTAATGATAATCTTTCATGGCAACGTCGATATCATTTTTTAACAGCTATAACTTCCATATCACACGTTTTTGACCGGATGGCGTATGGTTACACCTCAAAGATTATATCAGAGGTTGTGTGAAGCAATGTTTGTTCTGATTTATGTTTCCCATAACCGCCCACGATGACCTCGCGGCGTGGGCTTTCGATGTAGTAAAATTATTATTTTTTATATACTACTACTACTAGTCACCAGTCACCACTTTACCTCTTTCAAACTCATTAAATCATCGCAAATATCCAGTCTATTAAATCATGGCAGATATACTTGACGTTTAGCCGCAATTTGGTGGGCAGAGGCAAAGTTTATTGCGTTGAGGTGCCATGTAGACAACAGTCATGACGGTCAATGATTAGTATTGACCATCATGTGGTCTGAAAACTAGTGAAAACGTTTACCCCAACCAACACGCAGTTGTTGATGCTGATTGTGACAGTATGTCCAGAAAACAACTCTTGACATCTTCATTGTCAGAAATGGCCGTAGACGTGAAAAGTTTTCTGTTTCTGAGAGAGAATAAATCCAAACAGATAACTTGTGAAAATTTTCTAGTCACGCTCTTCTTTTGTTTTCAACTTTGATTTTGGCAATTGTTTATCTATATTTGAAATTCTAAATAGAACGAAATATTTTATCTATGGATGGCAATACAAAAGACTTTTGGAGCAATGTTTCCAAATGGGGAAGAAAACTGCCAAGTTTAGCCGCTAGTAGCGCTGATATCGCTCGACTCAAAACAACGTTCAAGTTACGCCAAATAACAGAATTTTACGTCGAATGTGAAAAATATTTTTTATTACAAAAATGCCTCGTTGTGCTGTAATTGGGTGCAATAATAATGTTAACCATTCTTCTCCTAAAAATTTGCGAATGAGAAGACTTTGGGAGAAGGCTGCTACGAACAATTTGAGGTTATGTTCAGAACATTTTCTTGCATCTGATTATAAAGGCGACAGTTCTGCTATGAATAGACCATGTTGAATACATAGTTATCTTTGATCAAGAAAAGAAATATTATAAACGCGGTAATGTGGTAATTTATGCGAAGAACTAAACAAACTGACAGGTGACAGATATTTACTTTGAGTCAAGCGAGTGCAGCGACATCTGCTATTAGCTTTGCGTTTTCTTCCCCATTCCAAACAAAAGAAACCGTACCGTATATAAAGCAGTGAATGAGTACCACATAATTATCCTGTGGTGTGTTATATTATTTGGTTTGTACAGTTTGGTGTATTTCGTCGTACGTATCATACAAATATAAATTGTTCAAAAGGTCGAATCATAGAGTAGTGTAGTGTAGCTATTATAGTCCTCATATTTTATTATCATCCCGAGAGAATTTTTAAACGTGTGATTTAGAATTAAAATAACGCTAATGTTATCCTTTCCTAACAAAACACGTTCATTATGAATTTGTGTCGAGAGTTCAGGCTATTAAAAAATACATCAAATAGTAATTAACATAAATACCTACCTACTTTGCGACAATAAAATTGTTACCTACTTTCGAACTCATTAATTTTCAATTCTGTCAATACACAATTAAACCAATTCATCTTATTGTGTGCTTCCTACTATTTGGGGTCAATATTTTCATGTCACCTGAAGTATTAGTAGTGAGTAGTGACAGCTTTACGCTGGGGATTTTTAAACTAATCCCAATACTATTTGGTGTCGTCGTTGCTTAACGTATGTGATCATTCAATTTGACAAGATTGACGGACGAGCGACGCCCCCATCGGGCTCCTCACACATAAGTTATTACATATAAAGTTATTTTTACAAAGCATAAAACGAAGTCGCTTCCCGCTGTCTATATGGTTAGATCTTTAAAACCTCGCAACAGATTTTGATGTGGTTTTTTAAATAGATAGAAAGATTCAAGAGAAAAGTTTAATAAATATTATATTTTCCGAAATTTCCACGGGATAGCGGGATACCATCGGGATGCTCGTAAACGAAGTTGCGCGGGTTTCGCTATGTAGCTACATAAGTGGGCAAGGTAAATACCGGTCCTCAATTTGCCGATTTCGGTACACGTTTTCATATTACTTTCTTCAAACCTTTCGAACAGGCTCGTCAACCTGATTTTTATACGTCAAGTTACAATCTAATCTTCAAATTCGTAGTAGTTAACTATGTATGACTATGCCCCTACTGCGCAGTCGCTTTCAAAGCCATGCCCATGTCACGCCAACACGCAAGCATATTTTGTAAACAAAACAGGTGCAAAAGAAGGTAGAAATAAATGAATTCATTGATAATAATTTCGTTTCATTGATTTCAATATATTTGTAAAAGTTGTTTTCAAATTTAAAAATGCTTGAGGGTGTTCTAAAAAAACATTGTACCCAATCTAAGTAGTAATTTATTTAAACCCTACAAGACAAAAATAGGCGGGTGCGTAAAATTCATCATGATCACTAAACAAAACTGGTGTTAAAACTAGCCCGCATGGACGCTAATGCGTTATAAAACATTCCCGTAACCATTCCAGAGTTCTGGATAAAATTGGATCATTAATTTCTAGAGATTAAACCTGTTTTGGAACGCAACCAAATTTTAAATAAAGAACAATGACTCACCAGCTCCAAAAACTTAACAATAGACAATCTGCTGATGGCCATGTTGTTGCACTTGGAATTTCACTTTGTAAATAAAGGTTTCTCTACACTTGTTACGTGCGTACGCTACGAACTCCACACCGAGACTGCGCGCGTAAAGTTAAGTTAGCGTGCTTCGTTTCGACACGGTCCAAGACTTGAATTGCTTGATGACAAACGATGAGATCATAGCCACTTTGTTGTTTAGTATTGTCGTAGCCATCCTGTTTAATAAATCAATAAAATGGTACACATTAAACAATTTGATATAACTATTAGCTACCTACTAGATTTGTAGTTTATTAAGTATTTTAGGTTATTTAATTTATAATAGTTACCTATTTTGTTTAATCATTTTAAGAGAAAATACATTCTACATTTATAGTCTTACTAGCGAAGCTCTCTCAAAACCCTGGATGTATCCGGTCGGAATTACCCAGTCCTCATAAGTCAAATCCAGTTTCATAAAGTCCATTCCTTGTCTACATTATAAAGGGAATCTCTATGTAAAATTTTTGTTCTCTAATCTAAGCCCAACAGTTTTTTACACAGATATTATAAACTTAACAGTAACAGATAATAATATGTTTATGTAAGTATATAATACTTATCTATACTAATATAATAAAGCGGAAAGGTTTGATTGTTTGTTTGTTTGAATTGAATAGGCTCCGAAACTACTGGATAACTGGACCGATTTCAAAAATTATTTCATCAGTAGAAAGCTACATTATCAGGGAGTGACATAGGCTATAGCTTTTCCCGAAATTCAATGTGGTTCCCACAGGAACGGGTCCGGAACTTCACACGGACGAAGTCGCGTGCAAAAAAGCTAGTTGTACATAGGTAATTTAGCATTGATTCATCACCATCAGTCAAAAGTGACGTAAGTTAAAAGTTTAAAACATTGACTTGAGCCTACTGAGTTGAGGGTAACTTGAATTTCGCTTCTTTTTTTAATGCCTATGTTTTTTCTAATTCAAATAGATTCATTTTTCATACCATAACTTTCTTGAAACTCTCGTATTCCCATTTAAATATAGGTTCTCTATTCAGCTAAGCTGCACAGTAGGTATCACGTGGGAATTAATACTTCAAATACCAATATTGCCCTTAAAAACTTCTTTTAGGAAATCAGACTGAATTTCAAAACATTTAGAGGTTGCATTTGCTAAATTAGTGAAATAGGTGAAATTTTGAAAAAAAAAATGCTAATTCTATTAATAAAACAACAGCAAGTCATTCTTACATCGTAAAATAACGACTACTATGCAATGCAATACAGTCATTCGGATCACGCCATACT
This sequence comes from Endotricha flammealis, assembly GCA_905163395.2. NCBI lineage: Eukaryota > Metazoa > Arthropoda > Insecta > Lepidoptera > Pyralidae > Endotricha > Endotricha flammealis. The sequence continues at coordinate 10,835,194 of LR990861.1, read as the reverse complement.
CATAAATAGATTTGTGTGAACGTACGACGGCATATTAAACATATTTAAGGTTCCGAAGTTAAAATATGACATCACTAGACCTCACAAATATACGAATAAACACATGATATAATATGCTTATTTATAGTGCGGAAAACTGATAAGATCCGATGTCGAATGACCAACAGAACAGATGAGTCAAAAAATATTTACACATGACATTTAGGGTCAGGAGGGCTACTACGAACCGTAAATCCGATACTTCGGCCAAAGTATCGGAAGAATTTTAAACGTCGAATACAAAATAACCATAAAGTACAGGGTATTTCATGGTTATCATTCAAGGAATTACTAAAATAACCATGAAAAAACCTTGTAATTCATAGTTAAAATTCTTCCGCCTACTTCGGCCGAAGTATCGGATTTACGTTTCGTAGTAGCCCTCCAGTACGCGGCGCTCGTGATTTTCTGTTGAATTAAATATAAAACGAGGACTATCTCACTCACTCCCACAAAGCTATCATACACACCCTCAAAGTCAATCTGTCATTTGATAGATGTTTGATAGAAAATCTCACACACACACCGCTATTTCACGCCGATATTCTGTAAGAGGGTGATACAGTCTTAGTCGAGCTTGCCTATTACCAGTAGTAGCTGCTAAGCCACTCAAAAAGATTTGGATTATCTGGAACGCGTAACGGCAGTAAATGATAAAAATACAAGACAGATGAAGCACTAAATCGAGGTTTTCAGTAATTAGACACCAGGAAATATTATTAGGAAAGCTTTATTTGTTAGCCAAAGTAGTAAGCCAAAGAGTTGTTTTGTACAAATAATACGGTAACGCGTAAACACGGACAAAATTGCGTGCAAAAGCTATTAAAATAAATAAAGGTTTCGAAACTCGTTTATGGTATAATTTACTTAATTAATACTATTATACAAACTTAGTGTAGGTGGGAGAGTATTTGTCTCAAAATTATCTCAAAGCTTACGCAATCCGCGTACACTAAATGATACGTCCTTCAATTGTATGTAGCCTACGCCTGTAATGTAATGTTATATTAAAAAAATGTGGATGGGTAATTTAAAATATTGACATAAATTTTTTCGCTTTTATTCCCTTAGAAGTCCTTTTTCAGTGGTAGAGTATTTGTAAAATGGGCTAGTTTGACCGGGTAAGTGGTAGTTGGAATCTCACAGAAAGCGTGAATTAGCATTGCGTTTCATTCGGTGAGAGACCGAGAAGACTACTCAACTCACCCTATTCTTTTTCAGCTGACAAAGTTTGCCATCTGTTCAGGCACTTGATGTGTATGTGTTTATTAGGCGGCGGTAATCACTAATCACTTACCATCTTTGACCCGCATCCTAGTTTGTCAATCTGTTTCATAATAACAAACTAAGTTTACTTGTCTCTATTGCTATTGATAAATAGAGTCATTTTGATCGTACTTTCTCTCTAATAAAAACAAATTAATTAAGACTTGTCCCTATTTGTATTAATAAATAATAGAGTCCTTTTTATCGTAGGTACATACCTTACGTGTCATCTGTGTAATTAAAATAAAAAGTTTTTGGTCACGAATGCCACCTGTGATATTCAATTTACCAATCTAAATCGATTTAAAAAAATCATTCTATGTAGTATCGTAGCATACAAATTGCACGAAGCAAATGAGATGTTTGTTAGTTAATTAACATTAGGTGATCACTTCATCTTGAAGACATCCTAATTGATCTCTGTATATTGTCTGTATTTTGAACTGTATTGAACCAATATTTTACAATGAACCTTTTAGAAGTAGGAAAAAATAAGGCCACTAAAATACTTCCTAGTTTTATAGCATTCAAAATAATTTAACTAGCTTTTCCCCGCGGCTTCGCTCGCGTTAATTTTATGACATAGATCTCGTTTGACAACATAACAACCCATAGCGCGACTTGTGGCGCCATCTGTTGGCCGATACAGTGCCCTCTATAGTAGAAAATTTATTTTCCCATTGGAACGACTTACTTTCACGGGATAAAAAGTACCCTATGTTGGGGTACAGAGCCCAACAATATGTATTACAAATGTTCATAATCGGCTGCTTAGTCAAGCCGTGAAGGAATAACAAACAAACAAACTCACTTTCTCATTTATAATATTAGTAAGGATAAGGATTGTATAACTTCAACTGTGAGATGTATTATTTCACCAATGAATCACTATTTTTTTTATTTTTTTATTTAATTTAACAATTAAAATGTACCTACTAAAGTCATGAATTGCAATCTCTTATGTAAGTATATTAATAAATATCTAAATAAATTTAATTAAAATAAGAAATTTTATTCTGTGCTAAAATCTCATAATATTATATTAGGTACCTATGTAAAACGAGCAAAATCTGAGCGCAAGCCGAGTCGCTCTGGGTGACAAGTGTGGTTCGAGCGAGGCTCGTAAGTCGGTCCACGCTACACGAATTTTGGCTCGGCTCGTGCTCCGCTCGTGCTCAGCTCGTCTAGACCCACCTTTAAATTATTGAAATAGTCCTGTAATTGTAACTTGGGGTAGTATGAGTCACATTAAATATGTCATGTCATCCTTAAATTAATTTTCAAACAAACAATTTCATGTGGGCAACGCCCTCTGTATTAGAATTTAAAAACTGTAACGTCGCTGCTTATCAACTCCGAAAGCAGCTCCGTATACTTTTAGTAGTTATATTACTAACTTTGTGCTACGATGCAATAATAGATGGCTCTTTATACCAGAATGTATAAAACTTTGAATTATAAACTTTTTATAAGTAAATCTAACCTTCACCATGTTAAAAAAAATCGGCGGTCATATTAACAGTTTTGACACATTAAGCAGGTTACTTTTATGTTAATTTTGTAATACATAGATTATTTTATTTTAATTTCATTTAAGTACACAATTTAGCAAAATGTTAATACCTACGTGCGTAATAAAATTTCTAGAACTAGTGAGTTGGATATTCATATTTATCGCTACAATAGGAGTTAGTTTTCATCTACTAGGCTAAGGCCATCATTGTACGCGAAGATCCGCAATGAAAACGTCAATAATTTTGGTATTATTGGTTCTTTATAAGATAAGCTAATTGGCTAGCACAACACTGCTAGTTTATTTTCACAAAAACCTTAAGGCCGCATCTGCAATTTTTCTTGCAGGAAATATCGAAAGTTTAGCCAAGGATTTCCAATCTTGCTGAACTGAACTCATTATTAGTTTCACGTCGATACTGTGTGAGAGGATATCTGAATATCGTCGGTCGACTTACCAATTCAAATATTACTCTACCACACCAAAAGTATACAAGTTTTCTTTTAAATTTATTTCCAGTCATTGACAGTGGGATGTCTTGTTTTACATCACTACAGCTACGATCTGACTGATATAGCTACAATGATGCTGTGTTCCGGAACGTACATAGGATACGTAATCGTACTCTCAGGACAGATCGTTGGTAATTATCAAATCGTAACCACATCTTAATGGATTAGAACAAGACGAAGAAGATAAAGCCGTCACATAATAATATGGGCCGTTTCAATGTTTTCCCTCAGTCAGACTACTTGCCAAGCATCACGTAAAGGGCGACTGGAATTTTATTGAAAGAGGTTGTGTAGCTGATTATCCAGTCACCTATTTATCTTCTGTTCTTATCTAAACCCAAGTTCAGATAATTAATACTAAGTAGGTAACTAATCTTTGGACTCTGTCTACCTCATTGGACATTGTAGCCGTAGTCGGCTCGAGGATAGCAGGACCATCGTTAGGATGACTTTTTGTTGCAACATCCGATTTTTGTTGTTGACCAATAGAATAGACCCGAAAGACCATCACAAAAGGTTTAAAGTTTATGACTGCTCATTCATAAAATAAAACTTTGTTGAAAAAAACCAAAATGTCCTCCTATCTTCGAGGCCACCGTACACACCTTGACACATCGCAGCACCATACCTGTCACTATCCTAATTATTTGACTTTAATTTTTCTATAATAGGTCATTAATATTTTAGGCGAGATGATATTCGCGCCCGTAGACCTCGTGCAAGACATGTTCTTTGGGATCCTCGGAGCTGGTCTATTCAGCATAAGTGGTGGACTGATCCTTGCAGCGAGGACCAAAGCATCCCTATATCCTAGAACCGGGGACCATACTTTGGGTATAATCTGCGGGTCCATCTCGATAGTGACGGCAGCCGCGATGTTTTTTGACCTGAGTTTAGCTTACCTAGACTCTGAGGAATTCGATGAAGAAACAAGTGTATAGGTACATACCATACAATTATATAGCTTCGTTTTAATACATATCCATGAGTCCAAAGAGCAGCGAACGATTCTGATGGTTGATGGTCAAAACATACTTATGGTTTCACATCATTGATGATGATCTGCATGCATCAAATAAAATAACCCACTAGTCGCCTTAGTCGCCTTTTACGTCATGCTGGATAGAGTAGAGATTGTGTAATTTTTTTTGTTGGTAAGTACAAACAGCCATTAATTTGTACATGATGTTTTGTAGGTGAAGTGGTATCGGCAGCAGCAGACGCGTACATAGACGCGTGGTGGGCAGCAGTAGGCGCAGCAATGTTTGGCGGTTGTGGTGCCCTCACGCTGAACTGGTGGCGCGATATACCCGAATGCCAGCGACGGAATTATGCCCAAGCATCATCGGTCTGTTCGCTTGCTGCCGCTGCGATTTTCTTAGTGGATGCGTTGATAGCCATCTGTACTGCTCGTAGAGAAGCGCGCGAGCTAAAAGATAATCCAGAATAATTTCGTATGATACATGTCTGATGTCATTATGGACCAGAGTCTTGAGCGAATAGACGCTTTTTTCATATGTTTTGAACTTCATTATTCAGATACCAGTGTAAACACAGGTATTGTTTGTGCAGCGTCTCGTATGTGGCATGAACTACGGTCATAAAGGAACTTGATGATTTGGCTCTTATTGAACGTAAGATTCGCCTATTATTGTTGGATCTACACTAAAAGCTAAAAGGTATTCTTTGTGTGTTTCTCGTGTTGGTCTCACCACCTACACCAGGGCATTTGGTCCTTTTCTTTGTCTTAACTTGTTATTAAACAAAAGTAAAGTAAATAAATATAATTTAAGTTAATTATTATTATTTATTTCACCTCATTCGAATGAAACTAAATCTCACTAGCTGTTGCTGGCAACTACTACGTACCAAATAGAAAAATATATTTTCATCAAGTATTGAACTAACTATCATAATCATAAAGATATTTTCAAATCAGACTAGGTTCAAAGATCGACTTGTTCAAATACTCTTCATGCTCTGCTTCTGCTTTCACACAGCTCATCTGACTTTGGTTTTTCTCTCCTTTTTGATTTAATAAAAGTATTTGTATAACGTAAACTTTGCAAGAAAACAAAATGTATTGTCTACAAGGACATAGATAAATAATACACAAAATATGATTTCAACATAGAAATCCAATTACTTACCCGTTTTGTCGTAATTGTCTTAATGTTGCAAACTTTTTCAATTTTCGGGATAGTCAATAGCCCTTTGAGTTTAGCAATCCGGTTTATGAGAAATTACCATCTTAATTTACAACAAAGAATCGTTCTGTCCGCGTTGAAAGTTCAAGGAGATTATGTACGAAAAAAAATTATAAAACTGTTTTTTTTGCATAAAATTATAAAGTTTTTAATATTGACAATTCACAATATTATAATAATTATTATCCTGAAACATCCAGATCTAGATCGAGACTCACACTAATGCTGATTTTGGGTTTCAATTCAACTCACGACTGTTGGGATAAAACTAAATAGGCATTGCTAGTTCGGGCTTGTCAGTATTAATATTTTTCACTTCTCATGCTCAGAAAGTGCTTATTTGCGCAGGATATAGGCTGCACAAAATCGAATTTTGTGCACAAGGGCAGAAAAGTAAACTCATAAATGTATCTATATTAAGGCAAAGGAAATGACCCATACAGCCAAACACAATAAAAAGTTCAGAGATAGAATTTGTTATTTTATAATATTTACTTTAATTTATTTGCCTTATGTGTTTTTTAAGTCATAAAAGATATTAGAATTTAAATTAAAGTACGGTAGGTTATTTAATTAATTTAAGAAAATTATTTTATTCCAAAATTAATTTAATAGTAGGCTGTATAGGTCTGCAGCCCAAGCCTAATTTCAATGTCGTAAGATTTAAAAAAAAGCGGCGGGAAAGGGGAAACAGGTCTTGTTTTTCGTGCGTTTATTTATTTATTTCCTCGCAATCGAAGTGAAAAGCAGAGTTTATAACTCGTCCACAAAACCATTTCTATCCTCGACATTACTACCAGCCCTCGCCTTCGGCTCGGGCTGCTAAAAGTCTCGGATAGAAATGATTCGTTTTGTGCACTTGTTGTAAAATCTACTATTATCCTTACTCCTTACTAATATTATAAATGAGAAAGTGAGTTTGTTTGTTTATTATTCCTTCACGGCTTGACTAACCAACCGATCATTATGAAAATTTGCATACATATTGTTAGGAGTACAGAGCCCAACATAGGCTACTTTTTATCCCGTGAAAGTATGTCGTTCCAATGGGAAAATAATTTTAGTACTATAGAGGGCGCTGTAACGGCCAACAGATGGCGCCACAAGTCGCGCTTAAGTTGTTTTGTTGTCAAACGAGATCTAAAGTCGGATTTTTAATTAGACGAAGCTATCTGACAGTAGCTAATGTCACTTTGTAAAATAATGTTGCCATATTTAAAGTAATAGTGATGCGTTCAGTTCTCGTTCAATCAGATGAATGAACAATGAGTGTGAATAGTTAATTATTAATTATGTAATAAGCGATTTTTATTTATTTATTACCTACCTAAATCCTGTTTCTTTTAACTTGACCAATGTAGTAAACAATCTTAGTGTGTTTTTTTATTCAAATATCCATGTGTAAAATCGATATATCGCTAAAATAATAAGTGTTGTGATAAATGCCATTTCTAACTATATTATTATTATTTGGGTGTGAATGAGAATTTTAATTGCCATTTTTAGTTAAAAAGACATGCTAAGATTGTTTACTACATTGGTCAAGTTAGAAGAAACAGAGTTTAAGTATAGTATAATTGTTATATTTTAAACATCTAGAGTTTCAACTACCTACATGATGTATTGAAAATAGGACAGTCTTACAAGTTTCCTCGCAATGTTTTCCCTCAGACCAAATAAAAAGGATAGACGGAACTCTGCCAACAGCAAAGTTAGGCGATTCACAAAATACGCCTCGCCGTATACATACACACGCACACATACGTACCTACAACGTAACTACGCCTTGCGCCATCGCTACTCGCTGCACACATGTTTACAAAACCGGCCTCACATCATTGTTGACAGCGCTCCGTCTTGACTTCTTATTTGGTCTGAGTGTTTTCCTTAATGTTTAAAACACTCGGTATTCAGTATAGGTAGATACTATAAGAACATAGTCGTCGAAAACTCGTTGGTATGTACAAAGCACGCCTAAAATTCGAACCCCGTACCCGATATCGGCAGTTCGGCACACTAACACACTCATTCAGGAGTTTTTTCAATCATTCATTTTGTCACAACACTATTTTTATTTCATCAAAAACTGACAACACAGTAAACGTCAGATAGCTTCGTCTAATTAAAAATCCGACTTTATACAGTAGTCATAAATTAACGCGAGCGAAGCCGCGGGGAAAAGCTAGTCATTCATAATTATCATCAGAATAGACTCATCATCATCATCGTCGTCTTTATTCACTGCTGGACATACATTCCTTCCTTCTCAAATATCCCTCTAGCTGCCGGATAAAATACAATTACTTTTTCGTTCCTACCTACCTAAATTCTAAAATGTCTTTCAGGTATTATCATATTCTATTCAATTCAAGAGTTAATAAGGATCTCCACAGAGTATCTCATTATCGTGGAAATGAACGCCTGTTTATTTTGGTTGACAATATTAGAACGGCTATGAGATGAGAAATTACATTTTTAATTTTCCATTCTCCGTACAAATTAAATTTTATGACGTAAAAAAACGCCAAGAGATCCCAACGGTGATTCAATTTGCATAGAAAAGTATACTGTTATTTTTTCAAGAGTCTAAATTTAGCTACACAAAATTTCGTTGCAATTAATGCACATGAGACCAGAATTATGAAAAAAGCGCCTCTTTTTGCCGTTATCCCTTTATTTTATTTACTTCTTGATATAATTATCTTTCTCCTTGTAAAGATTAGCTGTGTCCGCGGCTTCGCAAACAGATTTTCATTTTTATAAAAAATACTATTCCCGATAACAAGCAAAGGTACTTATCGAGGTTGTATGTATACCCTATTTCTTAATCCAGATTACAATGTGTGCAAAATGTAATATACATTTAACGATAATAGTAGAATTAGGTATACAGGTACTTTTCAAAAATAACCTACGAACAATATTTCTATGCTGATGGTCTTGAGCCATCCCAGTGGAAAACCCCAAGTTATGTTCAGATCATGCAAATTTCACATCTGAAATTGTAAATGGAAAGCCCATTCGACCCCAGAACATCCCGAAACAATCAAATTTGTAAGAAATTTCACCGACGGACGAAAGAATGAAGAAAATTATGCTTAACTTTTTTCAAACTGTTATTTTCATTTCCTATCTTTTCTTAGTACACTAGGAGATTGGTCGAACATATTCTGATTTTAATAAAACCCTATCGAGCGACGGCTATTATGAGAGAACATCCATAAGTTGATTTCTTCCACTTTTTTTTTCTTTTTTCAAATTGTAGAACAATTTAAAATGTTTATAAAAAGATCTTCAGATAATCTTGTATTTGCAAAAGCGACTATTACTGCCGCTGTTGCAGTTTTACATCTTTTTTGTATAATTTCGGAGTTTCCACTTTCCTGTTAGTTAAAAACTTTTATAGACGACTTCATCTCAACATAATCTATTTTTATTAGAGAATGACCTGGATCGTATCGCAGCACAGATTAGATGAAACAAAGACTATAATATACAGGAATAGAAATCTGTTGAGATTGAAATCCTACTCCAGTGGAGGGTTCCATCCAACGTTGATTGATTTTTTGCTAAGTAGTTATTGAAGATAGATAGAGTTTTATATTATACCTACTAACAGATATTATAGCATGTTCTAATGTTACAAGAATAATATAAATTATACGAAGGACAAGAAATCAAGATCGGAGTGGAAGTGAAAATAAACCACAAAGGACCTAACGATTGCTGATAATATCCCTAGATTAGTTCCTTTTACGGTACAGATCGTGTCGGCAGCAACAAAATGTCACAGTGTCGATGTAGAATCCGTGACCGTGCGGAATTCGTCTGAGCTTCGCCTAATCCCATTACCAGAAGCACAATGATGTTGTTCCGATCCGAATACTTTCAAAAAAGTATCCGCAAGGTCTCCATTTATTGTCTTTAATTTAAATATTTTTTATATTTTATCAAATGCAAGCTGTGTTAATGAAATCTTCGTAACATTAGCCATTGCTTCGAAGTTTTTTTCAAGCTGGAAAGTATTCATCCTTGTGGCTGGCTTCTTTCTATTTATTCTTTCTTATAAGACATGGGTATAACTTGTTTACTGGCTAACTTGTTTATTTCAACTACAAACGGAGACTTTACTTCCTTTCTTCTTAAGATTCGAAGTGTTCACCTGGATAGAGACAAGTCTCTTCATCCCTGATGTTGTTGATCAATTCAATCAAGGCCACCTGTCATATAACAATTCGACATTCATTATATCCTAACCACGTTCCGCCATTATTTGAACCTTTCGATAATAACATGATGAAAAGGATAGAAGTAAATTGTATTCATTTCCATTATTCGGTTGCACCATCCGCCCCGCCCAAACTGGCAATGAGCTGTTCAATCGACAACGATTAAGCGGATAGTTAGTGTGTGAGCGAAAATAACAGTAAAATAAAATTAACAATAAGGTTTTTTTTTATAATGTTAATAAACAATATTGTTAACAAAAACGGTTATTATATACTGTTTCGCTCATACTCTACCTACAGTAATAACAACTTTGTCCGCACAGACTCAAAACTTTGTCGTTCAAAAAAGTAAATAATATATCTATATAAAAGTCAGTAGATAAATAAAAGAAATGCACGATAACTACAACCTTACTAACGACTGAAGAGAGTCTAGAATGATAGCGACAAGACAAGAACCATCAAAGAAAATACATGGTTAGTTCTACAGAATGCTCGCCTGGCGCATGGCGGTCGAGCTTACTGAGAGTTTGCATCATGCTCTCGCTAATCGCTGTTGGACGGGCTAGTGCCTAAGGCCGGCCTCGAACTCGGATGCCTTGATATGATCCGTATTACACGAGAGAATCACGATCACGTGTAATAGTTGTCACGAAACGGGAGGTCTGCTTCGATTTTTAATATCTGAAATTCCGAGGCCGAAGTTCACAATTGCAATTGTATTTTTAGAACGTTGTTTCTTTTTTAATACATTGATAATTTACAGTATAATACACAAACAGAATTTTTTAAATGATAAATTTAACCGGTTTTCTTCCGCCATTTCTTTTACCAATGGTCTTTTTACCTGTGTTTTCGAAATGTTGGTATCTTGTAGAGTAGATAAATTAAACTGAATAAACGATTTTTTTTAACCGTACGTAATAATTATTTTATAAGGAGACTAGCTGCCCGGCCCGGCTTCGCCCGGGTACTGTTTTGTTTTTTTTTCAATCTTTCTGAGAGATTTTCTTAATATTTTTTTCCGTAAGAACCTTGTACAGAGTATTAGAAAACTACAAAAAAAAAATCAGCCAAATCGGTCAAGCCGTTTTCATGTTATGTCGTGACAACGGAAAACGGGTTTCATTTTTATATATGTCGGATAGCCTAGCGGTAATTCGATGTGCAATTCAACATCACAAGGGCGTAACGAGGGTAGTCGTGATATGAGAGAAACAACAGTTTTAGTTCTACTTAAAGAATGTTTATTAAATTTACTAGCACTTCGGAATGACCACTGATGGAAAAGAAATGCCGCAAGAAAAACCTCAGTCTAGGTCTCTTTTTCAAATCGCTGTTACAACACAAGTTTTATTAGGTACAGTTTCTTAATATAACTTAATACAAAATAGACACTAGGTAAAACGCGACAGTTCCGTGACTACGAGTACAACTCTCGGTGGCGCCCGATAACGAAGTGTTCAGTCGAGCCCGCCTTCCGTATCACGACTCTGCCGGAGCGCGCCAAAAGCAACGTTTTCTCAACACGCCGCTAGATGGCGCACCCTCGTTTTGCTTAGTGTTCATGTCCATACTCATGACCGTATGCGACACGGCCATCCTGCGAGACACGCGTCCTCGCGTGTAACTGAAACAATCAATACTCACACAGTATCACAACGTTCGGTCACTCCTGACCACACATATAGGACTTGCTCTCTAACTCAAATCCAAAGTTTCAATATCAAATCCAAAGTTTCAATATCTAGTCCAATTTACTTCTATGCTAAGGACTTTCTCTCTAACTCAAATCAAAAGTTTCAATATAAAGTCCAATTTACTTCAAAGTAACACACTTAGCTTAACAAATCAAGTACCTAACCATGAAGAGCTTAGTACCAATAATGAAAATAAAATCAATAAAAACCGAATATAACAGAGTTCGTCAAAAGCAAGGTGCCATAACCATCCCCGTGGTTACAGCTGATCATCCCTGTGACCAACCACCAGATCATCCCTGTGACCTTCACGCGGTCCCTTGCTGTTGAGTACTTACTGGGTACACAACAAACATTTCAAACAATTTTACAAAATTCGTCATTACTCACGTCACGACAATGAAATTGGTACTTAGTCTTTATGTATTTTGCCAATACTCTACATATCTACTCAGTTCTCTTGGCCTTAACAACAAAGGGATCGTTTGTAGTAATGAGAAAACTTTACTCAAAGAAACTTAATTTAACATTCTACAATACAGTCAACACTGCATTGCATCACTCCTCATACCAACAGTGTTTTTCCAACACACAAACTCAATCCTATCCATAGGCATCGAGTCACACACTATGTTCAGTCCATCGAACACAAAACCTCCAGTCCATCGGACACATCGGACACAAAACGTCCAGTCATTACATTACATTTCAATACAGTAACTCGTAATTAAATCAACTAAACTTTTCTCATTACTCACTTTCATTTGTCTCCATTTCGAGAATAGAAACCTTAAAGTTTCGGCTTCGTTTTATCAATAACTCTATTTCAACTGACTCTATCTCGTACAGCTCTACCTTGTATAGCTCTACTTCGTACAGCTCTACCTCGAATGGCTCTATGGCTCTATCCTGAATGGCTCTACTTTGAATGGCTCTACTCAAATGGCTCTATCTCAAATAGCTCTATCTCAAATAGCTCTATCTCAAATAGCTCTATCTCAAATAGCTCTGTCTGAAATTGCTGTATATCCACGGCAATACCAGCCGACCGACAAAATCACCATTGCCAACTCAACATTGACCAACAACTCCGTGTGGTATCTCACAGACCCACTGGTCTCTCGCTACATAGATTACTTACTCTACTCAATATTATAAATTGGTACGTTAACTTAAACTGGCACATTACTTTCTGAGCACAATTTGAACTAAACTTTAAATTATAATCCACAATCGAAACCATTGAGCAATTATTTCTCAACATTTCATTTAAAATGTCTCTCAATTTACATGAAAACAGAACTTTTAAAATTCTAAACAACATTATTGCTCAGTAGTCACTCCAGTATCATCAAACAATACTCTCCTGAAGATATCCCGGACACCTCGACTGCGCCGGTGGTCCCGCGAAGAGCAGTAACCTCGACAGCAAGCGCGATCACTGCTGTCCGCACTATGCCGCGCAGGTGGTCACATCTGCCTCGCCAGCTCGCCACCAACACGAGCAGACCTGGTCCACTTCAGAGTCCGCACACCGCTGACCCGCTGATTCTCGTCTCGTTCCATTGTCCGGAAATCGAAAATAAAACAACTGTTAGAGTTCATTGAAGTTACTAAGTAAAAATAATTTAAACAAAACGTTTATCTCGAAAACGGTGCGTCCTAGCGATAAAAGGATGAAAATTTTGAACCCCTTTTAAGAACCCCACTCTCCACGTGATACATTTGATTTTGACCTCCAAAGTCAAAAATCTCAAAGTCAAAGCTAAAGTCAAAAATACTTTATTCTGTATGTGCATTAACCTTTAAATGACCTTGACCTCTAAATCATTGTGTGCATTAACCTTTTAATGACCTTGACCTCACATTGACCTTTAATGACCTTGACCTCTAAATAATTCATTTTAAATGAATAGTGCTAAATGACCAATGAGCTTAACTTCATACACAGTTTCAGCTCAAACTTACACAGTTTCAACTTTAGCTTACACAGTTTCAGCTTAAACTTACACAGTTTCAGCTTAACTTAGCACTTTAAGCTTAAACTTAGCATCATACGTAATCAACACTGACCTTTTTTTTTAAAATAATATCGGAGGGTACACTCCACTAGTCCACCACGGGCACACACCCGTGTCACTCGGGACGCGGCGCCGCCTTGGTTGCACTGCGATTTGGGGCGCGTCGCTGCCTCGGTTGAACTGCGACTTGGGGCGCTTCGCTGCTTTGGTTGCACTGCGACTCGGGGCGCGTCGCTGCTACGCTGCTGTTGTACCGCCACCGCTTGGTGCGCGTCGCGGCTCAGCCTCCGCTACCCGTCACACATCGTCGAGTATCGCACGGTCACACACCTGAAATGACACTATTTTAGAATTTGGATTCGTTTTGAGGTTAAGTACCCACCATACGATACACTTTGCGCTACTAAATGCCGGTACTCGGTAGTCCGCATAACTCCGCTACTCGTAGTCAACAACAGTAGACTGTCCATCGTACATCGAACACGCATTTTCTTAATTTGTCACGTTAGTTTGTCACGTTTTACATTAGTGAGACCAGACTGATCTGTTAAACTCTCAATACCACGACTAACATCCCAATTCTGATGTCGGATAGCCTAGCGGTAATTCGATGTGCAATTCAACATCACAAGGGCGTAACGAGGGTAGTCGTGATATGAGAGAAACAACAGTTTTAGTTCTACTTAAAGAATGTTTATTAAATTTACTAGCACTTCGGAATGACCACTGATGGAAAAGAAATGCCGCAAGAAAAACCTCAGTCTAGGTCTCTTTTTCAAATCGCTGTTACAACACAAGTTTTATTAGGTACAGTTTCTTAATATAACTTAATACAAAATAGACACTAGGTAAAACGCGACAGTTCCGTGACTACGAGTACAACTCTCGGTGGCGCCCGATAACGAAGTGTTCAGTCGAGCCCGCCTTCCGTATCACGACTCTGCCGGAGCGCGCCAAAAGCAACGTTTTCTCAACACGCCGCTAGATGGCGCACCCTCGTTTTGCTTAGTGTTCATGTCCATACTCATGACCGTATGCGACATATACAGGGAGGAAAAAAACGACGAACACAGCCGAAAGTTTGATGATATGTACCTTACATACATGCGTTTTGTGCAAGTTTAATTTAAAAATAGTTTATTGAAAAAAAAGGCACTGACCTGCTAATTTTCTACGTGTAGGTATCCCTAATACTACACAACAACAGTGCACACGGCAAAAATACCTACACGGACAGAAACTAACGCTACGGACAGTCCGTAGGCCACGACACACACATACCTGCCTACCTATTCATTGAAATTCTTATTATCACTTAAAAATCAAAGTTTTTACATTAAAAACCGAAGTACGTACCGGAAAGTATCTACTACACACAATGCTCGATGTGTACGAGCGCCTCTTATGCCACACAACACTCAAAACCACTAAAGAACTCGTAAAACACTAAACACCATTCAAAACGCCTAATCCATTTAACAAATAACAAATAAAACTAGAAATTTTCATAATTTAGTTTTAGTATTTTACCTATTGACAGAAGTTTATTTATTTGTCACTATGGTAACCGTGACAATTACTATGCATAGCAGGTGCACGTCGAGCTTTATACAATTTTGGCTCCTATGTCATAGAACTTAAGAACGGTACAAAGTCCAATATGTAAAGGTCGACCTGCTCTTGCCTGTACGTAAGGAACAGCTGATTTAGGGATGAAAACACACAGTTATTCAAGGAATGTTTGTTAGTCAATTACTCCGAAACTATTACACTTAGAGAAAAAATCTTTCACGAGCATAAAGTAGATGTATAAACCTCTTAAGATATTTCGGGAGTGTCGGTCGCTCTCAAGGCACCCTGTATATAGATATGTATACCAAAGAAAAGTATGCTTTACAGGTTAACAAGTAATAGACCGACAAGTACCTGGCCGATTTTACTATATGAGTAATATTATGTATATCGTCACTCTGTTGCGAGTTTTATAAAAAAAAACATGGCAACTTGATCAATGGGATAATTCGCGGGGGTGTAATATTATTTACAAAAATTTGGTGCTGTAGGTAGGCGTTTATATTTCACCCTGTTCACCTTATCACACTAAAAGATTACTTTCACATCAGCAAACATTTCTTCCATTTAATCGATGGAAAATTACCATAACATTTACAACCTGTCCAGGCTTAATAAATTGCAAAGTATACACTCTTAAAATTAGCTAAGTATAATGTTTCTTAGCGAGTATGATATTTTTTCATAAAGCCTATGTACATAAGAATCCCCCTACTTTATGCCCAGTAGCATAAGGTTCTTCTCATTAAATAAATAAATTTAGGGGGGACAAATCACACAGATTGAGCTAGCCCCAAAGTAAGTGCGGGCATAATTAATATTTTTTATGTGTGACTAACTTCTAGAACATTTATAGGAAACACCTAATGAATTTTACCACTTTTGTTGGTAACATTTCGCTTCCTGTCTCGCAGAACATGATATTTAAATGCCACAGTCAAAAAATAACAATTCCTAACTAACTAAGATACAATTGGTTGAAAGAAAAGCTAAAGCTAAGATTCTGTCTATCTCTGTGCAAAGTGTAACCGACGGTCTATTTGTCTTACGTTCATAAGGTGTTTCATATTGACGAAATATTATATCAAGCTAGACAGCAACAAATGCGACTGACTAACAAATGCACGCCTCATCAATCATTGACAGCCGATTGATGTATGACGAACGTATCAATTTTGCACTGATAGATATTTTTAATGGTACACGATTATGTATTTTTATGTGTAAATCAAACTATCGCATTAAATTGTGTTATTGGCAATTTAAGAATTAGTCCACATTTTTTTATGACAGACGAGGTAGCAGAGTACACGATGGTAGGCAACCACCGATGCCTACGACTCTTCAACCTCTTAATTTTGCAATACGGAAATGTACGGGAAAAGAGTTCAGCTTTTTCATACGGTATCGCAAAGTGTTGAAATATTTGAACTGTGTCTGGCATTTGGAATATCTTAACAAAAAGATTCTGAAATACAGTTATTCGCGTTCTCACCAACCACCTTAAACTCTTACATTAGGGTTGGTTGGCGAAAACGGGGCATAGTGTTTGCAAATATTTTTGTTTGTCATGAATGTTATCGACGATACTTTTAATGAGACATTCGAAACATACCTCTAGTAGAACAGCTAGTTTACTCTTGAATATAAAGGCAATTTAAATGTAAAATTAATGACTAAACCCAATACGTACGTAACTATGTAGATATTTCACTATTTGGTAAGCGTAATCCGATTTCATTTAGTTTAGTTAGCAACAATCCAATACCCATCGATTTGGATATTATCAAGAGTAAGTCCCCAGAGCTAATAGTGATTAAGTGGACACTAGAGAGTTTATTCACACAAACTCGATAATAAATTAGTTGCACTAGTAATCGTTTGTTTCGTCAGATTGAAGAGAAACCTCTTGCATGTTCATCACTGATATTAACAAAACCATAGCGGGTCATCCAGGTTAAATTTGATGTTGCATTTATGAAGCTAGTTAGCTCTACCAGAGAAGTACAATTTTAGTTATCAGGAAATAGAAAAAATTCTGGTATAAAAATTTATACATAATAGGTACCGTCTAAAACATCTGTCTGTAAATGAAAGTTGCTTATACCTAAAGAAACAAAAAAAAAGATAATGTATGTTTCGTCGGCCTGTTTTTTCGTCAAATCTACAAAAAATGGCTTATATTGATGGAACATTCACTGGCAGCTTGTCTAAATTCTATAAATTACAATTTATTGAATTCCTATGGGGATCCCATTGATCTAGAAAGGTACGAGTGAAGTCGAAACCATAGTTTTTAAAGGGAATCTCTAAACTGTAAGGCGTGGATCGGTGTTCGGAACTCGGATCCACTTGTCGATACCGGCGGAGCACGCACAAGGTGAGGCAACCGAGAAAGGGCAAATCGGAGCAATATAAAACGGGGTACATCCTCGCTGACTGTATTCCACAAACGACGATCAACAGTAGCTCTACAATTAGTAGAAAATATTTTTTAAAAAATGTACACTTTGGTAAGTTTGTAACGAATAGGAAATACGAGAAGAACAAGGTTTTTTTAAGCTTTGAATTTTTCGTATGTTTGCTGAGATTTTACAGACGTAAAAGTCAAGTCCATTTTTGAAAAATCGTTGTCTAACTTTATTACGGAAATATATTCCTTTTTAATTAATTACGAAAGAAAGTTGTTAATTGTTGATAAGATAGGAACTAGGAAACTATTGCGTAGTAAAAATATTTTTTTTGGAAATATCTGTAGTTAAATAAATTTTCTAACCTATGTTTCTACAGAAGGTGGCGTTAATATCGGCTATCATAGTCGCTGGATCTTGTGGTCGTTTAGAGCCACAGTACCTCCCACCACGACCAGGTGGTGGATTTGGAGGTTCCGGAGGTGGAAGCGGCGCGGGCGCCGGAGCATATGGAGGTGGTAATGGAGGTGGATTTGGCTCTGGCAATGGATTTGGAGGTGGATCTGGTGGTTTCGGAGGTGGATCAGGAGGAGCTAATATTCCTATTACCAAATTCGAAAATGTAAACAACGGAGATGGCACATATCGTTACAGGTAAAATGTATATTTTTTTACTGACCTATTTATTACCTGTATAAAACGTGTTTACCTTACACCTTTCAAATGATACTACATAGGTACTGGATATGAAAATATACAGAAGGGATACATACTCAATATGATACAATGATGATTGAAAATAATTTGCCAAAAAAGACAAACAGGAAAATACACTTTCTGTATTACATGAATTTTGAGGCTTTCTGGGGTGTCTCTTGTTGATCATGAGTTTTGTCATCCACAGCTATGAGACCGGAAACGGCATATCGGCTCACGAGAGTGGTGCTCCTCGTGCTCAAGGACCTGAAGGTCCAGCCGTCACTGCCGAAGGTGGTTTCTCCTACCGCGCCCCTGACGGTCAGCAAATCGGACTCACATACACTGCTGATGAGAATGGCTTCCATCCCGTTGGACCCCATCTGCCAACCCCACCACCAATCCCTGAAGAGATCCTCAGATCCATCGAATTCAATAAGAGGAACCCCTCTTCGTAAGTATTTTTCTTGATAGGTAGTTGAAAGCAGAATTAGCTCTATATTTCTATAGCTCTGATAAATCAGTTCATGATATTATTATGCAATAATGTTAATTGGGAGAAAACATTGATGCTTTCTCAAGGTCGAAATAACAGTGGATTCGTCTGGAGCTAAAGAGTTTTAGCTTCATCAGAATCACATAACTCAAAAAAAATCTGAGAGATTTTTATGAAAATAATATTCTACATTACTTACCCACTTGAGAAGTAATGGTTGTTTGTTCCATCGTTACTTACGATCGAATGTCCTAGACTATAGAATTGAATATCCACATGATATCTATCTAATAACAGTTTTAGAATATTTTCTTTGATGTGTCTCCAAACATAAAAGAATATGTAAAAAAATATAAAAAATATATATATAGGGACAATTCATACAGATTGAGCTAGCCCCAAAGTAAGTTCGAAACTTGTGTTATGGGATACTAACTCAACGATACTACATTTTATAACAAATACATACATAGATAAACATCCAAGACCCGAGGCCAATCAGAAAATTTTCTTTTTTCATCATGACCCGACCGGGGATCCCTGGGTGACGGTCTGGCGTGGTAACCATTACGCTACGGAGGTCGTTGATATTCTAAAACTGTTATTAGATAGGTAGATAGAATATGCTTCATTTGCAATACACAGACATGATTACATTAAAACTGACAGACTAGTGTATTTGCAACAAGGCGGCCTTCTTGCTAGTAAAAAGAAATTATGCTCCTTTTTATTTTTATTTTCAGTGAGGGCGCATACAATGGTGTCGGCTCCGGAAGTGGCTCAGGGGGTGCAGGAGGATATCACTACTGATCTCAATAAACTAAGCTTGAAACTTTAGAACTAATATGCCAGATAAGATTATATTAGACGTATACAGCACAGAATCCACTAGAGACGAAAGATCTTTTGATTTTGGAGAGATTTGATACAGAATTCCTGTTCCAAATGTAAGATATTTTAGAAATTTAAACATTATTTACCTCCACAAACATGATTTCTGGAACGTAACTAAATAAAAACAACAATACTTTGGAGCCAATGATCTAGCTAGGCTTTGTGTCTATATTGCAAAGAAAATTGAAAAGAAATTACTGTAGCAAAATATGTTTCAGTTATTTTATCATTAAATTACAGAAGTCTTCTAAATGGGCAATCTACGAAAATATTTTCTTGACTGGTATATTAGTTGTATTTTTTAAATTTTATTACGATGACTGATCAACCAGGATCAGCTCGCGATATAAGCTCTGTGATACCACGACACGAAATCAGCACTAATTTATTTAAGATTTTAGCTTAGTTAATGTAAATATGCATGATAAATAAATATGATGAGTAAATAAAAATGTTTTATTAAGTCTTCATTATCTCATCGTCATTTCAGATTTTGTGTCGACTGTTCTCTTAGTTCTATTGTCTTGTTTCCCTAACAAAGGTGAAACAACTGGCACAAGACAAAGGAAAATGGAAAATGGAGGAGAAGGAGGTTGCTACACCGACCAGAGCGCAGTTCTTAAATTTAGAAGAAGATTTTCTCTTATTTATTTTCCGATGTCAGCCTGTCTTATTAATTTTCCCATGAATCGATTGAGCTGAAACTGAACGCTGTTTAGAAATACTTATTTGCTTCTGTGTCTTTACAATTTACTATTACCCATCCAATTACCTAACTACTACTATTACTAAGACAAAAGGAAAAGCACACGATTTTCTTTAGAGACATCTAAGTACATATCCCTTCGAACAGATTTAGTTACAAATTGATATAATTTCCATTAGTATTGGCATCGTCCGCTGTGTAAAAAGGAATATTTTGACGGAATATACTGATTTTGACGTGAAGTGACTCCCGTCAGACCTCCACCTATATTCCGTGAAAGGGTGGTACGGAACTCACTCAGTCTGACAGTTCATTTCATAAAATTTACGAAATTGTTAAAAGAAATTACATGAAATGAACATAAGATTTTTTAAATTAATGTTGGAAAACGTTCCTACAATAACAATTGTTTTTGTAAGCCCTGTTATAATTTGATGGGCTTTATATTCAACTAAAAATTAATTAATGTAGTAATTAATAAAGCTTTTCCGTTGATAATTTCAACTTGATTCGTTTTCAATTTGCGATCTTTTCTCGAGAATCCAAGTTAAAGTTCAAAGGTTATTGTTATTACTACGTAGTGATATCAAATTTTTGTATGCTCAAGTAGAGTAAATAAACTGAAATGTGTCCGGGTGCTATTCAACTTATTATTTTGTAGTAATACCGAATTTTTCTATAGAGGAAATAAACAAAAATGCGTACGTCTGCTTCTAGCTGGTCTTACTGAAAACATTTAAGGGAGGTAGCTGACTAACTTCCTTAAATGTTTAGTAGAGAGTAGTAGCTTTTGTGGTGGTGATGATGCGTCAGTTATCCTTATATAATAAGCCAACTCAATATTCTTTGTATTGGGATATAAAATCATTTTTTGAAATGTTTTATACGACAAGCTGCAGACTGGAAACGTATTTATGTTATTTATTATGCTACCAAATAAAAACATTTATTATTTTGTATGGGTGAGAGGATGTTTCTGTGTCTTTCTTGAATAAACAGGCATGACAGATTTACTTGGAATTCCGTGCATAGTTACAGTGCCTGGATTAACACATAGGATAGTTGTTAGTTGTTATTCCGCACATCAGTCCGGGATCGGGATTTCGAAGTTATAAGTTAATAAAAACTGCGTGCGTTAAAACATTTTTTTTACAAATTACTATGAGAAAATTATAATTATTCTAGGCCCATCGACAACTAATTATAAATACAAGAAAGTACGACATTCTCTTCTACAGGTGCACTAAGGACATGTAAAGACGGAAGGTGCGATGCTGCAGTGTTTTGCTTCGGAATAGAATAGACGGCGACTGCATCTGTCTGCAGAGACGTTGTGCCATACGGATTCTGCTACCCATCTCAGATTACCAAATTAACCTATCCACGATTTTCACTTATTACATTTTACGATTACAAATAACCCCCTGATTTACAGCCATAAAATATAATATCTCGTTAGAGAAATTTTTCTATAATCATGTGTTAGTCGGTAATCCGATTTCAATCCATACCTATGTGAGTAATTGAACACGTTTTTGCCAGAGTCCATTTACCATACAATCTCACAATTGGGCTCCGGTATTTTGCAGATAGTACGATAATCATCGATATCCCGCTGGGCTTGCACGACTTCTGATAAACAAATTCTTTGTGTCAAAAAGCACACGACAACAACTACTGGTTGTTGATTTAATGTGATATGGAGGAAAGCATACCAATAATATAGATGCGTAGTTTCTATGGATGGATGTCAAGATGTGTGGATGAATTGACTATTGTTACTATTTCAAACAAAAACAACTTGATAGTGTTGCGGATGTTCATAGGCGGCTGTAATTATCTTCCATCAGTTGGCACGCTTTGTAGTTTGTCTGACGTGCAAAAAAAATATTCTGGTAGGATTAACCTGGATGGCACAGGGTAGTTTTTATCGCGAAAATCACACCCCGGAACCTGGAATTGGCACACGAGGACTACGCGGTTGATGATGCTTGCGTCTACTGACCACCAAACTATAATACGCTAATAGCATTTTTTGTTGTGCCTTATAATGTTAGCTCAGGTGTCAGGTATGTATGTAACATTTAACTTGAACAATTTAAAATAATATTTTTTTGTTTAGTACTAACTAACCTATTGCCATCATTATTTTGCTGGAGTCGAAAAAATAATCGATGTATCTTCGGAATAGCCTAATTTAGAACAAGGTTATATAGATTTAGCTTATACGAATTACCTAGAATTACATAACGAAGACAATACCACCATAGTCAAATCTAGCCTAGAAGGTGAAGGTGAGTTGCCAAATCAGACGGCGTCAACAATCATCGAAGCAACAGGGGGTGGCCCCCAAGGCATGCGCTAAACGCCGAATATTCCTCGACTACCATGAATCCTAATGTCGAGCAAGGTGATGGAAGGGCAGAGTATCATATAAAAACTTGTCGAGACTTACAACCATCATTCAACAAGCATTGTTCAACAAGTGATATTCACATAAAAGGATCACAAGAAACAGAAATTCACAAGCATATCGCCATGAGTTCCCTAAAGGTATAATTTACTTAAGTACGCCAATATAAGGTTTTATGGATCGTTAACCAAATATGGTAAAGGGTCTATTTCAACACATCTAGCAATATACCCAGTTATCATGACTTATAGTGCATTAAATTCAATAACGATAACTAAAACCATGGTTTCATCTAAAAATGTGATAAGCTTTAAAATTGAATAAACCAATAATAAAATGAAAAGCAACAACAGTAGATACATTGGTCCAGGATTTGAGATTTTTCTTCGGTATTTACGTGCTCTAGCATAGATGCTAGTTGATAAGCATAAGTAAGACAGAGATGCAGACGACTTCATGTAACTCTAGAGACCCGATAAAAATTGCTGGTCATTAAATTTTGTATTGAACATTATTCGAACATTATAAATCTTATTTTTCCAGTTTGTCATAGCTGTTGGACTATTGGGTGTGGTCTCCGCTGGCCATTACAATGGCGCCGGGTTTGGAGCAGGTGCTGGCTACAGCGCAGCATCAGCATTTGGCGGTGCTTTCAGTGGTTACAGCGGTGCCCACATACCCATACTACGTTACGATAATGTCAACAACGGGGATGGTACTTACAGATACAAGTAAGTTTTTGCTTCCATCGAGTGGAATGAGGGGAATTACAGGTAGACGACAAGTTTCAACTATGTGTCTCCTATTTGATTGTATAGAACACATTATGTACGTACGAGGTTTGGAAATGTGGAACACAGTTTGGTTCAGTATAAAATTGTGTTACTGGTGGATTACTATGAAATGATTATGGCCAAATTACATAATTGTCTAACTAAACATAACTCACATTTGACTAGAAAGGGTAATTTCAGTCTCATTAATAAATTCATTGTCTTTATTGCAAAATGACTTGGAAATAAGCTGAATGAAACTTTTTTCTCAAAGAATTAATCCTTTACCTAAACTAATAATTTCAATACATTTACAGTTACGAGACTGGAAATGGGATATCAGCTCACGAAAGTGGTGCCCCACGCGCGTCAGGACCAGAAGGACCTGCAGTCACCGCCGAAGGTGGATTCTCCTACCGTGCTCCCGATGGCCAACAAGTTTCCCTGACTTACACCGCTGACGAAAATGGTTTCCATCCGGTTGGCTCCCACATCCCGACACCACCCCCCATTCCTGATGCTATCCTACGCTCCCTCCAGTTCAACAGGCAAAACCCGTAAGTTCCTTCTATTTATTACATAATCCGACGAGAAAAGATAATCAAAAGAATACGAAGCAATTTCTTATACCATTTTGATCTGAAACATGAGCATTTAGATTTGAAGATAGATAGTATCATCAGTCGACTAGCCAATCGCAAATATGACAGTCATCAAGTATCCCTTCATGACAGCTCAATGGCTCAGTTCTTAGTGACTCTACCTATGAGTTGAAATGACGGAAATTCAATCCCCATATAAGATCAACATTTTTGTTTGTCCAGTATGGTGGTTTTCTACATAAAGTGTGTATGTACCACCGACAAAAAGATATATATTTTTATCCTTTATATATCTTTACCTAGGTATAACACAACCATTACTTTTAAAAATAAAATATTACCCAATTCTGATGACAGTTTCGATTCATAACTTTGTTACTACATTTACTTTGAAACTCACTTAGCATTCTGTAACGTACCAATTTACAATATGCTATTTATAACATTTTGTTTTGTTCCAGTGGGGACGGGTACTACAATAGCGGCAAATACAATGCTGGTTACCACTATTGATGGACCTGACTACGATTCTATGATAACGGACTGTGATAACGAATTAAAATAACTTATTGTAGCATATTAAATTATAAATAAACTATGCACTCTACTTTAAAATGTTGTCTATTTTTTGTTACATCTCCGATGGAAGAAATTGAATTGAAATTAATGGCATTTTTTTTTGGGTTGATACTCACCTCTCGTACACTTATATCATTATGTATTTACTAAATCAAATTATTTTTGTTTTTTTTTTATATAAGGCAAAAAGTTAACCTTTACTAAGAGCATTTCATTACACCAAATTTTTCGTTGTGATACTTCGGGTAAAAATAATAATTTAATATTTTAATATTTTAAATCAATTACACATATACCTAGCAGAGCGTTTAAGCAAACTTCTATGAATGCAATCTTAACAAACTAAAGAAACATTTCTCAAGTTTGTCTCCTTAACTCATCGAGTCCCTTTCAAGCCCTGAAGCAGTTAAAAGTTAAGATACTAGTTAGGAGGATTTAACAGAATGAATTATATAGTTTCTATAGTTAATTGTAAATAAACTAAATCTCGAAGACTATATACTTAATGTATATTAGACAAATATAATACAGTAGACACATATGAACTAGAAGTGTGTTCGCAATAAAACATAATTATTTCCGAAAGCAATCGTTGAATTACGAATTTTTATATGCAATTTATGCAATGCTAGTCAGACAGTATCAGTAAAATATTTTCGTTAATGATAAACTTATAACTTGTACTATGAGCTGATGTATACAGTTTTATACGCAAAATTCTGCTGATAACCGCATAAAAACTATCCTGTATTTATCCAGGGTTTAAACTACCTGTGTATCAAATTTCAAGCAATAAGTCAAGCTGTTTTTCGTGAAAGAGTAACAAAATAATGGATTAACGAAATCCGACTTCGTTTGTTTGTATAAGGTATACGCTATCCCGTAGAAATTGACAATCCCATCTTTTCCTGTCTATAACACAAAGGTAACCTCTGAGCAAAACAAAAGCAAAAAGAAATTGAGCTCGAACCCCCTTATTAATAAACAAATATTAGCCAAGGTTTAACATAAACCTTTTTTGTCACTGTCATTCCTAAGGAAAATTAAATATAGTTGGAAAGTGACAAAACAAGTGTTAGTTAAACCTTGGCTAATCTTTGTTTATTAATAAAAGGGAGGTCCAAGGGTTTGAACTGTGCATTGATCAGTCAGCCAATGATACAATCAGGAGATTTATTTTAGATAACACCTGTGCATTCTGCAAACCGAACTTGAACGGACTAGCTTTTTTGTATCTTATTTATGGTGGTTACAACGTAGACACAAAAACATTAAAAAAACGCAATCCAATCATACTCATCCGTTGATGTGGTAATTATGGGCAATTTTATGTTAAACGATTCCCTTTTCTGTCACACGTAATCAATAAAGTATGCAGGTTTAATTCGATTTTGATACAGAACATGTTCTAACAACATTACGGCTTATTACCCTGTATTATATGCCAAATGGCAAAGTTCGATTGAACGTAATAACTACTTTGGTTTCACATATACTGGATCAATTTATCATATCTCATGAAATATTAATACTGTGTTTGTTGTTGGAATTTATACAACAATTTAACACTATGGCTTATAAATTGTCGTAGGTTATAGACCTCTATTTGTTGGTGCATATCTTACGGAAAATGTGTCACGTATTATCGGTCGCGTAACGCGCTATCGGCGAAACTGTTGTGTTTAGATTTTTAAAGGATCCTTGGTGGTCCTGATGTAGAGTAACTTATGAGTAACTTCCTTTTTTTATGCCACTAATATGGCAAACAAACTTCTTTAAATTAGGAGATAGCTTTAGTAATTAGACCACTCAACATAGTGAATTTAACAGGAAAACTGTCATGGTTACAATATGAGGTCCAATAAGAAAGGATAAAGCAGACCTGTATGAATATAAACTACCATATGATAGCCCATCATTAAATTTTTTCGTTAAGTATGTACATCATTATTTTGATGAATGTCTTTTATACATATATTTTCTGTATTACAATATTTTGTCCAATCAATAATACTAGGTATGTAGTGTGTTACTTACTTGAAATTGATGAGATCATGTTTATAGCATTGTCATTAATGCCCTCCTCTAAAAATTACTGCCGGATAATATGCCGGCCATGATTGTAGTTGTCTTGTGAAGTGAATGAATTGATCTTAAAGTAGGCTTTACTAGTTACCGAGTAATAATAGACGAATTATAAAATTTAATTTCTCTTATGAAAATGTACAAACTCTTTTTTCTTCAATGTCTGCTGATTTACTCTTGAGTTTAATTTTTGTTTCAATTCTATTACAAAGTACTCTTGAAACTATAATACTTTACTTAATTTGGCTAAATTCTGTCGCCCTAATTAAAATTAAATCATATTTTGAAACTGATCACCCACCCTAACCCAGTCCTCTAACCCAATTCAGGGGTTGGTATATCATTTTATTTGGTTTAGCTCAAGAAACAGAAAATAAAATATACTCTTGATTAAAAACACTTTATTTAAGTAGATTCATTTATTCATAAGTTACACACGTTAAATAATTAAATAATAATGATCGATCGTTATCACAGTCCATTTTCTGAGGTAAGCGTCGCTTCTTGTACATAGGATTAAGGTAAATAGAACTGACTTCAGTAACGGTAAGCATTGCGGCCATTGTCGTAAGCACCACTGTTGTCTCTGCAAATAAAATTATTTATTTACTCATACACATATATCTAAAACTAACTGTTACCCGCAGCGGCCCGTGTGGTCAAGGGAAAATGTCAATAAATTTTCCCATGGGAATCTCTTTATCCCGTGGGAAAAAGGTAGCCTATGTCACTCTCCAGACCTTAAATCATGTCTGTTAAAAGAAATTTTTTTACTTGATTTTTCCCGTGGGAATAAGATGTTATTCCTTGATAAAAAGTAGCCTATGTCACTCTCCAGACCTCAAACTATCCCCAATAAAAAAATCATATCAATCCGTTCATTACCCACTTTCGACGTGAAGAAAGGACAAACAAACTAACACACTTTCACATTTATAATATTAGTATGGATATTCAGTTGAATATTTGAATTGAAATCACACATGTGTAAATTTCATTTTATGATACAGGATTATACGAAAGCTCTTTTATTAGCTATTCTAGTCTGACTGGGGACAAAATCCTTCCACCCAACCCCAAAACAGCTAAACAATGAGTTTTCTTTCTGTTTTATGCAGTGAGAGTCTGCTATTCTTATGGTGTTGTCCTTCTTTCTCATTTGCGGACTCTTTCAGGGATTTCACGATTATTAATCTTTAGATATTACAAAATGAAGTCCTGCTGTCTGTCCCTACGTATGCTAAGATCTTTAAAACAAAGCAACGGATTTTGATGCGGGTTTTTTTAATAGGTAGAGTGCTTCAAGATGAAGGTTTTTAAGTATAACACATTCAAAAATTCCACAAATAGCGGATTACACGCAAACGAAGATGCGCAGGTTTCGCTAGTCATAAATAAGATGGGCGGCCAATGTGTCAACCTTTAATATTCTGCAAATCACTTACGATGAAGGATGTTGTCTGTTGTACTCCAGGGATCTCAGAATAGCTTCTGGGATTGGTGGTGGTGTAGGAATATGAGAGCCAGTTGGGTGGAAACCATTCTCGTCAGCTGTGTATGTTAGTGAGATTTGCTGACCATCAGGGGCACGGTACGAGAAACCACCTTCAGCGGTTACCGCTGGTCCTTCAGGTCCTGAAGCACGTGGTGATCCGCTTTCGTGGGCTGAGATCCCAGTTGGAGTATCATAGCTGCAAATAGACAAAAACACAATTTTATACGGTAACCAACAAAAATGAATTAACAGTTCAGTAGACACAGAATAAGAAATAATAACAAATGTGTTTATGCAAACGATGCTTACATAGATTTTTATTACTTCTAGTATCAGACGGAATTTCGTGAAAATACTCTCAGAAATACGTGAAAGGACTATACTTCATTTGGGAGATCTTTTTACATAACACGTCTCGCATGAGCCGTAATAGTTAAAACTTTGACATAATGGTGTTTGTAAATTTGCTGTGATCACTTCTAGTCTTTCAGTGACTTTCCTGAATTACCAGGTTATTTACCAGGTAGTTTGTATTCTCATTTATCCACCTGGGTGGTAAAAAGTTTACAGAGTTCAAATGTTGACGACCTATAAATAGTAAATGAAAATGCGAAATGAACCGGTGACATTTAATTTGAAATAATTGCGTGTTCGACTCCGCCCATCTATTTGCTAGAATAGAAGCGTGCCAATGTAATTTAGTTTTATGTATGACATTAGGTATGTATCCTGTGATCCTAACACTGGATTACATAACTACCCAAAGGTAGATGAAATAGCGAGCTCTTATAATATTTTTTGCTTTGTAGATACTTTTTATTAATTTTGTTATTTGATGTAACTGTAATCTATCCCGATTTATTGACTTTCAAGTTATTTGTAAGCTGTTATCTTTCCTGCATATGTAAATTAGATTACAATAAAACATTATTATGACATAGAGCTGATCTGATGATGAAGCCGAAAGGTATGGAAAAAGTCTGACTAACACGACGCAACATCTTGTCTTAATGATAAATAAAGTGTAGTGTAGGGATTATAAAATATTTTAAGAACACTTATTTGTCATCTTCCACGCCAACGTAAAATGTATTAAAGAATATTATTAAATTACAATGTCAAACATTTACTCTTACTTAAGGTATTAAATTGTAATACATTAGTCTCGAGGGATAGCCGAAAGGTTGGATTAGACAACCAATTTCGGTGTGGAAACGCGACTCTTTAGCTTACATATAATTTATGACTTGTAATACTATACTGAGATCCAGTGTCTATGTAAAGGTACTAAGTATGTTGTCCTAAACACGCTTTTTTAGTGCGTAGACAAATGTACACTAAAGGTGAAAGCACATTTATCCGAGCCGAACGCGTCGAACGACTCGAACGAAACGAATTTTAGAATTCTATATATGAAATCTTATGAAACCTTGCACACTTCCCCGCGTCGAATCGTCCGAATCTGGAAGAACCCCAGAAATATGTATATAATAATATATAATAATGTTTCAATCTTTACTTGCAAAGAAAAGTTTTAAGAATATGTTTTCATAAATAATTCCATAAAACAGTACTTCTTTAAGACGTGAAGCAGTTTCTAAAATCTTCCTTCGTATTTGGCACGGCAGACACTGAAATTTCGATGCATCAACCAAGTGCTAATACCATAGCCACCCAAAAAAGGTACGCTGGGTTTAAAAATTGAGAATGAGATGTCCTAACTGCATTACAAGATGTTAATGTCCTATCGCACATTTTTTAATATATAGGGACAATTCATACAGATTGAGCTAGCCCCAAAGTAAGTTCGAAACTTGTGTTATGGGATACTAACTCAACGATATTATATTTTATAACAAATACATATATAGATAAACATCCAAGACCCGAGGTCAATCAGAAAAAGTTCGTTTTTCATCATGACCCGACCGGGGATCGAACCCGGGACCTCCTGGGTGGCGGTCTAGCGTGGTAACCATTACGCCACGGAGGTCGAATTACAATGCAAATGTGCATATCCATGTTATACTTACATTCTGTAAATTGAGTAATGGTTTTTACCTGAAGCGATAAGTTCCATCTCCATTGTTCACATTTTCATAATGTGAGGGCGGCGCGTTAAACGCACCCCCACCCCCACTGTAACCTTGTGTGAGGTGGTCTAACCGGCCAGCGGACACTGCTGTCATCAGGGCTAACGAGAAGACAATTGACTGAAACCAAATGTTAAATATCAGAAGAAATTCTCGCCGCTTCTTCGTCCGAAATTATGAATATTGTCGTAAAGATTGGCAAATTTTAAATAACATTAGCTTTGGTATTTATTTGTTTGTTATTATTATATCCTTCTAAATAATAATATTGCTTTCAAATGATGTAAACTTATCCCATACTGTACTATCTATCCCTTTGTATTTATAGATCTTTGGAATTTAGATCAAAGACTGTTTTTACTAATTACGTATATTATTTTAATTTGCATTACAATTTAAAAGCATCACCCACGCTTCCAATTAGGTAGGACGGTACTAAGTATCCCCAATAAAAGTCTCGGAAATGTTGACAAATTCATAATTCATGGATTTTCGGCTACCTACTCAACATTTGATAATTTTATTACGAAATCCATATCTGTTACTGGGAATAAACTTGTACTGAATATTAATAAGACAAATTAGTATTACTTATGCGCAGAGGTGCCGGGACACATTAGCGACACTGTAGTTGATTAACAACAAACATCACACAGCCGGTTTCTGAAAAGCATTTTGACAAGCTATCTCTTTTCTTCTTCTTTAGTTTGACAGTGACAGATAATTAATGTATCATTAACTTTAACAATGCTTTCCAGCATTCACCGACAGTCTTTTTATTTGTACCAAAACGGGGGTCTTGTTGTTGTTTAGTAATCGCAGAAGCAGCTGAATATTTTTTCAATTCCGCTGGCAGTGCTGATGTTATGAGGGGTAAATAAAACTAATTTTTCAAAACTTTGCGTGGGTGAAGTCTGATGATATTGTAATATAACGTTAACGCCTGCCTAGTGTAATCAAGTTTCATAGGCCATTTTAGACCCGTTAGGAGGACGTTGGTGAGATTTCCCTCCTCTTCTTTGGTTTAGCTTTCTTTATTGGATTTTGACAGCGCAAGTTGTAAATCGTTCCCATTAAAGTTCACATCGAGTATTCAGAAAGAATACGATCTCGCTATATATATAATTTCATCAATGCTTGCAGTTTTTTCGATAAACAATTTCGACAATTTTTCATTTAACTGCAATAGCATTTCAATCAAATAGATATTCATATAAAAATTCCTTACAAATGAAACTAAAAAATTACATACCAAAACATTTATTAGTTTTTCTGAATTTCATGTTATTTAATTATGTATTTTACATATAAACTTTATCATCTTTCGTTCACCGAATCTAGCAAAAATTACATTAAATTGACATTGATGAAAAAAGTTATCTGTGTTATTGTGTTATTGTTACTGAGTTGGGAACTCCGAACAATGGCTGTTTATAGTGCAAAATGTATAAATATTCCTTACCAGTTTCGACATAATGGTATGGTATACTCTTCAGATCTTGTGATAGGCTCGGTCGGCGCCTGGCGTCAGAATACAGAATGGAGGGATGTACACGTTTTATATCGGCCCGCGCTGCCCTTTCGGCGGGTTGCTTCACCTTGCTCGTATTGTTGACTGTTAGAATAACTATAGTGCAATTTATTGAAGTTCAGCGGATATTTTAAAGTTGTTTGTAAACGAACGAAGAATAAGCTCTGCAGAGTTTCTGATGGCTTCTTTCACAAAATTATCTTTTCTCCACTTTACTAAGGTATTTTGCTAAAACCTTTTTGTTACTATACATTTGAAATTAAATTCGTTATACCTATAAGCTTGTAAACAGTATGGAGGCAAACGGACGTAGCTTACTCAGTCTTCTTCTGGAGTCTGATCAATATATATATTTATTACAGTTTACTCCTTGTGACGTGTAAGGATAAACAGAAAACTCATGCTATTAAGAATAAATAAATCTCTGTCACTTATGATTTGGGTCTTTTTTCCTGCGAGGGTACCGAAACGCTCCGCCCCTCGACTTCACATACAAATTGAAGACAGAAACCTCGACCCCTCAACAAACTATTTTAAAAAGTTTACAAACAAACGGCTTTGTCTTTTCCTGTACTATCATTAATTCCTACAAAATCTTTTAAAGAATTTTGGATTCAAGTGGAAAACAAAGTCGCCTAGTCTATTATTGATGGCTCAAATAATGGATCCAAGTGGAAGGAGTGAAAGAAAAAAAGTAAACATTCTATACTTTACATTAACATTGTATGACTCAATTTATTCAGCTCTGACGAGAGTTAACCCTGTAAAGTATGATAAGATAATAATATGATAGAGTGGCGACTCTATCATATTTCATCATACTTTTCAGGATATGAAAAATGCATTTAAAAACAAAATTAAAGAGGGGTTGGACA
This sequence comes from Endotricha flammealis, assembly GCA_905163395.2. Lineage (NCBI taxonomy): Eukaryota > Metazoa > Arthropoda > Insecta > Lepidoptera > Pyralidae > Endotricha > Endotricha flammealis. The sequence continues at coordinate 10,802,486 of LR990861.1, read as the reverse complement.
TTTTTTTGAACATAAACTGAAATGAAATGCAGCTTGCATTATATATTTATCTAACATTCATATTTAGAATCGAGGAGGAACTTAATATTCTGTAGCAGACTTTGATTAATGGATCAAGTATTATATACCTACGTATCACTTTACAGTGTCTACAGAATACTCGCAATCGTATACATGAAATAGCTTTTGTTAATTCACATAATCTCTATGCAAATACTTCAAGTGTCGATCCTGGCCGCAAGGAATGCAACGTGGGAATGATGAACCGAATCCAGATTGGAGCACGCCTCGTTTTCCAAATGCCAGTCTCATTTACTAGAATAACAAGTTTGACGCTGTTCAGAATAACAAATTGATAAGTTATAGAACACACGCGAAACACATTACCCTCCTTTTCTACCACATAATTTATAAATGCAGTAAACAATCAACATTATTTGAGTTTTTATGAGTTCAAAAAATAAATGTTTCTGTCATAAAGTCCGCGTTTAATATTTGCAAAAAAAAACACACCTTTTCCGATTACAGTCGACCTGCTTGTATTATCAATTTATAAGTGAAATCTTTACACATAGTGACTGAAATTTTGCGAAGACGATTCTTAGATATTAGGTATAAAAGCGTTTACTTAGGTACGATCCTCATTGAAATGGGAGCTGAACTAATGAATTTTACCGCGAACCCAAAATTACAGTTTTCCAAATTCCGTAGACGGAAGACTGAAATTTTGGGTGGATGAGCTCATTTATGAGACCAAGGGAATTGGAGAATTTGGGCAGAGAGAAACTGACATGTATGTACAATATGATTATTAAAAAATATTGTACAGTATTTTCATTTTACTGAGCGAAATACTCCACAGGATAACGGAATACATTTTGTGGAGTAAATTGAGAGGTGCATTCGAGAACAATATATTTTATGATATGCGTCGCTCGTGCCAACTGTGATTGAGATCTGCATACAAGGAACGCTGTTCAATAGATGTATCCAATAGATGGTGTGTTTTATTGCATATCTACAGCGATACCCTCTTATCTGTGATTTGCCACAACAAAAAATAACTAAATATTTCGCCTCAACACGTTCACTGGTATCTCGAGCGAACAGTCAACTTTCGAATTGTTATACGATTTCATCTTAAATCTTATATGAAAAGTTTATCAAGTTTTAAGTTAGAGCAAATTATTTTTGTTAAATGGATTACTTGATACTATTCGAACAAATATGCGGTTCTTGTACCTGATCTGCTACTAATATCGGGCAAAATAATCATAAACAAATTATGATGATTTTCAGCATTTATAGATGTATATCCCTGTCTATATTTCTCATAATATAATGTGTTGACAGAGAAAGACAAATGAATCACCACCGTCTGCCATGGGCCTCAAGTCTGCTAAATACAAATGCACCAATAGAGTGTCAATAGTGTGTCACTTGAATAGTTTTTGTCATTCGGTATTCTCAGTCCGAGCCCATTTCATTGAAACACTATCGAACTACTATTGATCTTTTTGGTAGTATCTTTCACATAAAAGCGTTTTAACTGAAATAATAGTTAATGGTAGATTTTAACTGTCGACCATTGCGTTCATATTCCACTGACACCCAATAGTCAATACATTGCGAATACCAAATTTGGCACTATGGAAATATAATGACAATAGAGTGGTGATGGTATGGCAATAGTTGGTCGCCTAATTTAAAATAGCAGACTTGAGCCCCAGGTTACTGACGAGGGAATTACTGTCCTTCTGTAAAAAAATATATAAAAAAGTAGAGCTTGATAAACAAGTTATTTCCCTTAGAAATCATATTGGTATAATTATTTATAGTGAAGGGTAAATACTTCCGTAACAGTTCTAATCTGTGTATCAAAACTTTGAGATTTATTTGTATCTCAAATATACCCACAACATTACCCAAAGGACAGTTTGCGATCTTGACCCAAATACGATACAAGATTCCATCGAAATTCCAGTGATTAATGTACCTACTCGTATGCCTAATTTCACACTATACGTTTGACAATATTATTTATTACTCTTCCAAAATATACAGAGGACGTGCCACTTATACGACATTATTTTGGGTTATTTTCGGTCGGGATTTTTCGATCTTTTCCATTGTTCAAACTGAGATTATTCTATGTTTAGTAGATAAATAATAAAACTGTAATTAATATTCACATCTTTATTAGTTAATTGGTAAATTTTCTGTCATCTTAAATGTTATTATAAGATTCTAGCTAGACTAGAAATAACTAACCGACCAACGCTCAGTCAAAATCCTTGGACCAAGAGGGCTTTTTCACAGATATTCCTTATCATATGATGCGATTTTTTGAAATTCCCACGGGTTAGCGAGATACAAACAGATGAAGGTATCGCATGTTAATAATGTAAAAGGAATTAGACATAATATATTTTAATTATACATATTTACACCTTGATATTTTCTGACATATGGTCAATTTCTAAACTTTCCATATTTTATATTAATCTATGTTTATCAACAGTTAGTATTACTATAGTAGTTGTAGGTACTTTATTTTACCCCCTACAGTAACAAAAATAATATACATATTGGACTTGAGACAGACTGAAGCCTTGTAAATTCCGTATAACTAATAATACACCATGTCTACCTGCCGATAACCCACCACTGAATGCCTTGTTAGATTCTAGACGTTACAATGAAACAATATACATGTCTCAACGCCAACAATCACGGTGTGAAGCTATCTCATACCAATACCAAAGACAATGACCATCGACACACTAACAGCGGGTTAGCCGGAGATAACGCGAACTCGCATTCAATGGAAATATGGCAAGAATGTAGCTTTTATTTTAAATTTTTTTATGATACGAGGACAAACGATCTATTGGGTCACCTGATGGTAAGCAATCATCGCTGGACATGGACAACCACGACTTCAAGACCTTGGATGCGTTTCCCACCTATGAAAGGATGAGAAAGGACGGACAGGGGAAAAGAAAGGGAAAATGGGAGTAGGAATATGAAAAAGGGAGTTGAATGCGGGTTATTGAAAATCTTTATGAACCTGTATATAATTCCAAATTTGGAATGTCAAATTCCCACGGGAAAGCGAGATATACGCAAACAAAGTTGCGAGTATTTTACTAGTATGGTATTACGAAAGAAAGACTCAATGATCAAAAAGTTCTGGGTAGAGAGAAACTAAGACCCCATAGTTCTTCAATCAATTGGGACTTCATTTATACGAGTACAAACAGTGTTCAGTCAACTTATCCGTCTGATATCGAAATATCTATATAATAAGAACTGTCAATTTACTTAACAAATAGTTTATCTGTTACTAATCAGAACATTAATGACTTATCAGGAAGTGATGAAACCGGCCTCCTTCTAAACATCTCCAAAATGCAATCAATACAGCCGAATAGGGACTAACTAGGCATATACGAGACAGCTTATGAGAGGTAGGGCTCAGAGGATAATCCGCTGGCGGTGAGAGCCCTACGCTCCCGCAACAGTCCGGTGTCTCAGTAAAGGGTGTCAGTACACCCAAACTGATTAGTCCATTAAAAAAAAAAGGATAATCCGCTCAAATCGGAGCAGCCCGTCTGGGGAAGGACCTCTACCATACAGAAGATCGTAGCCAAATAGCATTGGTCTCGGCCATGTTGTGTTCCTACGGTGAGGAAGGTCTCCAGAGCAACTTTTGTCCATAGAGATCATCGATTTTGTGTGAGATGCATATCATCCGTTTAGTTGGAGAAGAATGACTATAGTTAATAAGTGCGAAGCAGAACTGAGTGAAATTTCTTAGAGATTTCCGTCAATATACAGTGTATTAGAAGCAAATATTTTTCAATAGTGCGACAAAGTTTTATACAAACATTATGTAGATTTGAAAATAGAAACTTACTATCGTTTTGTCGCTTGAATGAAAATATATCCTGATCCTCTGTGAATAATGCATGTTTTATAGATCTTTCTCTGAAAGGTGCCTAAGTATTGTCTCATTCAAGAATCTCTTTCTAAAGATTTATTGAAGCGTTTGGACAAAACAAAAAGCATTTTTGTAATAACCTATGATAGATAGCCTATGGCATACAAAATTCATGTCTAAGGTTAAAAGTTAAAATACTTGATAGGTACTCAGAGCAACCTGTTCTAAGTCAAAATATATTCCTTAAAATCTCTTTCAAATCGTCTGTTCTTAACACTTAAGTTCCAACGCGCAACGGCAGTATGTAAATATAGTGACTTTGCTTACTTGGGCTAAAACATTTACTATTGCAACTAGCTCTTCGCTGAATTACGAATCAAACTACTGTCCAAGAAATGTAGTTTTTATAAGTAGGCAATATTATAGAAAATATATAAAGTCATCTCCAAACTTAATAGATTTAGTGTTCGACTCCTATGTTTACTTAACTATAAACTTCTGCTAATTGCTGGAGTGTTTGAAATGCTTGGAAATTCAGTGTTAATAATTTCACCATTTTTATACCTCTTAGTACAGTCAAATTCAAAATAAATTAATGAGAAGTGTAAAATGAAATAAATTAAATCATTTGTTTTGAAAGTAGATTCACAGGAAATACTTTTGCAAGTAAATTTTTTTAATTCTACTGGTAGGTACTTCGACGTGAATGACCTGTTGAGAAGAAGTGTCGCAAGAAACTCAACAGAGAGCTTGAAAGCCAATAACTTTTACGATTCTCAAACAAATAATAAAATTAGGAAGAAAGGCTGCCGGAAAACTAGCCGATCAACTTTCCTTTATCGGCTAGAAAGATTTTCAAGATTCGTTTGAAGACTCTCCTAAGAAACTTTTTAAGTGCGAAAACTTTCATGAAAATTTTTAATAATCTATTAATTTACTGCCCATTAGAGACCCAACCAAATACTTTTTCTTTAATGAAATTTAAAATAACAGACGCCTCTTCACATAAACATTAAATTGCTGTCAACACACATTTTTCCTCCTTGTAATCACATATGTATTACTTAATACCTACGTACTTCGTAACTGTAATATCAAAAATTCCCTAAAGTTTTCTCAAAAAGATTGCTGTTAACAACAAGGTAGTCTATATTTAAGGTATTATTTTGCATATTACAAATTAAACTAAACTTATTCTATCTATTTTAACGTCAAGTCGTTCAAGAGGAGCTTATAAGCACAGTAGTCCATTAAAATAGTATGATAATAGTAACAACTTGGGTAAATACATTGAGCATAAATTGTTCAAAATAAAAGTAAAATCTATTGTCTGGCTAAATCTAAATTAAACTGTAAAAATAAAAAGTGAATGTTTTGAGACAAGCTTCCCTGAGCAGATGCACTGAGAAAAACTATCAAAGCAAGTAATCGTTTCTCGCTATCGGTACAATATGACGCTTGTTCAGTCGGGCACTCTGCCAAATGTTCGTACTAGGCATTAAAGTAAATACATAATAGTGAACAACTAGCGTGGAAGTTTTCCTGACTGCTCCACTATGACGCACAAGCACATGTGTACTGTATCCAATGATAAAATTGTTATTATTTTATTTTTATTGATGTGCACTTGTTTTGTACTGGTTGTACTGGATATCGCATTTTACACGTCATTAGCTTTTTATGGATAAAAAATATATATTTTTGTCTCCTTCGTCCTTTCCTGCAGCCGTATTCTATAAGCATCATTTTGTTAACTCGAAAGCGGAATCCGCGGTGAGATGCCAAATTTGCATGCAATTTTGACATCTCTTTGCTTTCGAGTTAACAAATGATGCTTAGAGAATAAGGCTGATGATCTAGTTTTTCTAGTAATTTAGCTGACATCGTCGACTTATCTAGCCCAACTACAAGACGTTCACTATTCCTACATAAATATTTGTAATTCATTTTAAATTCTCAATGATTGAATAAATCTTGTGACGAGTAAGGATCAATGGAATATTATTTTATTACTTTTAAGGATTTTTCACTACATGATCTTCAGAAAACATTGTGAAGGAATCATCACGATTATTCTATACATTATGTTGCGTAGCCCCTTCATACAAACTTGTAGCAAACGTGCAGTATTGCAAAAAGTGTAATAATTTCTTGAGAGTTCATAAAGGGAAGGTAATTTTTCCATCAAGGAATGCCTAGTTACAATATAAGGTTTTTACTTAACTGAGTAAACCTATTTTTTATGCCTATCTTCCAGTAGAGCCTTCCGTAATTACAAATGAGGTATAACAAAAAATATGTATCACATTCTAGTTAAGTTACTAAATGAGAGCGTTATTTATTTAAGTAATAAATTATTTATTAATTACATGAGCTTTAATGTCCTTGCCATTAGCCAAAGTTCCGATTTGTGATATAAGTCAAATTCAAACTTTTTTATTTAAATCAGCAGACTGCATTTAACTGGTTGTATTCGGGACAAGCCCACCACACATTCCCACCACTGTGTCTCCTGTGTAGCCAGGATCAACAACGGCGACCTCAGATGGACAATAAGCAATGAAGCTTATTGACGTCCCGGGGAATAAACTACAGCTGTCTTGGAACTCACAACGAATTTATTTAGAAAGAAGATAGTCGGAGTAGGAAATATTGAAAGGACTTCCCTCCTTAACAACTACGTGAGAAACAGCAATTTGAAGCAAAAGGCATTATACCAATGGTAACTGGTTGTATTGGAAACTTTCGGTGGAGATGTCTAGCTATGGACTTTTTGAGGCTGATGAAAGCTCTTTTGAAAGTAATTTTTCCAAATTTTTTATACCACGCCGCGCCGGTGGCAAGCAAGCATATGGCCCACCTGATGGTAAGTGGTCACCGCAGCCTATGAAGGCTTCTAACGCCAGGGGTATCACTCGCGTTCACTCCGTGTTTGAAGCACCCCACATTGTACTCCCTTCGGAATACCTCGGTCATACAAACTGAAAAACAAAATAGAATCGCAATTCGAAATTATCCGGAAGCTTTAGCATCGATACGAGTATTTGGCATTTGCTAATCGAATATACCATAGTAATTTACAGTGAGTGTTTGCATAGATATCGTATATCATTTAATGTTCAATTCCAGGAATCGATTCGGGTCGATATAGTACGAATCAATGTATCGATAATGAACTGAAGGCCGGCGATCGCGCGTCTGGTCTGACTGGACAGCGTGTCTATACAATATAGGCGTATCTGTAATATTATGGTTACACAGACACATTGTCTTTAATACTATATATTTTTTTATGAATAATATTATATATTTACAAAAAAATTCAGGGTTGGGTAAGCCCTAAGGTAGTAGAGTAGTAAGTTTTGGAATGGTAGAGCATGAGCATTTGTTAATTTGGGCTAGCTCGAACGGGGAAGTACCATTTTACAGAATATCGGTGCTTCACCTGCAATACATGGAATATCAGCAATCTGGATGCAATTAACAATTCTCTTGGGCGACACAGAAAAGGATTAAAAATAAATTAAAAGTAAAAAAAATATATTTAAAAACAAGCTTTTATTTAAATAGAATAAAATAAACTTTTCTTTTAAAATTTTAACTATCAACTTATAACGTCATTACACAATTTATATGACATAAAAGCTTGTCGCGAGATTTAATTACTAAATTTTAGTTCGATAATTATGTTTATCTTATACAGGTAAATCTCGCGACAAGCTTTTATGTCATATAAATTGTGTAATGACGTTATAAGTTGATAGTTAAAATTTTAAAAGAAATGTTTATTTTATTCTTTTTAGCGCAATTAAATAAAAGCTTGTTTTTAAATATATTTTTTTTACTTTTAATTTATTTTTTACTTTTTAGTTATCACTGGACAGGTTTCGCAGTGCCATCTATTGTCAAGGGGCGGTACTAGTCTAATGAATTTATTTGTTATAACTAGCACCAGCAATTTGAATACCTATATAATTTCCTGATTTTAATACAGTCACCCTGCGACAAACTAAACGGGTTTATGTACCCATCAAAAATAAAATATCGACCAAGGGCAAGTAGAACTCGCGCGTGAGGGTTCCTTCCCATAATCATACTAGTCATACTAATATTATAAATGAGAAAGTGAGTTTGTTTGTTATTCCTTCACGGCTTGACTAATCAGTTGATCATTATGAAAATTTGTATATGTCAGGGGTACAGAGCCCAACATAGGCTACCTTTTTACCCGTGAAAGTATGTCAATCCAAAGGGAAAATATTTTTTCTACTATATGCTGTATGGGATGCTATCGGCCAACAGATGGCGCCACAAGTCGCGCTATGGGTTGTTTTGTTGTCAAACGAGATCTATGTCATAAAATTAACGCGAGCGAAGCCGCGAGGAAAAGCTAGTAATAGTTAAAATACATTTTAATTCATAACCGGTATAAAAAGAGCCATGTACCAATGTAAAATGTACCAAGGGTAGGGTCACATTATATTGGTTGTTTAAAGAAGAAGAAGTAACTACAAATTTACGATTTACAGATTTATTCCTGTACTTGTACTACATCATCTTGCTTCTTGCCAAATTTCATGATTCTAGGACAACCGGAAGTACCCTATAGGTTTTTGGTCGGAACTGTTTTGTACGAAAAACGGAACACAAACGGCTGTATCGTAATTTTGTTATCATAATATTGTATTGTCATCTGATCTACAGTTTTAAGCAAAATTTCAGCTCAATCGGTCTTCGGGAAGTGGTTCAAATTTACGTTCCAAGATTCCACCCTTACATACATACATACATACATACATACATACAGGTCAAGTTAAATAAAAGCTTTTAAAAAGTACAAGTCCTTCCTTACCTGTGCTCAACCTTTAAGTCGTCTAGTTACATTTTTTTTTATGCCACAAAGTTGACAAACAAGCATACGGCCCGCCTGATGGTAAGCATCACCGTAGTAAATTATTAGCCATCCTAGCCGCGCAATATGAATATGACAAGTTTTTATTCTTTTTGCATAACAATATTTAGACGTTGTGTTCTTGACATCACACCTAAACAATGTATTATTTTCTTATTTAGTTTGTATTCAAAAATATAAAACTTTTGTTCCAAAAGTGTGAAATATCACAAATTTGTTTTATAATGCAAGAAGTAAAGTTAGGTAATAGTAAAGTGCTATAACTTATATGTTTGGCATTGAGAATATATTTTTAGAAATTCTTAGAAAATAAAAAAATAAAAACTTTAATATCAACCCTAAACATACAGAGTTGGTTTGACCGTAAAATTATCAGTGATTTTAAATCTACGTAACATCAAAGCAGTTTACTATATTGTATACTTACAAGTACTGGGTTCTTTGGCGGTTCTCCAATAAAACAATCAGCCGTTACGAGGCAAAACACACATGAGCAATTTATTCAATATATTCCGACTGCCTTTTTAAAATAATCTTTTATTCCATTTCACGCATAAAACAGCATTCGTTGGTTTTTGCGTTGTATACCGTCAGTGCAAATCTTTAGAATGTTTGAAGATATTTTTTTGTAAAAATATTTTAATATCTCAATGGGCTGTATCTTTTATGATACAAAACGCATTATTTAATTTTCATATTTCATATCAACCCATAATCATCCCTTAAATCCTAGGAAGAGCCTACTCAGTCACACTGCTCCAATGCGGATTAGCGGACAACAGTGTATTCAAGCTGCCGATGGCCACTATTTGGCCACCGACCGACTTGATTTAACGCATCCATCAACAAATCAAATTAGTACAAATCTGCCGTCTGAACTGGTGGTAGGAAAACATTGTGACGATTCGAAAGAGCTTATTAGGGAGCTCGTATTAGGGAGCCTATTTGAATAAAAATATTCGACGTAATACAAACAATTTAACCTAAGCTAGATTTTGAACAAATTCTCTTACTGGTAAAACACATGTCGATATTATTGATTAAATCAATCAAACCTTCTAATTAAAACTTGGCTTCGACAATAACTTGAACATAATGACAACTGAAAGCCTTTATAACGTGTTACACTTCTGATTTCAATGAACAAAATATGAAATATTAATTATTAGTTAAAGTTTTTGAGTTTGTTTATAAACTAGCGCCCCGTCCCAGCTTCTCACGGGTTTTGTAGCCCACCATACACACGCAGATTGGTCCGGCAGATTGGTCGGCCATCGGACTAATCCGCCTGTGTATGGAAGCGACGAACCGGTTCGCCAGACTGTCAAATGGGTTGGCGTCGGGCTCGCAGGTCCGCGGTTGCGAGCCGCGAGCGCCTGTCGAACCCCACATGCCATACTTCGAGTGGAGGGTTCGTGGAGGGTTCGTGCAGTGTATGGGCAACGCCGGATTGGTCCGCGATCGGGTCCGGGTTGCGAGTCGGGTCCGGGTTCGTGTAGTGAATGGTGGGCTTAAGGTTCCCTATTTTTTTTTTTATGTATAAGCCTATGCCACCCGAGGATAGTGAAGCTTCTCCAACGGTGAAAGAATTTTTGAAATCGGTCCAGTCGTTTTTGAGTTTATTACGAACAAACATACAAATCTTTCCTCTTTATAGTATTACTAGCTTTTCCTTGCGGCTTCGCTCGCGTTAATTTTATGACATAGATCTCGTTTGACAACAAAACAACCCATAGCGCGACTTGTGGCGCCATCTGTTGGCCGATAGCATCCCATACAGCGCCCTCTATAGTACAAAAAATATTTTCCCTTTGGATTGACATACTTTCACGGGTAAAAAGGTAGCCTATGTTGGGCTCTGTACCCCTGACAATATATATACAAATTTTCATAATGATCAACTGATTAGTCAAGCCGTGAAGGAATAACAAACAAACAAACTCACTTTCTCATTTATAATATTAGTATGATTATAGACTAGTGAAACCGTAACTTTGTTTGCGTGTATTTATTTATACACAGTAGCGCCATCTATATTAGACTTTTGATAAAATCCTACGGGAATCGAGTATTTTTCGGGGTAAAAAGTACAGTATGTGTTAATCCAAGGTATCAGCTACCTACATACCAAATATAAATAAATATTGGCCCAGCCATTGAGCGTGAATAAGTAACAAACATGACACATAACTTTCGCCTTTATAATATTAGTTGGATATAAGATTTAATTTACCTATAAAAGTGAATTATTTATACAGAAACATGATGGCCCTGAACAACAAAAGTTAAACGAGGCATGGCTTTAAGGCATTCCATAAATCTAGACAACTGTCGTTTACGCTTGTTTTAAATTTAATTAGCCGTGTTTAAGTCAATTACTGGAATCATGTACGTTTATGCCTTTAAACGTATATCACCTTTGATATATTTCAGAATGATATAATTAATAATTACTTTCTGCAACGCGGAAACTATATGAAAATTGCTACTATCTGCCCACATTTGCTAAATTATAATAAAGAATATCTGTGGCCACGGTTTTGCTGGCATAACTGTCGATTTTCCCTTACTTTTTAGGGTTCCGTAGTAAACTAACAAGGAACCTTTATATTTTCGCCGTGTCCGTCTGTCTGCGGTCTACTTTAGAGACGCTTAATTGTAAAAAGCTTGCAAATAATGTGTAAATAATTATGCCAAATAATAATTTGGCATAAATTGTGTTTTTTTCAAGAGAGAACCCTTTACGTTGCCTGAGCCTGACAGACACTTGGCTGGAGTAGTAGAACATTTATAAAATGGGCTATCTGATGTTGTATTGGGGCCACCCGGAGATCAAATAGGTATTGGGTTGATACAATTTTGAACTAGAAAATTACTGATGTAATTGTTGACAATATTATCTATTGATCTAATGACCTATCGAACTCATAATTCATTGATATATTAAACGATTGACCTATTAAGCAATTGACCAAGTGTTATTTTGCCATATTGACAATGTTATTTGTATTACAAGCTTTTATAATAACTTGAATAGTATTCTACTGCTCTTCCTTGGGTACCAATATGTTTGTTCGGTGCCAATCTTCCAGGTGAAATTTAAAATAACTGGGCGAGTACGTGTCAGGCAGGCCACGCACAATTTAGGGTTCCGTATTGGCTACGCATTGCTTACTTGCAGATGAGTACAATGCCACATTTTATGACATTTTGTTTCATCAAAGAAATCTATACTAATATTATAAAGAAGTAAAGTTTGTGTATTTGTTAAATTGTAAGGGGTAATCTCGGGATCTACTGAACCGATTTTAAAAATTCTTTCACCAATAGAAAGCCACGTTATTGCTGAGTGTCATAGGTTATATAAAAAACCGAAAAATAAAAAGACTTTTATGTGGTAGTCGGTTTTGCAAAGTAAATCGGAGAAAAAACGGTCGAATGAAAGCGTTTCTTACGAACGCCTGTTCTAAAAAAGGATTATTAACATTATGCCCAACGAAGTGGGCACGGGTCAGCTAGTATTTCATAAATTCGTCATTCAAGAAATTCTCTAAGATCGGCGGGTCTATACAATTTCAAGCGCTACCTTGTTCATACAAAATATTAAACGAGCAAGATAGCGCTTTTTTATGCCACAAAGTTGGCAAACAAGCATACGGCCCGCCTGATGGTAAGCATCATACGTGATAGGCTACGGCCTATACCGGGGGTATCACTCACGCGTTGCCAACCCTCCCAACCCCCCCAAGTGGAGCTCTGGAGAACTTACTCACCGTAGGAACACATCACGGTCGAGACCAATGCTATTTGGCTACGATCTTATGTAAGGTGGAGGTCCTTTTCCAGACGGGCTGCTCCGATTTGAGCGGATTATCCGCTGTGCCCTACCTCTCTTTCAGCTTAAGATTGAGACAGATTTTAACTGTTTTTATTACGAGAATAAACAAGCTGTACAGACAAGTTTATTACGAGAATAAACAAGCTGTACAGACAAGCTGAGTGCTATTCGCTGGGTGCGCGACGGCAGCGCCAACTAGCGGATGAACTTTAGGCGGACTCTGAAGTGTCAAATGGCGAGTTGTCATTACGAATAGTAAAATAAACAAAGAAATATTTTCAATGAAACGTCGTATTTAAAATCGTTTATTGTAATAGTCACTTAACATTCTCATACTACATCGATAATTAAACAATAAAAGTGTTATTTTATAGGTTAACTTACTTTTTCTTCTTGACGGCTGTTATCCATTTCATTCGTTTTTCTTGTTTCCAACGTGCTTGTGGAAATTTGTAGAATTTACAAGCACTGTTTACGCCAGTGTTTTTACAGTTATCAACACAGCAGGTATCGTGACCCATATTTCTTTATTTTTAACGAAATACAATAAACAACAACACTCCACTATGTATACGCAAGGATGACATCCGCCGCGAGTTCCTTTTTTAGCCACGGCGGGCGCTGCGATCGATTCGTCTGTCCCTACTCCCCGCTTTGCACCCAGCGAATAATATTTTCTAATATAACACACAGAAAATACTAATGATATCTATGTATATAATATTTACAATTCAATGTCCTGACTGATTGATTTAACTATTAAATGCACTGCCCAAATTCCTTTCGACGTTTATGGGTATATCAAGAAAAGATTTTTCAAAATTCTCACGGGAAAGCGAGATATACGCAAACGAAGTTGCGATGGTTTTACTAGTATACATCATTGAGGTATATTCATGGAGTACAGGTACTATACCTATATCAAAATGAGTTATACAAATATTGTGCTTTTACGAAACGAATAATGTGACATATGTTTATCTCTGTTTAACAAAGGGTCATCTCTCGTATGACAAAAAGGGATAACTAACTCAAACATTTCTATTTCTGGAAACATCGAAAAATTATTTGCGAAATTTTGACATGTGGCACCTGGACGCCATTGTTAAGTCAGTTGTTGTGTAAGTACTCAAGCTGTCAGTTCGTCAAACAAAGTTGATTTTTAAACAATAACTTTCAGTTTTATGTGAAACAGTGTGGATTATTTTGCTTTATCACAATAGCAATTATTAACAAACATGCCTGTATGTTGCATTAAGCGATGTAACGCGAGGAATAGTAAAAATCAGCACCAGTTAAGTTTGCATAGGTTAGTATTCTATTTTCTCTTACTGTATGTCGTGTATTCCGTTTATTTATTATTAAGTGTTAAGTAAATAGGTTTTAAAGAACAAAGAAACCTTAAGTAATATAAAATTTCATGTATATGCTTTTATTTTTGTATTTAATTTTCCATGTTATTGTTTACATAGTGTTGTGAAAAAGTATCGAAATTTCCTATGATAAAATACTTTTCTTGTAATATTTTTCGGAAAAAAAGTCATCACTAATATCATTAAGATGAAACAAATTAATCAGTAACTAGTTTTGATTCATACAATCATCGGCATTAAACAGCATAATTATATGTGTAATATGCTTATATTGTACTGTTATTTTGTTTCAAGGTTCCCCAAAAATACAATTATGAGAAGGAAGTGGCTAGATGCCATTGGTACTGAGAATATAAAAAACTGTCGAGAACTCGCAATATGCTCGTTGCATTTTGAAGAATCATGTTTTAATAGAACACTTAATCGAATAAGATTAAAGGACTAAGCGATACCATCATTGTTTTCTTTGGTAAGAATTGTGAATAGGTGGTATAAAAGTTTGTTAGGAAGCTTATTAAATATGGATATTAAGAGTAATAATTGTAGCTATGTTTGTCGGGATTGCTCTTTAGGGTTCCGTAGTACTACAAGGAACCCTTATAGTTTTGCCATGTCCGTCTGTCCCTCCGCGGTCCAGCGCCGAGACGTTTAAAGCTAGAAAGCTGTAATTTGGTATGTATACATTGATTAACAATGTTAACAAAGTGCTGGAACAAAATTTTGAATAATATCTTTTTTTAAGGTTAACATGTAAAGATGGAATGGTTTTTTTTTACCCACCCTATGTTGTGGGGTATCATTAGATAGGTCTCTTCAAAACTTACAAATGTGATAGAATATGATATTGGACTCATTTTCAAACAAGCAAAGCACAGTAAATACGGAGCCCTACACTGTGCGTAGCCCGACACGCACTTGACCGGTTTTTTATTTTAATTTTACATATTAACTCACATGAAATGAATAAAAATTTATTTTATTTCCAATCAAAGTAGTTTTCCTTTAATCCCACTTCCCACTAATATCATAAAATCAAAAGTTTGTGAATATGTTTGTTACCTCTTCACGCTCAATTGGCTGGGCCAATTTTTATGACACTTAGGTTGTTGATAACTTGTAATAAATAATACATCAACACCGAAAAGTCGAAACAGAAATTAGCGGTCTACCACGTTACTATTAGTTGTTATTTATGTGTGACACAGCTAATTAATTTCCTTTTCTACAATGTGATTTATGTGCTATTTATTTAAAAAGGCAAAAAATTGAGTAGCCATTAAGCAAACTTAATCACAATGTTAACGTAATGTTTTTTTTCGATATCGATAGTTTAATTTTATCATATCAACCGGGGCATCTCTAACACCGGCTTGTGATTGGTCGGCTCATGGAAGCCATATTTATGGTAAAAGTTTAGGTGTGACCACTATTCTTGTAGGTATGTTGTATCCTCTTCTTTATTTAATCTGAGGTATACATATATTGTTATATTTCTTTTACACAATACGGGCGTGTTTAACATTGAATCGAAAATCTTTGCGAAAGAATTGAAAACAATATAGTGTAAGGCTCGCTCACCTTGACATTTTGTTTGGCGCAGTGATATAATATTGTAACAAAAATGCATTTATTCGTAGGTAGGTAGTGGTGCTAATTCTGTTGTACATTTAACTAGACTAACCTAATTTTGACAGGACCAAAGGTGTTGTTGTCCTTCCTTGGTTTACAATTAGTGACAAGGATAGCAACACTTCTAGTCCTGTCAAAATTAGTTTAGTCTAGTTAAATGTACGTACAACAGAATTAGCACCAATATATGACTACGTACGATGCAGAAGGAAACATAGATACATTTATCATTGTTATTCTACTAACTTGTAACTTTTTTATGTTATACATAAGCAAGCCGGCCACGTGATAAAAAATTACTAAAATGATGCTCGAGTCTGTTGATTATTAATTAGATAATTATTGTTGAATGTCAGATAAGAATTGATTTAGCGATAATCGTTTGGGAAGGCTGCCTCTGAATTCTTCCACCGGCACCGCCTAAATAAATCCCAGTCCTCCCAATAAAAGGTACTCGGGTCTTACGTTTTACAAATAAAAATAAACTAAATCATACATACAGTGCAAGTTAAATAAAAGCTTTTAAAAATATTTTTATTGTATGATATCCATTTTGCGTGCGTATCTTTTAGCTCCAATGAGTCATACCTACAAAGCCATTCTAACTTACGCTTTTAATACTTAAAAATGTAGAGCCTATTTATCTAATAATTTTTTAAAGTACCTACACTTTCACATCGGTATGTATGTCTTCTAAAGAAAATAATAAAAACACTAATAAAATTGTACGCATTCTTTCCACGGCCGATCCGCTGTTTACAGACTTGTTTGCGGCAATAAACCTTTTTTGTCCCTTTTCAATGTTGAAAAGGCAATCGGCGAAAGAAAGAAAGGTGCGTGGTGTCGTTGCGTAGTCGCCGCTGACATTGTCAAGGCCGCTCGAGGCCGCGTGCGCGTTGCATGCGCAGCGCACCCGTTCGGTGCACACTACACGATTTCTACGAGAATATAATCAAATTCAAAACTTATTCTTATTAATGTATTTATTTCTTCATGTAAGCTTCATGTGGATTGTGGTATAATACATTTTGATCTTATATCTAAAAGTAGCTCCTTGACATGAGCCAGTCCCCTCTTCCCCACTGGGCACTATGGGCACGTGCCCAGGGCCCCGCGATCGAATGGGGCCCCCTAGTTCCTGCCAGATTACCAAATGATAACCGATATTTAGGTATTACCGAAAAACATTAATTTTGAAGAATCTGATGATAATGACTTACTACAATACCTACGCTTATTATCCACTCCACTAGACAGTCCCAGCAACTATAGTTTAGTTACCACTCTCAACAGTCCCGAAAGTTCCAAATTTGAGCGACAGATCCTACACCTCCCGAGACATAAAAAAATATATATCTCGTAAATTATTACACTTATTCTAATAAGAAAACTAGTACTGTTTAGCTAGATAAATTATCTTTCAATAAAATAATATAACAACATACGAAAACTTTTATATAAGGTATATTTTTAGCGTTTAATTTCAACATGAGAGGTTTTTTTTTACGACTTTGAGATTTACGGGCCTATTAATCCACTTTCGTTTTCATAATAGAATTTTTCTTATCAGAATCTTATTAGAAATCTACTTACCTTTCTGGAAATATACTTATTGTATACTATATCTATACTAGGCACTTTCACAATTTTCACTTAACTTTCACTTTTTTTCGATAGGTATGTACTTTGCTGTGGGTCAAACACCTTGAAATTTGTTAGAAATTAATGGTATTTCTGCAAATACACGGTCAAAATATGGTTTTAATTAACGTAAGTCGTTGTTTTATACATATTTCTACACATATTTATTATAAAACCAATAAATGGCGCCGCCAGTCACCTATTGATTCACTGCACTTTTCACTTGTTAATATTTCAAATTTAATACTTTACCTACAGTCAGTTATTTGTAAATATGAAACCTTATTTATATAACGATCGTTTGCATGTATAAATTATAACAAAGCATGCTTTAATTTCATAAAATAGTCTCAACAGTCCCAGCAACTCCGCTTGCTGGACGACTGACTGATGACTTTTGACTTTGGCATTTTTTTTCTAAATTTTTTGCTACTGGAGTGTTACAAGTTAAGAACGCTACGCTACTTCTCATTTTATTCCGGGCAACACAAAAAATACTCGTACGCCAGAGCCGTACCATTATTATTTAAAAAAATAAAATGTATAGACGATACGCGAAATTTTTTTGTGGCTACAAATGTGACCGCGGACTGTCGAGGTTTTTGGAGCTTGGCTACATTTTTAGCCAGGGACTTTTGAGTGGAATTAGCTTTAGTTTGCCGCATGCGGATAGCTATTCCTTGTACGACATAGCTTGAACTTTTTGACAGATGGGTCAGTGATGGGAAACAGAAAATATCTATTGGTGTAAAAAATGTGTTGGCTAAATATGTGGCTGTATGTATGTTTTAAACTATTCAAAATAAATAAATTCATTCGTCAATCAATTTTATTGCACTAGACATAAAAACATTTTTTTCAGTTTTTGTTTTCAGTTTTTCTATTTAAATTTTACTTCGAAGCAATAAAAACCACTTAAAACTTTCGGAAAATGCTTGAGTCCTTAACAGGTACTTTTATGTTGTGTGTCTATTCTTATGATTATTATCAATTTTTAATATTATTAAAATAAGAAAATATTGTTCGTCGTTGCAAAGTTATATCGATTTCAGATTTGACATCCGTCAAAAAGAAAGATCAAACTAATAAATAAACAGGGTATAAGTACTCCACTCTCTCTCAAAAATGAGCTTTTCCGATATTAGTATATTTAGGTTAATTTAAATACCTATATGTAAGTATAAGAATACAATTAAAAGAAAAATTATTAAATTAAAAAAAGAAGAATTATTTGATGCGGTGTGGTTTATGTCTTAAAGAAACCTATTCGAACGTCATTCGTAATACCAAAGACAAAAAAGGGGAATTCCCGACTCCCGATCGTCGTTTGACTTGACGAACGGGAATTGCCTTCAAGTATTTGTCTGCGATGTTGTGGCGTTTGTTTTGTTTGTAGTTGTTAGTTTGTTACTGACTGTGCTTGAGCTCTGACAAAAAAATAGTATTGTTTGATTAAATCGTCGTTTGTCTGTTTTGTGTTAGCGAATATTTTCGTTATAAAATTAATTAAATACTGAATTATAATATAAAATGTCGAAACGGTCATATCCTAGTGGATCTGAAAAAAGGAAAAAAGCTCTACATCAGAAAGAAGTAATTGAAAAGTTACCAAAATTAACATCATATTTTACTACTACTACTGGAGAAACTTCTGTAAGTAGCAATCAACTCATAAATGTTCCACATGATGACTCAGCTCAATTACAAATTGCGGGAATTTCTAAACCTTCATGTTCCAATTTTGAAAAAGAGATTGAATCAGAAAGCGACTATTCCTACGACGAAAGTGCAACGACTTCAGTAACTTCACTAAAACCGACAACTCCAACTGTGTCAATTGAACAGCAGTTTTCCAACACAGAAGAATTAATATCGCACGATCCCGCCGATTATTTTCACGAAAAGTTTGTTGAAATAAATCGCGAAATTTTAATTCGTAAGGGACCAGTATATTTTCAAAATAAAGATTCTGACTTTTCCGAGGCATCCAGAACCTACAAAGATGGTAATAAATTAGTGACGAGATATTTCAACAAAGCATTATTTATTCGCAAATTAAAGAACAATGAAAGCGTCGAAAGAAAATGGTTGCTGTATTCGCCTTCCAAATGCTCTGTATTTTGTTTTTCATGCTGCTTATTTAACCCAACTGATGTTAATCTTTGCTCTCGGAATGGATGTAATGATTGGAAGCATATTAATCACATAATTTTAACACATGAAAATAGCCCAGCGCATAAGCAATCTATGATGACTTATCTGGCACGAAGTAAAGCGGTTGGTAGAGTAGATATAGAGTTATTATCTCAACATCAAAAGGAAGTGGATTACTGGAGAAACGTACTTAAACGGATTGTAGCTGTTGTAAAATTTTTGGCATCGAGAGGGCTTCCATTTCGCGGCGACAATGAAATCCTAGGATCTCCAAACAATGGAAATTATTTGGGTTGTGTGGAATTATTGAGTGAATTTGATCCATTTCTTGCAGATCACTTAAAAAAATTTGGGAATCCTGGAAAGGGTAACATTTCTTATTTATCAGCAAATATCTGTAATGAGTTTATTGAAGTAATGGGAAAACAGGTTCTAAAAAAAATTATAAATGAAGTTAAATCAGCAAAATATTTTTCCATAAGCGTTGACAGTACGCCCGATCTGTCTCATATTGACCAGCTAACTTTCATCATTCGATACGTAAAAGACTGTGTTCCTGTTGAAAGGTTTTTGAAATTTATACCTATTAAAGAGCATAAATCTAAGTATTTAGCGGAGACCATCTTAAATTTTTTAGAGATACATGATATTCCCATAAAAGATTGCAGAGGACAAAGCTACGACAATGCTTCAAATATGTCGGGAAAGTATAGTGGTCTACAAACAAGAATCAAGGAAAAATGTGAATTTGCCACCTTTATACCATGTGCAGGACATTCACTAAACTTGGTAGGTGTCCATGCTGCTAAGTGTGTACCGGAGGCATCACAGTTTTTTGAAATAGTTCAGAAAGTGTACAACTTTTTTTCGGGCTCTACCCACAGATGGAATATTTTAACAGAACATTTAGGTTCAAAAAAAGTTGTTAAGAGTCTTTCACAAACCAGATGGTCAGCCCGAGCTGATGCAGTAAGTGCTTTGCATGGGGGTTATAAAAGAATATTAGAAGCTTTAATCACCATCTTAAACGATACTGAACAGGCACGAGAAACAAGAGACGAAGCCTTTAGTCTGTCTAGAAAAATGGGAAATCTAGAATTTATTATACTGACGGAAATCTGGAGCACCATATTGGAAAGAATAGACAAAACAAGTAATTATCTTCAGAAAGAAACAATAACACTGGACGTTGCAACCAATTTGTTGACTTCACTTTATGATTTTATTACTAACCTCAGGGATAAATTTGATAACTTCGAATCATCTGCCAAAGAAAATAACCCAGAATCTGACTACAAGGATCTATCTCAAAGAACAAGACGTAGAAGCTCACGGCTGGAATTTTTTGATGGCTCTGCGCCATCAGTCCAATTGAATGGAAAAGAGCGATTCAACGTAGAAACCTTTCTCCCAATAATCGATACCTTGAGTGTTCATCTAAAACAGCGACAAAGTTCATATGAGACCGTCAGTCAACGTTTTAGTTTATTTTTTCACTTAAAAACTCTGAATTCCGAAGAGATACGACAAGGATGCAAAGAATTTTCTCAACTCTATTACGAAGATGTAAATGAAAAAGAGTTAGAAATAGAATGTCAACATTTAAAAGAATACTTAAAAAATGTTCAGAGTGAAAATGAAGCATCTAACAGTGTACAGGAAGTATATAATCTATTAAAGCAAAACAAAATTGAAGACACATTTCCTAACGTAGAAATTGCATTGAGAATATTTTTAAGTATGATGGTAACTAACTGCAGCGGAGAACGCTCCTTCTCCAAATTGAAACGAATAAAAAATGAATTAAGAAGTACAATGCTTCAAGAGCGATTAACTAGTTTGTCGCTGATGTCCATAGAATGTGATATTCTCAATACCATAGATTTTGAAGATGTGATTAACGATTTTGCTCATCTTAAATCTAGAAGGGTACCTTTGCAATCAACATAAAATTAATCTAAGGATTTTAAGTTAAGCGAGTTACTTTTGTAGATTATTTTTTATATTTCCTATTTTTTTATAGTTAGTAACTAAATAAAAATAAATTTAGAACCTTGTTTGTCTTTCTTTATCTATTGTAACTAAATAGTGTTTTCTCAATGTCATAGGGGCCCCATGATCATAATGTGCCCAGGGCCTCAAATAGTTTAAAGACGGCATTGACATGAGCCCTGCAAGGGCATTGCAACATTAATAACTTTATAGAGTAGGTCTTCAGACACTTTCGTGAAAGATTACATTATAATTTATTTTGTGTAATTAATCTCCTCTATAAACTACTACTATTTCGGAAAGAAAAGCAGAACATTTACGTTCAAATGCACATTAATATTACAAATGCAAATTTTTATAAAAGGTGGCATTGGGATGGAAACCAGGGAAAGATAATATTGTGATACTTTTTATTCCGGAATTCAGGAATAGGAATGGAAGTGTGCGGTTAAGTCGCGTTTATAATGTACTAGCTTTTCCCCGCGACAAAAAAAAACATATTTCAAGAGAGTAATGGAGCCTGCTGCACCGACATCTTTTTAGAGAGATAAAGAAAAGTTAGTAAAGAAACATACAAGAAGGAATAGAGCAGAACTTTTTAATAAATAAGTATGTAGAGATTTAGTGTACATACCATGTTGATAATCCCTTCAAATGCCCTTGAAGAAAATATTACACAATACAGACAGAGTACCAATTTACGAATTGTAAATTAACGGACAAGCTTTGTCCGATTTCATAACCCTTTGCAGCATCTCAATAATAATTATACCTTTCGATCATAAAAAATGATTCACCTCTTTTTTTTTAATTTGACAAATGTGATTCAGCGGACTTATAAATTATTCAAAATCTTATGGCGTGCCAAGCGCATAGTGTGGGTGCACGGTGCAAGGCGTTACATAACAGAGCGAATGCGATGCGTTCCGTTGCGCAAGCACCGCGTCCGGGTATCGTAACGGTCCACGGGCAATCCGGAATGCCGGCGATTTGACGCGGGTTGCCACATCGCCACACATTTGTTATTATCCGAAGGTCGTTGTAACGTTGCATTTTGGACGCAATTAATCTCGTAATGGAAGCATCTGGCGCCGGCGCGGTGCACGCCGTGTGAAAGCGCCACTATATATATATCTTGATCAATCTTGAGATACTGCTAAGTCACTTTTTGCAAGCAGTCTTACCGATAACAGTATTATTAATTTATAGATTCAAGCTTATCGGATACATGTATGTACATCACAATTTCAAGCTATGCCATTATCGCTCAAATAGACTAGACGAACATATCTATGAAAAATTAAAAAACTTTTCATTGCAAAAATACATAAAAGACAACACGATGAATATACAAGACACAAAATAAAACCTAAATTATAATTGGCTCTCTTCAAGTTCCACGTTAAAATGTTTATTACACCGCGACATTTAAACATTAAGACAATTTTGTTTATGATTGGTTATGGTAATGTTAACCCTCACTCACTGAATATCCGTATCAATTAATTGCGGACTCTTGACCACCACTACGTCACCATCCGACGTCAAACCTCTACCGTGGCCGTGAATTGGCGTGTCACGCAGACCACTTTCGCTAATGAGTCCACATAGCACGCACATCATCAAATACATGAAGGCGTAGTCAAACAAACAAGTGACTGTATTATGGGGGGTTAATTTTGATAAGCCTACTACAATTTGGACGAATTTACATAATCTAAAATATTTATGGAGAAACGCATGATGAAATGAAATCAAAAAGTCGATGATTTGTCATAAACAGTTTTTTCATTTTAGTGGCAGTACAACATATAATTTTAGAACACTCTATTTATGATGAAAGGAAAAAATATATATGGAAGCATGGAATTTATTATGGGAGCAGTGGAGACGGGTATCGATAGACAAGAACTTTGTAGAGACACTCTAGGCCAGTTTATTGTCATTTTAAAAGATATTTCTAAATGAAAACCGCAGGTGACCCAAAAGCTGACTGTCTTCCTTAACGCATCTCTTGTGCCATGCAGCGAGGTAGCAAACAGATTCCCTGATAAATCTGCTCTTAGCCAACGTCTTCCAACTATATGTACCATCCATCTATATCCACCATCAGCCGGAGCGGAGATTTTAGTGATCAAGCTGCTGCGTAATCTAAATAAGATTACTAGTCAAACACAGATCTTTCGCTTTTGTTTTAGCGTACGATCATACAAACAAACATTAGTTTCCTAGTTTAGAAATACATCTGCTTTAACTATGATATACTTATCGAATAGACATATGCAAATACTGTCCATAAATTTGGATAAATTTATGAGATCGGTCAGAGGAATACCGTTAATAGATTCTTAACCCGACGTAATGTCCACATTAGTCATCATTCGTCATGGTTACATTGCATTGCAGTAACTGTTATTTTAGTAAGATAAAAAAAAACTAAAGTTTACTATTCTGGGAGGTTACGATTCTAATTAACGGAATAAATTGTTCTTGGAAAGCTGAAGCAATAATGATACTGGAGACTGGACCAATATCACCCTCTCTCTTACGGAATACTGTCATCCAGTGGCGGATTATCCTTAAGGCAAACTAGGCACGTGCCTAGGGGCGCCAGGTAACAAAGGGGCGCGTGGAATTTTTAAACGAATAAAAAAATTACATAAAATTTGATGGATTTCCACCTGTTAGGAAACTCGATTGAGCCCTTCGAGCATGGTGCTAAGTCCTCCAGCGACTATCCGCCATGATCACGATGTCGTCGGCAAATCGAAGGTGAGTGCTATTCTTGACGTTGATGCCGAATCCTTTCCAGTCCAAAAGCTTAAAGGCATCTTCCAGAGCGGTCGTGAACAGTTTTAGAGATATGTCATCTCCCTGTCTCACGCCTCTGTGTAATGGTATTGCCATCGTGTTCTGTTCCTGTACTCGAACTGACATGGTGGGATTTTTGTATAAGCAC
The DNA here is from genome assembly GCA_905163395.2 of Endotricha flammealis. Lineage (NCBI taxonomy): Eukaryota > Metazoa > Arthropoda > Insecta > Lepidoptera > Pyralidae > Endotricha > Endotricha flammealis. Next base: position 10,778,045 of record LR990861.1, on the reverse strand, counting down.
GTCAACGCTTCGATATAACTTGCGAGCGAGACGATTCGTGTTGACCCTTGAGAACAGCTTGTAGACGTGGCTCAGAAGCGAGATAGGTCTATAGTTCTTCAAGAGGGTTTTATCGCCCTTTTTAAAGAACAGAACCACCATTCTTCTGTTCCACGCCTCAGGCGTTTTGCCCTCGAATAACACGGAATTAAAGAGCTTCTGCAGGACTTTAAGTACCGATGTACCACCCGCTGTCAGAAGCTCTGGAGTGATTCCGTCCTCGCCCGGCGCCTTGTTGTTCTAAAGCTGTTTAAGAGCCATCCTAATCTCGTACAAGCTGATGTCCGGGATGTCTTCGGTGTAATGTTGGGTTAGCGTGGCTCTTGGGTCCCTCGCAGTTCTGCTGCTGACGGGTTTGGTGAATGAGCCATCATAAAGCTGCCCGTCGAACCTCGACTTCCTTGAACACCTCTGCCGTCGTTTACGCCATGCTACCATTCTTCGTCTTAAGCTTAGTCAGCCGGCTCTGCCCAATAATGTCTCTTGCGAACACTTTCGAACCTTTATTTCGCTCAATCGATTCCTTGATGCATTTAGCATTGAAGGAGCGAATATCGTGTCGCAAGGACTTTGACATGGGGTCTAAAAATGAACATGGACAAGACGAAGATCATGTCGAATGTCCATGTCACACCCGCCCCGGTCTCAGTTGGAAGCTCGATCCTCGAAGTTGTTGACGAGTACCTTGGACAAACCATCCAATTAGGTAGGTCTAACTTCGAGAAAGAGGTCAATCGACGAATCCGACTCGGGCAGCTTTCGGGAAATTACGGCATATCTTCTCGTCCAAAATTCCTCAATGCTTGAAACGAAGAACCTTCGAGCAATGTGTGTCGTATGGATTCGAGACGTGGTCGCTCACTATAGGCCTCATAAGAAGGCTAACGGTCACTCAGCGAACCACTGGAAACGTTTGGGGGAGGCCTATGTCCAGCAGTGGACAAATTGTGGCTGAGATGATGATGATGAGATGGATTTCCATGTTCGTTACTATTATCTTGGAGTGATAAGAACAGCCTCGTCTTTAATATAAAGTGACAAGTTTGACAGACCCGGTGGTCGAGTGGCTAACAATGGTCACTTTATCTCTAGGGCCGCGGGTTCGAATCCTGCGCAAGGCAAAGATTTGTGTGCATGAACATGTCTGTTTGTCTTGGTCTGGGTGATTCCAAGTATAATAAGTATTCTTTTATAAAAAAAAGTATTTATATGTATTTATCAGCAATCTAGTACCGATAACAGCTTAGTTGCTTTGTTTGGGACTTGATGGCGTTTTGTGATTCGTCCAAGAATTTTTATTTTATTTATGTAGTGCAGGTATATAAAACGTATGCAATGAGACAGATAAAATACAGTCATTTATGTTTACTATTACCCGTGGTATTTAATAAAAATTTTGTAATATGGCCGCTAGGGGCGCCCATGCGGTGCTTGCCTAGGGCGCTCTCGACATTTAATCCGCCTCTGCTGTCATCCTAGGGGCTCCGTTAGTATTGGCAGTGATCTTCTGATGCTAAAGGTCACGGGTTTGACACCTGATTATGTTGTAAGTCTTGGAGAGTTTATGCATCACAATAAAAAATATTTGAACATTGATTGATTCTGATTAATTCAAAATAGGTCCTGCATAGATTAGTGTGGTCACATCTTAATGACTATTTAACCTACTTATTTTATCATTACCTACATAAAGAAGTAGAATATCGTTTAAGGTATTATGTCGAATGTAAGAAGATCGTGGGAATTTGTTTCGCCCAGTTTTCGCCTCGGGCCGATCGAAGAAACATAATGAGCCTATTGTTTACTTGTCGCACTATTGAGTCAATGGAGAGGCAAATTAGCGCGAGTATTTTTAATTTAATATTATAATAATCGAAAAAACCCCTCTACATCCCACTACTAAAGTCCATAAGTGGGAAGATATAGTCAGAAATCTGCTTGAGAAATCACTTTGGGCATAATTTAGAAAAACAGATACCATGTCATCTAAGGAAACTATAATTTATTTTGCTAAATCACATGAAACTTTTTACATGACGGAACAAAATCATTAATTTAATTAAAACCAGTAATGTTTTCTACATTAATTTTGCTCATAACATTAATCCTTGTCAACTTACGCTTGAGATGAATTTTCTTAGTAAAACTTTATAGCAGATTTTATATGAAGTAAGACAATTTCAGATGAAATCAAATCAAATCAAATATCTTTATTTGTGAGTACAGGAAAATCAAAGTTAAAACAATAGTATAAATGGCACTCTGTATCCTGCCAACACCATGGCGTACAAATTTTACAAGTATTGAATTTAAATCTGTGAATTATTACAATAATGTACAATAGATAAAATAAAATTGAAATTGAAATGCATCAGTCAACAAATCCTCACTTAAAGTTTGTCACTTAGGTAATCACTTAGCTTGTAGTAGCATTTTTGTATTAATATGTTATGGAGGTTCTTTTTAAAAGTAATTAAATCTGATGTCAGTAATAACGACTTAGGCAATTTATTATATATGACCGGTGCCCTTCCGAATACACTGGCATTCATCAATGTGGTCTTATGATTGAACAAGGACACTTTCATGCAATTTCGTGCTAGTGTACACTTGTGATGAGATACACTTCAATTTATTTTAACATCATCAACAAATATTTCCTCAGCAGCTTTTTAATAGGTATCTGTATGTTTATATTTCCGTGTGTCTGAACAAATTACGGTATTTTAGTTTGCATTTGAGTCCTTGGTGGTCGGAGGAATAAGAAAAGACGCAGAGAGCCCCTGGATGCAGGCCGCTGGATGCAGGCCGCTGGATGCAGGCCGCTGTCAACTGGTCGTGCTGGAGAAGTTTGGGTCAGGCCTATGTTTATTTGTGGACTCTTGTGACTGAGATGATTTGAGTCCATGAATGGTGTAAAATGTGTAAATTCACAAATTAATTTAGATTCTGTAAAAAATGATTGTTTAGAAAATATGAATAAAAAAGCGGAATGTCGCATTTGGTGGTAGCCAATGAGATAATTTATAAAATATTCAAATTTATGAATATATCAAAAAATATTGAAAGTTATCATTTGGTATATTTACCATAATTCACTGGGAACTAAACACAACACAACGAACATAACGAACTGAAATTCGATTATATAAAAAAAATTGCCGGTAGCAAACGAGACACATTGATTGTGGCTTAAACGGCGGAAATTCTACTCGTGTTAACAATTTTATATGTTAATTTACATATGCAGAAAGCATTGATCACAAAATTGGTGTTTCCTGCGCAAATCTCAGGCCGGAATAAGATCATTTCACATTCTACAGTTCCTGTCTGACACGCGACGGACGGAAGCGGTAATTACGATGTCCACATCCTAATATTTTAGCTCGACGAGTCACGTCTATAAAGCAATCAGAGGTGTCAGATTTTTTTTTTTATTTGTATTCGGATTTATATTACAGAAGGTATTAGTATAGACAAGCGTTTATTTCGGCTTAAATTTTATATTATGGTTATAACCCGAAATAAGCAAGATATTTTATGGTCTGGACTGGAGAATGGCTGATTTTTATCCCGGAAAAACATCTCATTTCCGCCGGAAAAAAGTTTTTTAGTAGTTTTTCCAAGAACACATGATTAAAACCCTAAATGGGAAAACTACAGTGGTAAAGTTTTCCCATAAGTAACTCTCATAGATAATCAACATTTGGTATTTTCATCGATTCTATCTTTAAATAGTAGTACAGACACATCTGATTTTCCTTAGAAATCTGTCTGCCCCTAATTAATTGAGAAAATATCTAATTACCTGTCGTGTATACATTCTCGGCGTATCACCGGAAGTCGCTGAACATTTCCAATGTGCTGGAATGCCGGCCGTCGCGTCGGCGGTGCGGCGCCACGAAAATGCACTTAAGCCCTTCACACACTTAGCGATTATCGGAATAGACGGATCTGAGATGCGGATTTTTGATGACGATAAAATGAGTTAGTATTTCGACGAATTGAACGGTTATGTTGTACACAGCTTAACTGACACTCAAGTAAAGTTTCCCTTATTTCATTCAGATGAAACTACAGTAATAAGAATTTAATCAGGTAATCGTAGTATTCACACACATGGTGACCAAATAATGTGTTTTTCCATAGGAACAAAAAATTTTGTTTTGTTGCGGGAATCGAACCTGCACCGCACAAGTGCCTAATTAATTAGTGATTAGTATAATTAACCACGTAAGAATGTTTCACAAATTTGAAATGCGTGTTTATTTATTATTTAAACAATGAATGTTCACACGTCCGTTGAAAATAATTTAAAAACAAAATTGTTTGTCTGTTTCGTATTACAGGTACACTGGCAGATAGCATAAGTTAATTACTTTGTCGAACTTCAACAATAGAATTCATTGTCCGCTAGTTATAAATATTTTCGTCAAACCGTTTTAGTCATGTGCACAAGCTTTAGTTGACAAATGGGGCATCCAGTTAAACAAGTCTAATGAATTTAAATTATTTTAGTGGCGTTACCTACTATTACATTCACAGTAATTCTAAATTTAGGGTCATTGATTAAATAAATAGATAATATACTATTCACCTAATTTCCAACGTGGACACATTAACAAATTGGATGATAGTTTTACGGTCAAAACGTACTTAATAAAATATATTATAATGTGTGTGTGTAACACTGCGCACAGAAGTGTTGAATTATACGCCGAGATCAGTGGCTAATACTGCGTTTGTAAATTACCTATGCTTGTATAAGCTCGTAGGGTTTCAATATAATCCTATGTGTGTTATGTGTGTAAAGTGCAGCAGAAGAGTTGTTCTTGTTGCGTAAAATTAACAGATTTCAGTGCAGCAGAACTTCCCTTATTTGCTGTAGAATATTATTTTGTTATAGAATATTCTTAATATTGCTTTCAAAGTTAAAAGATAGTTCTCAACTACATTGCCTATAAATACCGTTGTTACTTCTCAACGAAATTACATCACAAAATCTACTTTTCTCCATCCATATTTCCATTAGTCTGAAAGAAAGAATCATTTCAAAGTAACAAGATACAAATCTAGAAATGTTTCTAGTTGGAATTGTACAAAAGTTGCGTGCAAGAATTACAGAAATAATTTTCCATAGTACCTACTTGAGTTCTGTCGATATATCTTCTAGTTTAAAAACTATACTCAATTAAAAATGACCAATCGAATGAAAATCAAACCACAAACGACTTTTCATAACGTCTTAAGATAAGTACTTTGTTATTTTTTTCACCCAGGAAATGCTGTTATCTCATGCACGATACCTTCCAGTGGTTGGAGGACTTATGTGGCACTCTCATAATAATATATGTGGAGTGTGGATATATGTAAGTACTATTATTGTATGTGTCACAGTAAAAATTGGAAACAATAAAGTTTCCAGAAAAACTTTATGGTTAAATTTATTAATGGTTTCATTTTCCCACTGCAAGTGTGAGCTAAAAATACTTTAAGTCTAAGGTTATCTCCTTCGTTTTGCTATTTTTAATTTGTGTACGCAGTACAAGCTAATATTTTGAGGAATTTATTCACTCTAGAAAACCCCCATGTATTTCACGAAAACATGGACACCTATACAACAAAAAGTAAAATAGCATTGTTAAGCGAAGTGTACACGACCGACATATCCTTAAATAAATGACCTGCTTAAGGAGAGCGTCATTAGCGGCCGCGGTTGGGAAAGGAAACACATGCACAATCACTAACGAACTAGCTAACCTGCATGACTAACGAAGGGTTTAAATGAATCACCAATACAACATTCGCTTTTTTGTACAGTTAACTGAAAGTAAATAAAGCTTTATATTTGTACAAAAAAAATGTAAATGTGACTTTTGCATTGTGAGTGCACTTTTATTCCTTACATCGCATTTCACATATTATTATGGCCATTTGATCGCTACACTAACTTTTTAACTTGCGTGCACTATACAATATTTATATGAATCTTGTAATTAGATACTACAATAATTTCATTCCAATAATGTCTATTTCCTTCCTCTTTTAATTCTCTCTCCTTCAATAAAATTCCCTTTTCATTTACTCTATAATGACTCTGTGTAACATTTTCTGCACTATTATTGCATGTATGAAAAATAAAGTCAACTTGTTTTTCGTAAAGGGCACCATAATATCCCTGATTGATTAAAAGGGGAGCCATGTCCGAGGGCCGTGTAATGGTTACGTTACTACGTAACACGGACTTATTATTTTTTATTGGTTCTGCTGAACCCAGTACATGCAGATGATACGCATGAGTTTTCAACGTAAAAATAAAAAAAAATTACTATCGCCATATTTTGATTTAGGGTCGTTTTTATGTTTGGTGGTTGCAGTAAACCAATTAGATAAACTGTTAGTTTTTGTATAATAATATATGACTGTAACAAAGAAATAGGTAAAAAAACATTGATTTTTATAATTACATAAAAAATTATGTGAAAAACTTCATTCTTTAGTATTCTAGTCAGTTTGGATTGAATATAGAGAAAACAAAAAGATGTTTCAGCCACATAAAAATATACTTCAATTTACTTTATTTATCTATTATTTTCTTGATAGTCGATACAAATATCTAGATTGTATTTTTGTTTTTAATCAAAAGTAACACTATCCTAATCCACTATACAAATGAAATCATTTGTAGATTTTAGCTGGATTAATTTCGAATAAACCTCGAAAAACACATTAATATGATGATTTTATGACGTATTTTCGTTGCTAATTTATTTACATTAGACTAGCAACGAAATATTTACATTTAGAGATAAGTACATTATTCTGACAATACAAACAAATACTGTTTCATTTATTGGTCGGAAGAAATTAGTTTTGCAGGAGGCAAGCAAAATACGTGTTACAAACCGAAATTTTTGATAAATAATTATATTTTTAAAATATTTTATTGTCCATGTTTTATACGTCTTTTTGTCAATCACTTCATCTTCATCTTTTTACACGTCTCTATACATAAGTTTTCTCCTCTAACTTTTTCCTCCTTGATAACACGTGACTACGATACATTTTATTACGATTACAATAGAAAAAATAGTTTAAAATAATTCGTAACAATAGGCCATTGTACCTTAACTCTTGCATAACTTTGTACCAATTAAATTTAAATGTTCAATCGTAACTTTCACATTGTCTCCTTTGAAACAAAAGCTGGAGTATATCACGCGCTTCATAGCGATCATGCTCTCACACACAGTACATGAGTCAGCGTATAAATAAATAAATATATAGGGACAAATTACACAGATAGAGCCCAAAGTAAGTTTGTGACTTGTGTTATTGGGATACTAACTCAACGCTACTATATTTTATAACAATTATAAGAAATACATTATATAAGGTCCTAATTTATTAATGAACTTCCCTTTAACGCATGATATATTAAAAAAAAGGCATTAAATTTAGAAATACTCGGAAAAATGCGCTTCTCTTGTAACAGCCATCCGTCAGTAAAAAAAAAGGTTTAGGGGTGCGGTGCGAAGGGCGCGTCAACGCGTCTCACATATGCAAATGGTTGAATATGTATGAATTTATGTAGTAGGTAAGCAAATTTTTCTAACTACTTACAATACAATACAAATCAATTTTTTTTTTTACTGAATACTAGACCATTATTTCCTTGCTTAAACGATCATATATGTAACCTATATGTATAGTCATGTGTTAAAAGGAAGTTCATTAATAAATTAGGACCTTATATAGATAAACATCCAAGACCGTGGGCAATCAAAAAAGTTCGTTTTTCATCATGACCCGACTGGGATTCGAACCCGGGACCTCTTGGGTGGAGGGCCGGCATGGTAACCATTACGCCACGGAGGTCGTCATTCATAGCGATCATGCTCTCACAATACATGAGTCAGTGTATAATAGCTTATAAATCGTGGATAAAAACAAGTTTGGTGCCGATCTGCGGTTAGCCCGACGTCATGACTCACAATGATCAGATTGAAAAAAGACATTGAAAAAAGAAAAGAGTAGCGCGAATTCTCTCACGTGTTGATGGTTCCGTACTGTTTTCATGTATAGGCTTATTACTTACACAATTCAACATAGTATGCAACTTGTGATTAAAAAAACTGGGCAAGTACGTGTCACACAATGTAGGGTTCCGTATTGGCTACGCATTTCTTACTTGCAGATGAGTACAATGCCATATTCTATGACATTTGTACGTTTTCGTCAAAGAAATTTTATTTTATAAGTTCATCGGCTATTACTCGGTAACTAGTAGAGCCTACATAACCGTAATAGTTTTCATTTAATGTTCAGTATATGGACTACTGCCATGATTTTTTTCAAAATTCTAAACACAAGACTTTCGGAGTTAGAGGGGGGTCACAGTGCAATACGTAAATTGACACGATAAATGTAAATAATTTCGAAACGGATCACCACATACCCCACAACATGGGGTAGGCGTAAAATTTTTTTACTTTATATGTTGGGGAGGCACCCCAAAAAAAATATTTTTCAAAATGTTGTTCCGGCACTTTGTTAGCATTGATAATATGTGTATACATACTAAATTATAGCTTTCTCGCATTAAAGGTCTAGGTGCTAGACCGCAGACGGACATACAGACAGACGGACATTTCGAAACTATAAGGGTTCCTTGTAGTTTACTACGGAACCCTAAAAACAATTGAAAAGCGTTTTCCCGCCAAAAAGTAGTGCAATCGTTAAATTAGATTATACCTATTTTGCGCTTTTAAATTACATAGCTTTCATTTTTCATTTTAGGCATTTACCAGATGCCAGAAGTGCAAAACTTCTAATTCAAACTACGTAAAACTTTTTCATTTTGCATTTAATATTCACATATATCAATTATTCACTCGTCGCTTAACTTGCGTATTCATATTAGAGTGCGACACACAGCGACGCCATCGAGCTCCTCGTCGTTAAGTCGATGTCTAAAACACACGTACTAGGGGTGCATGGCGTAACGCGATGCAAAGTTGAGCTGAGCGAATGTTGAAAGTTTTGGCGCCAAAAATCAGCTTTATTGGTTTTGGCACATTTTGGCACATTTTGGCACATTTTGGCACATTTTATTTTCATTTTTATTTTTTTAAAATCTTGCCACAAACTGTCTCTTAAGATGTGCCAAGTTTGGTTCTAATTGGTGGAGTAGTTTGGGAGGAGAAGACGAACAACCAAATGAGGAGAGTCTGGTATGGAGAGCTTCGCTCGCCTTCGGCTCGCTCAGCTCAAAAATTCAATTCCTTACAAATCGATACAACCGTTGTTGAAATAGTGCAAAAACAAAGAAGATATGGCACTATTAAGATATTTTTAGTTATTACATACTCTAATAGGAAGTTAGTAATTTAAAAAAAAAATATTTTGAGTTACAATACTAAAATATTGAGCGGGAGCGGAGGGCGCTGTCGCGGAGGGCGAATATGTTGGCCCGCAGGTTTTCAAGATGTTCCGTCGGAGTAAAGATCAGTCTCTTCAGAGCGTACTGCACATCTTTGTACACATGCAGTCTGTGGGCTAGCTATTCGAAAAAAGTGTACAGCTCCCTCCGTGTCCAATTTAATAATGCGTTCCGGGCGGTGGTGGGGCTGTCTCGCTACTGTAGTGCATCAGGCATGTTTGCGGAGGCGAACGTCGACTGTTTCCATGCTAGCATGCGGAAGAGGGCGTCGGCTCTAGTGCGCAGGGTTCGAGCCAGTCCCAACACCGTCCTGGCGATGATCGCCGATAGACTTGACTGCCCCTACATCCGACACTGCTGTGACAGACATGTCCCGCAGGGCCGGATGGAGAGGCGTTTTTAATCAATATTGCTGTGTGTTGTGTATTTTGTTTGTCTGTTTCTGTTAATTTATAATCCTCTGACATTTTTATTTGAATTATTTTCTAAAACTATTTAATTTAATTTTATTATATTTTATTAATTTTTATTTGAATTGGATTGAGTGGATTAATAATTTCAATTTTATATTGTATATGGGTCTTGTAACCTGAAATAAATGCATTTTATTTATTTATTTTTTTTATTTTTATTTAATACAACATTATTTTATTATTAGTGCGATATATTAAGAATTCATTTATTAGCCACAAATGTACATTTATTGGTTTCATACGGAACCCCAAACCTATAATCCTTTTCCTGTGGTATGTATGGAGAGAGAAAGAGATGCTAAATCTAAGATTCCAATGACACCTGCATGAGTCACCTTATCTGAGAACTTAACACGTTAACCATTTAAAAAGACATTAAGCTACTAGCCCTAATAGTTAGTTGTGGTATTTCAAGCTTTATCACACTTGGCGCCACAGGTTGCATGCTCTGTACCACGCAGTCAGTGGACTTTGACCAATGTTTCACACCTTAACATTATAGTTTTAGATAACTATATGAAACAACAACAAGCGTGCGAGAATATATTTTTGATGATATTACCAACAGATTTTACGACAATAACTGATATTTCTGCTTCTAGTGATGTTGAACTTTTAAACGTAATAGGTATTTAAGGTAAAAGGATGTCATGGCTCGAGAATCTTAGCCGATAGCCATAATTACTGGCCGATATCCGATCGGAGATGACATCGAAAAGCGAAGGGTTTCAAGGTGCAGTTCCGTTAACGCACTATTAGGGGCATAGTGCACTAAACCGCTTTGTAGCAGTTAACCGCTTTGTAGCGGTTTAGTGCACACTACTTATTGTAAAATTGGTTGTAATTGTTTACAACCAATTTTATAATGCGTACATCGTCCTAATTATTTATTTTTCCACCTTAAACAAAGATCAGCCGAGGTTTATGATTCGTAATAAAGTGGTTTGTATTTTTAAAGTTTTAGTGGTCTTCATCATCATCTCAGCCACAAGAGATTCACTGCTGGACATAGGTCTCCCCCCAAACGTTTCCAGCGCGACCACTTGGCCTGGCCTGCATCCAGCGGCTTCCAACGACTTTCCTTAAGTCGTCTGACAGCCGTGTGATGACCTAGCTGTCGCCGCTTCGCGTCTCGCCTATTACAAGTTCTATCATCCTTTCATTTTCTATCACTACGTATTCAGTATTCATTTCACAATGTGACCGATCTTCATTTTGTTAAGTAACGTTGTGATGTTCCGGATCCGGATTACGGATCATCCGCATTCCGAATAATATACGAAAATTTTGTCAAGTGTAACCCTAACCTAATCGGGGTATATGATTTTGTATGCGCACATTACCACTCAAGGTTATTGGTGAGATAAAGATATGCAAGTCGTTGTTACAGCTAATTGAAAATGAAGAAGGTTAATTGAATTTGTTACAAGTGACCTCAAGTCAAAACCGTTCACTACAGAATAAAATCTTGATTACAATTGTAATAAATATATAGAAAAGTTAATTACATTCTTGAAATATTAGTATAGCAGGTTGACCCAATGACCTAGAGTCCTAGACAAAGCTATACCTCCGTGTAATTTGACAGACCACAACTAAATTACCTTGTCTGACATAGAAGAATAGTTCATTCTATGTATGAAGGCGGCCGCATATTGTAAGAAATTTCTGACAGAAAAATTCTGACGCTTGCCGGAACTCCGCCGGAAGGCACTCGGTGATCTACTATCAGAATTCTGACGTGTCTAACGTCCGCTTCTGATGAGTCTCGCTCGGATGCCATCGATAGGACGGCAGAAAATTTTCTGATCAGAAATTCGGAGGGCGCATTTTGTACTATAATATATTATTTATAGACCCCGACACACCTATCAGAAATTCCCAGGTGGTAGGTGTGGTGGTCGGCAGGCGTCGGAATTTTTCTGTCAGAAATTTCTTACAATATGCGGCCGCCCTGAATCTCGATTATACATAATTTAACATAGCCCATAGATATTGTTTAAAAACTGTCAATAAAAATCCGGTCGATATATTTAGTCAAGAGCGTACAATGTTTGTTTGACAAACAAATTTTTTTTTTAATATTTGAGTACCTAACATAGAAAGAACATCATTCTGACGTTAAACAGCCACTTTAATTATATGTAAAGATTTATTTACTCTGTGGCGATTCGCTCAGTGTTCGATGGGCTTCAATTTGTACGAATCATGAACATGCGTAATTATTGTGTACTATAAAAGACCACTTATATGTAAACAGAACACTCGAGTGTTCTGTTTTCGGCGGCTGGCTCACCCGTGGCCCCGCACCGTCTGGCTAATACGTTTACATTGGCCACTGACCGTGATTTTAAACCCTTTATAAACAGTCATTGTTTCCTACAACTGCAAAAGCTTTTAAACTTGTTTAACTTGTCAGTGGTTATCAATGTCAAACAAATGTAATCTTGGTTAACGCGTAGCAGCTACGTCTCGCTACGCTGGAATGACACTGAAACTGACCATAGATTATTTAGAAAAGCAACTGAATCTTCATTATTTCGTGTGCTTCCCGCAATTTATATCAACTGCAAGATAGCCAAAGTCAAAGGTAGACCACCTGAAGGTCACTGACTCAGCTGTTATTAACGGCTGTTCATTTCATCATCAGCCTGTATCTACCCACTGCCGGATAATAGGTCTCCCCCAATGCTTTCCACCAAATGCTATCATCCGTTGATCCACTGATGTTGACTGTAATATTTAGATTCAAGAACGGGATATCCTGAACGTTGTCGAAAGGGTTGTGTTGGGTCGGACCCATCCTACTACTAAAAGTACAAAGTAAAATACAAATAAAATAAAATACAAAAAATGCAAAAAATGGCTCGCCTCACAAAAAAGAAATATTATGACTCTCGGCCGCGCTGTTGTATGTCGTTAACAAATAAGTTTCGCTTATCATTTCTGCTGTGCAGACACCACCGTCTTCAAGGAATATCAAAAAACTGCCGTAGCGTCTCGCAGTGTTCCTGTCCTTATACCAATAGATTATAATATCATGTACTAATGCACATGGTCTAGTGTGAAGGTCACATAACATCACGTTTGAAAGCACCAGAGTTAGTTCAGCGAACGGCTAAATCGCCCTAAGCAATATAAGATGAAAACAAACAGAAATTTTAGAAGTTCGTTAATGCACGTGCCTTCCAAACAAACCACACGGGTTACCAAGATTACATACAAAGACTGAACAGAACACATACTAATGTTACGAATAATAGTAAACTTTAGCTAATCCAAGGTTGATTTAAGGGTCAATTTCCCAATATCCTAATAAGTTCCGCTTAGTTTTTCTGCCAGATAGATCGACAGCTTTGTATAATTTATCAATTAGCCTTTTGACACTGACACAACATAGCCAACAAAAAAGTATTTTACAAAAAAAAGTTACATTATACATAGTCTAAAAAGAATATTCATAAATGCAAGTTAAGCGAAATAAAATGCCCAAGAGATAAGGTTCATCTCAGCTTGTTAATGGATTAGTGACTATTTAATAACTAGAGCAATAAATCAACAAGTTGGTAAGTGGGTCAGGGACCTGTCTATAGGTACCTGCTCCTTCCCACTTTCGTATGTGATTCATTAATTGGTTGCGTGTTTAACCCAGGTGTTTAAACCGATATTAATAAGAGAGGCTTATTCATGCAGCGAAAGTGTACTGTGGAATGACAAACATTTATTAATGAAAGTTAATTTACGGATCTAGTTTTAAAATTTTTAAAAACTCTGCTGTATAATCCACGGCATAATTATGTTATTACTTTAGTACCTACCTTGTCACTATAATATTGTAGATATTTTCACCAAAAAAAATCACACTTTGGGTTACCTTGAAATTAATACCTATCGATCGTTCTTAAATCTTTTTCGTTTTATATTCTTGACTTTTTAACTTTTAGTAAAAACCTGACGGCAGTCCTAACTTTTTAAAGTCAGAAATAGAAGTATCAGTGGAAGAATATTGAGTACAACCTGGCAAACCAGTGCTGCCATAAAAAAATCTATTCGTTCCATCTGTCACTACTTCAAACTCTTTTTTGCCAGGCTGTAAAAGTCGTGATGATATAATATTGAAAAAGAAAATCTAAACAACGTGCGAATTTACGATCGCGTTACTTTTTACGCATACACGGCTTGATTTAAATATTACTTACAAGAAATATGCGGAAAGGAATATATATAAATCATGAGGGTTTATTACGATGCATTATTCCAAGAGAGACAATACCATCCCCATGGCCATGTCTTCAGCATCATAATAAATTATGTAAAGACACCGTATATACCATTTGCTAGTAAAGTTCAACATTTCTTACAGAATAGGCGCAAATGTCAGTTTCTCATGAATCAGGATCACGGTAATTTAATGAGTAATAAAGATTACTTTATTATAAATTACAACATTAATCGACTTAATTCCTCTGTGATTAACTGAATTGTTAATGACACATTCAATCTCATTCTATCAATTCTAATTAAGATTAAAAGAGACCCCCTCGAGTGAACATGGAATTAAATTTAAAATGCGTTTTGTGCAAGACACTATGTTTACATTATATCTACACTAATGTAATAAAGAGGAAAGATTTGTATGCATTTTTGTGTGTGCCTGTGTGTGTGTATGTTTGTAATGAATAAACTCAAAAACTACAGGACCGATTTCAAAAATTCTTTCACCGTTGGGAAGGTACAGTCAGGTGCAGTGCACGTCAAGCTTTACACTTGCAGTACAATTTTCTCCCTTATGACATAGAACTTAAGAACGGTACAAAGTCCAATATGTAAAGGTCGACCTGCTGTTGACTGTACGTTACCCTCGGGTAACATAAGCTATATTAGGTATATTTTCAAAAAAAATAGGTGATTCTTAGTAAAACACGTGCGAAGCCGGGGCGGTCCTCTAGTATAATATAAAATATAGCTTGGTTTTAAACAGTTTGTAAAATTTGTAACCATTCAACCAATAACATGGTTAGTAATTTAATTACTTGTGTTTCTTTTTTAGAAATAATGGATGAGTATATTAAATGATAAAATCTAATCAATTACAACCTTTTTTTAGCAAGAAACTCTGTTTATTTTCTTCGTGATAAATCAAAAGCTTACGGGAAATTTCCAAAACAACGTGGGATATTCCCACAATCATGCGGGAATTGCGCACTAACTGTTACGCAGTATAGCCTTGTCCTTTGAACAATTATTTCCGCTTAAATTACAAATAGTGGAACTCAAAATAATCAGTATAAATATGTTTGAGACAGGGGCACGTGCACCTCAGTACCGCACATTCACGTGTTGGTTTGCTTACCCCTTTCAAATGCACACTATTGCAACAACTATTCCAACCCTTCAATCGATTACCTACTTGAAAACATCCAACACGCTTCAATAGTTATATCGAAGTTATTCTGCATATAATTTATACGATTTACTAAGCAGAATGACTTGGATATAAAATTTTGAAATTGTTTGTTTTTAATATAGCTGGGTGGTTGGTAAATGCAGGTTCTATTCCCAGAGAGGAGAGACAGACATTTATGTTGTGATTTTAGCCAAAATAGAACATGCACCAGATGGTTTTTTTCTGAATTTATAGACGTTTAAAGCCTGTTCACTAGAATCATAAATCATACAAGATAATCAAATTGATTTTAGCTGATTCTTTGTACAGTGAAGAGCAGGTCGACCTTTACATATCAAACTTTGTACCATTAATCTTAAGTTCTATGTCATAAGAGCTAAAATTGAACTGCAAGTGCAAAGCTCAACGTGCTCCTGACTGTTCTACTCTTTGAACCCTGAAAACTCCATCGGAAACCTATTTCACAGGTACCATGCTATGTAGAATACCTAATTACTTACCTTCGTAATAAATTGACATTTCGCTCTAATCAACTTATGAAGCAACTCAACGGGGTTCTTACATTATATCTTGTATTAATTTAATAACGTACGGTGGCCGCTTACCATCAGGCGGGCCGTAAGCTTGTTTGCTACCTTATAGTATAAAAAAGAAGTTGCACGAGTTTGCTAGTTATAGATAAACATGCCAATTGGCTAGGGGGTCTATAGTTCGCACCACAATTCCCTTTTAAACAATAACTCGTGCACAACTTCGAACATATCAATCAGTTCGCGTCAACACGGAAGCAGTAAGAACTATTTTATTGCCCTGGAAAGAAAACAGGTGGTAAAATACTTAATCGAATCGTGTCAAGCACGCTCCCGTCACGTTTGCCCGCTGGTGGTTAGTTTAACAATGTTTACAAAACATACACACGTGAACATTGAGACTAACCCGTATAAATTTAATGCAAGTTCCGTACGTATATGCATTTACAATACAGGTCATAATTTATACCTAACTGAACTCTTACTGACAAATTGGTAATAGTTATATAAAAAGTATACTTAGGTACTTTACGACAATAAAAAGTAATAAATAGTAATTTACTAAGTAATTAAGAATTTTTTAAGTTTACGTAGGTATAACAAGACAAAAAGTAATATTTAGTCCCTTATTACTGGTAAAAATATTAGTATCGATATTTATTTATTTATTTAGTATAGATTCTTGACGACAAACAAGCTAACGATCGGTACTATCGATAGTTTTCGAAAACAATGCTTGATCTTATTGCACTAATAAATCGGGCAAACTATTCTGCAATCATAACCCTAACCCGCTAACGGGGGTGGGTTTATTAGCCCTATTTGCTCTAGCAACAAAATATTATTTATAGAGGACTGAAAACACGTCATGTTTTACGTCATTAGCAAGTTAATATTCATTATTCCCAACCATGTTATTAGATCATGACGAATTTGTAATCATTATTAAATCATTGCCTACAATAGGTTATGATTGTTAAGTAGCTCTACTCACAGAGAGGGTCCCTCCCCACTGAGATTTGGCCAACAAAATATTGAGAACGCACTCCTTTACGAACCAAGTAACTCTAATTAGTTTTAAATTTAAAATGAGCGTCACCATTTTTGTAATCACAATGTACCTAGTTATAATACTATTGTTAGCATGATATGAAAATATTACACAGTATGACAATACGAGGTACTGATTTTGCCTACTTGGACAAAATATTATGCGTACCTATAGTTATGCTAATGCATGAGTGAGCTTAACTTCTTAGAAAAGTGCAATTAAACTAACACCTGATAGCAACTAGCCACTAAGAATTTGATAGGAATGCACTTTCAATCAGTAAGCAATAAAAAAGTATACTAGACTTTGAAATTCGTCTAAGATCAACTTCGAAAATAGTGTGGAGATTTGAGAAGGCATTATTTCCCATCATAATGATGAAATTTTTTAACTTGATTGCTTATCTCCAGCTTGCAGTGAAGGCATAAAACGAAGAGTATCGAGTGCGTGCGCGCAAGACACGTGGTACTCATACACGTGCTACCGAGTGCCTGTATACACGTGATGAAAATAGTGCGTACAGTTACATCTTAAACTCAAAAAATGCAGATTTAAGGTACACGACTGCAGGCTGCTGGTGAGTGTCTACATTCTGACGATATCATTATAATATACCTAGCTTCTAACAATGTAGGTGTAAAGTAGAAGAAGGTTTTTAATTACGAAAAGTTTGTAACCTCATTAACCTAACTGTATTTTATTCCTTCGCTCTTCACCGATTTCTTTAAATTGTTATATTGCGACATATGAGCGCATAGAGATAATAAGTAGTTTATTTTATGTCTGGTGTAGTGTAATGTACTCTTCACTGACTGTACGAATTGAATCGAAAGACTTCAAAATATGCAAAATAAGAAACTCTAAAGATTACCACAGTATACTTACATAAAAAGTCACTAAATTCTCACTTTCTGTAACAGTTATTGTTCCATCTGTTAAAGAATTTTCTTACTACTGAAACGCAATTAGACACGAGTGTGATATGAATTACGAATCATGTTTTCAAAACGCCAAAGTTTATTATGATCTCAATATCAACATCGACATGAATCTCATTGTGTTCATTTGTTGAGTGTCAAATTGCTTCCCCGGGGTCAGTGGTGATCTAATATCGATTTACAATCTAGATGTTGTCTCTGGCTTTGCACACGTGCAAGGAACAAACATAGCCATCACTTCTGTGCCAATTTTCCAAATCTACAATGGACAAATCTACAACCCGACAAATAAAAAGACTCCAAAACAAGAATACTTGTACCAGTTGTAGATTAGCCCTAAACAGTAAAGAAAAACAGTTTGAATATTTCGAGCTAATTAATATACATCAAATATTAAATCGTTTGTAAAATTAAATCGTTTTAATTATAAGATACACACTTTTGCAGCAAATATACTTATTCATGTTAGATGCCCCAGTAACTGCTATCCACAATCAAATAAATTCCTATCCCAGACCAGTGACTTCAAACTTTTCCAATACGAGTATTTCTATCCAAGTTTTATCCTATCGAGGGGAGAAATGCAAATATAGTTGCATAAGGAAGGATGCAAAATTGCGAATGTCGTTTACTATAAAGTGGCGCATCCTCCGAACAGACCATTAAAACTTTTAACTTGATTCAGAACTATTTATAATGTCTGTGTGGGCTAACGTATGAATGGCTGAAAATATATTGTCGCCTCAACTATTACAAGGGTTTTCTTATTTATAAGACACCAGTACCTAATTCAGATGTCATTGGCAGCAGTTTAATTCTCTTTTTGAAATGTAAATTTTTTTACCGTCATGGTTTTACCTGCCAGTGGTTGAATGATGGGCGATATGTACAATTTGTATAAGTTTTGCTTTGTTTGGACCTAGGTACGAGTATTATCTGATTCCTCCTTGATTCCTCCAGAAATATTTATATCGTTCAGGAAGTGCCGTCGTGTGTCTCAAATTATATTAATTTCAAATTGCATCTTATCTTCTGCTTTCTCCCTATTCCCTTCTTTCTTTTTAATTTTATTAAAAAACATGTTCTGCTATTTTATATTATAACAACGCATCGTGAACTTCTCCTAGGATACGGGGATTACATAGGCGATGGTGATTACAAACCAAAACGGGTGAGACGTTTTGTCTATCATTGAAACATCTAATAGCGGGAATCTATGTCTTTGAAGACGGATATCTCAATAGTATTTAAAACATACTGTATTTTATATTCCAAGCACATTCAGTGACCCACACGTATAGAAGTTCAACAATGTTCTAGATTCTAAACCGTTGTGAAGCGGGTGTGAATCACCAACGAAGATCATATGGGTGACAGGACAATTTACCAATTGAGGAAGTTCCAATAAGCACTTCAGATTAGTTTCGTATCGAACCAATGTATCCATAACAATGTATTGTTTTATATACCGTTACTATGAAATTTAATTTGTTAGAAAAAATGACTTTGCATAATTTTAATTTGTAATAATTTGCTAGTGAAATGGAGGTCACCTTACTTCACTCATGAGCACTAGACCCACTTGCAAATGCCGTAAAGTATTAATAATGTATTTCGACTCAACATTGTTATCTTCCCACTTATAATCATTATTCTAAAAGAGCAAGTACAGAGTTTCTATTTATCTTTTCCGCCGCCAGAATTAATTTCTTTCTTATCATCACTTTCATCAATTAACTTTTCTTTTTATCAGTTTGTCATCAGTAGTGTCGCCTGAAGTCTGCCACTGCCGTCTACGGTTTGTCCACGCTTCCTTTGCTTCCGACCGTTGGCGTCTGCAGCTAGTGACATTAGCATCTGCAGTTACGAAGAAATTTCATAGCTACATAGGTAAATCCAGCAGTGTCGAGTGTAGTCTGTCGTTGCCGTCTGCAGCACAGAGTAACATGAATAAACGAAGAGTCTGCAGTCTGACTACGGCTACGGAATGGTACGTTCATAATAAAAACAGTGGTGGGAAGGTGTGGTGGGCTAGATTCAATAAAAAGCTCTAAGTGAACCAGATAACAATATGAGTGACTTGTTCAAACAATGCATGTAAAATTACAATAACGCTCACATGATAAGTCATGATTAACTTAGCCTGACAAGCTAAGCCTTTTATCAGTGAGCCTGAGAGCTTGACGTTGATAAATTGGCAGGTTCACTTCGTCCTTGACGATAGGCTGTGTTGCATTGTTAACACGCATGTTTTTTTATAGCATTAATGTGGTAAACATGCATACACCCCGCTGTAAAGCGGTCACCGTATTGGTTCACAAAATCCACTGATTCATGTTAAAAGTACTCGGAATGATACAAAAAAACTACAGCTATCATTATTTTTCTCATAGCATCTATGAATTGCAGTTCTTCAGTTAATGCACAATATTATTAAGTTTTAATCTCGACTCAAAATATTTGAAACTACGCTTACTTATTTCTATGTCTACTTCATTGCAAATTTTTACATTGCATGGCCATGTGATACACAGCCTTTTATCGTTCTATATTCATGATAAGATTACATTGAAAAATAAATTATGCTTTTTAAGCCATGACTATCACACATTTATATGTATTTCAACAGCGCAACAATTCCATTATTTATTTTTAGTTTCATGAGAACTCATAAAATATTATCACTTTCTGGCTCCATCATCTGATCACATCACTGGATTATACTCTATTATCATCCGATTTACACGAGCATGCCAAATGTGAGATCATCAGCGTTTAGGCTCTCACCGCCAGACGACTCGAAGGAGTTTATTCCAGAACCTTTATACCGGGTCTACACTCTCGGGAGTTCAAGGTACGGTGTTAGAAGACAGGGGAGATATGAAGCCGAAGTATGACGGAGACCACACTCTTATTTGCTCAACTTTGCGAGAGTGTAGACTAGCCTGCAGGTTAGAACTGTTATTATTGTGGAATATAATTTAAACAAAAAGCAACTTTTGCAAATACATCAATATTCGCAATACGGGGTAGTGATTCATTGAAAATAACTCAGAATAACTCTTATTTATTGTTTAAAGTATTACGCGTTTTAAAGTTACAACACGATGTTTCAACAGATCCTTGCTATTATGTAACATTTTACTTTACTTAAACCTTTGTTTACGTAAATGCAAATGAGATTAATGCATAAGATTTTTTACAGTGATATAGTATTTATGAAATAGGCTAGCCCGACCGGTGAAGTACCCACCAGAATTTCTGCATGAAGCAGTAACGCGTTTCGTTCGGTGAGAAGGAGATCTGGAAGCCCATCTCCTTTTTCTTTTCCCTTCTCTCTCTCTATTTCCTTCCTTGTAGAAGGCAACGCATTGGTATTTCTGGTATTACTCTGAAGTTTATAGGCGGCTGTAAAGTTCTGTCAGGTGGTCCGCTTGCTTGTTTGCCTGCGCTATGATATAAAAAATACCCAATTGCTCCCTAGTAAAATAACATTACCCTAATATGAAAAAGAAAAAATCTGTTCTCATCTGATTAAATACGAGTAACTTTGTTCTTGTTGGCATGCACTTAGTAGGATTCTCATTTAATACTTGGCTTTGTGCATTCATGTTATTAATCCAAGATCATATTAGTTATGATAACAAACGGAACATCGCTTAATTTCTAGATAATATGGAATAGAGCTTTAAAAAATTAAATAATGTTAAAACCAATATTGTGATAGGTACTTCCAATATTCCATAGGATAAGAATTGGAATTATTTTTTAAGAAATTAACCAGTATTTCAGTATAACCGTTTTCACTATCCCATATTCAATTACCCTGTTAACACTTACGTAACTATTTCAACTTGTAATATCGATTCCGTAATCTCAGTAGCTTAGCAGATCTTAACCGATTTTTAACGATCAACTAATTCAATGGACTTTCATATAACTTCAAGCTTCACAAATACCTGAATATTATGCGTGATGGAAGAAAGTGGAATCGTGACATCTGTCTCCACTCTCATCGGATTACCGGAGAAACCGCTGCTTTCTATAGTACCAAATTATTGTAACAAGTAATGCGGTTATTACGTTATTGAAATTGCAATACATTTGTACTAGGTTTTTTGTATACATCTATGTTTTTTTTATTGAAGAGGTTGACAAACCAGCATGCAGATTCACCTAATAGTAAGTGATAATTGTACACATGAACATTGTACACAAAGTGAAGTCCCTGAAACGTTGCCAACTTTTAATAGGAAGAAAGGAGGAAATAATAAAGAAAAAAGGGGAAGAGTTGAGATTACAGATCTCTTATTCACTGAACGAAACACATTGCTACTTCACGCAGATATAATGTGAGAAAAATAAAATAATAAAGAAAATTTTTTTTTTTTTGTAGATCACTATGTCGGAGACCCCGGGGAAGTTGATGCATCCCCAGTCGACAAATAGTTTTAAAAGATTTTATGGTACAAAGTGGGTTGTTGAGGTCATAAAATCAGTATCATCGGCAAATCTTTAGGCTTAGGTAGTGGATCTCGTCAATACTAATGGACTAAGCAACGAGATGATGCTAGGAAGAAGAGTTACCTATGCTAACGTCAAATTAAGCTTTCTCAAAATTCTTGTGCCACACATGGCACACCCATTGAACAAACACAAATGTTTATGCCAATGCGGGAATCAAACCCGTGAACCAACAAACTTAGTACAACGTTGCGTCTTGATCACACAAGCCGTCATGATTATTTTTAGTTAATAAATAAATATATCGTAGCAGTTAATCTGTTCCTTATAGAGAATTATCTAATTATTTTTACCTCCTTGTGGTCCTGACTTCGTTTATTTCTGGTAATAGAGTCGTAAATTAAAGCTAAAGTGTGGTATTATAATTTAATTGGGGATAAAATTATCCTCCTTATAAATTACATCTTTACTTATTTATGTAAGGACAAGTAATGATGATAAAGAACCGAACATGAGCCTATTTAGATATCGCTGTGAAATCCACTCTTTTTAGCGCCTACGTAAATTCAGTTCCGAATTTGAAGCATGTGGCAAATAAACTGAAATAAACGATATTTCATATATGCTGTTATTTCACCATTTCCTGTTGGACCAACTAATATGCACATCTAGTAGGTCGAACAGGAACAATTCGCAAAAAAAATCCTGTTTGCACCACCTAGTTGTGGGTGCTTATTTGTGCTATCCAAAATAAGTATTCCTGTTGGCACAACCATTTTTTTTTCGCTATTTCTCACCTTATTTTCTTTATTAAAAAAATATTTATTGGCTTATTAGTGCTTTGAATTGACTTACAAACAAAGTTACTGTTTATTGGATTTTCTCATTTTTGACTTGTACTGCATTTGTTTCAAGTTTGTTTGACAAATGCACAAATGTTTTATAGATTAATGAAAAATATTACACCGATTATGCCTAATCGCCTAATCCCACTACATTTTTTTTATATAATAAAGGCGAAAGTTTGTGTGTGTTTGTAATTTTTATGATATTTAGTATGTAGGTAAGTACTGATACCTTGGATTAACTCATAAATTTTTTTTAACCTGAAAAGTACGCGATTCCCGTTGTATTTGGCCAAAAGTTTGATTGCCAATTGCTCTTTATAAAATTAAATTTCAATCTTCTTTAACTAAAATAAACTAAACATATTATTATAAACAAATTATAATGAACCTAAAACTAAAATATATTATTAAAAGGAGTCCCTTCAGGCAAGGCTCCGAAGATACTGGCAGCGTTCCCCCTTTGAATAGCTAGACTAATTCTTTGTCCGAGGCAGCTGCCAGCTCTTCGGTCTCCTGTGATGTCGACATAAAGTAGGCGGCGCGGCGCTACTTTGATTTGCATAAAATTAAACGCGGGTAGGTAACACCGCGTTCAGCACCTAGTTAAAAATAATTATATTAAATTAAAAAGCGAAGACAGAATGATAGAATGATCGTTGTCTTTTGAATAAAATACCTCAATGTAAATAGTAATATTTAAAAAAAACATCAAATTATATCCGAACTACCTTGCTCCTAGATAGGGCTCTGGAGTCTGGACCAATATAACAGTTTCTGTAGCGGTCAAATTCAAGGTAACTGGGATAATCCTCTCTCGTTACGGGATGCCAGGTGATCCCAATTAAAATGTGAGCCAAACGACATAAAGTATCAGATATTATAGAAAACTGTACATTTCACACGTTTTTTATTATGTTTTAATCAATACTTTCTAATATCTGTTAATTGTTTTATTTCTATTTACTTTTTTAACCAGTCACTGACTTGAGAGCGCTTTGGAAAAACCTTCTCGAAGAAGCGAAGGACTTCTTCGGGATGGCTTCTCTTGTTATTGAAATATAAAAACTACGCATTTGACAATAGATGGATAGAACAAATATCCAATTAACTTTACAAAAGACTTTTTGTACTTTTATAAATTCACGCAAATAATATAATTTAATTGTTATCATTTTTCTATATTTGTATAAAATAAAAAAGCCATTCTTAAGCTTGCAAATGAATGTGAGTAAACTACAACTCGTAAATGCACTCCAAGTATAATGTAATAAAATTACGAAAGTTTTTTTTTACATCACAAAGTTGGCAAACAAGCATACGGCCCGCCTGATGGTAAGCATCACCGTAGTCTATAGATGCTTGCAATACCGGGGGTATCACTCACGCGTTGCCAACCTACCAAGTAGAGCTCTCACCGTAGGAACACAACATGGCCGAGACCAATGCTATTTGACTACGATCTTCTGTAAGGTGGAGGTCCTTCCCCAGACGGGCTGCTTCGATTTGAGCAGATTATCCGCTGTGCTCTACATCTCTTAGATAAAATAATGTAATCATATTAGATACGCATTAAAAATATTTAGAAAAAATATAAGTGAGACCCACAGGTAGAAAGGTCCCACAAACAAACAAATAGGTGTTTTTAACGTCTCAAACTTGAATAGGAACGACACCTGTTCGAATTTACCTGCCCCGTTTAATAATAATGATAAAATGATCAATTGAGTTGTTTTTGTTAACACAACACAGATTTACAATTCAAATAGTTGGGCAACCATACCTGCATTACACAGTGCAACTATACAATGCTGTAAGTTCTTGGTTAGGTATATTGTTTGTTTAATTTACTACACGAGGGGGAGAAACGACTTACGATGTCACCTAATGGTAAACAATTACCCCTGTACATATATTACATAGATTATTAAACATCAACGACCCCAAAGGTAACTGCGTTGCTTACCTTTGACGAATAGGGCAGAATAATACGACACGGCTGCTTGACATGACAAGTATTTGTTGCATTTTTCAACGTATAAATAAAATTTTAGGCAACGCAATTTTTAATCGAAGTTATTTTGAGGTTTAATA
The DNA here is from genome assembly GCA_905163395.2 of Endotricha flammealis. NCBI lineage: Eukaryota > Metazoa > Arthropoda > Insecta > Lepidoptera > Pyralidae > Endotricha > Endotricha flammealis. The sequence continues at coordinate 10,752,762 of LR990861.1, read as the reverse complement.
TTAAATTGTAAATACCTACTAAAGTGTAATTCCGATTATTAAGAATTAAGGTTATAGAATTTAGCAGCGTAAAAACATGAATAAGGGTCTTATAAGTGCATAGAAGTGTCTTTAAAGTAAACATGCACACAATTTTGTAAAAATCATTTTAATTTATAGATGATTACTGATTTCATGGCGTCTGTGTGTTTATATACGAAGTGGTAATTAAGTATGTTTTATACGGACACTTTTAAAAAAACAAGTCTATAGATATTGAAACCCGGATCTTAATAAACGATCTTTATAACGATTCTGAAACAATGTTAAAATTACTACATACTTACATACATTCTATACACAAAATATTACTGCGATTATGTTCATTAACTTCTTGTTTCACGACTTGTGAAGCAAACTAGCACTTAACTAATAATTTTTATGTCAAAAGCTAGCAAACAAGCAAGCAAACCAATCGAAAGTGGTTACCGCCGTGCGTTGCCAGAACAAAGAGATGGGCTTCCAGAACTCTCACTGTACGAAACATAAGCTTCACACGGATATTGTGGTAAATAAATAGGAACTTGGATATATACAACAGTAATTAAAAATTAAAAATCATATAAATATTATGAATTAGTAAAAAATCTACGATACTCAATATTCCATTAATCTTCGTAATCTTATGCCTAAATCAATCGGTTATGGGCCACGATAAGTTATGGGCCATAGGTACCTACCTGACATATTTTCACTGTTGTTATAAATCCATGTATTTTTATAAAATCATCTTTGTAGCAAAACGCCTAATCCTAAATTGTCACTTTGTCCCGGCGCGACAGTACACTGATCCCAGCAAACATGGAAGTGATTTCAGAATTATGTTCCTGAAATCCCTAAGGAATCATAGCGTGTATAAGAAGCTCAATTTACCGGCATGATACACTAGTATTTTGTTTTCATGTTTACGTAAAACAAAATTAATATTATGTTATTATCGTGAAATCAGAACAGCTACGTATACACACGAAAATGTTAAATAAAGTGCAATATTTATTAGGTTGGCTGTTATTTTAGTAGTATTTTTATTTCGGGACTCTGACAAACTTAGTCTGAGTCCTGAAATAATCAACTATAATGTATCATAATTATTAATTTTAATTTGCTGGGCAGTTAACACAAAAATATAAACGTAATGTAAATATAATTTCTTGGACCTCTAAAAAATTATATTTTGGATGACCTTTTTGACCTGACTGACAGATCTTCTGGAGGCCTAATGGTGGTCGCTTCATATAATAATCTTTGCTATAGTTTAACATCAAAATTATATTTTGGATGACCTTTTTGACCTGACTGACAGATGGATGACCTTTTTGACCTGACTGACAGATCTTCTGGAGGCCTAATGGTGGTCGCTTCATATCTTTGCTATAGTTTAACATCAAGATTCTACATATTTTCCCTCAAAATTCATGAGTTTAATCCTCGATTCGATAGGTACATCGTAATATCAGTTGGTAACTTCAACAAGCATCTATTTGTATGTGAGTCAATGAGGTCATGAGTGCAATTGCACTCAATGGAAATATGTTGACGGTACATTACGTATGTCCAAATGATTAATATTTGCAAACTCTCGGCGTATGTGGATTTGATTGAAATGCTACATACTGTATAGATGTTCAAATTGCTTTTGCTAGTAAGAATTTGTTATGGTTCTGCTACATGATGGTCAACTATAATGGCTAGTGCACATTGGCGTATGATGGCTTGGTGGATGTCGTAGATGTCGGTGAATACGTAGTGAAGTATGATGATCTATCTATCTACATAATGTGTTTATTTGGATTACGCTAATCTCGGAAACTACTCGTACTACAGAATATCGTAGCCATTCGTAGTCAAATAGCATTGGTCTCGGCCATGTTGTGTTCCGACGGTGAGTAAGGTCTCCAGAGCTCCAATTTTTACAGGGTCGGCAACGCGCGAGTGATCCCCCGGTGGTGTCGCAAGCGTCCTTATGATATGGTGACTGCAGGCAGGCCGTATGCTTATTTGCCACCACCTTAGTGGTGAAAAAAATACTGGTTTGAATTGAAAAAAAAATATTTTTGTTACATAGCTCATTGCTGGGGGAAGGAACATCACGCATCACGCTAAGCGTACTTTAACAATTACAGAGTATGCTTTTCTGATTATTTCATAAAATCAAAATTGTTGACTAAAAACTAAATGCAACTCTCCGTAAAGATTGTTACAAAGTAAAAAAACTTGTTATTCCCTTTATTTACTCGTACGATTTCTCTTCAATACATCCGAAGCTTAACTTTAACACTTGTTAGATTTATTTTAAAGGTCAATAAATAACTTTTAAAGGGGACTATTATGTTCATTTACATTTATTTTATGGGGTGACCTATTTAAATATAGGCCTTATGAGCGTATTTGGCCTCGGGGCGAAGGTAACATTTACACACAGTTGTAAAGCCAAGATCAAAACGACTTCAAGGGACTTTTAAAAAAACTACTTAATGTCCAGAATAAAATATTATAATAGTGTACTGTGTATTATATGTTATTCTATGTATGATTTTGCGTAATCCCATGCCCGATTATTCAGGATTAAAAAAAGGACGGGTTGCACTCCGGGATGCCGGCAGAAGTGAAAACTTAAACATCAACGTTGTGCATTTTTGAATATTTTCTTACGCTTTTTCGATCAGACTAAGGATCTGATGCGAGTTTAACATTTTTAACCCATCTTAAAAAGTGCCAAGCGCCGCTAAAGAAGTTTTCATTTCAAAACCCATCATATCATGAGTTATATTAATCAAAATTATAAACCTGTCTGTCTACCAAATTTCAAAAAGCAAAATAAACATCCACAGATCCATCCATACAAACGTGTTTAAAATATTAATTTCTAACTTTTTACCATAACTATACATCAATCATAAGCAGTCACGATCGCAAAAAAAATCGATATGGTATGATAAAAGAAATATCCGATATCATCCTACAATTTTCTCATTAAAACGTAAACAGGATATATCAAGTTAAGGGTCCGAATTTGCAAAAGGTACATTCCACCCGACGGATGTTAGATCATCGATTACTTTATCACGAACGCGATCAATTTTCCTTCGGGATGCATTCTGCGGAAACGACACGACAACAGACATGCACGACACGACCACGCACGCACGACAAATCGACAACGGCAACGCGTGTCGAACAGAACAAGCACCAAGCAAGCACTCGAGTCATTCCGTGTCGGACTCTCGTGCGAAGCGTACGCGCTCGACAAACGCTCTCGTGACCAAACTTTACTCGCAATCTCGACGAAGTGAATGAAGTGGTGAATTCGAACTATTTATTCGAATTACATTTGACAGTTTTGATTTGTGTTTGTTTATTTTGTTTTGTGACTGCACATTGGAGGTGTTCGGTTTATTTTCAACACGGCCGTCTGTTTACGGTGAGTACGTGTTGCATTTTAATTTATTTATGTAGATCTGTGCAACTGATTTAATGCGGACGAGAAGATCGCGGATCGCGCCATGAACTGCATTTCTGTACGAACTACGAAGGTCGGCCGTGCGTTTCATTGCAATCCGTTCGATTTCTATGTCATTCTTTGGGGACACACTTACCTGCCGATATTATTGTTATTTGTCCATTATACTAATCGATTTTCTTGTTAGCTCGTTAATATTAATTAGTGGTAATACTACAGGTAGACATTATTGATTTATATTTAATTTTATTATGTAAAAGTCTTGATTATTAACGACCAAATTAATGAACTTTGAAGATTTTGATAATCGATGAAACGTTAAAAAATATGTTATCTAATTACTCGTAACTTCAGTTCCTACACCAATTAGATAAAAGCTCATGCTAATACAATACCGGTTTGTAGCAATATGTTAATATAATGAAGACAATACATGTTATAAAAGTAAATAATGACCGAGGTGAACGACTAAACGGCTAGATGTTGATAACCTTTTGTGTAAAACAATTTTTCTCATCGGGGCTCGTAAACTCTGTGCGTTGAAGTCTTTTATTAGTAACGCCATAAAATGTAATAAACAAATCACTTACTTTTTTACTCGTAAAATGTTTATTAATTCAGAGAAAAAAACAATATACAAGACTAACAATTAAAATAAAATAAAAATAAAAAAAATAAACACAATAAGATTTTTTTTAAAACACTTGGTAAAGGCAATTTAAGATATCTGCAGTATAAACTCTGCGAGTTCTTTTTTAATTAAAAGCAAATTCTTTTCTATTAACTTCTCCAATTAGGTCTTTACTTGGTTACCGGTCACCGGGCAATGTATTAATATAAAATTATTTATTACATTTTAATCTAATATTTTGTCTGTGCATTACATAAAGATATTTAAATAGTTTAATCCGAAGTATGTGTCCCTTTAATGTTATCTTTGCATAGTATATAATGACTGATATTATAAATTGACTATCATCGCTGATAACTGCATTAAAATCTGTAGAAGAATTTAAAGATCTTAGCGACAGGCAGCACAAGCGACTTAATTTTAAACAATTTAAAGGAGAGAAATGACAGATATTAAATGAATAATTAAAACAAGTCGTTTCATATAAAATTATTTTTTACATTAAAATAAAGTTAAGTTATTATCATTACAATACATTAACCAATCTTAAAGTCTGCTAAACTTAATTTGGAAATAACTACTCAGAAAAGGGAAACGGGGTTAAACCGCGGGCCTCGGCTTGTAATTAATAAATCATTATATCAAAACATTTGTAAAATATGTCTATTATCACAACAATTCGTTTGGTAAAATAAACATTTTGTTTGAGAAGAACATTTTGCATCTGGTGTCTACATTACATACGTAAAATGTTTTTCTTTATATGTAATTACGTCGGACACATTGTATACTTTTATAATTCCACTGATAACGGCCCATTTGTAAATAAAACCACGATTTACATTAACAAAGAATAAATATTATGACTTCGAGTCCGCTGTTGGTTGCCAGTGTTGAACATTATGTTGCGAGCAAATCAGAGCCAATTTTATCGATTCTTGAATAGAAAAAGTCATATGTATGGATATTAATGAGTGGGAATTCTATACAGCCTTTTGTTTCCATGCTAAAAATAGATCTTTTTTCATTGATCACCCGATGAAATGTGCTTACCGTCGGCTATGGACATTAGTAACATCAGGGGTGCTACAGCGTTTGCTACAAGGAAGGGAATAGGCCGACAAGGGAAGCTGTTCGGCTTTCGGATATCTCACTCACGGAACGAAACGTATTACTGCTTTACGTAGATATTTATGTTAAGCGTTTTATCTAATCTTTAAACGTAAAGACGTTAAATAATTAAATTGTTACACTACTTGTTAAAATGACTGAATAATCTAATTTAACTGACACTACTATCCGATTTTTCCCATGGGAAATTCCCACGAATGGTAAAAAAGAGTACCTGTGTGAATTTCCCATAAATCTATATGAATGCTTGTAATTTAATCTACATTTGACACGCAGTTTTCATTACAATAAAGATCATATTGTCAATCAACTCATATAAATATAGTGAAACACCAGCATTATAAAAAAAATATTATCTATTATTAATAATTATTAAACAAGTACTAGCTGTTGTCGGAGATTTTATCCGCACTACATTTTGACTGTAATAACAAAAAATTTGCTGTCGATGGCATAAAAATCCAACAGTTACTAGTAATTAAACAAAACATATTCCAAATGTTAAATTCAAACGTAGACTATTACTCCGTGGCGTAATGGTTACCACGCCAGACCGCCACCCAGGAGGTTCCGGGTTCGTTCCCCGGTCTGGTCATGATGAAAAACGAACTTTTTCTGATTGGCCTCGGGTCTTGGATGTTTATCTATGTAAGTATTTGTTATAAAATATAATATCGTTGAGTTAGTATCCCATAACACAAGTTTCGAACTTACTTTGGGGCTAGCTCAATCTGTATGAATTGTCCCTATATATTTATTTATTTATTTCCTATCTATAATGGCACCTCGTTTCACTCAACGGCCTTATTGAATATACAAAAACTTTATGAGAAAAATCTTAGATTACGTTATCTACTGATAATAAACATTCATTTGTATATATTTACATGGTTTAACAGGTATACACATTACCGCCAATTAGCAAGATTATCTGATACAGATAGGGGACACCGGCAATTACTTTGATGAGTGCACAATCGGAAATGTTTAATTTATATGCATTCCCACGTTGGATTTTAATTAATTTTTATTTTGTGTAAGATAAGTTGTGATGTTGTGAGTTTCTGTATTCTATTAAAAATTATAAACCATGGATAGCAGTGAACTATTGATTTAAGTTAGATAAGAAAATAGATGTTTTCTGCGATTTGTAAACGAGCGGGCGTTCACAGTGTTCTACCTTACATCCCAAACATATGGAAAAATAGTTATTTGTTATGCAAGGCTGCAAAGTTGTTTTTTGGCGCGAGTACTTATATTGAAACCTGAGCTAGCGAAGGGTTCTAGGATTGAACCACGAGCGAAGCGAGAATAGTGAATCCTGAGCGTAGCGAGGGTTTCAAAGGTACGAGACGCAGAATAACTTTGCTGCCGAGCGAAACAAACAACTTTTCTCCTCACTACAGCGAGGAAAATGCTAGGTGCAAGAAAAACGTAAATAATATTTTAAACAAGTGTTTAAAGGCACAAAATGCACTTTGGCGCTCAGATTTCAAATGACAAACAGATTCTTTCCGAGCTGTGAGGTGAAAAATATATTGTCACAAATGTAATGAGAACTAAGTAATATAATTTATAAGACAAATTATTCAGTAGAAAAATTGTGTTAATACCTGGGATCAAATTCTGATCATTATGCTATGAACGATTGAGCTGCGATTTGCTATAAACATTACATGAATTTCGAGGAACGTGCTTGATTCATTTCATATGTCGTATTTTTTGTGTTAAATATTTTCAACTGCCCCATGCCTAGCTTTTGTGTTCCAATTTCCAATGGATAACACATAATTTTTTTTTCTGTAATACTAATGTCAATTTGTTGAATAAATTGTTGAATATCGCGCCATTACTCCTCATGAAAAAACGACCTACAGATTATCGAAACATTATTAATTAACTTTCTCATTGTGGGAACGGCAGCTATCTTCCTACATTTACAGTGCATACTAAACAATGGGTCTTAAATCTTACGCGGTTCGTTACTTAAGCCTATTAAGTTGTAGTTATCTACACGACCAATAAACATAATGTACCTACTCTGTCTTTAACTTGAAATATGTTCTTTTAATTAACGCTAGTAAAAATACAACAACCTAAAAAAAATACTACAAAACAAATGATAGGTAAAAAAAATTCATAATTTATTAACAAGTAACGTCTATTCCCAATAGACACACTACAATATAGACAGTTCTATGTAAAGTTCACGTTTGGGAAATCATGTTCGGTTTTCGCACTAGCGATGTTTAGATGGCCAACACAATACGCCGGCAATGTAAACTTGCGCGTGCCGCGACCACATCGACGCATATCGAGTTACAGAAACAGAGTGCTTGCAACACAACGTGACCATCCTTGTTTGCAATGTAACATAAATCAAGACAATTCGAACGTATATTGACTTTCTGAAATGCGAAATTTCCTCGAAATATTTTCTATAGCCAAAGGCCTCAAAAATCAAATTACGTTACATCTAAAAAAAAATACTACGTAAACCCGTAAACACAATTGTAAAATTTATGTAATGTATTTTATAAAAATACTAGCTGCTGCCCGCGGTGTTACCCGCGTTCAATTTTATGCGCCGCAGCGCCATCAACATCAGATTTTTGACCAAATCGTACGGGAATCGCTTATTCTTCGGGATAAAAAGTACCCTATTTGTTAATCAAAGGTGTCAGCTACCTACATACTATATATCATAAAAATTGACCCAGCCATTTGAGCGTGAAGAGATAACAAACGTACACACAAACTTTCGCCTTTATAATATTAGTAGGATGCTAGGCTTAAAGAATCTGAATCATAAAAAAATTAAACAATTTTGTGATAACAGCGAATTTAAACGTGATCTCAGACCAATGTAATTTAAAAAAAAAAACATTTAAAGGTTTACATATATTTTCATTTATAATTATCTCATTTATTGCGATAACATAAAAACAGAAAGGACTATTAAATCAACTTGTGGCATGGTCACGCAAACTTATTTTTAACAGCCAATGTTATAATAATTACGAATATCAATGGACACACTCTTTTGAGTAAAAGTACAACCATGGGATGGCGTGGTAACAGACGTATTGACATTGGCACGCACGAGAGCTACAGGCGGGGAACTCGGAACTTGTCGTAGGACAATGATCAACTAAGTATCTAAAATCTAAATAGACAAATGGACATAGGTACGTTATGTGCAAGTCAACGGATATTATCCCGTTAGATTTTGAGACGATGTTATTTAAACATTTGCAGTCTGAGAAAAAGATTTACACGTCATAGTAGAAGTAAATTAAAATTGTGATAAATACATAGGAACTTCTATCCATGTATTTATCACAATTTTAATTTAATTTTTTGACAAAGTTAATAAAGAAAATATACATAATGAATTTCTTCCAGCGACTAATAATAATAATAAATTAACATACTAAATTAAAAATATACCTACTAAATTAATTAATAAGAACCACATTGTTACTGATTAAAAATACAATCTCGATCAAATATTTTCTTTTTAGATATTATGTAAGACTTAGAGATACCCTGAGATTACATTAAAAAAATAATTTATATTGTCTAAAAAAGAGTTGGTCGGTGTCACTGTGCCGCGCCGGCGGCGCGGCCGCTGCCGGCCGGCGCACCTGCCTCCTACCAACGAGACCACGCGACGTGACGCGACCGACAAACCTTACTATGATCATTCAGTTTATTGCCATCTGCCGCAAGTGAAATTGAATCTCTCAAACTTCGATCGAAGGCCTCCTCACCGTGTCAAAAGTAACACTTGGCGATTTGTAAAACCTGATTTTTATAGCACAAAGCAGTAAAACAAGCAAACGATTTAATTAATTAATTTCCAAGACCCTTACTAAATGCTTGATAATTTTATCAGTGTTTTAAATTGTATTTTGCTACCCTAATTCACTCGATCTCTTTGTGGACTTTTAATTAAGTAAAAGTTAAAAATACGTGTCTTATTTAACGTCAATTTACATGTTACTTTCTCCTTCTGAACTTACCGTCCTTACGTTCATTTTTATGTTTCGTTAAAAACTTATCAATATGAAGATAATCTAAATGTGAATCGTTTCCATTTCTTTAATTAGGCGTTAATTACGCCATGTGTGGCGTGCATCTGTTAGCAACATCACGTTAAATTCCAAACTCGGAATAACCATTTACTTCCTGTGTGTTATTCATAATTTAACGGGCCTTGGGGAATCGCATCGAGTTGATCCTGATGTTTGGAGCGTCTCCAATGCATTTTAATCAATTAATACGCTGACCTCGGCGGTGAAGTGGTTAGATTGGAATCACTTTGACTCGATTCCCGCTTCGTAGCAAATATTTGGGAAATATATTCTATAAGCCGATTTTCTGCTTACACGCACATATTTCAATTTTATAGTAAAGCTACAAGTATTATTTCCTATCAAAGTTTATAATTGGTTTAATATATATTTATTGCTTCATCTCCAATCCGATCCTTAACATTTGGAAATACTCGTAAACCGATATATAACTTCGAAGCGTTTATTTTACCCCGTGTTGCCACACACGAGTTTATGCATCCTTTAATTAATTCAGTTGCAATTGGAATCCAATATCAATAAAAACATCGCGTTAATAATATTAACGAGCTTTTAAACTAATTTCTTAATGGTTTTTAAAAAGTTTGATGTTAGATTAAAGCTGAATTCGCATAAAAAAGCTCTTGTAAACGTACGATAGCTTTATTTGTTTCTAATACTAAAAATGTCATTTAGCTTACGTCTGTAAAAGCACAGAGAACATAGTTCGAATTCAAGTAACGAGCACCACGGACATTATCATAGTAAACAAATAATATTACTTGACATAGAAAATCATGAAGGTTAAATTGTATCATGTATGTGCATTGAATTATGATTTCACATTAGATCTGAGTTCCTTATGATTTTTCTTCGTGTTTTTCCGCGCTGGCATTCGATCATGTGAACAAGCCCGCAGTGGGATTGTTCCCCTCGGGCCGCTCCCGCGCACTCTCCCACGGTTCCCGCCTTCCGTCTTCACCTCACGGACGTACAATAGCTACGTTACTGCTTATTTTTTCATCATCTTCGTTGTTTACATTAATGCTTAACGTTCATCATGAATTCCTGGAAGTGAAACTTGTCTTTTTCTTGATGCTTTGTAGAATCGAGAATGCTTCCGCGTATCGATTTTTTTGCCGATAATGCCATCGATACCAGTCCTTTGGAACAGACGCCGACCTGATCCGATTCAGATCTGGAACGCTTTTAATGATAGACCTTAATCTTGCGTACGAAATAAGAATAAATTTCGTGCCGGGACCGTGACTGAGCATTCTGTGGTTCAGTAGTTCCTCATTTTTAATAGCGGGCCCGCGTAATGATTACAATGTTGAATTCTCTCACAGAGATCGCTAATGATTACAGCAGACTGGTAAAAATGCGGTAGACGCTGTCGATCGCTACACTCGAACACGTATGTGTAGTGAAGCCAAAACTGTTTTCACTGGGAACTGTGCCATCTGGGTGCACTAAAGGTGACAACCGGCCGACTTCGCTTTATTTATTGCCCTTTTAAAAGCGGCCCTACACGACATCGTTTTAACTACTACAAGTAAATAGTATTCAAAATCACCGTTTTATCTGAGAATCATTTTAAAATGTTAATCAGTTAATATTATAATTACGGTGTACGGTGGTTAATATTATAATGTTCTCATCGCGGGCATTTACTGGTGTATCTGGTGTCATACCGTGAAGGTGGGTTTTCGACCAAGCCACGGACAAATATTACCGTTGCTTGCTGTCATTTTTTTCTTTATTTAATTCTTCGAAGTGGTGTAACGGTGTCGTGTCCATTTGTTTTGGTTCGCCACAGCCGCACCGGTCGACCGCTGTCGTTGCGGTCCGCGAAGGTTGCCTTGCGTCAACAACATAATTCGCGAATCCGCGTACGCGTGCCCATTATATAACTATCCGTTACATTATATCACTGTTACTTTTGCTATTTTAATTGCAATTTACATAGTTTTACAGTTATTGTAAAACTTTTGCCTCGCAATTGTTACAATTGCGTTGCTAGTTTCGATTGCAAGATTCATAATACAGGTTTATAAGTATTTTTATTTCGATGTCTTGATAAAATTGCTATTCTTTGCGCATGCTTACTGGCTTTTTTTATTGTACTAACCACACTGCTACAATCTTAAATGCATCTTTCTTGTATATTCTTATTTGGACATTTAATTATACATTGGCACTGGACCCTTTATTACAATTTAAAAAAAAATACAAACAAAACATAATACGCAATCCAAGATATTATATTTTCCAAGAATCAAACGGCCTTTATAAGATTACTCTGATATTACCATAAAGTAATAATAAAGACCAATACTTTCATTTATTTTGCTATTACATGCCAACATTAAACACATCACATAATTAATATATTTACCAGCATAAATTATTTTATCGTAGGTATAATATGCGATAGCTTAGAATATGAGAACCTAGGACCATGCGTAAAGAATTTGCTGACAGAATGACATATGACTATTTGTGATATGATGGAAAGATTCCGTCGTCATATGCTATAGATTACAAAGGTACGCATTGAAATTTAAATCCTGCAAAAGTAATGCAATTCATAGGGCTGCCATCACATACATATTTGTGTTTAATTCAAGTCCAAGTAGTTTTAAACGACAAACTCCATAATGGAATATTTTTATCATACAATTGATAATAACAAAGTTGATGTTTGATGTAGTAGACGCAGTTTCTATTTTCGCACAGGTTTTAAAATGTTAGTTGATCTATGTTGAATACAGAATGGAATCGCATTAAAAGTAAAAGGATAAACAGACAAACGCGAAAAGCTGCTCTCATTTGTACTATGTTAATTATAATGTTGCGTCTTTCTCAGTTTATTATGTTAGTTACAGAAATTTAATGGTATTTTTTAAAGATAAATGTCAAGCTATCTCTGTACTCTTCGTTAATTTAACAAAGATTTCAGTAACTCACCGATATCCATACAAAGATTTTTAAAAAATTGTTTTATATACTAACATCAGTTAGTATATAAAACAAATTTTTTTAGCCCGCGGTTTTACTTATAAAATTCCGTTGGTCTCATTCCCAGACTGACATCCGGGATGAAACTATACTACGAGTTTTATTCAAGTTCTAAAAATACTTGTGTACTTTTCAGGCAAAACGGTCGAGCGTATTTTTATTTTATTTGCGACAAAGATCTACAATCACGTCCACACATCCATCCAGACAAAATTTTGTGTTGATTATATTTTTAATTTAAGATTTTTTATATTACGTAAGATTCCGGTCTTTTTGTACTTACATAAATATTTAGTCGCGGTGTTTAATCAATACATAACGAATGGATTAAAACCGCATGTCAAGTTCAATATTTCATTAATGTAACCGAAGGTTATCACTTATTATGATGACATTGGTTGTTTTGGTAGTAATTAATTATCTTTTCAACCTGTCTTCAAGAATATTAATTTAATTGTGTTAAGGTGCTTGTGGCAAACCGAACTCTTTACCTCTTTGTAAATAGTTATTGTTTCCTTTTTCTTTATGGTTTTTATATTCTTTTTTACTGTCACCTTCACTTCACTTTTTCATCTTCTTGCCATCAAATCATATTTTTCTACAATATAAGATTTCTTTATCCCTTCTTCTTTTCCTAATCTTTCCATCCTTAATAGTGCTCCTTCACGGAGCATTCTCGTGTAATGTAACGCTCAGATTCGAGCATTACAGCAGTGAGGGAGGCGAACGCTCGTCAGTCAGGGAGGTAGTATTGTAATGTAATGCTCAAAGTCGAATCTAAAATGTTACATTACATGTTCGCGGTGAAGGAGCACCTTTATAATAATTATCTAGCCGACCCGCGTTTTGCACACACGCAAGATAGGACTATCTTGCTGTTCCGGTCTTCTGGGTGATTTCTGAAATAAAACACTCGAAATTAAATATTTTTTATTCAAATAGGTCTAATAAGAACTCTTTCGAATAGTCAAATTTTCTATCTATCAAAAAGTTCTAGGAACCAAAACTACTTTCCTATGTTTTAATCCAAGTTACCAAATTCGCAAATCTGTTGAGCCGTTTTTGTGTGAAACAATAGCAAACATACATACATAAACTTTCCCATTTACAATATTAAAAGGATTTAGGAACTATACTTGTGAAAATTAAAAATACTACTGTATAGTATACCTACTTCACTAAAAATAATAACTCGTAATCTTGACCTTTGGTGTCAGAGGTTTTTTAAAGCGGCCTTCATGTATTTTTAGTATTCAGATTTACAGTGCTCTTTGCTTGCTACAAGATTTTGCTCCTGTCTGGAGCTCATCTTGTAATGTATTATTTGACATGACATGTAGGTAATAATTTTTAAGTCAGGTACTTGCCATAACCCAAACAGCCACTTAGTGAAAGACCTATTAAAATCTGCACAGCAGTTTCAGAGATTAGTTACAAACAAATAGACATTTTTGTTACATTCATTCATAAAATTGTTATTTTGACATTGCAATTGCAAAAAGACACTTAAAATATTTTTTTATGTAATAATAAGAATTTGTAACTGAATATTGTAATGAGTAGTGAAGTCATGTATGCCTTGTAATCTCGGAATATAACATATTTATTCCATGACTACATAATATCACAGAATAGGTAGGAATTACTTCACTCGTACTATGGAAATTAGTGTATATGATAATGAAATACATAAGTTTTATAAACCATTATTAGATACTTGGAACTTCAAATTGAGGAAAACTTGCAATTGGTTCCAATTCATTTTACTTTCCTTTAAAAGTCACGTTATGCCCAATAGAATTAATAAACAATTGTTAGAATACCCTTAGATAAACTAACTAACTACCAGTGAGTTTTGATCCTAAGTCCAAAGGTTTCTACTAAACGTTGATCGGTGGATCCAAAGCCTGTAATTTCTGTCGTTTTCCCGACGGAGTCCAATTTGTAGAGAAAACTTTTATTTTATTGAGTCTTCAAAATACAATATCTTGAATGTGTCGATTTCCTCGCAATGTTTTCCTGAATCTCCGAGTAGTAGTTAGAAATACGTACACAAAATTCGGAAACATGTCCAAGAGGATAAATGAAAATCTGATTAGATGCTATCACCGGCATCATCGCTCTCTCAAACCGCAAATTCGGTTTTAAAAAACATGAATATAAATTTTGTCTGAGTCACATTGCCGCGTGTACCGCGTTACAGTACACAATCGGCGACAGGACAAGGCGAGCCGACTCGCAATGAAAGTGACAACCGTGGACGAAAGTGACTCGCTAGATTTATTTACACTTGTTCGAAATAGACTCGAACACTTCTAAAACTGGTGTCCACTTCACATCGTTGCCCCGCCCGCCCCGCTATTTATATCGCTGCGGGCGAAGATCTAACTCCATGTACGGCAAACTAGAATGGATTCTCCGCTACCTATAAGCAATTAACCGCATGTTTTGTGCATTGAGACATTTTTATTCGCTTTCTTTGTTTGAAACGAATTGCTTGCCACCGTTTGTTCGTACACGAGTTTTTGCCGCAGATACATTATTGCTGCATACTTTTACATGAGTTCGTTGAACTACGCCCTTCTGAGTCTTTGTTTATTTGTAAACAATGTGAGATTTGTGTCGTTTACTGGGTATTGCAAAGGACGGAATGCATAAAATGTTATCCTTATCGATTTGCGATAATTTCTACAACACTTTACATTTACTGTAGTGTAATGTTGTATCGCTGTAAGCCAGGCAAAGAAAAGTGCAAAGAACAATGCATCATTTTCGATTTAACACGGGTACTTTGTGACTAGTCATTAACTTCCTTATAAACCTAATGCATAGTTATTAATGGGATTTGAGTGATGATGTGATGAATAAATTTCTTGCGAGTGATGGTTTATTTAGATATAAACATTTTTTCTTTTCCACAAATTATAATTCAAATGAGAACTTTCCTCATAAATGTTTATTGAATAAACATACTCAGAAGCCCAAATAATACTTGTACACAACTAAAACAGCGAATGAGTAGGCAGGTACCTACATAAAATCATAAAACGTCTACTAATAAATAATTTTATATCACTAAAATAATTAAAATAGTATTCCCTCGTCAAGAGCCGGATTTATTGCTCTTATCATGCCATACTTTCAGACTTAATGATCGTAATGCTATTTTACTATTGATATTGACATTTAAAACGCTCATCAAACGAATAGATACCTATTCTATTTCACGAAGAGCATTTCGCTATGAATAGTGTAAACGTACACATGCACATTATAGTAGTGTGCGTAACCTCGGAAACGCAAGTAAAATCGCTCACGCACACATAAACAATGTGCATGTACATTCATAGCGAAATGATCTTCGTGAAATAGAATATTCTGTACACCAGTCGAACGGCTAATAGGCAGGAAATCGCATTTTGCTCGCGCTCAATGTAGGATGTTTGACATTAGGTCAGCCTCAAAACACTATCCTCGTAAATGGAGCAGCTTGTAAACAGTCCAATGATCAGTTCGGGCCACGCGTGACGCGCCCCAATTGAATAATACAGATAATAAATGACACTGCGAGGGACAGTCAGACAGCGAGGGGCAGAAAAGAAAGTTCAGAAGGCCAGACTCAGGACACCGTAATGTTTGCTCAACATTTCGCACATACTTTTAGCTTAGTCACGTTGATGTAGGTACGAGATAATAATGCAGTAGGTGCCTATTAAGTATAAATATGTATGTATTACAAATTATGGAAATAATTTTGTTTGTACGTTTGTTTCATAAGTTTCAACGATTCGGTTTGGTTTTCGTAGGTATATAATAAAAAATGCAGTCATAACAGTTATGAGCTACGCAAATCCAACACTACATAATATCGTGAACAAAGTATTTATGTGACGAACATAAACATCTAAAATTTGGCATAAAAAGATGTAAACAAAATATGATTTTATGCGTTTATGACATAACAGGTAATGTTTCCGTAATTTATTATTTAAATGCCAGAAAGATAATTAACCAAACGCTTTTTAAGCTAATCTAAAATATTATAATAATAGCTAAGAATATCTGAGGTCATCTACTAGGAAGGAACAAAATTCATTAAAATTTTATAAAATAAAAATAGGTACCGGTGGTTGAATGTTTCATAATGTTTTTGAACACAAAATATTGGCACTTCAGTACGCCAAACTGGTTGTTATAAAACCAATAAAAACAAACTAAAACAAATGGGAGAAAAACTCACATTGGAAAATATTCAAAGAATTTCGATTACAACATTTTTCATGCAGCAATGTAGCACGATAAAAGTAAAAACGAGTGGGGATCAATTATCAAAACTGCTCGAGAGAGAAATGGAATGCCTCATGTAGTGAGATAATTTCGATTTCCTTTTATAGAAAGTAAGATTACTTATCAATAGGTGGACATAGCAATGTTAACTATCGATGATTCGTTAACCTGGAACCTGTTACTGCATATATCCAGATAATTTAGTATCATCCCATTACCAATTAGTTACAAAGTATCAGCAAAATCAACAAGTACCTAGATGTTATTGCGAACACTCAACATAACTTGTTTCATCTCACCCTACGACTACGACTATTATTTCTTCAAATCTGTGAGTCAGAAATATATAAACTTTTACATTTGTAAAATAAAATAAATTAACATCATCTTAGCTCGTTTTTGTTCCACTGCTGAGCATACATGCCTCTCTTTCTGTACGCCAACCTTCTCGGTCCTGTGCCAAAATAAATGTAATAAAATTCAAAGATAATATAATTATAATTTATTTTGTAGGGTACAAAAGTAATTAGTCAAAATTAAGAACCAAAAAAATAAATCTATTTAATTACCAACCACAAACATACACGTACTTACTTATATAAATTGCCATATTTGTTTACAATTAATAATTCTAGAAAATACCAGAACAAGAAAAGAAATATTATTCTTTTAATAGAGGTAGGGCACAGCGTATAATCCGCTCAAATCGGAGCAGCCCGTCTGGGGAAGGACCTCCACCTTATAGAAGATCGTAGCGAAATAGCATTGGTCTCGGCCATGCTGTGTTCCTACGGTGAGTAAGGTCTCCAGAGCTCTACTAGGGGTTGGGAGGGTTGGCAACGCGTGAGTGAAACCCCCGGTATTGCAAGCGTCTATAGGCTACGGTGATGCTTGCTTACCATCAGGCGCCGTATGCTTGTTTGTGAACTTAGTAGAATAAAAAAAATTTTTTTGGTATACTTATCCATATTACATTCATAACAGAAGTGTACCACAGATGCGTGTAGGTAGTGACATTGACATATCCTGATCATAAAAAATATTTTAAATAAAGATTTATGTATTTATTGCCCGGACAAGTCTATAAACAAGTCGGTCGTATGCGGTCCCCAGCGTCAATAAAAATAAATAATTTCACGTGTATGTACTTCCACTTTTACGTTTAGGGTTACCGTAAACTCTTTTTCATGTCCCTCAAACATAGTGTAAGAGGCCTGCAATAAAATTTTACTACAAACATTTAAGATCGTCGTCCCAACATCGTTCTTAGGAGATAATATTAGTATTTGCAATTTATTTATGTATGAAATATAGGCGTCTCAAGAGCCAAGCGGGAAAATTTAAGTGCTTTCAGAAAAATACTAACACCTGTGATGATGAAATTTTACGTGTTAATAACCTTTCGACTTCGGCTTTCCTAGGCGAAATTTGGCTTCTGTTTTCTCTTACTTCTTTTCTTTACTGTTCTGAATCTGATAGAGCAACTAAGTTCTATCTAATATCCGTAAGGTGAGTTTCAGAAATATATTTTAAAATTTATGCTCCATTCGATTCGGGAAACAACCAAAGAAACATATATTGACACTTGCTTGATGTACCGTTAATACAATATTTTTGAGAAATTCGCTACTTGCCTCAACAAATGACAACGAGTATAAAATATAAAGTTGGGAAGACGTAAGTACATACGATTTGAAGTTTCCCATCAAATATTCGTTGGTGTGTGCAACCTCACTAGCTATGCAGCCCTCTTCTAGACAGCCATGTAGGATACTTATGGCTGTAGTTACACAGGGGTAGTTTCAACTTCGTTTTAATATGGTTAACATAAAACTTTTATGTGTTATAGGATACTCTTTTATTATCGTAAAATTGTTTTAACATGCATTTCAGATGAACTTTCGCTTGATTTGCTCATTAAATATGTATGACAATGCCATAAAAGCTGAAATTCAGTGATGTAATCCTCAAATTGCTAAATTTCAGATATAATGATACCCAATTAATTAAAATCCTAAATGTTATTTCAGATAAAATATATTTTACGTTTTGGTGTGGTTTTAGTAATAATTTATATTTAAGATTAATAAATCAATACTATTTTATCCTTTCGTTCTGCTCTTGTAATTGAGACATAATAGGAATCATTATATCAATGTCCATTCATGTAACAACGTATTGAGTTGCAAGACCGATAGATGAGAGAAAATAATCTCAAGAGATGAGTTATACAGTAATCCAGCGGTTGCTAAAACCAACGTTCATCTCCGATTACAATAATCTTGTGTGTCCACTAACTCGACCTAATTCGTAAAGTATTAAAACAACAAACATTATAAATATATTTATTGTCCAAACAAATATAACAATGTTTGTTTTACAATTATCATTTGTTGTCTTTTCCTGCACACAATTTGTTTCTAAGAATAAATTCCTGCTAATAAAGATTTGTTGCTAACTGAACCCCTCATATGTTTGTCTCTTTCCCGGTCAGTCAATATGATAAGGACAAATTTTCAGGTAAGCTTTTGCTTCAATTTGCTTGGAACACGTAGGGTGAGATCCAATAGCATGAAATATCCTCTTTCCCCCGCTTGCATGCTCCCTAAGGGGCGACTGCAGTTTTCCCATTATTTTTACTTCCCCGCGGCTAATGGGCGAACCAGACGGCAAAGCATCTTAAGGTGAACAAACTCTAATTGGTATTTGAAACGAAAAGGTATTTGTTTACATAGTTTAATTATTTAACGTCACTTCTGTTACCAATGGAAATTAAACCCAGTTCTAAAGAAATGTATTTATATATAATACATTTCTTTAGAACTGTGTTAAAATAAAATAAAAACTGATTATAATCAGTATTTTTATATAGAAAATAAGTACAGACAGAGAAAACTGCCCTCTAAACGCAGTAAGAATTAAGTTTTCTTATGTAATTCTCAATGTAAATGAAAATTATCAAAAATGTACACTTTAATTACGTCTAGTATTCGATGAAATTTGATTAGAGTTGCCTAAAAAAACCTAATTCTTACTTCGTTTGGGGGAAGATTTCTCTGCAGCTGTGTAAATGGTGTAAACTAATAACATCCTCATTTATCTCATTACTAGATATAACCTTGATTAGGTCGAAAGTTAAATAAAATTGCAAACAGTAATTATGTTCCTTCCGTTATTCAGCTTTAATCGATTTCAAATATTATTCATTTATGTATTAACCTACCTGTAAAAGTTAATCGTTTGTTATACTGTAACTGTGTTTAATCCATATTAATTAATTATTTTACCACGAGTATTGCATAATAATAAAGTTAATTATGCGAATGTAATAAAGACAGTTGATTGTCAGTAGATAATTGTCTCGAAGATTCCATCTTGTCTATTTCGTAATCGTAATGCGAACTTGTCTGACACACTGCCACTTGCTGTATTTTGTAGTTATAGTGGAATTATTTTTATCAGCCCTCCTATCCTCGTAGCAAAAATAGTTTCAATCTCGCCTCAAACTCATTCACTCTCTCGCTCAATTCCTATTTTGTATGAATGAGACAGCGTAGGAGATCGACATGAGATTGTAACTGTTTTTGTTACGTGAATAGCTGTAACACCAGGGGCAGTACCAATGGTTGTCCGCTACAAATAAATATAAGGAAAAGGAAGATTTCATAAATGCTCTACCAATGTAATAATTTATCTAATTTAAGACATCGAAATAAAATATAGACAAACTGCCCGGTAAGTACTAAGATTTTTGCGGCATTGCGATGGTGGTGTCCAATGGTAAATTTTTGTTTTTTGTCTTTTTTCGCTTTTTGTAAATTGGACACCACTGCTTTTTTCTCATCGTTTTTTGTAAATTGGACACCACTGCTTCTGTCGCTTGCTTGCAACTGACTGAAGGGTGGTGGTGTGCATGTGCAGTGCATCATCCCAATGCCACAAAATTTCAATACCAGATAGTTTGTCCATACTTTTATGTCGATGAATTTAGATACATTCTTGCATTTGATTGATTCATTGTACTATTAGTAAGGACCTATGAATGACCTTATGTTATGACTTCTGTTACTTATTGTGATAGTGATGCTGTTGGTCTTCCAAATATAAACAAACAATGCCTATACTGTCATTTAAACTTCTGTAATATAGTTGTCAATACTTGCCATCTTAAATTAAACTTTATGTACCAATGCAACCTACATTTGTAGTATACAAAGGTTAAGTAATCGTAATACGCTGCCCTCAGTTCAATATATTTAAACTGAGTTCATTGCTATGGGAAATGTATTGAGAATTAACACGGTAGCTCAATTCGTATTGAAATGTTCAACATCGATATTGGCTTCGGTAACAAGCACTCACGTTTCATATCAAAAGGTATAGGATGCTTTTAGGCATTTACTACATAGACTTACATAGTAGATTCGAAACTTCAGCAAACTATTCGAATATTCCATGTACTATCTGATCATTTATGTATTGATCAGGGAATTTATGTAAGATTCTGTAAATTCTAAAGCCATCATCAGGTTCTATACATATTATGTATTTACTTGTACAAATTTTAATGTAAAAGCGAAGTTTACTGATTGACTCATTCATATACACAAAATTCAGCCCAAACCGCTGGGTCTAGAGATTCCAAATTTAGAATGTAGGTTCCTTACGACTACGACGTCTAGGGGTGTACTATGAAAGGATTTTTCAAAATTCCCACGGGAAAGCGAGATAAATGCAAACGAAGTTCCGAGTATTTTACTAGTTAAACATAAAATGTCAAAAATTACTAATTACAATTACAAAGGATAGATTATGTAAACACGTCTCCTACGTTACAACGTAGGAGAAGACGACCCGGGTCCCGTTTTCTTAAGTGTTTCAAGCGTTAGTTATTCTGACCTATTCTTTATAAAAAAATGTCACATGATTATGTCAAGAATGACTGGATCGTAGTATAAATAAACGAATCCTATTATTATGTCAATAATATTCATGCTAATTATAACAACATCCACTTATCTGCACAAGCTCTCTGTCAAGTTATATGTAATTGTGTGAAAGTCCTAATTTTTTGCCGTATTTAATTAAATTAGGTTCACTGTTCAATTTTAGAATGAAAAAGTCGTTTTATTAATTGAATCCAACAATCCAACATCTGTTTCACGTCATAGGTTGTAACCACGCAATTTTTTTCTCTATTTTTACCATGTTCGGTATTTTTACTGAAGGCTTTATATATAAGCTTTTCCATATCCATGAAAAGGGAAACAGCATTTTTCATATTTTTTTGAGCCTAATTAGATTGCTTCAAAGACCACATGACCACAAGATCCATTAGTGTCATGATTTATTGCGATTTCTGACCACTATGTGATGGGTTAGTCGTTAACAGTACCTTTGTTTAATAAAAAAACTGAACATCAAGAATGTTGTAGGTAAGTCGTGGTCATGACGTTGCCAGAACTGTCATTTGTCAAAGAGTCCAATGACCAGTTTATGGAATTATGCCAAACCGATATTCATGTCAATGTTTTCACTCCAAACTGATACATAAGCAATGTCCTGATAAATGTATTGACTACAACATGCTATTGAGTGTATCCCTTCACGCAATATTTAGAAAACGTCAGAAGAAACATTAGAAGAGTCACATTAACGGCCTTCCTCAACTCTTTTATTGGCTGACTTATGCATAAAGCTCTTTTCGTACCAGCCATTTTACGCCGGTATTCTGTGGTTCTTCCCCGGTTGAACCAGCCCATTTCATCAATGCTTTACTACTCCACGACTCGAAATAAGTACAAAGTGTTTTTTTTTATACCGTTTACCTCAAGGAAGTAATCCAAAATCAAGTTTAAATTGTTCATACAACTAACTCCAAAATTCAATCACGTTATCAATGAGGTACCCTTGTCAAGGTACGTCGATCAATTCAATATTCCACACTACACCCGCCCGTTTTCCGCAAGATTTTGCCAATTGTCAGTAAGTATGTGTAGCGACACCTCGCAAAATCCTTTGAAGACCCAGCGAGCATTCATCATCACAGACATAAAGTCGAATATAATTATTTATACTATTCAGAGTGACGCATCGTTATGAAATCCGTCACATCACAGCAAATACTTTTAGGATGCGAATTAGAAAAGAACTTGGGAAGTGCGTTATAGGTTAAAATATGTATAATTTTAAATAAGTATTTAAAAAAAACACCAGTATGTATCATAATGTGAAAAATTCCATAGTCCAATTTAAATATCCGAGTAACAATGATGAATGGCAAATGGTCCTCAAAATTTTCTGCTTATACGAAAGCTAACTTTAAAACTTGTTACTTTTTTTTCTAATTATTGTATCGTGTTTTATTTAGTGACATACTTATATTACTCTGTCAAAATATCAGCACATTCAGACTTTTCTAAAGTTCAATTGACACTCGGTGTCAATCTGTGGACACTGTTAATCGACTGTTTATTCTAGCGAATAAACCCCGTCATCTATTTAGATTTATGCATTCCCCACCAACAGCCGGTGCCAAACACTAGTTCGTTAACAAGCTAAAATAAACTAGTGTTTGTTTACTAACAGGATTCGCAGAACTACTTGACATATCATTAGCTTTACTCGAAACGGGAACTGAAAATTAAACAAGTTTATGTATGATGAAACGTCGGAATTAGACAAGATGTACAGTCAGGAGCACGTTGGGCTTTACACTTGCAGTACAATTTTGGCTCTTATGACATAGAACTTAAGAATAGTATGTACAAGTCCGTCCGATGTGTAAAGGTCGACCTGCTCTTGACTGGACCTTTCAAAAGCTTTCATCATATTGATACTGGTCGATAATAGAGAGCGGTGCTTAATTTTAAACGTTAGTGTTTCTACTTAGTACCAAATCGGGCAGGATTTGGTCTTAGTATTCTCGTAACAAAAACACTTACAATCTCATGTCAATCTGAAGCGCTGTCTCACTCATACAAAATGGAAATTGAGCGAGACCGTGTGTGAGTTTGAGATGAGATTGAAACTGTTTTTCTTACGAGAATAGACCCACTGGTGTGGGTATTGTATCTATAAATTTCATTTTACAGTCATGTCCATCTACAAACTCCAATAATACATTGCGTCAACACAAGCATCGCGCGAATTCGCGTCATATTCGCGCCCTAAGGTAGCAAACCCGCCAATCTAAATGAACTAGGAAACGGGACAAAGCTAAGAAAAAGATTATATGTACGTGAAACTACTCAATTCACATTAACATCGTTTGTAATGTAAATACATTAGTCACCTAAGCTCCTTGTAACCTTGTCTAATAAGAAATAATGATCATCAACACGTGCAACTAATCTTTTGTTAATAACATTGGATACAGACAGTCCTTGGAGTTAATTTATAGATTTTGTTTTCCCTAAAAAAAGCTGACCAGAGAACTTAAAATATTACAAGACAAATATTATCATAAAATCTGCAAAGATATAATTATGTAGGGTTTTATTACAATATCCATACTTGATAGTTTTCTCAATTTATCTGACAGATACGTTAACTTATCAGGAACCTGTAAAACTAGTCCTGGTCATTCTAATTTCGAGATGCAAATTGCAATGCAACATGTCAATGAATTTAAAACACTGACTAAAGTTTTACATAATACTATAAGAACTTTTAAACTTTCGTATTATTATAAAACGAATAATAAAACGATAATAATAAAGGAAAGTAAACGCACTGGTAAAAGTACTAACAATTTAATTCCCGTTTTATTAAAAACTCTATCGACCGACGCGCGTCAAGCAAGGCAAGTCAAGTTTCACACGTCGAACGGATTTGGTCAAAATTTGGTATTAAGCTAGTTTGAGAACAGATTGCTTAGTACGAGTTTTTTGTTCGCGTTCGATCATGTTAATGTAAAAAAACCGACCAAATAGAGAAGAACTCTAATGTTGTGAATTTACAAGACGCCTGTTACATATCAAAATTATGTGGCTTACTTGATCGCATTTGGAAGTGAGCAACCCGGCTGATTAAGATATGTAACAAGCGTCTGATAAATTCAGAACATGAGAGTTCTTCTCTATTTGGTCGGTTTGTATACATCGACACGTTCCAATGTGACCAAAAAACTCGAACAGCACTCAGAGATAGGACATAGGATAGTTTTAATCTCGGAATAACGCGGAAACAACGGGATGGTGCTGGTAAAACCGCGAGCGTCTGCTAATCACATATAAATTTTGTATTCCTTATCTTATATGCTTTCGTGTGAGTGTTGACTTTTACTGTGATATCTTAATTTTAAATAAAGAAGAGTAAAGACGGATTTGTATTGAGTCGCTTATAAAAACAAAAGCATGGAATGTGATCGTTAAAGTACACAGTCGAGGTCTGATTTTCGCTTATAAAAATTCAAATTTTTGTATTCTTTTGCAGTATGCTAATTTCGTTCACTGATACTTTTTTGAAATAATAAGGAAAAACAATTTTATTTACTTAGTACTCATACCTAGTATGGGGCCATTATGAATTTCTCCTTTCTTTCTCTTGTCTAGTTTGACAGTAACAGCCGTGATATAATGTGTCATTAACTTTACAATACGTTTGTGCAACTAACCGTAATGAATCCAACGAATCTGTGGCTTCGATATTCTTATTATCTTGCAATTTTGTAAATGCTTTCAATTAGTATACCTATTCTAATTTATATCTACGATCAACATTTCTAACACCAAAAATGTTTATTATGATCAAACATTCGATCGACTTCACTAAAGAGGAACAATAGGCCCAAAATAATATTGAGCGTTAGGCAATACCTCGTGACATGCTTCTTACTAATTGTCCATCGAAAAGTGCGAATTCAAACAATCGCCTCCATTGTCTGATTGAACGGCGACCACAAATAATAAAAGCAGGCGTGTTCCACGCGGGAGCGCAGAGACGAACACAAACAATGGTGCCTTTGATTCACTACTTTCCCTTTTCACTGGACTGTCTTCTCGATAAATAACAGAAATGGTGAATATCTTTGAGATATCAATAGCATAAATAAACTAGCTCACATTGAATACAGGGTCACTTTTGGACCCCCGCCAAAAATAGACATGATTTAGTGAAAAAAAAAAAAGTTTTATAATCCACATTTTACAACCACTTTTTTAAATCTTACATTTAGTATGTTTATCATAAGAAAAATTACCCTACTTTCACCATTTTGAAGTGGTAGAGAGATTATGAAACGGGCTAGCTCGACCGCAAGTACCACCCACCCTCTCCTATCGGCATATCCGGAAGACCAACTCCTTATCTTTCCTTAAAGGGATAAGAAAAGGTTCTCTTTCTATTCCCATCCTTGTAGCAGACAATCGACTACTCAAGCGCCTCTGGTATGACTGATTTTCATTGGTTATTACCGTTTTCCATCATGTGGCCCGCTTGCTAGTTTGCAAAAAAAAACATAAGTAAAACGTAGCAAATAATATAAAACTTACTTGAAGTTAAGTTTGTTTTCAAATATGCAATTAAAACTTATCGCGGAAAATCACTTTGACATTATTCACGAGTGACGAAGCAAAATAATTATGTCATTTTCTTGTCTAATAAAAAAATATTGATATTTGTTGTATATTTGTAAAAAAAAAACAAGCATCAGCCAAGTGGAAGTGAGCTCGCATGCTCAAGAGTTTCGATCGTGTCATGTCAATATGCATTGTTTTTTAGAAGGGCAAAATTAAATTTGTTTAAAAAAGCGAAGTAGATCAGAAGTACTCTGATTATATTAACCCATTATTCAATTGTTCTGCTGATAAAACAGCGAGATAAATGAATATTTGACCTGTTATAAATGCGCTAGGCGCTACCACCTAGGTGGTAAATTGGTAGTGTAGTCCATGTCCAGTTTACGTACCATTTTTAAATTCCACTCATAGAGCCAAAATAATAATTAATGCAAGTAGTACCTATATAACTTAATCCAAATGTAGCATTAGATTGTACATTGATTACAAAAAGCATAATTAGCACACTGTTTATGTCGATTTTATTGATCGAATTGAATGATTGAAGTTAGCCTGTCTGACAAAACTTCTCATTTCAATTTTATTTGCCAACATAAAATTAAATCAAAAAAGTTAGTCACAAATGTGTGTTGCTGTGTCAATTTAACAGATACCTAGGATCTAATGCAAACAGTACTGCAATATTATACTCATTATTTCACAAAATCGCATCTGCGACAAAACAATACAATGTGCATAGGCTCTCAACTAAAGTAAGTAGTTTCTAATCAACTTTTTACGAGTGTGCGGTCAAGGAATCGACCGTGTAATATCGATTAAGTACATTATTAATCACTCAAGTTTGACCACACGATTGTATCAACATTTTATTACTTGGAAATATCGTATAATTTGTGGCTCCGTACGAGGAAATTGAGAGAAACTGCCATATTTAATGTGTAATAGAATCGTACTATTATGGAACTTTGCACAGAAGTTAACTTTACCCATAAAGTAAATTCCCACGGGATAGCGACAAGCAATCGAAAAACTCCCTTCTATATTGAACGGAGACTCTCATCCCTGCAGTGTGATGATTTCGGGTTGATATGATGAAACGAACAATCACTTGAAGTTTGAACTTCTCAGTGTCGTAGTGAGTGGAAAAACGGCCAATGATCACAGCACCTTTGTCGTACAAATAAAAAAAAAACGTGATTGCACCAATACCTGTTATTTCTATACAAAATCAATATACTCGTGATAATTGTACTTACCTACATATAAAAATAAACATGACCTTTAAATTAAGAAGACTTTACAATGTCTTTACCCGCCGCTCGCGGTAGGCTTACGCAACGCACTCGCACCTGTATCCGGTTACGACTAATTTAGCATTAACACAGTTGTAAAATATACCCTGGTTGGGTATAATGTGTCCGTATTCTAGACTATTAATTCCTTAGTTCCGGTCTAACTAGTCTGAGGCCTACATTTGCAACGCGTTTATCAAAAAATTTGTCGTGTGATGGTAACTACGCTAGATAAAATCTGTTAACATCTATGTCAATTACACTTTAAACTAGTTCTATGTTTAATAATCGAGTTTCCGCTCCATTCAAAAAGATTTAACAACGTTTAATTAACATAAACATTGCTTTCTTCATAATTTTCGTTCTATTTACGACTACACTGTTTATTTTTAAACTAATCTGTCTGACATTCGCGAATTTTGTATAACAATCTTTAAAAAGTTAATTTCACCTGAAGATATCTTTCGATCTATTTGGAGATTTATGGCATATGTTAAACATTGGACATTCTGTAGCTGATGAATTTATGATCAGTATGTGATAGGTACTTATTTTTCATATCTCAAAGTCAAAGTACCTACATCTTAATTTTTTAGACCGAGAAAGTATGCTTTTCACTGCTATTCGCCCACTAATCATTGAATTACAACATTTACAACAATTTGAAATTATAATGAGCACCAAACAATAATTACCATCGTCATGTCATTATCAGTTGCAGGAAAAATAGAAAGTAAAGCCGAGTTCACAACGAGTATTGTGTCGCGTCGCATTCGTCAAGGGACGGTACTTTAGGGTTGCCTTTATGCATATTTAAAGAATGTTAATAGTCAATACTCAATATCTTTATTGCACCATAGTACATATTTAAACAAAGTGGTTTCATTTGTTCTGTATCCGGGTGTTATTTAATTCTTCGGCGACCACTGACGATCTGATCATTCTGATCACATTGATTGTGAATCATTTCTTCTTGAGTATTTCTTTAAAGAATATTCTTTAAGTACTTATGTAATCAGAAAAATATATGATAATTCTTTCTTCCTTATCCTTATCCTTACTATCCTTACTTCCTTACTAATATTATAAATGAGAAAGTGAGTTTGTTTGTTTGTTTGTTATTCCTTCACAGCTTGACTAAGCAGCCAATCATTATGAAAATATGCATACATATTGTTAGAGGTACAGACAAACATAGGCTACTTTTTATCCCGTGAAAGTATGTCGTTCCAATGGGAAAATATTTTTTCTACTATAGAGGGCGCTGTAACGGCCAACAGATGGTGCCACAAGTCGCGCTATGGGTTGTTTTGTTGTCAAACGAGATCTATGTCATAAAATTAACGCGAGCGAAGCCGCGGGGAAAAGCTAGTAAATAATAAGTTGATTTTGAAATTTTGAACTTTCTAAGGAACCTGTCCATGATTTTTTTCATATTTTCTTAGATTATTTTCATTAATCTGCAAATATTATTTATTCTCGTATGCTGCTTTTAGGCTTGTTAGTGTTGCTGTCAGAAAATTTAAGAAATTGTAGGAAGCGTTTTTGATTATCGCGTAGTTATTTTATCATTTATTCAAGGTACGTACTTAATCAAAAAATATAACAACAAATATACCGCACTACAAAAGCCGCGCAGGGCTTATCCGAGTGCCGGCTGGTCGCTCATATACAGCTTTTTCATTTTTTTTATCAGCGCGGACGGTTCATACATTTTTCTGTCAGCGTAGTGTCAGCGCGACTCTAATACCAATACCAGCCTTAGGGATTTTATCGTGACAATGGCAACCCTATGCGGGCAGACGCAGGTCTGCTAATACGGAAGCTGCAACGTGACGTCCTGGCCGCGGGCGGAATTGTTAATAGCCTCACTTATCATAGAACGAAAGTGAAAACGACCACTGGACTCCATTGTAAACGAGGCCTTTTAAAATGACAGTGTCGTTAGTTCATAATAATAACGTTACGAATATTTTTTGTTAAATACAGCTGATTTATTATCTGTCGAGATGTAGGAATGTCTTACAAAAAATGCGAAATAACTTAAAAAAATACAAAAAAATAATTAGATTTAAAACTAGCACATAATACTTTATTCTGTGATAATACTCCTATAATCTTAAAAACGATACCTATAAAATTGTAACAATAATTAATAAAAACAATACACTAAACGTATTAGAAATAAAGGAATAAGTAGGTAATTATCTACTTATTATCATGAATGCGATATTACAAGCATTAAAAGGATTTAATTATGTCATAATAGCATTATTGTGTCGCAATATGGTTCAAGTAAAAGTGTATCGGATCCAATATGCTGTAACCAACCACGCCTATGGTAACATTCCTTATAGAATAGTGACGTGACTCATTTCCTAATGTCGATCAGCCATTGGTGCATAACACACGCACATCACACGCATCACTTAATAATCTCAATATGTCACTATCATATCACGTAAAAACTTCGCGTGCAACAGTTTAGCAACAGTCTATTCAGGAAACAGGTTCCTTCCTATCTAAGAAGTAAAAGAGGAAGTAGGCTTTAAAAAAATGATTAAAGGTTCTCCTAATCTTCCGTGCAATGTTGACGCGATGCTCACGCGTCGTCGACGCTACTTGCTAACAAAATTATGTTAAACACGTGGTCTTGAACAAAAAACGTTGAGTATACATCGTGGAATCATCATAATCTCAGCCACAAGAAGTCCGCTGCTGGATATAGGCCTCCCCCATGCGTTTCCAGCGCAAATATCACATTGAGGAATAAATAAAATTGACTTACTTATTTGTATTCCTCGGCAATAGTTTTTTGGACGAAGCGTTATCTGAACCATTCATGGAAATACACTATTTATTCCCTTAATCAAAATACCTACAAAAATTATAAATAAATGGTATTATGTGTATACGTATACCGTACCATAAATATGTTTTTGTTCTACAGCTTTCATTGGACATGATGTTAACTTAGTGTCATAGACATTTATTGATATTTTTATTGCAAATGAATGTTTCAAAGTAATAAACCAGTTTCGTTGAAATGTCTTAACATTTCTCATGTCCATTCTCCTTAAGGTTAGACTTCATGAAAGCATTTCTAATGACAGAAAGCCGGATCTAATGCTACGAATGTAGGAATGTATTAAGTTTATACAAGTTTATTCCCTCATACACGTAGCAGGCACTTTCTCTACCCCCATTGGACATTTATCAGAATTATTGTGAAATAATGTAAAATTATTAAGTGGTAAAAGAGGTCGCGGTAATAAATATTCAAGAATATTTAGTACTTTCATACATAGTCAATAAATAAAAAAGGTTCACTGGCACTTATGTATCATACGCTGGCTACTTTTTTACAACTTATTGCGTCAACATATCACTAGTTCCTACAATATCTTTATATAATACTATAATACATACATGTATTAAACTTAATTGTCCTTACAAGTTCCGCTGTCACACCGAAATGCAATATGATTGTAATTTTGGAAGATTGCTTTAAATTAGATAGAAGTTACTACTTTATCAAGCAATCATGAATATCACAACGAATATTTCTGTTCGAATAATTTACCATGTTTTTACTATACAGTATTTTGTATTGTTGTATGTATGACGTCATCATTTCGTACATAGAATATCAATGTCACAGAAATCGATTGAGAAACAACGAACATGGACTCCCAATGTGTGTCCGAATTATCAAATGTTCCATTGTTGGTCATTCAACTTAACTTTTCTTGTTCAATCAAACGACAAAATATGTGCATAATTTTTTGCTATCTGAAAAAGTGGCAAAATGGGAACCAAGTATGATATTACCAATATTACCATATAAGTAAAATGTGAGTGGTAGGTAGACCTCGAGAGAAAAATATTTTTTTATTTTATTTTTATGCTATAGAGGGGCAAGGCTTCTACGAGCAGGCTTACAAACTCCGCCGGCTATAAACACACCTATTCTGCATAGAGTAAGGTATAAGTAATTATGTTGAAATATTTTTTTCACTTCTCATGCTCAGAAAATGCTTATTTGCGCAGGATATAGGCTGCACAAAATCGAATTTTGTGCACAAGGGCAAAAACGTATCTACTCATAAATATAGATAATATTAAGGCAAAGGAAATAAGCCATACAGCCAAACACAACAAAAAGTTCAGAGATAGAATTTGTTATTTTATAACATTTACTTTAATTTATTTGCCTTATGTGTTTTTTAAGTCATAAAAGATATTAAAATTTAAATTAAAGTACGGTAGGTTATTTAATTAATTTAAGAAAATTATTTTATTACAAAATTAATTTAATAGTAGGCAGGCTGTATAGGTTTACAGCCCAAGCCTAATTTCAATGTCGTAAGATTTAATAAAAAAAGCGGCGGGAAAGGGGAAACAGGTCTTGTTTTTCGTGGGTTTATTTATTTATTTCCTCGCAATCGAAGTGAAAAGCAGAGTTTATAACTCGTCCACAAAACCATTTCTATCCTCAACAATAATTATCAGCCCTCGCCTTCGGCTCGGGCTGCTAAAAGTCTCGGATAGAAATGATTCGTTTTGTGCACTTGTTGTAAAATCTACTATTTATACTATGTATAAATTAATTCATAGACAAAACAAAATGTGTAGTTATAGAGTATAATACTTAGGTGAAACAAATGAACTTCCTGGTCATTATAATACTGCAGATTTTATCTAGAATAATCAACAATAAGATGAGCGCGAGGCAAACAGTTATTTTACATTGTATTGGTTGCACACGCACCGTGATGACTCGTTTACATTTCATTTCCATTGAGATTTATCTGTTTTACCGCTTAATTGCAAACAGAACTCTAACGTTGGTGTAAATGCTAAAATAATGTTAACAGTTTAAAATGAATATTTAAACGGATGGGTTGACGGACGGACTAAAATTTAACAACACAAATAATGAAAAAGCTTCAATCAATTACACATAACAGGTATTGCAACCATTTGACAGTAACGCAAAAGATCAATCCATGTTTTCTTCAAAATATTATTAATTTAGAGACATAAAATAATAAATAACAATATGTATTTATAAGTAAGTACATAAGTAATTATTTTTAGAAAAAAAATCCGAGAACTGCGATCTCTAAGCTCTATAAATAAACACATTCTATTAACAGCGTCTCATGATCCCCTATCAGTCTGTAACTTCCATATTAATTTTAATATCGCGTTCTTCATAATCTCGTATAACTCTTTAACATATAATTACCAACTTTATGTAACATTAAATATATCTAAGTATCTATTTAGCGTTAACGCATGGCGCCAACTGACATTCTTGTCTGGGCGCTGGAGCAACTTTCATGAATATCTGACTAGTTCCAGTCCTAGCTGGTAGGCACTGGGCACTAAGCCTGGCAAAGCAAACACCAAGTTCGATCAACTGTTGCGATTAGCTTACACCACACGTTCACGGCGAAGTGGAACATTTAGAAACACTGGGCTTTATTCGAAAATTTTGCAAAGTTTTATTACGTCGTACATTTTTTTTTTTACCAGAAAGGAACTAGAAGATTGCTACCCCTGGTGTAACACGTTGGTCATCTTTAATCATTTAAAAAGGTTTAATAGAGAAATCAGGTAAGTATAGTTTATATTGAAGTAGGTATTAAGTATTAACCAGAGCTGCCTCGCCATGTGTGGATGTTCTACAATATTATTATGTAATATATTACCATTGACAAAATTCTGGCTATGCTACCCTACTTACTACCATGGGGTAGTAAAGTAACTCTATGAATTGTGTACAATTTATCGTTAATATTATTCCAAACCTTTAAAGCTATTTTTAAGAATTTGTAAGATAGTGATAAATTTTCACAAAATATTACCTACACTACACGTGAATAAATTAACTAGTTTCTAAGTAATATAGCATTAAAATCTCGAAGAAATAACAACCAGTTTAAAACGTGACTAATCAATCTCAAACAAACATGTTCTTGTAATAAACATATCGATTTATTTTTTGTTTGGTGTCGACTGACTGTGCTAGAAAAGACTTCAGATTTTGGTTATACGTCTAGTCGAAAACGAAAGTGTTGATGGCTTTAACATTTATTACAAATCAAAATAAGATTGTCAAAGATAAAGCTCACTAACTTGATAATTTAGGGAGGATATTGCAGTAGCAAATATTACGACTAAATAACTACACTCGAAAGCAATGAATTCGTCACTTATAGAAACCTATAAATCTCGGAAACTAAGAATGCTAGCTTAATAAAATAAACAGTGTTTAATAGACATTATAATACCCCTTAAATGAAATTAACAAAATTCAAAGTCACTACATTTTATTCATTAAAAATTACGTAAAGGAAAAAAAACTTTAACCAATGCTCATTCTTTTGAACAACCTGTTACACTGCAGCGGAAAGCCTATTTCCTAACTTTTCTAATTCTTCGCATTTAGGCCATTCACCCAAAACTACGACCATACATTCAGTGCTGTCGACAGTATAAGCATTAAAAATTACAAACGCGGAATGGCAATAGGCAGTAAATCCCAATTTCTAATTTAACTATATATCAATTTTACCTATTTAAACCATTACTTGAATCCAGTTTGTATTATGCAAGGATATTTCTCTATTTAAACAAAACACAAACGACCTACTAACCAACTTTTCACAGAAGTAAAATGGTTCTCACTTGGATTTATCGTATTCAAAATTTTGTGAGAAGGGTTCAGTTTTAAGTAGTAAGGTAAACGAAGTTATTTGAGGTTTGTAGTCGCCCATCGCCCACACTCGTTACACGCTGCCTCGGAAACCAGCGCCTACTGCCTAAGCATAGTAAAGTAAAAACCGTGGTATAACAAAACATGGTATTCTCTTCCCGTGACAGCTAGGTCACATGATTGGCCCAAAATTACGACATCGACTGTGGTGCAATTATAATAAGGTGGAATTTGGGTTAAATAATATGTCACACTGATCGTGACGTAGTCTTGGGCCTGAGAATACCAGGCGCAGTATATTATTGTGTAAAAACAGAAAATAAGTCATATTCATGCAAAGTGCTGGTACCAGACAGAGTTTACTTCATCA
The DNA here is from genome assembly GCA_905163395.2 of Endotricha flammealis. Taxonomy (NCBI): domain Eukaryota; kingdom Metazoa; phylum Arthropoda; class Insecta; order Lepidoptera; family Pyralidae; genus Endotricha; species Endotricha flammealis. The sequence continues at coordinate 10,718,210 of LR990861.1, read as the reverse complement.
GGCTTAACGTCTAATACCGACTTACTCGCTATAGCCCTGTAGCGCTAGGTTTTGATGTTTCAAAAACATTAAAGTTGCTTGTATTTCGCATATAGTTTTCGGGCCATTTATCCAACCTAATACATAAGTTTGTGTCATTCTAGGTACTTGCTTAGGTAGAAATTTTGGTATTTGTCTTTTCGATCCGTTTTGGATGAAAAGATAATTAGAGATAAAAAATTTACTTTCATGATAATAACGAAGTACTAACTAATATACACAAGCATTTTGTGTCATCTCTGTCCACGAAAATCCTGATATTTAATCAGTACCTAACACGTCACCCAACTAGCTCTAAAAAATATTACAATAAGTTAAATATTATGTTAAGCGTTTCAAATTACTGATATCTGTTATTCAAAATATTTTGTGTCGAATTCATCCACGATATTTATTGATTATTTAATTTTTTATTACAACACTCTGTAAAAGCCACAAAAGAAAATGCAAGTTACTAAAGTTACGTCTATAAGATTATTGTAGTGTAACAAAACACTATTCATAATTTGTGCTGTTTTTATGCACGAAATCTTATTATTTCATTAAAAAATAACCAAACTTCGCGCGAAGGGCGAACGCGGCGAAGAAAGCGGACGCGCGGGAGGGACAAACAAAATTCGCAAATTAGTTGTGCGTAGCAATTGTTCCAACAGGAAACGGTGATTATTCTTATCTCTATAGGTAGGAGAGGCACATATTTCGCACCCCCAGGGTAATAAAGACATAAGTGGTATTACGTCGAAATCCCGATTTTACCATATTTGAAAATACATTTTTTTTTTCATATTTTTCCTGTTAAATTAATGATTATATGCACGAAACTTTGTTTTAAAAAAATCTGAATGTGTGATTTTCGAGAAAAAGGAATTTGTGATAGAACGCAAATAATAAATTGACCAATTTAGGACATATTGAAGATTATGATGCTTTTCGTTAAAATTTAATACCTATACAAAATAAACGTAGGTAATAAATATTATGATCTTATTCTGATTTGTCATTTATAATGCTAGTCTTTATAAACACTATATTCATAAAAAATAATTTTAAATATCGATTACCGCTTTTTTCCTCTAAGAATAATTTGTTGCACCGATTCACAACACTGAATACTGAGCACGGGGAGCCAACGGAAGCAACGTAAGGGTGAACATGTCTAGAAAGCAGCTTTTCTCTGATGATGTGCCGCCACCTGTTCCCATCTTCGGCGGCGTGAATACCTCCATAAAAGTCGAGAGCGGTGCGGATTTGGTCAGACCAACGCATTCGGGCCCCCCTAGGTCTCCTATCGTCCCTTTGCTAGTGAAAATAAAGTCGTTTGAGGACGTCTTTACGTTTCCTGGCGATGTGGCCGAAGAATTCAAGAATTCTACGAAGGCAGATGGTAGAAAGCCTTGTAGATATATTGAGCTCTTTGAGTAATGATGCAATGGTCCGTCCATGGGATTTACAGTAGTCTCCTCCATCCGCTTTCCAGGTCTCGGCACCATATATGAAAATTGAGAACACCGGAGTGGTCACCAACTAGCGTTTTGTATTTATGGAGATGTTTCTTTCTACTCAAACTCTTTGTAGCTATGACATAACATTCTTAGCTATTCCGATACGTTATCATTGCAAGGAGCCCAGGTGAGTGAAACTGTGAACTATTTCCTGGTTAAGCGCGCCAGTGACCTCTGGCTTCTGCGTGCGGTGTACCACCATGTTCTTAGTTTTTGCTGTTTATGGAAAAGCCAAGTTCTTCACTGACCTGTTCCATTCTGTTCAGTAAGGTGATCATCTCGCTTTCGTTGGCAGCTAACAGTGTGGTATCGTCGGCGTAACGTAGTAAGTTCGTTATCTTCTCGCCACCAATCGTGACACTACCTTCCTAGTTTTTGCAGGTACGCCTTATCAATGTATTCACGATAAACGTTGAACAAAATGGGAGACAGTACCTGCCTTACTCTCTTAAAAGTCAAAATTGAAAGATTTTGACGTCAGTTTATCGACTCATATGATTCCCTGTTTGTTGCAGTATAGTCTCTGCAGCAGCGCAGTTAGATGCGGCCGCACGCTAAGCTTCGTTAGAATTCTCGACAGAAGTTTCCGGTTGACGCAGTCGAAGGCCTTACTGTAGTCGACAAAACACATAATGTTAGGCGTGTTGAACTTAATTAATAAATATATATATAGGGACAATTCACACAGATTGAGCTAGCCCCAAAGTAAGTTTGAAACTTGTGTTATGAGATACTAACTCAACGATATTATATTTTATAACAAATACATTTATAGATAAACATCCAAGACCCGAGGCCAATCAGAAAAAGTACGTTTTTCATCATGACCCGACCGGGATTCGAACCCGGGACTTCCTGGGTGGCGGTCTGGCGTGGTAACCATTACGCCACGGAGGTCGTCAATAAGTTGTTTTGAGGTTCAGGATTTGTTCGCGTGTACCCTTTACTTTCACAAATTCGGCTTGTTCTCGCTGCATTTGCCAATCCAAAAAACGTAAGGTTGCGATTGTTCAGTATGTGGCTGAAGGAAGATTTTGCTGCCATGAGAGATGAGAACAAGAGTGCAATAGTTGTCGCATTTTCTAGTCGGCCTGACCAGTCTTTGGGCCAGTCGCCATGTCGCCAAGTGTAGGTGCAGATTTCGTGCAATAAGTCGATGCCCGCGTCGCCTAAAGCCTTCAGTATTTCTGACGTAATGTGATCTGGTGCTTTCCTCTTTTTTAATTTGTTTATTGCCGCTTTGATTTCAGAACGTAGTATGGGTGGTTTGGTTGCTGATTCGGAAGATTCCAATTTAAAGGCGTATCATTGTTGATAGCAGGTTCTTTATAAAGGTCTTCGCAGTAGCTACACCATCTTTCGGCTATGGGTTCAAGGTCGTGTATTGGGTTACCGCGAGCATCTTCAATCACCCAGGAAGTTTTTGGAGAGCGGGCGAACTTTCTTAAAGAGGTCTCTCGTGTGAAGTTTAAGGGCCAATGTACGGGCTGTGACGTCAGGCGCTGGGCATATTTTATCGTCTCTTCCAACGTGCTCTGAAAGATCGACTTTTCCGGGGGCTCCAAGGCTTGGGCTTAGGTGGTGTTTTCCTTTTGGGAGCCTTAAGACGAGCAGTGAAAATGGCCACAAGTAGGTTGTAATCCGAGCCGCGCCTAGCACCGGGAAAGGTCTTTACATTTTTTGGATCTCCACCGTGTGTTTATTATAATTTAGTCAATTTGGTTTGTGTAACGATTGCCGGGAACTCTACAATCACTTAATGTAATTATATTACATTAAGTGTTTTGTTTTTTATTAATAAAAAAGTAATAAGTCTTGTAAGAAATATATTATTATGTTATTTTTATGAATCAAACCAAGTTTGTACCTATTTTGATTATTTTTTTCTAGATTTTAATTAATATAGGAAAACTGTAGGTAGATAAAGTTAATATTTACCAAAAGTACATTGTTTTTTCAGTATTGTTATTATTATATAGTATATTTGTAACCATACAGACATTGATTATTATTGTTTAAAAACAAATAATTCATGTGAACATTTCGTTGCTCCTTATTTACTTTTGACATTTAACTAATTCCTTGGTATTAATGAGAGATATGGATGTCACATTTTTAATTACCTATATAATGGAAAACATATTTTTTTTATTTTTTTTTATTACCTATAACTTAAGTGCTTTTGACAAATATTTAAATTGAAAAAAGGAGTAAGTAACCGATACGGGGCTAAATAACAAAGTTGACACAGGGAAAAATGGAGTAAGTTTAGTTATTCTCGCAAAATTGTTTGGTAATATCAATTCATTACTGATGTAATCAAACATACTTTTTGTAATATACATTATTTTGTAAAGAAATTTGGCTTAAACTCGAAAACTTAGTATGTTATATTTAAAGTCCATTTTGATAAGTAGCATAATATTTTAATTTTCTTATTTCTAAAAAACCAAAACTATTGAACTGACTTGAAAACAACCACAAATGTAATATTTTTTCTCGTTTTCTTGATGTTAAAATCATTCTTCTACGATTAAAAATAAAGCTTTTACTGAAAAATCTACTCTTTCAGTTTACGTCCTTTTTGAATTGAATGAGGGTGCGATTTGTTCATCATCATGAAATCGTACGTAGATACCGAACGAACTTGTGTGCGTGCGTAGCGTATACCCCCGCCCATCGCCGCCTGCGCGTACACCCGTTTCGACCGAAATTATTGTTTTGGTGTTTTATTCATTTATAACGTGCATGAAAATGACACAAATTTACAATGTAGATTTTTCATGCATTTATGATATTAAATATGTGAACTCTAATGACTGTAATATTTTTTTGCAGCGTTAATAGCTTTAAATAGGAAAATAATTGAAAATATTGACATTGCATGTCTTAATTTGGCACAAATTTATTTATTGGCTTTAAGTAAGTGATCTGAGATAGGAAATAGTTATACAACCAATTGTAATATTTTTTTTGTACTGTATTACATATTGACCCTATTTCAGTTTTGCTCTGGCCGAAGATGACACAAACTGGGTTTGCACACTCCGCAGGCTATCCTAGATATGATACCATAATTATTTTAAACTTTAAATTAATTTTGTCAGTTTTGATTTGAATAAGTAAAATCAACCACAAACCATCGAATTGCGGAAAATGCAAGTGACAGATGTGACACAAAACGCAATAGTTCTTAGGTACGACCGTGTCCACAGGCGAGAAATTAACAACTTTAGAGTTTTTGGAACTTATGACCTCATTTTAGCCCAGCGCTATCGGTCTACTAGGACCAGCTCCTAACATATAATTTTAAGACTTCACTTAGTTAATTTATTCACGTAAGCCGTGTGCAGTGCATAATGTAAATGAAAAGCTTTAAAAAATTTTTTATGTCGTGCAATAATTGCTAACAAATTAATCACAATTATTCATTGCGCGCGTCAAACAAAAGCGCATAGCCAATAATACATTGACCACACTAGTGATATAAAATGAAATGAAGATCTTCAATGTTGACATTGTAAAACATCTCGGTCGCAATAATAACGCCGTGAAAAGTTTTTATGATGCATTATTTCTCGTAGCACTAATAAAATACACGCAAATGCCTGCTTTACAACCCCTACCACTTTAAACAATCACATAAACCTCCACTTTTATCGCTTACATAAAAAATTTACAGATTATTAACGAACTTTCTACACAGATAATAAATAAATCGAGTACATGATACAAACAAAGAAGAACGTTTTGCTTAATTATACTCGTATTTAACTACACAACATGTAAAAATTACTCTTACAAACATATTAAGTACATATCATTAAAATATGTTGCCTTAATAATACTTTAAGCAACAAAACCTTACCAACAGTATACTAGTACTACTAGTAGCAACATTTATCTCTGTTATTGTACTATTTTTTATCAATCAATGTTACATAAAAAATACTATGTCAATACTACGTACAATTACGTATTATTTTTACGGAAAACTTCTAACACAATAATGAATGATCAATAAATACAACAATAATCGTACAAAACAACAATAATATTCGGGTCAATTGAATCGTTAGGTCGATTGATAAAATTTAGTTTACTATTCGGTGATAATTCGACAAATGTTAACAAGCAAATGTGATTTTCATTTACATAGATCACCTATTTAACTCTGTTATATTATTATTAAGAACATAACAATCAATGTAAACATTGTTTTAGATGTTGTGGTATCATATGCTTTGTAAAAAAACATATTACTCTGAGATTAAAACGAACCTTGTATTCTGTTATTATAATTATTCTCTTCTGTTTTTTTATCGGGTAGTTCAATAATTGTCATGTGGTAATTATCAGGTGACCTTTTGCACTTATAAAATTTATCATTTACTTAATTGTTTATAAGATATTGTAAATACGTAACAGGCACACAACGTAGTTTATACTGTGGACTCTAACGTAAAGTCCACAGTATAAACTACGTTGTGTACTGTGTATACCGTAGACTCTACGTTAGAGTCCACAGAATAAACTACGTTGTGTAATGTGTATACGGTAGACTCTACGTTAGAGTCCACAGAATAAACTACGTTGTGTACAGTCACGTACAATAATATGTATACAACTGCGTTCAAATTTAGACATTAGATACACCGACTTAAGAACACGCGTGTATACATTCCATTGCTGTTGACTGTACTGTGTATACCGTGGGTTAGAGTCCACAGTATACGTTGTGTACGTTGTTGTGTGTTGTGTGCGAGTGCAACAGTATCAGTGAATTGAAACAGTCATCCTTAAACCGCGAGGAATACATACTCTTTGTCCCTAACACATGAGTCCCTAAAGTAGAAAGTAGAGTAACGCAGAGTCGCCATAAAAACACGTGAAGCAAAAAACAGGTGCATTATCAATTTTGACGTGTGTCTGTCTGTGCCATCCTTGCATTCAAACGGATAAAGATACAGTTTTTTCGAATAGGCTGGCAAACGTGCATGGTCACCTGATGGTAAGTGATGTCCTCTGTATTGTGCCCAGAGATTATTTTTTGACCTTAACTGTATTTCCCATATGTGCGTGCAAAGTAATTTGCACTTAGTGGAAACTTCGCAGGATATTGCACAAACATTTATTAAACAACACACGCAATACATTCATTTATCAAGGCAAAAAAAAAACTGTAATTTGATAACAAATCTTTGATAACTTCATCTTTTTTCATCTACTTTTGTAAACATACCTCATATCCGCTTTTTTTCTTTTGAGTTTTTTAAATAAGTACTAAACTATGCCTATGTGCGCTCCTGTGTATAATATTTTTGAATATGGAACATAATGTTTTAATTAATTCCAGTTTATAGTTTGTGTGCCACATTTTGTCAAAATTCGAAAAAAAAAAGTTTATTAAGCAAGTCAATATACTTATCTAAGTCGACGAACCAGTTTCTAAAACACATTTTAATTCTTCATTAATCTCTTTTCTTCTTTTCTAAGTCGTCGAACCGTTTCTAAAACACATTTTAATTCTTCATTAATTCTCAAGCCATCTCTTTTTCTTCTTAAGTCTGACAGTGACTTCTTTAGTTTTACAGACAATATAACATGTAAGACAATATGAAAATGGTTTTGAGCAATTATAGTACGATTTACTCAAAATTACTTGATTTTGTCTCACACAAAAATGGTAGAACATGGTTATAAAATATCCTCCCGTCGCATTTCCACATAGCCGCTGCGATCTCCGTTATACCAAGACGTCCCCCTGTTTACTGTTAAAAAAACCAATATTGACATTTTATTTGTGTTACACTGACGGCTAATCGCTTTGTATGGGATGTTCTTTTATTATATTTTTGTACAACGCTTTGACTTTCTACAAGATTCTAATAAGAATTTTACATAAATAAGAACATATTCTATAGCATAATGATAATGATGAAGAAAATATCTAAAAGTTAAATAAATAAATGTCAAGTACACTTAACATTTATTTATTTCTATTTTGATATTTTACTCTCCAGCCAGCTAACCTCTGGGACTGATGTTTACACGATGTTTATAAAAAAGAAAATATTTGGGAGCTTCTATTTTTTTTTATTCTTTCCAAGTTACAAGCGTCGTCTACTACAAATCCCAGATTTTTCCGCAAGTTCTCTTTTTCACATGAAATTATTGAAATAAAAAAAGGTACAACAAATATATCAATAAAATGATCCTTGACATTTTTATAACCATCATGCCACAACTCTATTTTCTCGTAATTATGTACTATTTTTTATATCGTTCTCATCAAAGCCAATACTAACTAGTACAGTATTCGTGTGAATTTTAGTATTGCAATAACGAAACAATTAGTTGTGCAATGGGGTGTCAACACAACACTAGACCACTGACTCAATTTCAGCTCTATTGTTAAAATCTACTGTGTTTAAGGTCAATTACCCTTAATTCTATTATATGACATTCGTTTATTATTAATGTCTTATTTAATAAATAATTTAGAGGACAATATTAATTAAAAAAATATATAGTTGTTTCGGTCCAACTGACCATTCTTATATTGAAAAAAGTAGTTTTTTTTAAATTCATCTTTTAAACATTTTTCAAAATTAAGTATTAATTACTTTCGTATACGTAGTAATATTATTTCGATGCTTTCGTACGTATTCAATTACAATTAACTGCAGTAACTTGCATAGAATGACGCCTGATATTCGACTTTATATCTACCTTCATTTTACATTCATCTTAATTTATAGGCCTTGAACACTAAGTAATTTTGTTAATCAGATTCTTGTTTTGCTTGCCCTGTCCGTTTCTTTCTTTAATTCGTTACCCAAAGGTTGCCTTGAAAAGATTGCTTTTAGCAATAAGGCCGCCTTGTTGCTAATACACTAGTATGTAAGATTTTAATGTAATATTTCTTTGTGCTGTTGGATGTGTATTGCAAATAAAGTATATTCTATCTATCTATCTATCTATCTAATTTCGCGGTCAATTTCATAAATTACTAGTCGAGATTTACTAGCTTAGGTATTACCTATTTTACATTTTGTTTTCTTATAATAAGATTTTCTTTTGCATTGCCATAACGTCTTAGTTTTCTTTATTCCCAGAAGTTCTTTTAATAATTTCGTTGAAGGAATTCGATAATTTTATTTTAAACAACTATTTCCTTGTTACAGAACTGCGTCGGCCAAGCACCGCCCGTTATAATGTGACCGGCGCAAGACGATCCTCGTCTCTCTTCAAGGTAAGCTTCATTTGTTTTGTTCAATTTACCTTTTCTACTTTATTTTATATGCCACTAATGTAGCAAACAATTACTAAGTACTTTCCAATAATATCTAGTCAATGTATTGTATGTATGAAAGTATGAACGCAATAACAAGTACAATAATCGCATATCGCCTATCTCATCTTCATTCTCCCTTCTATGGTAGATAAGAACACTTCTAAACCCATCTGTAAGCACTTTTAATTTTTAAAATGTTTTTATGCATCTCGCTTAAGGCCTGTATGCATAAATGTAATGAATATCAAATAAGTTCGACAAAAATAATTATGTCAATTTAACAGTACCCATTAATTAAATTTATTATTATTTAGAGAGTAATTACAAAGCTAGACAAATCGTTATTGCAGTGCAAAATACCAATAAAATGTTAACATTATTGCTTTTGTATCTCTTATTATTTTTTTAATGCCCCAATAAAATTGACTGTTTTACCTGGTTTATTGTATAATAAAGACAAATTAAATTTAACGAGTCTTAAATATATGTTTCCATATTTATGACTGACAAATTAATTTTATCTTTTTAGACTTTAAATAAATAAACCAACTCTAGGCGTAACCTAAAAGCAGTCCTTAACAAAAATAAAAAGGGGAAAATCAAGAGATACTGGCTTTCATAAGCTGACAAGATAAGTTCATTGCTAAACGAGTGTGCAGGTAACCTTTACGACGAACGTCTGCACACTTCGCCCCTTCGTACACAAGGCTACTCAAATCTTCGATACTCGACGATTTTAGTCTCTAAGCGACTACCGCCGCCATACAAATCCGTTGAGGTGCGTACGCGAGTCGAGTATCGAAGATTTGAGTAGCCTTGTGTACGAAGGAGCTTACTGTGTAGGGCACGCAAGCCCCGACCGTGAAGCATAATATATGATTTGTTATTCACCATTCACTGGCGAAATCTGTCCACCGCTTCCGTCAAAGTCTGTTTCCCTTCCAAAAATATAAAGACGATACAGCGCAAGCGCATCCGTCTCGCTACGATGCATACGATTTCGTATTCGCACGCTCATTTCCGACGTCCGTTCGTCCGTTTAGAAACGTATTAGGTAATTGGAGCGAGAAATCTCACGGGCCCTTAGATATCCTGGACATTGCTTCCTGAAGAAAATATACGCTGAAAGTAGTTAATTCTTAAAATCGACTTGTACATATCCGTGTTTACGTCCATTCGTTTCTACGGTTAGTGTAAAAGTTGACACTGTTAAGAACGCTTGTTATTTGGTTCAGTTAAAATCATTTTGTTTGAGAAACGAAGTCTAAAATTAAGAAAAGATTCGTTTTATTTTATTTTAACAAAATCCACAGCCCTTTTTTTTTCAAATCTATTTTAACAAAGCTTATTTGCAAAACATACAGCCAATAATCTGTGCAGCCAATTATGGATTTACATTTTTTACAATGATATAGCAAGAGTAAACCAAAACAAAATGAGAAAACAAACTTCTAGTTTTACATAGAGTTTACTCTTGCGCGTTCCGTTGATAGAAAATCAACACTGCATTATTTTACCTGAAGCCCTTGATGTAATTTTATTATTAATTCAATACATTTTCATGTAGTCGTGGATGTCCATGGGCAGCGGTGATTGCTTACCATCGGGTGTTCCGCTAGCTCATTGTGTTCCTCGATCGGCTCGATCATAAATAAATATAATAATATGGATGGATATTCTCTAAGTCGAGAAAGCAGTACCTAAACATGTGCTGAATGAAATTCTGCAATGAAATAATAAGCGATTATTAGTAATTCATTAATGAATGTAAATAATTATGCATCAATGTTTACGTGTTGCCTAATTTAACTGTGCGATGAAAATGAAAGGGAGATGAATGGGCTCTTTTTATAAATAAACAGCGTCGGGTGTTCCGCGACGGCAGTGTGGAGGCCGCGCCAAAGACCAACAAAACACAGGAAGATTTAAAAATATTAATGAGAGCCTAAGTTTCTTACTTATAAAGACTAGAAGAAGTATCACGCACGAGAACTATTACAACAAACACTAGACACCTGTAAACTTATTGTATAAGTCAACTTTATTATTGGGCAACATTATTTTTTTTTATCACAAAATATACAAACATTAACAAACAGTTTATAAAACACGTTTACACATTAAATAATTATTATAGCTATCACTGTCAAAGTAATGAAAAAAAAAGAGGAATTCAAACTAAAATGCATTTCAGAGACTTTCTGTAAATTCATCTAAATTATAATTAAAAACAATATCAAGACTAAGAAAAATAATAAATACAGTAAAAAGGACGATAGGATGTAGGAAGCGCTATTATACAAACTTTCTTCCATGACACTATTTTGTCGTCCATTAGTAATGTCTACGTAAGTAGTTGGTATGTGACGACTACGCACAAGCTGGAACAGCTACAATACGATTAGTGCCGTCTGTTCTTTAATTGTTTTTAGACATTGATACGGTACATTTGTTACTGCATTGGGATTCACACATGTCATATCGCATTAATTCGATATTCAGTCAACATGTCGTAAATCAATTAGAATTTAATTAAAAGCACAACTATCAGATGGAAATTCATTTAAAATTTTATTTTATTTCAAATAAGTATTTGATTAATGTTTTGAATAAGATTGAAATGTAGATGGGTATAGCCGTTTAAAAATATTGAGGGGTTTACAAGGATTACAGAAGAAAACGTAAACCTTTTTCTACAACCCCGGATCAATAGAATTTACGTATGCATATAATGAAATCACTCAAAGATTATTGACCTCTGGCTAAACATAGATGGTGTGTGTGAACGATAGTGAAATTAAACGTTGTCGCAGTCAGTCAGTAGGTCGCCGCTCTCAGCCACCCACCGGCACACATATTCATGAGTGACAAAAAGATACACCTGCAAATAGTGAAACACAATTACAAGTTATTTATATCGTAGAAAACATAATAGTAATAAAATAACCATTAGTCCCATCCCATTATATGCAAATTAAGTACAGCTTGTAAAATAAAATACGTAAACAAATCAGAGTAAAAGTTAGCTTGTTTTACAACTAAAGCTTCATTCACAGTTCTTAATGTTTCGACAAGAAATGATACTTTTAAATAATCCTTATGATAATCTTCTTTGTCCTACTCTTATCCAATATTGAGTGGAGTCGGTACAGTGTTTAAGTTTTCATCATTCGTCAACTCGACGTTGTAAAACATTTCCTTAACACATTCACTTCATCTTTTCTTTGGTCTACTTCCATTTCCAGCAACTTTGATGTTTAATGCTTTTCAGAATAATTTTACACAATTTAATAATAATTCCAATAAAAAAATTAAAAAAGGAACACAATAATAATTTTTAAAAAAACTTAAAATAAATAAAAATAACCATATCAAATAGGCCACCCCTAAGCAAAAAATTACATCTAGAAAATTCCGCTAGATAGTTTACTTGCCTTTATTCGAATCAACTGGCAATGGATATTGAAAGTTATGTACGACAATATCTTACAGTATCTTAATGTCTTTGTTTGTGGAAGGAATGCTCATTAAGGCTCATGGGAAGACTGTCCTCATTAGCGTTGGAGTCAAGAGCACCGTGGGCCGTGCCACCTTGCAGACAAATTAACACCGACTCGATTTTAACGGTGATTTTAAGTGTCGAGACTTTTTGTAGCCGACATAAGGCACGAACGGCCTCTTAATGTGACAGCTAACAACTTAAGTGGTTAGTTAATTTACACTTACAAATGGTTTACTTCATTTAGTAACAAATTTAAAGCAGACGACTGAACATGCAATAGTTGTTTCATATTTTTATGTTACATAACATACATATAAGAAACAGAATAAAAATACATAGACTTTTCTTTTGTGTTATCAAATGTTTGTGGAGGACCATTATTGTAAGAAAATTTAAAAATAAACCTTAAGTTAGATGCCTTTAAATAATATTGCTCAAGTTACTTAGTTAATTAAATTGGTTTTGGAAATGATTCAATGGAATCAGTCGTATTATGCATCATATTATGTACACCTTTATCAAGATTACTTTAATCTATTTTTCTAATTTATTCCTCTTGATTTTCGATATCAAATATCCATTGTTTATAATGAAAAAAGTCGATAAGTTACCAGGACAACAGAAATGAGTAAGATTAATTTGAATCATCGTCGTGACTTTTCGCTGTCTTCCTACTATCCTCGCATTAGCGACACAGCAGTTACCTAATATGCAAATTTGGCCGACATCGTGCCCAGCCAGTTAGCAGTAACAACACTTTCTCACTACGCCAACCTAGCTGTTTCCATTTCCATACAATGGATGCAAGGTAACGCATTTTACCTACACTGTTGCATTTATAGAACCCTCTTCAATTTATGGTCAATCACAGAGATGTTATATAAGTACTTATAGAATCTCTGTGTGGTCAATAGATATTTTAAAAGTGTAATTAAAAAGATTTTGCCTGTGGCAATTACATAATGTAGGCCTGTACTCTCTTGTTTGTAGGAAGGATGAATTTATAATCGAAGTCTTTTAGTTGATAATGTGTTCGTAGGTACGCCCTGTAGACCTTTCTACACGAAGAAATATCTTTTCACGCTAAGAATTCAGCCAACTTCAGTCTCTCTATTCTTTCATAGATGCATAATAAAATAAGTAGGTTCATACGCACGCATCAACAAAATGTCTGAAAGGTTGACGGCAAGTAGGGTTGGCATACGTCTGATGTAGAGATGTTACGCATTTAAGGGTACTATCTGAACAAATATTTACAAAAGCCATCCGCTTTTGTCGCGGACATCAAAACGAAAACGGCCTTATTTTGCTGATGGCGTACTGTTGCGGTTTTAAGCCGTAATTCAAACTCTCGCATATAATATTCGTGGAATTTCGGCGTAGGTTTTATATTAATAAAAGGCTCTACAGAAATTGTGATCATTAACTCATGGTATAATTTACAGTTGAAGAATTAAAAAATACGTGTTATGAAATAACCCCTAATGTTTTTATGAAATGTATTTTATACAAAAATTCGTTTGAGCACCTGTGACCCTTGGGAGGAAGTGCATGTAGTTCAAGCGTGACCATAGAAAGTTAGAACTCGTCCCCTCGACTTTTTGTACAATGTTGTCGATTCACGCACACGTTAATTAAGGAACTACCTCTAAGAATAGTCGTATACATATAGAGGATTCGTGTCAATTAGTTAGCCCTGTAGTAATAGGGGCGAGCGGCATTACCATAACATCAAACAACGAAACAAAAACAGCTGAAGTTCTTTGTTAACTTGTTTAAGAATATAACATTACATACACTATACTTTAACATAAAAAACAAGAGTGGTTATTCTAAACTAGCAAAAAGAAGAAGTAATTTACATCGCTAGTTGGTAAACATAGAACGGCAAAGCCATAATACGTGCCTGCTTATAAGTCAATCAACTCGACTAAACTCGTGTGTGAGTATGTACATCAGGTAATTAACGGTGCTTTATCTCCAGAGCTTGTAGTTTTAAGTCCAGCACGCATTCTCAGAAACACTCCACTCGAGTTCTGACTGGAAAGCTATTTGTGCTCAACCCTGCGCGGCGGCGCACCTCTGTTCCGCATCGTCTCGCTCTCGCATGCATGTCAAGGTAGGGTTCATCATTCGAGGATTTGGTACACGCTGATAATAACACATTCAGACGGTATACCCGGAGTGCGTCTGTTTTATGTAAACAAGATGATCTCATTGGGTCAGACGCAGTCTCGTGCATTTTAATTTGTAATGATCATTCCTAGCATACTCTGTTCGAGGTCTTCGGTGCGTGAGTTCCGATCATATTACGACATGGAGATAGGTTAATCCCGCTTTCTAATCCTTTTCACAGTCGGGGTTTATGAAGTGCGCTTCAATCAAGCACCCATTGAAACACGGTCAGTTCCCGCGCCGTTTCCGCGTGCGCGTGCACCGCAGCGGCGCCGGCGCCTGATGCGAGATCATTGCCAGATGCCGTCGATAGATCGCGACGGGGTCAACAGCCACTGCCCTTGTTTTGCGCACTCATTTATTTACTCGAGTGCTCCCACTACCACACCGTTGCTGGTTGTAACCACACAAATGCGCTTCGCTACACTAGGGTCAAGGGAACGACCGCTGTTACTACATTGTCGTTGGCACGAACGCGTGCAAGTTTACCAGGTCATCGTGCACTTAGCAACTTGTATTATGCAATAACAATACCAACTTGTGGAGGATTATCGGCTAAAGTACAAAACTATAGATCCACGTGTATTTGTTTATGGTTCTATTACTTTCTCGTTTTAGGGCTTACACATGCGAATTGGATGCAAATTCTTAAAGCAGAACACTGCGACGCGAATCGCATCTTGACTAATAAACTTTTTAAGTTGTAAAATCTAAAACTTTAGCGTACAACCCTGATCTGAAAGTTATAATTTAAAGTCGAGCAATTTGAAAAACGTCATAAAAATCCAATTGCGCGTACGACATTCCGAAACTATTTTGATGATGCATAGGCAAAAAACGAATTTTAAATAAAAATAGTAAAGAGAAATTGTGAAAACTTCTTGTAGTTCTTATATCTAGTCATTAAACGTGTGCAGAATATTTCGTTTCCAATCATAAATTTGTTGCTCTATTTAATGTTCATGTCAATTAATAGCGGTTGCGGTTAACTATAAATTTATTTCACATTATTATAATTTTTGAAACATGAACATTGTAAACTGAAAATTAGAAAAACCAATGTATTCAAAATCCCCGAATCGGTGAAAATACCTGACGTTGAAAATATTATTGGTGACCCATAAAATCTTTTTTTTTTTCATGTCATGTGGCAGGCAAACAAACAAGCATGCAACGTGATGAAAAGTGGTTATCGCCGCATATCATCAATATGCCTATTTGAATAAAAATATTTGATTTGATTTGTTGCCCGTTTACAAGAAAGGGAGTTAGGAGAACATGGAAATGTTAGAAGTTGGTAAATCCCATATAAACGTAGATTGTCTATGTCATATTAATATTATAGGTTCAAGTAGTGAAAGGAATATGAAAACCTTGGCAGATATAGTCCAATACCCGTTCTCAGCAGCTTTGCGTTTGCTTTGTGCAATTTGTGTTCAATTTCACAAAACGTTTACATAATCGTAATAATATTATAATACGACCCTAATCAGTTAATACATCCTTAGATAGATACAGGCAGAAACGATAATTTATTAGTACAAATACACATTCATTTATTCGCAGTAAATATGGTGACACAACAGGTAGATGTTTACAATATACTGTACTTACATTTAGCTTTACGAACGCATGTAAAACAATTAATTTATTGGCTTGATATGAGTTGATAATATATTGATATAAATTACCTATTTAATACTATACTTATAATAGTCCTTTCCAAACTTATCACGTCCAATGGGACGCAGATATGCTACCTCTCCGCCTTTATTTTTATTTTTACCTTAATCTGACCTTAATATATTAATTTATTTATTACTGTTAATTAATTTTATTAAAATATCATGGAACGACAGCACAGAATAATAAATAGTACTACGATGACAGTAAAAAATGGCTTAGTCGAATGACTAGACAGGTGCTCGGATCCTATCTCCATATCTAGTGCAAAGTTAAGAGTCTGGGTATTGCAGTGTCATCGTTGCTTCACCATATCGCGAAGAATCATAGGAATTTTAATTTAGATATCCAAGTGATCGTTATTTGTTTAAAAAAAGAAATAAGTAGATAGTAATCTGAAATCTCATCATCATCATTAAAATTTCGTATCATTATTTTTTCCACTTTCTCATATTTACTTACACCAAGAACAAATTCAAATTATCTCTCACCTAATACGGATTTATTAAAATTCCAACGCGTTGTCACTTATACTACTCCACGTATCTCGTTTCATCGTACGGAGATGGAGTGAGATGGCGATAAATGTTGTCATTCAACAAGCTCTTAATTTGACATCCATTACAGACGACTCAATAATGGGATCAAAATATGTACTTGTACCTATAATTTAATACGCTTTAAAAGTGAAGGCAAAAGACTCCATTATTATTAGGCTTTCACTTTCTCAAATGATAAAGGGCTTCAAGGTCGAATGTTTATGCTATTGGGATCACGTCCATTAATTAACATTAAGTTGATTAAGCTTTTATTTGAAAGATACATGGTGTTGAAGAATGTTAAAATCTCGATGAATATTTTGTGGTTGATAGTTAGGAATTAAAATAATCAGCCCACTGCAGGGATACGGGGTGATACGGGTCTCCCTTCAATCGAAGGGGATAAGAGCGTTCTCTGCCACACTGCTCCAATATGTCTCACCTTGCCTTTCAATTCTGCCTTTAAAACATTGCTTTTTAGCAATAAGGCCGCCTTGTTGCATTTACACTAGTTTGTAAGATTGTTTCTTTGTACTTTTTCCTGTGTGTAATGCAAATAAAGAGTATTCTATCTATCTATCTAGATTGGCAGTGCTAGTATTATCAAGCCGCCTCAATTCCAGTATTGACGACTTAACGTGCCCCACGGATTTCATCTAAAGTTGAACTTAATTTTTTTAACTCACTGAGAGTCATTTAAAATATAATTGAATAGCGAAAAATATAGAAGATTCGAGAACTTCTATTGAAAATTTGTATATTTTATATCTGTGTGATTTTATTTCATTCTGTGTCAACAACAATACTGAGACTCTGAAATGTCTGAATGCCACTGATTTGATCGGGTGAGCATCATCTATTGTAGTAGAAACACATTGAAACGCAGCCCGTGTTCGAAGCTATTCAACTAATGATTGGATAAGGCCAAACCTTGATCCAGTTGACTTCACATTACTACAGGACTACAAAATCTTCTATCACTACAAAAAAATAAGATAAATATTTAAATCCTACTTTTATTAAAAAGTTAATTTTCTTATTGCTAATGACGGGTCTTTGGCGGCTTGAAAACATTTTGTCCTCTGCTAATCCGCATTGCAGCAGTCTGTATGTTCTTTCGATTGAAGGGAGACTCGTATCCTTGCAGTAGTGTGATGACTATGGGTTCGTCTTCATATCGATGATGATGAATGACTGTAAAGTCTTCACCTATCGAAATACTTCGTGATTTTGGTTTACGATATATACTTTGGTATTCAGTAGGTAGGTACGTTTGTTTGTATTAAAACGTTCAACAAAATAGTATCAACTTGGATGTTGTTGTAGCAAATGTAAATGGAATTGTAAATAATAATGCCGGTATGGTACTTATTTTGTGTTTATATGATATCAGGCACTTTCAAAATACAGATGATTGTACCGCCACTTTACATTCTTCAGTGCTAACTTTAAAAAAATATTTTCATCTAAACAAAAACGTTGTCGACTCGTGGGTACTGCAAATTATTTTTAAATGTCTACTTATTTGAAATTAATTAAACTATTTCTGTTTTCCAGGTGTTTGCGATGTGGTATACGTGGACGGCGATATTGCTGGTGTCGTGTACACTGGTCAAGGCAGACGTCGGGGCTGGAGCGGAGGCACTCACGGTAACCACCGGCGCCCCGCCCCAGGCCCAACACCTCCAAGACATTACAACACCAGTGGCTGATACACCCACCTCTATCAACCTCAATGATCAGAAGGCAGCTGCTGCCAAGTTGCCAGTGGCAACGACTCGAGCACCTCAACTAACACTTGACAGGCAAGCAGGGGAGCTGGCCTGGCGCTCTTGGCTCCAAAGCCCAGAGAGTGGCAATCAGAACGCTCCACCGCGAAGGATCATAACAAAATCACTATTCATTACACCCCTTGTCTGTCCAAAGGGACAACGTCTTGACAGGAATGGTTGTGTTCAGGTAAATATACTTGTGAATTTCACCGAACAATTCTTATATAATTCTAAGTGGGAACATTTTATGTTATTTTAAGAGATTTAATCTCTTAAAATAACATAAAATGTTCCCACTTATAATTTTCGACTTTTAATCACAAAATAATCAGAAAAAACCAAATTCGTACGTTTTATTATAACAAGATCAAACCATTTCAGGTGGTGACCGTGAATAAAGATGAGCACGAACGTATTCTGCTGGAACAGTTGAATGCATTATTCACATCAGGGTCGAATGGAGATGTGTTGTATGACTACGGAGATGACGAGCCAGGCCCACTACAATTATCTATACCAATTGGATTGGATCCTCAAGCGGCGCCACTACAGGGCCAAGAGCCATCTGCACAGGTAACTTAAGTAACTATTAACTTTGAATGAAACATATTTAACTAGAATTTTATCAGAATCATCGTGAATTCATTTTGATTTTTTTTAATCCCCAGGTTCAAGGTCTACCGAATTTCATAGACAAAAAGGACAAAATACCTAACAATAGTGACGCCAGTATAGAAGCAGAATTAGAACTTTTGAAACTTCAACATTCTCACAACGATTCAGTGACGGCGGAGAACTCTGACGTTCTAAGCCACAACGTTATGAACAATTTACTGCCATTTGCAGACAAACCAAAACGTGATAGTCCCGTTGAAACTACGACAGAAACTGATCCACATGACATTAACGATGAAGGTCAGAAAGAATTAGTTTTTGGACATGTAAATGTTGACCCAGTTCTTTACGGGTCTGAAAATCAACAAATGTCAGAAATACGAACACCGGAAGCCAGTTTAAACAATGCTGAAAACAAAAATACACCAACGACGATTAACAACACTGTAACAGAAACCAATAATACTTTATATCAAAACTTAAATAAAGACGGTGACAAGAATAAATTGAACCCAGAAAATGATTATTCTGATATAGGTGAAGCTATAAAACTAATAAGCCGTTATGCAGAAGTAACCACTGATGATAGTTTTGCTAAAAATCAAAAGAAGAACACAATGAATGAAGACGGCGTTTTGGGCACACGTACCAAACTGCAATATCGGCGCAATAAACCTAAGCCAGATACATTGGGAGAACCCTTAGAGACGCATAATATACCTGAATCGGCATATAGAGATAAAGTTCCTCTCCGCGCACCTTACCCCAAAAACGAACCTTATTATCGCTATCCCTGGCTAGGGCAACATTCACCGACTCCACCTCCAGATTACCCGTTTCGCCACTTGCAAGACTATTGGCCCGGAAAAATTCAAGTTGGGGGAGTCTACAACGCACATGAGAATCCAAGAAGACATCACCATTCATATCCTCATTACTTTAGACCTCGCGGTTATAATATGGGCAATCCAACCTTCTATCCAGGACAGGATGCGTTCCCTAATCAACCTCAGGCGTACACTCACCGGGTAGCCCAGCGTCACGCCAACCCAGGGCGAGCGCGCAGCAACAACCAGGAGCTGTACAGCCTTCTTGGATTGAGGCATTGGTTCAGCAGTGAAGGCACGTCCAAAAGATAGCATGTTTTGTACATCATTAGAAAATTCGATGTTACCCGACGACGTATAATGGAAGCTATGGGAAAATGAATTTAGATTAAAAGCGTTTACTATACTAGTTTAGCTTTCAACTAATGGCAATTACTTTTAATTCCCAAGATTATTAACGCGTCATCGTAACTAAGTACTTATTAACAACTTGTATTGCCTGATGTCATTCCTATCCATAGCTTTCAATATATTAGCCTATTTATTTCAAAGCCAAATATTAGAGTCATAGTTCAACTTTTTGTTAGCTGTTTTAAGTTCTTGTACATAATTATGTAGTCTTAATTTAAGTGTTTTATTTTTGCTAAATAGTATTATCGTTGTTTTGTATTTTTTGTAAATTGTTATTATAAAAGTCCTAATTTATGTTTATTTGATGTATATTTAAACCAATATTTCGTTGTGACTCTAGTTATCAATTAGATATTTGATGTTTCATAGCATTAAACAAAACGTTTCTTAATATTGGATAATAAATGGGCACAGGCTTGCCTTAACAATCATGAAATAATATTCGAAGCTACACAGAAATTTTATTATAATTTATTTATTAAACAGAGATGTACGAATTTATCTATCAATATAGATTTGTTTTAACCTGTATGTAGATATAGCTCTTAGGTATTATTTCTATTATTAGTCCAAATTCAATAAGATGAAATCATTTGTAGTATCGGACAATTACAACCCACCTAAAATGTATTAAAACAATCAACGTTCATGTTAGGAACGTATGGTCGGTAAATAACCACACAAAATTTAACGAAGGCCTGATATTTCTCTGTCATTCGCAAACGTCGGTTGCAGTTGTCATCAGAACCACAATACTTATGGTGACGACTGTGAATAATCCGGCTTCAGAGGACCAACTCTGGTACAAATAAAATTAGTTTCAATAAAATTTTGATCTGACATGATAACTTGCTCATTTCACGTTTTGTTTGAGCGAGATGGCGCATGAGACCGAAACTAGCAATTTGAGGCCCATTTAGAAAGATAAAAATTCAATGTTATTAAAATTTTATGATCTAAAATTATAATTTACTAGAAAATTTAACAATTAAAAATGGTTTAGGCATTTCAGGGCACCTGTACAGACTCTAAGGTCCACTGATGACCGAGTTTTACATGCCATAAAGTATGACGGAATTGTCTGGCTTTCATTTTATTATTTTGATTGGTGAAGGATTAATGAGCATTATGGACGGGCCGTACCGCCACACATTGTATAACAAAATTTTGTTACCTATATCGTGACGAACGGCTCGGCCCGCCCATGATGTCAGGTATCCGTTATGAAGCAAAGTTTCATGTGGAGTAAACAATGATTTGGACTGAAATTAACATGACTAACGTTCGCACTGAGAAACATTTATGATTACTTACGTAAATCTTAATAAACATTGGAGTCATTGTAACTAATCATTATATGTCTCTTAGTTGATTTATTTTAATGAAATATTTTCTAATACTCATACTTTTAGTGTTGAATTAAGATTTGGTTACTATTGACTTGCCTCGTAAAACCCATGAAAAATATACCTATGTAATTATGTTGGTTGATAGGTATTCTGTCAATTTAATTTTGATCTATTATAATAATTTTAACCCAACATAATAGATAATATTTACTGAAATATTTACACATAAATAACGAACCCACCAAAGTTAGTATAAGATTTTAGTTTTATATGTATATCAATATATTAAATAATTTAGAATATGTAGATGAAAGTAAATGTGTTGCTAATCTGCTTAAAAACTGGTTATGCTATGTTTCAATTAATGGATAGCGCACAATACGGACGGGCCGCGCCGCAAAATATCATATTACAAAAATTATGTTCTCCATGCAACACCACTTTCATGACATCTTTGTATGGTGAAAGTTAAAAGTAGGCGGCGAGTGGCGGCCCGCCTCTTCCGTAATGTGCATTGTCCACATCCTCTGAAATATAGCTACTTAATATAATTTAACAATCAATATATTCGTCTTGTCTTTGAATGTATGCACGCTATATTATATTTAGTAATGTAAAATTATTCCAAGATTGACTATCCTAGTCTTTATAAGCCTGGAAGGACACAAATATGTGTATTTATAAACCAGTGGAATCTGAGTTATCTTATTAACCTGATTAACTATGTAATGGTTGTTTACTTCGTCATAAAATGAATTTAGCATTGTGTATGTAACACGAAATGGCATTATTTTGGATTATGTGTTAGTAATAAAAATGTTTACTTGAATTAACTGATTTTGTCATAATCTGAAATATATTTTACACTTATATATCATCAAAAACAATTGTACAAATATTTAAGAATTTAACTAGATTGTATAAAAAATATATCTGATAGTGAAAAATCTTAGCAGAAATTTTGTGAAACATATATTATAAAATAAATGCCAGTATTTTATTGTAAATATGAATGTTATATTAAAATCTAAATCAAATGAAAACATTGTAGTTAATTTTATTTCATCTAACCTGGGTAAGAGTTAACCATAAAAAGACAAACTTACTGTAAGACGTTTTATTGAAAAAAAATATTCAATTTTATCAATAACATTGTTTGAATTAATAAATTCCTACAAGTTCTTCGTCAAAAATTAAC
This sequence comes from Endotricha flammealis, assembly GCA_905163395.2. Lineage (NCBI taxonomy): Eukaryota > Metazoa > Arthropoda > Insecta > Lepidoptera > Pyralidae > Endotricha > Endotricha flammealis. The sequence goes on along the minus strand of LR990861.1, from coordinate 10,695,301 downwards.
TTGTTCAAATAAATATTTACTCTGTACTTGCACATACTTTGATTAGTTGACATGGAATGGGTAACTCTGGTGTAATCGACAATAATATTCAAATTATAGAAACAAAAACTATACTTATACACAAGTAATTTGTACAAAATATCACAATAATAAGAATACTTAAATGTAGTATTTCTGAGAAACTTATATGGTACACACACGCCGCCAATAGTATCCTTCATTGTACGAGGAACCTAAGGAGTATTTCGTTTACTACATACGCTGGCGTCTAGCCATAGTACAAAATGGAACCAAAAGTATATGCAAGGACAGTAATCCCTAGTTGTTCATGATTAGAAGTTGCACAATACGATATTAATTGGGTTGGTTTGTTCGGGGTGAAAACGCTGCTGCTAGCTATGACATCTTTAACTTATATTACAGATAGAAACTTAACATTCTTAATTGCTTTGTCTTTTTATGACTGAAGACTTAATGAACAAGTAAGTACTAGCGGACACAAATACCAATCCAAATTTCAATGTTTGCACACAGTTGTTTCATCTAAACTCATAAATTTGGATGCTGTGTTCCGGGACATGGCTTAACGTCAAAGACTGATACCTGGAAACAAACAGAAAACAACTTTAACATCCAACAAATACATCTAGAAGTTATATTAATTACTAGCAGACAACCAGTTATGCCCGCGTAACCGCGTTCCTAAGGTGATTTTCATAATAAAACATGTGTTAATCAAAGTTATGTTAACTATCCGAGTACCTTTCAAGCCAATCCACAAAGTCATTTTTGTGTGAAATAATTCTCATACACTTTATCATTTATAATATTAGTTGGATTTAACATACATTGGCTTTAGTAATTAGTTTATGTCTGCCTCATTAAGAAGTTAAGAAAATCCATATATCAATTACCTACTCCTTATCCTTAAGGCCAATGACACAAAGGGGTAAAGTTTATTTACACAATAAAGAGAAAAGATTAGAATAACATTAACTCTTAACCTGTCAATATATTTTTCTTTATTTCGGAACCTTATCATTGTAACTATAAGGTTTAATTTAATGTGAAACAGTTCACTGTATTAATTAAGGGCAGTGCCAATGCTAAGACTTAATAAAGACAAAATCCTGTCCCTTTCTGACATAATCTCTAAATAATTCATGAATTTTTTATTTGATGTTTACTATTGTCATTGTTCATAATAATATGACAAGATTTTATGAATGAACTAGCTGATGCCCGTGGTTTTACCCGCGAACTCCCGTTTTACCCGTTCCCAGACTGATCTGAGATAAAAACGAATCCTATGTGTTAATCCAACTAATCTACCCGTTTATCAAATTTCAAGCAGATCCGTCCAGCCGTTACATACATCCTCACAAACTTTCACATTTATAATATTAGTAAGAATGCTTACCACTCAGAACTTCGATGATAGTAATAGCCTTCTATAGTCGCTGCTGATTTGTGGAAGCATATATAATAGAAACCAGCAAATGAAGCACCATTGATATCCTTAATTGTGTGGTCCGGAACTAAAAAGTGTTCTTTCCACCTCATAAATACATAATCAGCCTTGGCGAGAGACTCATAATCAAATGAATCCGAGTTGAAAGTCTTCAAATACGGTACAAACAAGTCAAATTTACTCTGGAAATATACAAAAGCTAAATAAATTATAGGTTTACAACATTTATCTGGATTTTTTATGATGAGGAATAAAATTAAAATATTCATTTTAGCTCATTTAATTAAATAAAAGTTACAATATCAATTCCAAATTATAGTAAACTATATACTATAGAAATAGTATCTACTACAATGTTAAAGAGAGACTGCTATTAGTGCAACCAATATCTCTCCACAGTTCAATAAAACATTAAAAACAGAACAAAAACAATATGCAAATTGTTACTTAGGAAATTCTACTCAATAGTCTGTAAAATATTAGATGTATGATTATGTAGACAGTGGTAACACATAACTTTCAAAATGTTCTCAGTTCTCACCCAAAAAAATCTGAATGTCAAGGTATCTTTAACTCTATCTATGTTGTAATCTCAAATGTTTTACTATGTTACAAAAAAAAATAAGGACTTAATTTAATAACCTACAAAGAACAAAGAACTCTTTTAGAATTTGTCTTGTTCACTTTTTTAATAAGATTTATTTACATAATAAACTACGAAATGGACAACTATAGTATTTATAATCAGTAAAAAGAAGAGATGCTTACCCAATGTTTTCTATCGACATCCTCATCAGCGTCCCATTTCCTTGTGAGAAAGGGATATTTCGCCGATATAATTTCGCCATCGAAAAACGTTGTGAGTGTTGGGAATTCTTCGGTTAACCCTTTGATTTTTAAATACCCGCAAAGGTACGAATTTTCTTCATCGACATGCTGGAAAAAGAACACAATGCTTATACAACAGCAGCACGTAGCACTTTCTAGCGTTGGCTAACAATAGGGAACATTTTCACTTCAGTCGCTCAATGTAAACTAGAAAATTATACCCACTATATAGCACAATAATTCAACATTTTAATTATTATAATGTATTTAGTTTATAAAATACTGCGTATTTTGTTTTCGTTACTAACCTGCAAAACCACCTCAACTTCATAAGAGTTTCCTTTGCTTTTTTGATGACCCTGAAACTTGGAACCGTTGTATAACAGGGATTTTGTTACGCCAGGCTGTTTGGAATTCGCTGGAGGCGGTGGAGTAATATCCACTTTAACTGGCATTATTTTTCCATTAAAACGGTGACCTAGCTTTTGTATTGTAAAAGGTTTGAGTGACAGCGACTACCTTGCCATAACATTTGCTTGATACGATTTCACTAGTCTGTCATGTCATGTCAATTTTGTCATGAAGCGTCGTCTGACGTGAATGATGCGTTTAATCATTCATTCAATGATGGGATTGAAGGGTACAGACAGATCTGCGAAAGCCCGGTACTTTTGAGAAGGTAAATTAGGAGCGGACATAGTTTTTGGAAGAAATTCTCAATTATTTTTCGATATGGCCAATGCCTAAATAAAAAAAAAGTTTTTGGAAATTCTGTAGTCAGAGAGTATTATAATTAAAATATTAAAAAATTCCTTGCTTGCTAGAAGTGAAGACCTCTATGCGGTTCGAAAACAACATGAACTAAACGTATTTGAAGCTGCTTATGATTCTACTTGTCAGATGTGTAAATACCTACTTGTTATTTGTCACTTCTCATTTGTCAGTTATTTCCACAGAACACAGAAAGAAGGAGAAATGTAATAAGACGGTTTTTGTACCGGAACCGATGTCGCCACTTACACACACAGTTACATTTTAACACATTCATAGAATAATCTCCGACAGTCACACTCGCACAAATCGTAAGCTCGTGATTTGTAGTTCGATTACGAACACAGAAGTAAGAAGTGTATTATAGTGACGGGCACCTAACGAAAAAGGGCGACAAGCATTATCGATAACTTTACCTCTCGATATTTTACAATAACAATTTATTACGGACTACAACTATACCTATTTAATTTTAAATAATAAGAAAATAAAAATAAAATTTACCAAAGTTTTTGGTTTTTATTTATTTTATTTTTGGAAAATAGTAATTTTTAGTTTCAAACCAATTAAAAGAAAGAACTTTAAAAAAATTAGATATAAAAGCGATTTTTTTTAAACTAATCAAATGAGTTTTTAGGTGAGCTACTTTCCCCTTGAGTTTGATCCAATACTTATGGGACTGGGACACCCTGTACAAGGATTGCACTGTAGTAAAAGTTTCAAATTATTATACTTTAAAAAATTAGAAATACAAAATTATCGATACTAAAATATTCTACTTTTGGCAGCACTACATGGCTTGTGCGACGGCCATTATTACTTTGACAGATCGCGGAAGCTACAAGCGGCGGTACCACGATATTTTCACAACATTGTAATTATCGTTACGTTTGCATTCCATTGTACGTGCATACCGCAAAACATTGAAAAACGCGTATCCAAAACAAGCAATGGACAATATTTTTAACGGAAGTATCGACTATGCCGTATATTGTTTAATGATTTCGATGCCTCAAAAATATTTCGTTAATTTGTCATTTATATAGAAAAATATTAAATAATTATACTTACCTATGATAAGTAACACCACTATTACTTGAATTTACCGTATCATTGCGATTTTTGCACGTAATTAAAGCACAAGCCGGCATTTTTGTTGACATTGTCGTTGCAAGCGTTGTTTTGTGAATGACTTAGAACAATCAAGTTCCTGCACATTTGTGCAGAAAATGGCGTCATGCGCCCTGCTCACAAACCATATCTCTTGTATTCTGATATCTGTGGTTATTTCATTTCTCATGGATCCGCCTTGTCAACGAAGGTCGTCAATATGGCGACCTCGGATCCTCACCGTACCACGTTGCCTTTAAGCCCACCATTCACTACACGAACCCGGACCCGACTCGCAACCCGGACCCGACCGCAGACCAATCCGGCGTTGCCCATACACTGCACGAACCCTCCACGAACCCTCCACTCGAAGTATGGCATATGGGGTTCGGCGCTCGCGGCTCGCAACGAGCCCGACGCCAACCCATTTGACAGTCTGGCGTACCGGTTCGTTGCTTCCATACACAGGCGGATTAGTCCGATGGCCGACCAATCCGCCGGACCAATCTGCGTGTGAATGGTGGGCTTTATTAAGCGTACTTTTTTTGCTAAAAAGTGTTCATTTGTAATACTCGACACTGGCGAAATTGTCTATGTGTCGCTAAGACACGACAGAAGCCATTAATTAAGATGAACAACAAAACAACAATTCATTTCTCATTTGTCACTTCTCACTTGATACTTCTCAAAATGTAAACCGTGCTATACTTGTCAGGAAATAGAACCAGCTTCTATTCACTTGTCAGTTCTCACTTCTCATTTGTCACTTGTCAGTACCCGTTCACACGCAAAAAAACACTTGTCACTTGTTTCACTTCTCACTTGTTACTTCTCAAAATGTAAACCGGGATTAGTATGTTTAATGCTTCTTCATGTCTGTGGATCAACATAATGTAAATATTGTAAATCATTAAACTTTTCACACTATTTAAAAACAATGGCCCAATACATAGTTTTGACAAAATAAATTTATAATTTCTTACTAATTTCTAGGTTTTACGGAAATAACACCTGCTGTACATTGCGTCATCTGGAAGAACTTTAATTCCTCACCTCAGTTTGAGTTTGTTGATGGTATACGTCATCTATATCTCTATGGTATAATGGTAGGGTTTCATCGTTTCGTTGGTTTCGTTGACCGATTACCTTCTGCAAATTGTTTTGTTTTGTGGTTTAATTAGTGTTTAGAAGTATATTTTACGTATTAACATAATGTTAATGTATATCGTATCTAATAGTGATCAAAGTATCGAATGCCTTAACTCCTACGTTTGTGATCTGTAAGCAATAGTAGTAATATTTTCCCACATAATTATGGTTAACTGACGTTAGACTGTGCATCCTCAATTATGGCAGACCCAGGTTATTATCACAGTGATTATATTCGTCACCCAGTTCTACAAGAGCTGGGTGTCAAGTACGGGATTAAAACCGAGTGTATTCCAGAAATAGCTTTGCCGTCTAAGTTAGAGGAACTCAAGGATGTTATACGTAGAGAGATACGTAAGGAACTTAAAATAAAGGAAGGTGCCGAGAAACTCCGCGAAGTGGCCACTGACCGCCGGTCTCTATCGGACGTCGCCAACATCGTGAAGAAAGCTAACTTTAAATTAAACGAGCTCAAGTCCGACCTGCAGGAGCTGGAATCGCAGCTTCTGCTGTCGCGTGGTCAGTCCACACCGACCTCGCCCGAGGACCTCTCCTACGATGAAGAGATCATCCTGGCCTCGGAGGCGGCGCAGCAGCAGAGGCAGCTCGGTGAAGCCACCACAGACCGCAAACTGGCCTCTCTCGAAAAACAACTGAACATTGAAATAAAAGTAAAGCAGGGAGCAGAAAACATGATACAGAGCATCAGCAGCAGTAACCAATCTCGTGACAAGAAGCTTCTAGCTGAAGCGCATCAAATGCTCGCTGATTCAAAGGATAAAATAGAATATTTAAAACTACGCATATCAAAACTTAGTAAACAGCAGAAAGGTGACACTGCAGGTGCAAATGGTGACGGTAGAAGTTCAGATATAAGTGGGGTGGACGCATTACTGGATGAAAGAATTGCAGAATTAAGAAATCGACTTAGAATTGAGGCTGCTGTTGTAGAAGGCTCAAAAAATGCTATAAGACTCTTACAAAGTGATAAAAAAGTGACAGACAAGAAAGCATTGCATGAGGCCCAAGTTAGCTTACTGGAATCTTCGCAGAAGCTAGAGTTGTTGCGTGTTTCTTTAGATCTGCGTCGACAAGAACTGCCCTCGGAGAGTGCAGCATTCATAGAACTGGGCCATGAGTTGCGCAGCACTGGTTCCAGCCCTGGTTATGTGAGCCTATCTGGTGGCAGTGTATCAAGAGCTCAATTTTTATCACCAGCTCCTATAATAAGCCCATGTGTTCAAGTAACGGGTACATTAGAAGTGAGGCTCATGGGTTGTCAAGATTTGTTAGAGGATGTGCCTGGCCGTAGTCGACGCGATCCCTTGGCCAGTCCTTCGGATTTAAAATCTTTTGTTAAAGGAGTTACAATTCGTAATTCTATGAAATATACATACAGTATCAAAGAGGATACAAGTAATGAAATAATGGCAGTACTAAAGTTGGACAACCACACCGTCGCCCAGACCAGCTGGAGACCCTGCTCACAGCAAGCCTGGGACCAGAGGTAAGATATACAATAGACAAGTCTTATAATTGCACCATTTCTCTCCTTGTTACATTAAAATTAATTAGTCAGCTATGATTACAAACCCTGTTTTATCATTTCATTACTAATCAATGTGTGTTTTCTTACTGTAAATCATGCAAAATGCTCATAACTTCCGTGTTATTAGCTCTAATTCAAAAACCTTACAAAATTCATATTAATTTCTCATAGATTGATATAGAAAAAGTAAAACAGTTTTTTTCTAATACCATAATAAATTGTAATAGCTAATTGTGACACATAATTTGTTAATTTTTTATTGATTTATTGATCTAAAACAAATTATGTAATGTAAGCTAGAAGCAAGTATTGCTAATTGCTATTATCGCTCATATCTGAGCTTCCTTGAGCCATAATCTACATGATTCTTTTCCTATTACTCATATCTTATCTAGTTACACAGACATATATTTAACATGACTATATTTACAGCCTATATCTAGTGTAATATATCTTTGATGTAACTTATGTTTGAAAGTAACAACACAAGAATGACTAATAGAACATTAACAAACAGTTTGCTAAATTGACTTGAAAATCGCTAAAAACATGTCATTGTCTAGTCTGAATACAATATCTCTCAGTTTTTTTATTAATTTTGTTTAACCCTCGGCCCGTCGCGTGAGGTCTTTAAAAGCCGGGGTTTACAAAAATGCACTTTTTTTAACCTTTTTACTATGTCGTCTGATTCAATTCTCTTCACTTCTTCGAGAGATACTTCCAAAGGGACACTAATTTTGTCACTTTGGAAGTATCTCTCGCGCAAACTATTCAGTATAGAAAAAAAAAATTTTGGAAACTTCTTTATCATTTTCGGAGACCTATCCATATCGCATAGATGTACACGTATGGGTTTGATAAAAAAAAATATTTGAGTTTCAGTTCTAAGTATGGCGAACACCCAAAATCTTAATAAGGAAATCTTAATGCGGTTCACATAATACATCTAATTACCAAGTTTCAACAGTATAGTTCTTATAGTTTCGGAAAAAAGTGGCTGTGACATATGGACAGACAGACAGACATGACGAATCTATAAAGGTTCCGTTTTTTGCCATTTGGCTAAGGAACCCTAAAAACTCCGCTACGGGTCGACGGTTAACAATGTTTCGGATCTTCCATGCTTCAGGGAGAATATTTATTTGAATTTCAATGAAGTTTACTGACACAAAACTATACTTTCTATTCATGCCGAATTTCTAGTTTTGCTACTTTGCAACTGTCATCTTTTTGTTGTTAAACAAAATAATAGTTTTTTTTTTTAAAATGTATAGGGACAAATCACACAGCTAGCCCCAAAGTAAGTTAGAGACTTTTGTTATGGGATACTAACTCAACGATACTATATTTTATAACAAATACATATAATAGTTAAACATCCAAGACCCAAGCCAATCAGGAAAAGTTTGTTTTTCATCACGATCCGACCGGGATTCGAACCCGGGACCTCCTGGGCGGCGGTTTGGCATGGTAACCATTACGATACATAGGTCGTCTCCAATGAGTAATAAATCAAATTTTTTTAAAATATTTTCACATTACAGGTTCACCATCAAGCTAGACAAGTCTAGAGAGCTGGAAATAGGCGTTCATTGGAAAGATTGGCGAGGACTTTGTGCTGTTAAGTTTTTAAGATTGGAAGAATTCATTGATGACATAAGACACGGCATGGCGCTAGAACTCGAACCTAGAGGGGTTCTTTTTGCTGAAATTAAATTTTTAAATCCTATCATATCCAGAAAACCAAAACTTCAAAGGCAAAGAAAAATATTCAAGCAGCAAGGCAAAAATATTCCCAGACCATCTTATGGCGAAATGCATATACCCGCTGTTGTACTAGGTAGACTTCTAAAACGTTCTTCACCTTCAATTCAGAATATTCAAACTGCACATATTACACAACACCAAGGCAGTTTCGAATCAACCTCACTTGATAACAGAGAAATCGAAAATCCAAATATAACACTGGGGGGTATGGCTGGCGTGAGGCCATTGGGCCTACCCTCTACTCCAACAACACCCTTACCGCCTTCAGCTCCACCAAAACCTACACTACCATTGCAACCTCCTCCTAATGTCTCGACACTTCGAATGGAAAAAGAACTCCAAGAAGCATTCGCCTTTTTAGAAGATTCGTACACTAGAGATAATTATGTCACAAAAGAACCCCAGACCCCATTGGGTGATGGACCATTAGTGGAATATCCACCGTCTCCATCACCGAAACTGGTACTCGAATATCCAAGCAATGATGATCAGATTGTCGAAGTTACTAGTAATATGAGAATATCGTCATCGCGTTCTTCATCAGTAATTGAAACAATGGGCAAAGAACAGGACTCTAGAAGACAGTCAGGGGACATGTCAATGGGCAGCTTTAGGTTGTTGAGTGTTCTTGGAAGAGGGCACTTTGGAAAAGTGATTTTAGCTCAGTACAAACCTACTAATGAATATTTCGCAATAAAAGCTTTAAAAAAAGGTGATATCATAGCTCGAGACGAAGTAGATTCTTTGCTATCAGAAAAGAGAATTTTCGAGGTAGCTAATGCAATAAGACATCCATTTTTGGTAAATTTATTTGCCTGTTTCCAGACGGAACAACATGTATGTTTTGTTATGGAGTATGCAGCTGGAGGTGATCTTATGATGCATATACATGCCGACGTGTTCACAGAACCGAGAGCGGTGTTTTATGCAGCTTGTGTAGTATTAGGCCTACAGTATTTACATGAGAATAACATTATTTATAGAGATTTAAAATTAGATAACTTACTCTTAGATACAGATGGTTATGTTAAAATTGCAGATTTTGGTCTATGCAAAGAAGGTATGGGTTGGGGTGATCGAACTGGCACTTTCTGTGGTACACCAGAATTTCTTGCTCCCGAAGTCTTAACAGAAACTTCGTACACCCGTGCTGTTGACTGGTGGGGGCTAGGTGTGTTGATATTTGAAATGTTAGTTGGTGAATCACCTTTTCCTGGCGAAGATGAAGGTGAAGTATTTGACTCTATTGTTAATGATGAAGTTCGTTATCCCAGAACTTTATCTCTCGAAGCAATCGCGTTGATGCGCCGTTTACTGAGAAAAAATCCCGAGAGACGACTGGGATCATCGGAAAGAGATGCAGAAGACGTAAAGAAGCAAGCATTTTTCCGCAATGTGAATTGGGAGCAGCTATTACTTCGTAAAGTGAAGCCACCATTTGTGCCAACAATTAATAATTTAGAGGATGTAAGTAATTTCGATAGCGAATTTACTTCAGAAGCCGCAGTACTCACTCCGCCAAAGGAGCCACGCCCTCTCACTGTCACTGACCATAAGATGTTTGAAGACTTCACTTATATGGCAGACTGGTGCTAAATCGACATGTGTAGCATTCGTGACGTCGAATAGACGTGCTTTCAAATTCGACCAAAATAATTTACAGTGGCATTTGTATTACAGAGATCTGCTGTTGATGCATTTTTACGTAATAAAATTGCATCTATACGAATAAAATAATTGTTATAAATAAGTACATAATCGGTTTTGATCTCTGTGAAATGCGTGGTTCACTTAAAGATTTAATAATAGTAAATTGTTACAGCATGTTGCAAGTGCTGCACATATTTATGTATACGTTCTATTGGAATAAAATGAATTATTGATTGTGCTAAACCTTGTTGAACAACTATGGTTGTTTTTATTAAATTTCTCTTGATCAATTTCATAATTACCATTAAATATTATATTAAAAACTTTTGGACAAACATTGAAAATGTAACGTAGTTGTTAGCGTGAAATTGTAAAAGCATTACTTACAATATTTAAACATAGGTTGTAATTTCTATTATAAACAAACAATAAACCCCATTGCCTTAAGAATTATTGAGATATCTGTATTTTGATAATATCAATGTTCTCTCTACTGCGGAGTGTCTAACATGATTCTCTTGTTAACTTGTATTTAATGCAGTTAAATGCAATATTTTATAATAAATTGTGTAATTTAATAAGTTTTAAATAGTGCTAATGTTTATTTTTTTAAAACATCGTGTTATAGATTTATATATATTATGTAGTTATGAATTGATTAACTTAGAAGGTATGTAATAAAAATAACTAATAATAAGTGAAGGCGTGTCAAATCATATTGCGTTTTCAGTCAATTGTTTACTTATTCACTGAAATAAAGGTATCATTAAATACAAATGGTTTTTATATTTTATCTGCTTGTGTTATGGTTACGAGGCAACGGATATATTATTGCAAATATATACTTTAAAATATACATAGTAAGCATTCTAGACTCGAACCAAACCCAAATGCCATCACATGTTTTCACCGTGCGAGGATCGAATTCACACCCTTTGGTGCCGAAAGTAATCACCACCAACGCGCCACCGGCCGCCTATCTATATCATGGTACTAAATTAGTTCTAGAATGCCTAATCCATGCCTATATCTAAGCATAACTACTTACCGATTTATTTTATATAAAAGCAATCTACATCAGAGCACACAGCATACATTAGCTATTTAAAATAAAAACGTTTGTATTATAGAAGAGACCCTGGTGATCCGTAATACAGACAGGGTAATACCCTAGTCTAGCATGGACATCAGTTTATCTTCACATTTAGATTCTCTCTTTTATTAGATTTAAAATTTTCGTCAACTTTGCTTTCTTCCCTACTAGTGTGGGTTTCCGTGTTTTATCTCTCTCATCATGTGGAGACAAAGTATGTTTGAGCACACATACATTAAACTTTTTCCTTTGATTTTCGCATAAAATGTGGGTTCATCAAACTTATTATGTGTTTTATTAAATCTGCTGTTTTCCACCCTTTTCAGTCAATCTCAGGTATGAAATATCTAGGGATTGAAAATCAAACCAAGCCTCACAACCAAGTCTATTATAATACTGGGTAAACACATGTGGGTAAGTGCAATGGGGTGTTGTTTGTCACAAAGTAAATTTGTCACAGAAAAAAATACTTGTGACATTATTTTTAATATGTAATATTGCGGAATTTACTTTGTGACAAGCGTACAACAACACAATGCAATAAAAAAGAAACATTATTTGATTCAGTCACAAAAATAAGTTATGTAAAAAATATATATTTTAAGCAAAAGATTAGATTTTTACACACTCAATAACTCACTGTGCTGCTTATTATTGCTTCTCTTTAGTACATTTACAGATTTGTTTTAATGATGCAAACAATGTTTTGTAATTAAAATACATGGATTCATTCCGGAACATACCTTACATGTCTTTTTAGCAAAGCAAATAACATTCATTTACAATACCAAAGCTATTTTTGCACCTAAGTACATAATTACCTATAAAGTATTACCTATATCACTATTCTTGCTATACAGGGAGAAGACTTCATCATAATAATAACCATAATTAGAAATTACTAAATACAAAACAAATTTAATTCTAGTTATTCTTCTAATTTCATATCAATTTGAGTATTACTCAAAACAAGAATACCACAGAATTGACTGATTTTGGTTGTACAAGTCAATTAAAAACAACTTAAAGATTGTTTCTATAAAATGTTATTTACACAATTCACATAGAGTTGGTAGACAGTCTCAATAACAGAACTTGTCACAGTTCAGGAGCTCACATGCGCGAGCCTTTCTGTTGCAGCACCTTAGCACGATCGGTGGGCTCTATGTCATTACTGTTGAGAGAGTTACCACACTCTCGGCTAACTACACAAAGAAACTCTGCATGCTCTTCATTTCCATAATTATACTGAGAACCGATGTTTATCAACTGTTCGAACTTCCACCCGTCGGACATCGTCGAAACCATTTGCGTCAATTCCTCTTCATGAAACTGTAAAACTCTGTAAACATGTTTCTTTGAGTCTTTCAACGGCCTTCTTTCTCTTAGACATATTTTTTCCTTAACTAATCTTATGAGCTCTGTAATATTATAAAATTCAGCCTCCTCCAGCACTCCCTCTTCGGAGATGTCATTATTGATGACCAGCTTACCGTGACGAAGATAGTTGAGCACTGGCGAAAAATACGTGGGATCTCTGTCTATTAAATACGCCCCAGTTTCATCCTGGAAACAAATAAGCTATATTAGTCGAGAATCGAATAAGCATAACCTAATTAACATACAAAAGAAGTCGAAAAATGATACAAACCCTGTCCGAAATCAAGTCACTGTCCTCTTGAACTAATCGATACAAAAATGAATTAGGATCCCTAGACAAAGTAGTTTTAGTAGTCAAAAAATATGTTCCACCCACGTTAAGTTTAACCCACTGTTTACTACTCCGCCTTTCATTGTTAAATTTTTGTATATTTTCTTCTGAAAAATCACCATCACCTCCACAGTCCGCCATAGCGCCATTGACAAGTGTCTTTTTTTTAATTAAAGTAATCATATCTATCATAGAGATTACTTTTTTTTCTTGCCTAAAAGACGCTACATGTGGAATCTTTCCAAAACAGGCAAGTAAAATAAAAACGATCAAATTGGTATCTAGTTTTTTTTCAAACTTTATTTTAGTCCATAATTTTAAAATTTTAATTAAATAAATTTTATAAACAAAAATCACTTGAAGTTTGATAATTTTTTTTACTCAAAACAGCAACAACGCAACACTGACTGTCACTCACTGTGTCACTCACTGTTGCATTCTTTCTATTCTTTGGTTGTATGTAGTTTTCAAGTATTTTGAGATCAAAGAAATATAGTTTTTCACATAATTCGGTAGTGTTAAATAGCGTAGACTCCTAAAAAGTGAATAATTTAAGTATTTCCAATATTCGTAATGTCTATTTGACAAAAGCTGCAAGAGTTTATGATGAGTAGCAACATAGAAAATGATAGGTCGGTCACAACTGGCAAAATGTATCCAATAGACTTGGCGCCGCAAAAAATTACTATTGTAAAAAGCGTATCAAATGAAGTGAAAATGGCTCATGTTATTCCTTGCCAACCGAAGACAACCTCTTCGGGTCAGATAATTACGCACGCTGGTCCTGTAGGACTGATGCGTCCAGCTGCTCAAATTATTTCGCCAAGCGTAGCTTCCCAGGTAAGACAATATGCCTTCCAAACGTGAGGTTGATATAAACATTAAAATCTTTTTGGAATTGTACATTTTGAATTTGGAAAGATGCTTGTGTGTCACATAGGCAACTGCAATATGTTGCCGAATCTTCAACATTTCCAGACAGTCTTCAGTAGCCTACTTAGCATATAAGGGATCTTAAAAAGTTTGTGGTACATACAATTTCATTGAAGTATTTTAATAATATTATAACTCCATTTTGTTTTAAATATGGGTCAGAGAGTTGGTTTGCTAAAAATAAACTTTACATGTGAAGTATTTCATCTATTGCTAAAATTATTATGAAATAAATTTTATTATTTCACATTTTAAACCTAAAAAGGCACTTTCTCCAGTCATCATGAGATAATAATAGTTGGAAGATTTTAATATGTCTTGAAGAATGTTTTTTCTTTGCAGCCACAAATGATTGTGAGTGGATCACCAATTTTACAAGGTACCCAAATAATGTCTCAAGGTCAAGGTACACAGATCATGTCTCAATCACAACTGATAAGTCCCAGTGGTCAGATCCTAAGTCCAGCGACCCAAATAATCAGTCAGGGTACCCAATTAAATGCACAACCTAATAATACAAGTAATGTTCAGACAAGCGTTGCAACAGCAGCCAGTGCTGCACAGGTGTTAAATGTTGGAGGGCAGTTGGTCAGTGGCCCCGCTAACCTGGTTGTCAGTCCATCTGTACGCACACTACCACCAGTCAGGGTACTGCCTCCACTACCCCATCATAATACAAGACCAGGTAAGTTTAACATATCTTAATTTTCACTTCAGAAATTTTCAAGGAAATGAAATTTCAAATATGATCTTTTCTACCTTTTGCAATAAATAGATTTTTAGACATGAATAGGTCATGTCTTCATTTTATTTTATGATTAAACAAATCCTAGATTAGTATAATCAGTGATCTATATTAAAATTTAGACATTTCTACAATTTACTTAAAAACAAATGTAAGTATATACATTTCATTGCACTGTACAAAATAATATATACTATATTATATTTTGTCACTTTCACACTTCATTTAATTCTCCTCAAGAAAGACAGTGCCAAAACTATGTATATTCATAAATTTATGTTATTAGTAAGGGGGTTAATAATTAATATCACTTGAAAGTCATTAAAAATTTAATTGTTTCAGTTCTATCAAACATAAATGTCACCACTGGAGGTGTGTTAGTGAGCAAGGCAGTAGGAGTGACAAGCCATGTACCGCATGTTCCACGTGGCTTGGCCGCTGGAGCCTCTCTGGCCATTCGCCAAGTAGCACCCAGTGCTGCAACTCAATCTGTGTCAACCGGTCAGTATAGTCAGAATACTACATAGAAAAGCTCTATCATCCCTCTTTTATAGCTCAAAAATTATTACATACTAGCTGTGCCCGCGACTTCGTTCGCGTGGACCACACGATTACATGCTATAAGATAGACTGCTTGTGCATGAAAGAAGTCCAATATGAAAGCTTCTGTATGACAAAGAAAAGTGTTTACGAAGAAACTTTTACATTTTTACAATAGAAGTACCAAAATTGTATTTTGTAGGTACACACTACTCTATAAACATGTTAATTATAAAATTTCTTCTTAGTAATCTTAATTAGGGTGCTTAGGATGAAAACATACTTAAACTCCAGGCATCTAAGAGGTGAGCCGGACGGAGGGGAGGGTGACAAAGGTTCCAATTTTAGGTTTTTCGCTTATATCTCAAAAAGGGTACTTTATGGCGGAAAATAGTTTATGACGAAATGAAAGCTAATAAAATTCTCTATCACTTTGATTATTTAAATTTTTTCATAAGAAGATGGATTGGTGACCTGTCATGGCTGCCAACAGAATGAGGCCTCTTCACTGTTCCAAAGCGTGTAATTCGAAAACGGATGGGAATATGGAAAAAATGTAAACTATCAAAGTGATAGAGAATTTTATAAGCTTTCATTTCGACATAGACTATTTTCTGCCATGACATACCCTTTTTGAGATATAAGCGAAAAACCTAAAATTGGAACCTTTGTCACCCTCCCTCCGGCTCACCTCTTAGACGCCAGGACTTTGAGTATGTTTTCTCCCTAAGCATCCTGATTAGGTTTCTGAAGAATCGCTTAGGTTTCCGCTCACACACTCTACAGCTACGTTATTTTACAACTAACTGCTTGACATCACGCGGTCTGGTTTATTACCATGCGTCAACAACAAATGCTCATTACGCTGAACAACTTTTCCTAAGGCGCTATATTTGTATCTCTTATAGTTAAGCTGAGCTGCTAAGGTTCCACATTAAGGGTACCAGATCTTCGATTTTTGTACGTCAATAGAAAATGTTCATCACGCTAATCAACTTTTCCTAAGGCGGTATATTTGTACCTATCTCTTATAGTTTAGCTGGGCTGCTACGGTTCCACATCAAGTTTCCTGATTTTTGTACATCACTAGAAAATGCTCTTACGCTAATCAACTTTTCCGTGCCAGATCTTCTATTTTTGTACATCAATAGGAAATGCTCATCACGCTAATCAACTTTTCCTAAGGCGCTATATTTGTATCTCTTATAGTTTAGCTGGGCTGCTAGGGCTCCTCATCAAGTATGCCAGATCCTGGATTTTTGCGCGTCGATAGAAAATGCTCATCACTCTAATCAACTTTTCCTAAGGCGCTAAATTTGTATCTCATAAAGTTTACCTGGGCTGGTACGGTTTCACATCAAGTGTGCTAGATCTTCGATTTTTGTACGTCAATAAAATATTCCGATCTTCAAAATAAATTATAGCCCATATGTTGGCGAGGACCAACAGCTTTAAAACAAAAAAAGTTTCATCAAAATCCGTTCAGTAGTTTTTGCGTGAAAAGCGGACAACAGACAGACAGACATAAATTTCAAAAACAAAATTTTCGGCATCTGTTACCTTTAGAAAGACCCCTGGAGGTATTTTTTTTTTTTCAATGTACTTTGTACAGAATTGGCCCTTTTACAGTTTTAACAGATAGATCATAGTATAAAAAAATATTGCCAGTCTGAAATAAAAAAATCTTATTTCTTTAAGTTGCATGACTGCTGAATTTAATTTACAAGGAGTGGGATATTGTTGAAAAAAAGAAAAAGTTTAGGTTACAATGATAAACATTTATATTAATAATATTGTTACGAGCGTGGGGTTCGGGATTTGGATTAAACACCGTTGACTTGTTAGAAGAATTTATTGAGCGATGAACAGGTCACAGATACACTCAATGTAGCCAAATCACACGAAGAATCGAAGTCCGTAGCGCGCTGAAGTCGTTGGTATCGCAAAGGTCGCAGGTTAACTCACTCTTGATTAGTCTTCGCAGTTATCGCACCGAAAGCTCACAATGAACTGACTGTGTCAGCCACCGTCGCGGTATTTATATGCCTCAATATACGCCTCGAATGTTCCCATTTTTTATGACCCTTTTTTGTGCCTTGTTTTGATCAAAACAAGTTCAAGGTTAACACAACTTCTGATGTGTAAGCCATTTTGTACCATATAGTACAAGCATTAAAGATTAATGTCGCCTGTACCTCTGAATTTTACCTGACTTGCCTGTCACGCCGGTTTTGAATGATCACTTTTTCTCGATCCACGAACAGATGTAAACAAGTGATTCCAGTGGCGACGCGAGACGTCGAGAACATTCGAGCACGTTCGCGACAATATTATATTATTTTACTTACTCCATTTTCTTCATCTAAACTGTATTAATCAATACTAAATACAAGATTACATTAAACAGTAATAATACAATAAACAATAGTTTACTGGTTTGACAAATGAATACTTATTTATGATGGTCCTTAAATTTTAGACTAAACATGGTACCAAAAAAAAAGGTAAATATATCACCATTCACCAATATTAATTATAAATAAATATATTGGGACAAATCACACAGATTGAGTTAGCCCCAAAGTAAGTTCGAAACTTGTGCTATGGAATACTAACTCAACGATACTATATTTTATAACAAATACATATATAGATAAACACCCAAGACCCGAGGACAATCAGAAAAAGTTCGGTTTTCATCGAACCCGGTACCTGTTGGGTGGCGGGCCGGCATGGTAACCATTACGCCACGGAGGTAATCAAATATTAACAATATAATATGAAATGACTAAATTATATCCAGTTATTCAATGCATAATTACAAATTTTAGGAGCAGGGTGGTCAGCGAATAACCGGACGCCGCGTGGTGCTTTAGTATATGGAGCTAGAGGACCTCTGCCCCGAGCCGTAACAACCAGAGCCGCAGCCCCTGCCTCCATTCCCGCGTCGGTTCCCTTCGGGTCTGCGGTTGCTGCACCCGCCACTGCACCCACTTCAATAACACCAGTGTCGGCGTCCGCGTCAACTCTCACCGCAACGCAGCAACCGCATTCCGCTATTGTCACCTTGTCAACTACATCTGTACTAACATGTTTGTATAATTTTGGTTACTTAAATTATTGTATTATTATTTTCTTCAACACACTAGTAGGTTAGATAGCTGATGCGTGTGCAACTTGATGCTTAAAGATTTTGACGAGTAGATATAACTATAGGTAAACCATCGCCTGCGTGGTAAGAAGGGAGCGGGGGCGGGTAACGCTACACACGAAGTCAGCCAGACGCCAGCGTACTATGAGTTCTCTGCTCTGCGCCACCCCTTTAACTCACCCGGTAACATCACTCCCCGCTCCATAAAAAAATTACAGATACAACAATAAACAGTACACATTTAACTTTCGATTGTAGCCGGCTTTTATTTCATCTATCTATCAATATTATCTCCAAATCTCTTTTCCACACCTAATTTAAAAATAATTAAAAATACGGCATGTATTTTTATTGCATATTTTTACGAAAACCTAAAATTATTATTTCAAAAGATGTAAATACATGGTTTTAAGAATTAAATTTCTTTATGAATCATTTCTAAAATGTGTTTGTCTCTATACAGCGAGTGGTGTAATATCTGGTGCAATACGCAGTGCGTCTCCTCGCGTGCCCACTCCCACTACCACAACGGCGAGTCGTCCTTTGCCGCTGTTGCAGAGAACTAACTACCAGCCCAAGGTAATCTATATATATAAAAGAAAGTCGTGTTTGTTACAACACTTATAACTCGAGAACGGCTGGACCGATTGCCATGGTTTTTGATTTGTTGGATTTGTTTCCGTCCCGAATAGCAGAATACATCTTAAAAACAATGAGGGTAGGGGTAGGGTAGGGGTAGGGTAGGGTAGGGGTAGGGTAGGGGTAGGGTAGGGGTAGGGTAGGGTAGTGCCTCTAAGGCAGAACAAAGTTTGCCGGGTCAGGTAGTACAGAATAAATAAAATATTGATGAGACACACAACCTTTATTCAGAGGTCTTTACACAAAACCTTTCTCTTGTCTGCGAGTACATAAATGTTTTGTGCAATTCATCTACTCTATAAACTACCTCCGACGCCGATCCTCCACCGCCATCTAAACTAAATTAGTTTAGCTCAGATCACATTTTGTTGCGATCAGAGCTAAATGTAACTTATGGTGATCACAGTTGTGCCAGTTTTCATACATGACATTTGATTTGCGATGGACGCACATGTATGAATAACTATGCTAAATTAACCTTCGAAAGTTTAAGTTAGCCTATTTTGTATTATAGAGAATGAGAGAGAATGAGTAGTCGTAAACATGTTTATAGGTGGTTGGTGTAGCAAGTGTAGGCGTTCGCGGCGTCGGCAACAGTGCGCCGACGCAGCTCTACTACGAGGTGCCGCGCGCGCACTTGCTCGCGCCGCACGCTCCCGCGCAACACCAGCAAATGACGCGCCCGCTCGCGCCTTATCAACAATCAACGCAGTTATTGCAGCAATCTCAGCCACAAGTTCAGACACAAGGTAAATAAAATTAATAAAATGTCAATAAAATTATATTCATCATTATTAATCTCATCCACTTTAAAGATCTTTCTTCAATCATTATCACTACATCTAAAAAATACATACTAATCTTTTAATGCTTTTCGAGGTTGACTTTTAGATTTGACCAATGTGAACAACAATAAAAATGTTAGCATCTACTATTCTATGTGTATATCTTTGTTCAGGGGTGCATTTAAATTTTGTTTATGCAGTCTTCATACAATACCAAATGACAGCTCGATAATAACTAAGCAAAATTACATGATTTAATCGAGAAATAGATGATGTAGTTGATGTTTTTTTTTCAGTGAGTGTGGTGAACACAATGCAACCACTAGCTGACAATAGGCCAACACCAGCTTCTATAACACCAGTATTGCCACGACCCTCGATACTGAGGAAACGGGATATTGACGAGTAAGTTGATAAGATCATTGTTTTTTCAAAGTCATAAATACTTTATTCTGTGGGCCCCTCGCGTGTATTTAGACACGTCATTTGCAAAGTTATGTTGCAGTTAAAACTCTTAAGCTATCACCGTTTCGGAATGACCATTGTCGAGAAGAAGATGCAGAAAGAAACTTGGTCAATGTCGGTCTTTTTTCATCGCCATACACTAAAAACTTATTGACTACAATGAATGTATGTATGTATATAAGAATAAGAAAATCATCGCTCTGCGTGATTTAAACTCTTACTGTACTGTTCAGTTGTCCAACAAAGACGGTAGCCGTGGGGTACGGGCGCGCGGGCGCCGGCTGGGAGGACGTGCCGGTGGGCGCGGCGGGCGGCTCGGGCTCCGGGGGCTCCACCACCATCTCGGCCTCCTCGTCGCCGGCGCCCGACGACGAGCCCGAGCCGCCGCACGGGGCGGACGTGTCGCCCAGGAAGAAGCCCCGGAAACAGAGGTAACGCTAACTTCACTTCCTCAGTAGCTTGTGTCTGACACACGCGAAATGGTTGCGTCATTATCATTTTGTCTCATAATTATTAATATATTACCAGGTTAAACAGTGAGGTGGGTCATTGTGAGTACCCCGTCGAAGAAGCTCCACCTACGCCGCCACCAGTGCCACCCCCAAAACGTAAGTATTTTTTTTTCTAAAATTGTAATAATATCCAGAGCTCCACTTTTTAAAGGGTCGGCAACGCGCGATACCCCCGGTATTGCAAGCGTCTATTATGCTGCGGTGACTGGTTACCATCAGGCGGGCCTATGCTTGTTTGCGACCTTAAGGGTATAAAAAAATATGACATTGTCATGTTCAGTACAAAATGCTTACTGTATAGAAAATATTCCATTTCAAGCGTTATAGCCTCGAAACTAAGAAAAATTAAGGACGCCCGATGCCCTAAACAACAGTAAAACCATACACATTACAGATTCCGCTCTCTCACAATGGTTATATGTCAATTGTCAATCTAATTGTGTAACTTTAAACTACCTGTATATCTGAATACCATTGTGAAACACATCATATTTTTTATATTTTAGGTCCCCAATTAAGTTCGAGCTACGTGTGCGGCTGGCGCGCGACGGCGCTGCACTTCGCCCGACCGTCCGACGTGCGCAAGCGCGAGCCGCGCAGCAAGGACATCCTCGCCATCGCCAGCCAGAAGCACGTGCTCACCAGCGCCGAGGGCTGGAAGGTGCACCACCTCACTGCGCAAATGGATGACCTGGTATATCATTTATTACAACTAACGCCCGAACCCAATATGGGATCTCAATCCCTTTTTCCTGTCAGATTGAATTTCCGATTGCTTCTTCTTCTTAATACAAATCAGCCATCTGAACTGGTGGTAGAAAAAAAACGGGTTGCACTGCACTCCGGGAGTGCCAGCAGAAGTGAAAACTTGAACTAACGTTGTGCATTTTTTAATATTTTGAAATGGTTAGGGAATAATTTCTCACGAATAGCTTTATTTATATAGTTGAAAATATTTTATTTTGACTTTGAAAATCTCACATTTACGCGTCTCTTTAATCAATGAATGCATTCTATTTTTAATCTATGGAAGTAAACTACGAATCAATACTTCCATCAATCAAGAATAATCATCGATAGATTGAGATCGCATATTGGATTTGATACACGACCGACGCCAGAAGTTTATGAAACTGAATTAGTAAAAGAGTTTACACCGAGAAGCCTGTCGTCTATTTTACGACACTTCGTGGTGTAGACAATAATAATTGTAGTAAAAAATTATAAGTTGCTTTACCAGAATTAACAAATGTAATTTTTTCAGGTGTCGTTAGAAGCAGATGTAGGTGAGCAACTAGCTAATGTACTTCGGGCACTCGAGACAGCGTCGGGACGAGCCCTCAACGCATTGCAGCCCCACTCACACACATTGTTCGAATTACTCAAGGTGATTATTTATTGATGCTTAAATTTTATTCAGAAAATTTTTTCAGTTGTTAGAAATATCTTTTATGCTGATTTTAGAGTCGCGTTAACCGCACGCTGACTGTCGGCGCTGCTGATAACAAATTGTGTGAACCGTCCGCGCTGACAACTACGGGTCATTCAAAAAAGCTCCAAAGTGGATACATTTTCGACTGTCCGCGCCGACGTTCAGCGTGCTCTAAGCGCAATTATAACTAGCCTAAACGTTTTCCAAACGTCAGTGTCATTTCAAAACCTAAATAGAAACTTCGTGATAATCTTTAAAATTTTGATTTCAGGGAAACATTCAAAGAAGTAAAATAGTATGTGAAGGAATACAAGAAGCCCGAGATGACATACTTCGCGTGTTCACCCATAGGAACTTCGTATCTGACATTTTGTCGCGGCAGGCAGATAAAAGATGCTTTAGAAAGCACCGCTCACAATCATAGCAAGTTTTATTGAGAGATGCCTAACGTTCATATTGTAAATATTATTATACAGTCAATAAATGGGTACATAAATGTAAATTTGGGGATAAAATATAAGTTGAGTGACTTGAAGACTTGCATTTTGTTTTATGACTTAGTTTTTAATAATAAATGTTTTATAGTAAAATATTTTTCCATTTATTTTTATCCATTGTTTTTATTATCCTACTGTCCAACAGGTCGTCAACCAATACCTATTTTGCTATTGTTTTGTGAAACCGCTTCTGTCTGTAGGCGACGACTGTTGATAGAGCTCGCGTATCATACATTTCTGTGGTATGTTATCCTGTCTTATTTTTCTCTAAACTCTCGTATGGTATTTTGCCATCAATGAAACTTCATAACTTCTCTCTCTATCATAAGTACGAAGAGAGAGAGAGAGCGGCGCTGAGGTTTTTTCTTTCGTTTGGCAAATTGGACTAATAAAGAAGACGAAGATTCCATTGTGCCATCTTCAAGATATGCTTTGTACGTCTTCATGTTTCGCTCGTGCAGGACGGGGAGGATGGCGCTGAGGTTATTCCAGATCAATGTTCTATCGTATTTGTTTTGTGTGTGGCTTAGATTATTTGTGATCGAAGGTGTGCACTGTGCGGTATAGAAATAGAATAGACTGTTGTAGGTTTATGGAATTGTATTTGACTGGCCGGTTATAAAATGTTTGATATGAAGAAAGATTTAAAATTGGAGTTTTTCTAAATTAGACAGACAAGACAAGTTGTCTAGATTTCAGTTCAGTCTTTTTATGACACTTTAGTAGGAAACATATATTTAGATAAAAATGTATTTATAGAGTCTTTTCATGTTTAGAATATAAATCTTGATTAGTAAGTGTTTAGTAATGGGGAGATCAAATTGTTATAATAAGTGAAGTTTTAAAAAGAAATACATGAATGTTACGTAAAAGCTGTGTGAGTTTCTATTCCAACAATCAGCCCCCACAACAGGTTATGGGCCCAGTGGGCATAACAATTATGATGTTGGAATAGTATGGTAGAGAAATAACTACAACAATGTGTGAATCACAAGGAAGAATTCCCAGATTGGAAAATGAAGGTGAGTTCTCGTTATGGAGGAAACAATTAATGATTGCATTGGCAGCTAGAGGGATTTCGGATATTTTCAATGAGGAAAAACCGAAAGATTTTGAAAGAAAGGATGCACAAGCCAAATTAATCATTTTTGCAAATATTGCTGAAAAATATCTATGTCACATTATAGATATAGATACAACAAAAGAAATACTAGATAAATTGAATAGAATCTTCTGTGGCAATTCCGATACGGAAAAATGTAACCTTTTAGAACAATTCTATAATTATAAATTTTCGGAAAATGATATTTTAACAGACATTAGTAAATTAGAGAACATAACGACTAAATTGAAAATTCTTGGATCTGAAATTGAAGAAATTCAAATTATCTCAAAGATCCTCAGCGGATTACCAGCGAGCATGAGATTCTTCAAAACTGCGTGGGAATCTACGCATAAAGATGAGAAAACAAGAATAAATTTAATTTCTAGAATAATAGCAGAACAAAAGAATAACATGAAGAATGACATTGAAATGTCAGAAAATAAAAGAAATGAAGTTGAACCAGCGTTCCTAATTCAAAGGAAATGTTTCAAATGTGGAAAGATCGGACATATTTCAAAATTTTGCAGAACAAACAAATTTACAGAAAATAGAGATAAAACATGTTTCAAATGTTTGGAAAAAGGACACTTGAGCACAAATTGCACAGGGAAGTACAATTGCAAATATTGTAAGATTAACTCGCATTATTCTAAGTTTTGTCTGGAAACAGCAAACTGTTCTAGTGTGAAATTGATTTTACAATTGCGCATACTCCTCAATATAATGGAAAGTCTGAACGTTTGAATTTAACAATAATGCAAAGAACAAGAGCTTTACTTTTTGAATTTAATTTACCTAAAGCGTTGTGGGGCGAAGCAGCAATGACTGCGACATATTTGACAAATAGATGTTCAAATACTATTAATAATAAAACGCCTGCAGAAATGTGGTTTAATAGAATTCCAAATCTAAAACATTTAAATATTTTCGGTTCGTTAGCTTATTTTAAAATAAATAGTGGCTTAAGGAAGCTGGATTCGCGATGCAAAAAGGGTTTGTTAGTTGGTTTTACAAATAGTGGTTATAAAATCTGGAATCCAATTGAAAATAAAATATATTACTCCAGAGACGTAACCTTCATTAATAACGGGAAGATGGTTGCTGATTATTTGAAGGAATGTGATTTAAGTAAACAGCAATCGGGTTTATGTGAATTGTTTAAAGATTATTGTGATCATGTTGTTGAAAATTGTGAAAACAACGATGTGGAACGTGGACTTCGTATTAATGAAGCAAATGGTGAGAGAGGAGTTGAGAGGGGAAATGAAGAGTCTTTCGAGAGAAGCGAAGAAAGGGAGTATAATAGTTTTTGTAACAATGAAGAGTTGGAGTTGGTGGAAGACAATGAAATTTTTGAAGATAGTATTGGTGAGGAAGTGTTGAATAATGGAGATGGAGAATTTAATGGTAATGGAAGACATTCAGTGGAAGAAGAAATTGGTGATGCAGTAGTGGAAGAAGAAATTGGTAATGCAGTAGAAGAAGGAGGAATTGGTGATTCGTTTGAAGATGCTAGTGATGAGATGGAGGAACAGTTGGTCAGTGAGGAAGAGGAAGAAATAATAAGAAGAGTTGTACCAACGAGAAATAGAAGGTTACCTGTGAGGTTACAGGATTATGATTTGGAAAGTTCATTTTTAACTTACAGTGAGGTTTTGCAAAGTAAAGAAAAAGAGCTGTGGAAGAAAGCGATCCAAGAGGAAAAAGATTCTTTAGAAAAGAATAAAACTTGGGAAATTGTAGAAAAATCAGAAGCAAAAAATAGGAAATGTATTACTAGTAAATGGATTTTTACGATAAAGCCTGGAGGTAGATATAAAGCACGTTTAGTTGCAAGAGGCTTTCTTCAAAAGTATAATATAGATTATAAAGAAACGTATAGTCCAGTGGTTAATGCAACAAGTGTAAGATTATTGTTTGCTATTGCTGCACAAAGAAAGTACAAAATTAAGCAATTTGATGTAAAAACTGCCTTTCTTTATGGAGATTTAAAGGAAGATATTTATATGGAAATACCGTCGGGATATAATGAAAATAAAGAAAAGAAAGTGTGCAAATTAAAGAAAAGTCTATACGGTTTGAAACAAGCACCACTTATGTGGAACATCAAGCTTACTGAATGTCTCAAGAAATTAGGTTTTGTATCAGTAAAGTTAGATCCTTGTTTGTTTGTATATAAAGAAAAGGAAATATATTTAGCAATTTATGTTGATGATGGTATTTTAATTGGTAGTAATGAGAATGAACTAAATGTCATTATAAAACAATTAGAAAAAGAATTTGAAATGAGGAAATTTGATAAAGTTGAGAAATTTATTGGAATTGATATTTTATTAGATGAAAATTATATTAAATTATATCAGAAATCTTATATTGATGAATTATTAAAGAAAAATGGTTATAATGATATTAAAGAAATCTGCTCAGCGGATATCTTAATCGACACACATCAAGAGGGGAAAGGTAAAGAGAGTGATGTGCATCGATATAGACAATTAATAGGTTCTTTATTATATCTTGTTAATAAAACACGATTGGATATAGCTTTTCAGGTTGGTTATTGTAGTAGACATCAGGAATGTCCAAATTTAAATGATTTCTCGAATACAAAAAGTTTATTTAGGTATCTCAAAGGTTCTGTAGACTCAGGAATTCGTTATCTGCAGGGAAATGATTTGACACTGAGGGCATATTGTGATGCAGATTTCGCAGGTGATCCAGATACACGGAAAAGCACGACTGGCTTTGTTATTTTGTATAGTGGTGGACCTGTACACTGGTGTTCACGGAAGCAGTCCGTCACTGCTCTTTCGTCAACAGAGGCAGAATATATTTCTGCTGCAGAATGTATTAAAGACTTGTTGTATGTTCAAAGTTTATATAAAGAATTGATCGGTAAAGTTCCAAAAACAGAATTGTATGTGGATAATCAGTCGGCTATTGTTTTGATTAAAAATGGTATATTCAGTAGGAGAAGTAAACATATAGATGTTAAATATCATTTTATTAAAGAAAAGATTGATCAAAATTTAATTGAAATTTTTTATTGTCCGACCAACTCTAATATTGCAGATATTTTAACAAAAGGACTTGATAGAACTAAGTTCTTAAGATTGAGGAAGTTTATTGTGAGTGATCAGTGATAATTAGTTAACTGTGGACTCTAATTATTATGTTAAAGTAGGTGTAAGATTTTGGAATGATATTCAAAATTTAGTTTAATGATGTTATGTTATATTTTAATTATTTTAATTTGATTGTTAATTAATAATTTATAATTGGGTGGATTTGTATTATATATATTTAGCTATGATGTAGGTAGGGACATATAATATGGGTTTTAAGAAGATTAGTGTTGAAGAGATGTTGAAGAGGTACATAAATAGTTAATTGTATTTGAAGTAGTTGATATACAATTCAGAGGGGATGTTGTAGGTTTATGGAATTGTATTTGACTGGCCGGTTATAAAATGTTTGATATGAAGAAAGATTTAAAATTGGAGTTTTTCTAAATTAGACAGACAAGACAAGTTGTCTAGATTTCAGTTCAGTCTTTTTATGACACTTTAGTAGGAAACATATATTTAGATAAAAATGTATTTATAGAGTCTTTTCATGTTTAGAATATAAATCTTGATTAGTAAGTGTTTAGTAATGGGGAGATCAAATTGTTATAATAAGTGAAGTTTTAAAAAGAAATACATGAATGTTACGTAAAAGCTGTGTGAGTTTCTATTCCAACAATCAGCCCCCACAACATAGACCAGTTGGTTGCCATTGCCAATAATACGGGAAGAAGAAGAAATGTCAATGTCGTCAACTTACCTGCCAATCCTGCCATTCAATTCAATTCATTCAATCAAGTGGCGAGCGAATCTTGATTTTAAAAAAATATAACCTCAAACCTGTATATTTTATTTATGAAATTAATTTAATGGATTAATTTGTATAAATGTTAATCGTACACATCTAAAATATGGCTAGCAGTAGGTTGGAACGAATTGGTACAATCTTGACGAGGTATGTTGGTTTTCTTAAATAATATGAAATCAATCATGGCTCTAATGCTATAATATTCTTATAAATTGCTGTGTTACAGAGTTGAAGGCCTAATTACTCGTGGGGGAATTAAGCCTGATGAAAGGCCTCTCTGGTTCGATGTGTATAGAGCTTTTCCACCGTTTGTCGAACCTAAATTTGCTAGGCCGGAACCAGAAATAAAACCCATTAGACAGATTCTGTATGAAGAAGATATTACTAGGGCGTAAGTATTTAAAATAACAAATTAAGTAAAAAAAAAATAGCTACTTAATAATATTCGCACCACTGCATAATGACTATTTTGATGACTGTAAATAAATGCAAAATTGTCTACAGAGTCTACACTGTATGAATGAGAATTCAGTAGGATTTTATGTTCATACAAAACTTAGAAACTTCACAATTATTTATAAAACTATATTATTTCTTTGATATGTGTATTAAAGCAAACTCTCTAACCAAAATAAATTTTAGTCATGCATTTACATGTTTTTGTTTTTTTATCTTCAGTAAATTCCATTCAAAAGGACATGGTTTCGCCGCAATTAATATGCTTGCACCAAATAGTGAAACACAAACAAAGAGGCTTTTACAGCAATATGAAAAATTAAAATCGGAGGGTGTCCCTGAAGAGGAATTAGTAGAGAAATCAGCTGCTATTGTGGAATCAGATCGTCAGGAAATAATGGCTAACAGAGCATCTAAGCTAACCGCTAAGAACCCAGAATCAGCGACTGCAAAAGTACTGGAAGAAGCAAATTTAAAAGATATTTTTAAAGAACAAAAGTGAAAAAAAAAACTCAGTAATATTAGAAAGTATGGCACTAGTACAAGTTAATTATTAGAACAATAAAATTATATTATAATCTACATTTGGTTTTTTACTATAACCAGCTACCTATGTTACAACACTACCTAATGGGTAAGAAAATGTCAGGTTGAAGTACTTTGATGTGTGCTGGTCTCAGAAAGTTTAAGTACAGCACACACACAGCCTAAGTAAGTTTTTCTAAAGTTTGTAAAAAAAATAGTTCCAGTACCTACATAATCAGTTTTTTCTCCAGAGGTTTTTTTTTATGATGTAGAAATTATTACAACTTTTTAAGATTTACAACTATGTAAATTTGTTTATAATTTATTATTAGCTTAATGTTAATATCAAGAATTCAATATTATCAACTAATAATAGGATTTCATTCATTTCGTAGAAAACAAAGTAAAGACAAACATTGACTCATATCCTCTTGTATTTGTATGTGCTACATTTTGTATAGCTACCTTTAACGTATCATATCTGGGCGTTAGTAATCGTATTATCTTATCTCCATTGATAAGCGCGCCGTCCTATAACACTCCTATAGTTTTACGCCCTAGTGAAACATTGAATCCCATATTCTTGGATTAATTACTGTAAAAAAGTTGGTGTGACTATTTAAAAATGGTGCAAAGGAAGTCAATTTGGTTTTATTTGGCCGTTATTTTGGGTAAGTAATTAAAATAATAGAAACATATTCAGTTAAATATATTTATAATCAGTAGGTACAACGCAATTTCATGACATCATTATAAAAACTTAAAATCTTGCTGCAATAGAAAAGACAATACCTACGATAACGTTAACTCTTCGACGACCTTACTCAAACAGTAGTAAAATACACCACTCGGTGGTTAGGTCGCGAGTTATTTTCCCGCGTCCAAACGAAATAATATTTATTTGTACGACTATGACTAGTGCAATTATTGCTGAGTGAATCATAATTTTGTTTGGGGTCTTTTTGATTTCCCTTTTTACTCGTAGATACATATTTTGATTTCCATTGTGTTGAAAACTTATCACTGTAGAGTAAATGCTCTTTGTTTACTATTATTTGGCTAAAGATTCATTGAGGCGGCATTTTTTTTTTATTTTTTTATTTATTTAAGCTCACCAACAATTGTATCACCAACTATTGCATACTGCACTATATTCAATTTCTTTTTCAGTTATCTTGAGTACCCTGACACAAGAAACCGAGGCGAGGAGGAAAATTTTAAGAGGGAGGCGAGTGATGACCCGCACTTATTATCGTAAGTAGACGTTTAACAAATAATTATAAAAAGTTCAAAAACGAACTCGCAAAATATACTTAGGTACTTACTTATTTAAAGGAAATTCTGAGGGTTTCATTGTCACAATAAGACAACAACCATCATTATCCAACTGTACATAATTAATTTATAAATGCTATAAGTACCTAACTTTTCACGTTAAAATGCTGATCCGATTTTGATGAAATTTGCTATTGAAATAGTTTGAGAAACAAGACAGGAAATAATTATATGGAATAGGTACCTATTGCTTTTAACCCGAAAATAACCCTAGGGATAACAAAATTATGCGGGAAAAACTACGGGTTGCAGCTAGTCTGCGATGAATAGGTCCTTTGGCAGTCTCATCTCAATTCGTTTTAGGACGAAACAACGAAATGTGTAAATTAGATCATTTTCTTTATTTCAGGTGGTAATGCAGTACCAGCATGGGCCATTAGTTTGATGGCAGGCTTAGGGATGTTGGTAATTGGCGGGATATTATACGTTGTTATGAGAAAAATCATCATTTCCGCGGATACCGGATCTATGAACACCTATCAACGAGCTATGACGCACGAGCACGCCGAAGTTTGAAATAAGACCTATTTATAACTTAGTATTTATTAATGTTACAGAATAGGCTTTTGTGTGCAATTTCCACCGATTTTAATTTTATAAAGCAGCCATTACGCGGTCAAATCAATCTAGATCCGTGATTGTGATCACAGTTTGATTTGTTGAATTGATTCGCGTACTATTACACCAATCAGTAAATCTGGATTAAAGATTTCGATCGTATAATGGCTGCTATTCTGGGTAGGAGCCACTAACACTAATGTTAAAAAGGTAGATAAACCAGCTGTCCCAGAATGGTAATGGACTAAAAAATGTTATCAATTGACAAACTTGAACTGTTCATTTTGTTCTAAGTTCCCATGAATTGAAGTTATTTTGATAAACAACTTTATTTTATATACTAATAAAAACTACTTTATTTTTATTAATGATCTTTAATTTTAATCGTTAAATACAGTATAACCGAGATGGAGATAATTAGAAATTCATCCGTTTAAATTAAAATGTCACGCCTGTATGTAAGATGCAGACAAAGAAAACAATAATTTATGAACTGCACAGTGAAGTGGTTAGAATTCTCTGCGGTGATACTTGTCGGGGTCGAAGTAGGACGTGACGACCACTCTGTTGCTGAATTTGCGCCCGGTCAATGTCTGCTGTGCTTTTTGACAGTCTGCAATGCTGTTGAATTCCACAAATACCTGGAACATAATTTATACATCTTGTTGAATGTTGAATACTGTTAAGTCAATCATGATACTGCAGGAAAAATATAAACTGATAATATCATTAAAAAAAAGCTCAACATCAAAACAATTTAGTTTTTAATTTACTGCTATTTTACGTCCTCAGTTCGATATAGGCATTATGATAACGTTAAAAACTTAAGAAGACACGCTTAATCGCGGCGATTTATCTTGTTTGGTTGCTATATTTCGCTACTAAAAATGACTTTTTTTACGCTTATAATATATTTATTTCCACAGAATGACTAAGTAAGTATCATGTCTGCCCAGATCCAAAAAAGTTAAATGACTAGGAAAATACAGTAAATAATATCAGTGATTTTAATATTACCTTTCCACAGCCTGGTACTTCCACTCCTTCGATTGGTCTTGGAATTTCAATACTGCGTACACAACCATATTTGTTGCACTCCTCTCTGAAAAGTACATGACACATTAAATCTGACGCTGACATGTTCAACTTAAGGAAGAGAAAGGCATGGAAGTAATAAGTACTACGTACAACGTACTATTACTTCCATGAAGAAAGGAGACTTAATTAGTCATCAAAATGTTTTTTGTTCAAATCACAGAATTTCTTAGCATTAGAAGCTTGATGTTGCTCGAAAGCACAGGTAGAGAAATGAAATCGTTTATTTAGATAATCTTTTTCTAGTGACACAAAAGGACCTTAGCAATTAGACTTGCTTCATATAAAGCAGGGCAGCTAGCCATGTTTGTCCTGCTTTATATAAATACTAGAGAAACCCGCGCAACTTCGTTTGCGTTTATCCCGCTTTCCCGTGGGAATTTAAAAAAATCCTTTCTTATCGGTTGCCTACATCACACACCCAAATTTCAGGTCTCTACGGTCAAGAACAAACATTTTCATATGTATACATGATTATTTTTCTATTTAAATACTTCTCATTACAATCTTTGGAGTGGGCGTTTATGAAATAGGCTATCCCGACCGGTGAAGTACCACTTTACAGAATATTGACGTGAAGCAGCAATGCGTTTCGTTTGGAGAGTGAAATATCCGAAATTCTTGTTTGCCACCTTTGTGGTATAAAAAAAATATCTATCTCCTTCCTTATACTATTTCTCGCTATATATCCTGTCTTTTCCTATTATAGGTCGGCAACAGGTCAGGGACCCTAGAATCTATGTGTTCCATAGTCGACGATAATCACCTAATATCAAATGATCCATATTCCTGAGCTTGATTTCCAACCACTTCCGTGAAAAAAATGTATAAGTATATGGGTGTTTCAATACCTACAACCTCAGCCTACAACCATCCCTACAACAACACTACGAAATAATAGAGCGAGTCGACGTAATGATATTTCCTATAAGTAAGAAAGAGACAATATCAATATGCCATTTAACCATTGACCAATTTAACTTGACCCCTGTCAAATATTTTAAAATTTAATATTTAATTACTTACTGTTTATTATCGATGAATATGATTCAGTCCGCTTTACACATAGTTAGAATTTTAGCTGTTTTTCCGAGATCACAAACAGAATAAATAGTACGATGACCTACGACGACATTATGAAATCACTTTGTTTGAATATTCACAATTTATAAAAATATTACATGACAGATGACATCTTCACTTCACGAATGTGTCAAAATGAAATGTAATTGAAATCAAAAGCACTAAGGAGTATGAGTATTGATATCAAATCGAAGAAAATTACCCACAAAATACATATTTTTCAAGAATTTCAATAAAATAAGAATCACGTCTTCCATCAATTCTCTTAAACAATTTTTATGCAAAATTTGAAGTAAATTGGACCAAGGAATCAAGTTGTCCCATAGTAACTTTGCACCCCTTTTTTACCCCCTTAGAGTTAGAATTTCGAAAAATCCTTTCTTATCGGACGCCTACGTCATACAAACAATCCACCCTCCAAGTTTCAGATTTTTACGATGAGCGGTTTAGGCTGTGCGTTGATTCTCAGTCAGTCAGTCAGTCAGTCAGTCAGTCAGTCAGGACAAAGCATTTTATATATATAGATGACCCGTACCGTAGTGCTATGTGCAAGTAATAATGAAAAAAGCTACATAAACTACATACTTAATATCTTCAAGGATGTCCTCATATTCTTCTTCATCGCGTAGCTCGTCCGGTGTGACCATGTTGAGCAGACACAGCACCTCTGTCGCCGGCCCAGCGCCCGCCAGCGTCAAGCCCGCGACTTGCAGTTGTACGGGCGCGGCTCCTGTCATCGCTGGAAGGAAAACACAATTAGGCATTAGAATTTTTGCCAATAACGGTAATAGAACATAAAGATATTCTAAACACCATACCCAAGGTGGAGTTCTTAGCTCCAATACTGGCTCTCTGGACAATCAACTTCTTATCACCCAGCTGCATACCATTTAGACCTGCAATTGCCTGTTAAAAAATATTCAGATTTATTCCTTTGTATATACTCATAAGGTATCCAAAAATATAACTAATTATTATTACTTACTTGATCAGTCATTGAAATGTCAACATATTCAGCAAATGCATAACCTTTGCTGAGTCCTGTGGATGAGTCTTTCACCAAATTGAACGCTCGGAGTTGGCCAAATGACATGAGTAGTTCTTTAACCTGTTCATATTGCAAAATGTTAGGGCATGTCAAATTAAACAAAAACTTTTCAAAATAAATATTATGGTGTTGACAAATATAATGGTATATAGATAACCGCAAATACATTCATCACACAACTTATGTGTTCCCATTTGCTTAGGAAAATGCAGCAAACATATAAATGAATGTTATCTGACCTGTGTCTAGCCGCATGTTAGAATCAGATGTGAATGGAAGAGACTTGCCTTGTCGTGCCGACGTCTCGTTCAAGTACAAGACGTAAGGTGAGAATGAGAGACAACAGTGACACGCGGGCCGCGAATGTGCCAAATCTAAGCTAGGGAGGGGCAAAAAGCAAACTATCAGTGAGTTGTTTCAGTAAGTATCGAGCGTGTAACGTGCACGCTCGTCCCTCCGAGGGTACCTGAAAATACCTGAAACGGACCAAAACAAAAGCGCGGCTCACTGCTGGCGCCACCGTAGCCCTGTCAACTGTTGAATCTCCCTGAAATGTCACGGCACCGGGTGCTACCTAATGGGAACGGCCTAGTATCTGTATAGTGGTACCCCTATTAGATGAGTATGAATCTTGTTTTATGTGCTGTTTTATAAGTGCCAGCTTTGTACACATGGGCATAGCTGTGTGAACACTATACTGCAAATTTTTTTTAAATTCAAACAAAATTGTGCAGATGATTGAAGTTAAATCTTCAATAATTTGTACAAAATTGGACTTATTTTATTAGTGCTAATAATTTTTATTGTAAAATCTATTGGTAAATATGAATGGAAAACATAAATGGTTATGGTACTCATATTGTGATTATATTGTGGAGTCGGGATTATGACCTGTAAAATATAATTTTGTCATATCAATTCAGATTTACTTAAAGGTATATCTTTAGGCGTAAATCTAATTTTCCAATTAAAAATCTCATTCAACATCCAAATATTGGCGAATCAACATCTTTTGAACAGAAACATTTAGGTATATGTAACACATTTGTCATGGATATAAGCCTAAAATATAAATAATAAATTAATAATCAACAAAACTATGAAACATAAAATGTTAAGATGATTTTGATATCTTTTAAAGCACCAAAATTGCCAACGACAGAGGTTGATGGAGACAATTTATCTATTCTCAAATGGAATGGCCACGATCTTCAGACATAAAGAACCGACCAGAGTGAGAAGAGATACTATTATTATTTTTTCAAAAACTAAAATTGAGAGTAAACATTTATGTTTCACAGTAGCATCTCCATGTAACATGTATACTGAGAAAATAACTTACTTGATCCTCATTAAGATAATTGGGCAAACCACCAATAAATATTTTATGTGGAGAGTCTGGTACTACAGTGCTTATGACACCGGCTGAAAAGATATACAAAATTAATAAACACTAGAACTATTTATTATTCTGTGCTAGTGCTAGAATGCTACCTACAATTGACACCTTTTTAATAGATGTAAATAAATAAATAATTTGTTTACATAAATTACTAACCTGGCACATTGATGGCTGGATTCTCAGTGCCAGGCATTGGTTGATAATCGTGTGGCCGTCGGATCTTCAAGCTCTGCCCCTTGAAATTGATGCCATCAAATGCCATAGCTTGTGTTGTCTCATCAATTGATCGAAACTCGAGGAATGCAAAGTTTTTATCCAAGTTAATCTGGCATGCAAGTACTGGGTTACCAGCAGCTTGCGCCAGACCTGAGAGATGCATCTGTTGGTTGAAAAACTCCATGGTTTCTTCTTCTGTGACGCCAAATGGTATGTTGCCGACATACAATCTTCTAGCCTGTCTAGTGATGGTGGAACCCACTACAGGTACTGCGGCTTGTGGTGTGTCGGCTACAATATTGGCAGGAATCTGTCCAGCCGCCTGCATAGCTTTATATTGCAGCGGCGTAATGTGTTCGAAGCCAGGTGGCGGGACATCCCAGTACAGAGAAGGCTTGCGCCTGCGGGACCGCTTGTTCGGTGATCGGGACCTACTTTTTCTCTTTTCCCTGCGGTTTTCACGGTTTTCACGATTCTCTCGGTTATCCCGGTTTTCTCGGTTATTTTCCCTAGAGCGGGATCTAGAACGCCGCCTTGAACGAGATCTGCGTCGGCGATCCGCTGCAAGCATTATAACATTGATGAGTATCTAGCAATATAAGCACATAGAAAAAATTTGTAACACATACCTTTGTCTTCTCCCATAATTACTAAGTAAAGTTGTACACCCTTTTAATAACTTTTACTCTGATTCTCAACAAATTTATATGTTCAGTAAATACCACACGCAAAATGGCGGCGGCTTGCAAAGAAGCGAGCGAACGAAACGAACAGCGAACGAAACGAACGAGCTAGCTATCTATTGCTATCCTTCTCATGCGATGCGTAGATAGAAGGTAGATAGATAGGAAGGTTTTTTTTAATGTCAAATTGACGGCTCTGGAAGATGCTTTCCTAAAAAAATCTATAAACGAAAACGAGATTGTAGCCTTTGGACCGTATTTTGAGCATGGATGTCGTTGAATGTATAATCAAACAGGATTGAGTTTTCGGTTTCAAAAAAACGGGCCCATGTGAGACAACGAGAGCAGAGGTGTATGTCCTTTTCCCACAGGGTGTCTACACAACTAAAAATTTATGGGATATATAAGTACATACAGTCATAGTCGATTGTACAACCATTCCTACAATATTGCCCTACTATTCTCTGACAAATAAGAAGTGACAAATAACAAGTAGGGTGTTTTGTTTACACATCTGACAAGTAGAATGATAGGCAGCTTCACGGAACAGTGGGCAGCTTCAAATACGTTTAGTTCACGTTGTTTTCGAACCGCATAGAGGTCTTCACTTCTAGCAAGCAAGAAATATTTTAATATTTTAATTATATTACTCTCTGACTAGAGAATTTCCAAAAACTTTTATTTTATTTAGGAATTGTCCATATCCAAAAATAATTGAGAATTTCTTTCAAAAACAATTTCCGCTCCTAATTTACCAAAAACAAAACGCGAGAAGGGCGAGAGTGGGAGGGCGCGTGGCGCGGTGGGCGAGTGAGGGGAAGGCGGGGGTAGCGCAGGGCAGAGTTACTTGTCAGGAATAGAACCGGCTTCTTAGTAGAAGACGGTTGTGCCATATTTGAGCCTTATTGTGCACTTTGGTATAGAAGCATGAAATTTCTACCATGGATAGAGTGTCTCACAATGATCGTTTTAAGATGTGGAGGGAAGTCAGATTCTTCCTCTGTGAGTGGGGGGAGGGGGGCAAAGGGGGTGAATTCCACGTCTTGATGATTATTTTTTTACTGATCCGTTAATGTTACTAGGGCTTGTATGGTGTCGTTTTCATATAAACCGAATACAAGGAATTCATTTTTAACAATAAAAATGTATGGTCCCATACAAAAAAATTAAAAATACTGCCAAAAAGTGAAAAGTGCCGCTACTTTTTTTTTGTTAGCACGTTATTTTTACTTTCAAATCTTAATTATTATGATATTAAAAAATACTGTGATAACACTTATTTAATGTAGTTTACAAATATATATAATTGTATTATACTTGTCATACAAAAACTATTTAAAAAAAAAGAAGAACGTGCAAATTCCAGAAGATGCGCGCGGTGATTAGGTGAGATGTAGGTACGCGTAGCGACAAATTTTCATAATGTACTAAAGTCATTTGTTATTAATATTTTATAGCAATGCTACTAGCCATTTTGCGACATAGTTTTAAAGTAAACAAATGAAAGAAATGCGTTTTTATTGCTTCCACGGAGAAAAACATTTAATAATTTTGACTTAGAGAAGGTTACTAATAAAACATCAGAAATAAAAGTAAAATGACGTTTAACCAGCAGTCACCAGTACAAAAGCAAAGTGCTGTACATTTGAGTGCAGCTTTGTTACATTTGCATCTTCCAGTACACCCTTTTTTAACGCTGCACTGCACGTAATTAACATAGTGATAGTGGGGATAGTGTTGTCCAGACTGGCTGCCATTC
The DNA here is from genome assembly GCA_905163395.2 of Endotricha flammealis. Taxonomy (NCBI): domain Eukaryota; kingdom Metazoa; phylum Arthropoda; class Insecta; order Lepidoptera; family Pyralidae; genus Endotricha; species Endotricha flammealis. The sequence goes on along the minus strand of LR990861.1, from coordinate 10,657,365 downwards.
GTTCGAATTTTTAATCCAACCCCAGTTAGATGGTTCAGGAATATCTGGAACTTTTGTTAAAGATTGCATCCAAATGTAAGCCTGATAGGAAGCGCGTTTTATATATTGCTGAAGTGCCGCTTTTGTCCTCTATGGCTCAGGATTTTTGGGTAAAGAGTTTTTTTCTGGCTTCATTTACAGTCAGCATTTCACTATTGTGGTCATACATTAAAACCACAAATCTTTCAATGAGTCGTCGCTTATTTGTTGTGGCATTGTCATCATTTCTTCAAAGGCGCTGTTTACTTCTGGAAAAGATCGCCATATTTCCCATGCTGTTTTTTCCCTCTACCAGCAAAGAACTCCGTATCACACCCTACTGCGAACGCATGAAAGACGGGAACGTACTCACATTGTGACAAACTCATTGACGCTACCAGGTCTTGCGGAAACTGGAGGCAACGCCAAATGCAACCCATAGTTCAGATAAAGATAACTTTCTGAAGAATGCCACAGCCAGTACTAATACATCTGTGTCTACAGACGGTGCGTATTGTCACTCTGCTAAATCCTTTCTTTACTGCATCAGCTAAATGTAAAAACATTCAGTCAGCTTCATCGTGAAAACATCTATCTATCTAGCTATCGGCGCAAGTTGTTTGAGTTGAGCTTTAAAGCTGCTTTACGAGAAAAAGGCACAAGGAAAAGAGTGGCTTCCCACGCATGCGACGCCTAAGAACTGGAAGAGTTTCCTTTCAGTGAATGAGAACAAGACCGAATTGTTTTTATTTTTATCACAACAACTTGTTCTTTACAGGCAGGAGAAAAAGAAATATACGCGACACATTGAATCGAAGTTCTCTGTTTTATCAATATCTCAGATATACGTGACATAGCCCCAAGTTTTCACGACGAAGCTGACACCCGAATGTTTTTGCATTTAGCTGGTGCAGTAAAGAAAGGATTTAGCAGAGTGACAATACGCACCGTAGACACAGATGTATTAGTACTGGCTGTAACATTCTTCAGAAAGATATATTTATCTGAACTACAGGTTGCATTTGGTGTTGGCTCAAGGTTCCGCTACACGACCTGGTAGCGTCAATGAGTTTGTCACAATGTGAGTACGTTCCCGTCTTTCATGCGTTCACAGGGTGTGATACGGAGTTCACTTTTGTTGGTAGAGGGAAAAAACAGCATGGGAAACATGGCGATCTTTTCCAGAAGTAAACAGCGCCTTTGAAGAAATGACAACAATGCCACAACAAATAAGCGACGACTCATTGCAGATTTGTGGTTTTAATGTATGACCGCATTAGTGAAATGCTGACTATAAATGAAGCCAGAAAAAAAACTCTTTACCCAAAAATCCCGAGCCATAGAGAACATACCCCCCCACAAAAAAGGCACTCTAGCAATATATAAAACGCGCTTCTTATCAGGCTTGCATTTGGATGCAATCTTTAACAAAAGTTCCAGATATTCCTGAACCATCTAACTGGGGTTGGATTAAAGATTCGAACGAATGGTAGCCAGTCTGGACAACGCTACTTGAAGTAGCAACTTTATGTGCTGAGTTAATTAGGTGCAGCGTTAAAAAAGGGTGTACTGGAAGATGCAAATGTAACAAAGCTGCACTCAAATGTACAGCACTTTGCTTTTGTACTGGTGACTGCTGGTTAAACATCATTTTACTTTTATTTCTGACGTTTTATTAGTAACCTTCTCTAATGTTTTTTTCCGTGGAAGCAATAAAAACACATTTCTTACATTTGATTACATTAAAACTACGTCGCATAATGGCTAGTAGCATTGCTATAAATATTTATAACAAATGACCATAGTACATTATGAAAATTTGTCGCTACGCGTACCTACATCTCACTGAATCACCGCGCGCATATTCTGGAATTTGCACGTTCTTCTTTTTTTTTAAATAGTTTTTGTATGAAAAGTATACTACAATTATATATATTTGTAAACTACATTAAATAAGCTATAACACAGTATTTTTTTAATATCATAATAATTAAGATTTGAAAGTAAAAATAACGTGCTTACAAAAAAAACGTAGCGGAACTTTTTACTTTTTGGCAGTATTTTTAATTTTTTTGTATGGGACCATACATTTTTATTGTTAAAAATGAATTCCTTGTATTCGGTTTATATGAAAACGACACCATACAAGCCCTAGTAACATTAACGGATCAGTAAAAAAATAATCATCAAGACGTGGAATTCACCCCCTTTGCCCCCCTCCCCCCACTCACAGAGGAAGAATCTGACTTCCCTCCACATCTTAAAACGATCACCGTGGGACACTCTATCCATGGTAGAAATTTCATGCTTCTATACCAAAGTGCACAATCATCGCACTACCGTCTTCTACTATCTATTCACTTGCCAGTTCTCATTTCTCATGTGTCACTTGTCAGTAGCCGATCACACGCAAAAACACTTGTCATTTGTCAGTTGTTTCGAGGTTGTTTCACTTCTCATTTGTCACTTCTCACTTGTTACTTCTCAAAATGTAAACCGGGCTTAACGATTGTACGAAACCAGCTACCGTCTACGACTGACGACGAGTTCATCGACCTTTGTTCCCATCCAGAGATGTAACACTGAGACTCGACAAAAAAAATTTTATTGGGAAACGAAATTATAAGTTAAATACTTTTAAACGAAATTATAGAATAGTGCCATTTATTGAACATTTAAACAAATAGATAATAATATGATAGTTTTGTTTATGTTTTTTTTTCTAATTTCTGTTTTTTTATTATAATCAAAATTTTAGCTATGTTCCATTTGTGACGTAGACAAGAATATGATAGGATGTTTAGGAATTCCTAAAACGAAATTACGCGAATTTGGCAAGTACTTTATTCCTATAAGGCTTGATTAATATGACAGCTGTCATCTCCATACTACCGACCATGGATGTAGAAATCAAACAGGATTGAATACTCACAATCAAAAAACGTGAGACAACGAGAACAGAGGTGTTTGTCCCTTTCCCACAGGGTGTCGATACAACTAAAAATTTATGGGATATTATAAAAATACACAGTCGATTGAACGACCATTCGTACGATATTGCCCTACAACCATTGTACGAAACCAGCTACCGTCCTCGTATGTATGTGCAATACTCTTACACGTCGATAATTTTCGTCGAGTCAAAATGTTACACATCTTCGTGTGTCTCAACAAGAACAAAGGCTTTCTTTTACAATAAAATATGTACAGGTTATTATAATGACATGGACTTAGTATATACTAGCGTAAGTATATACTAAGTCTATGTATAATAGCCATGATACAACTACGGGATAAATAAATAAAAATCATTGATCTAAAAACATTTTTATTTTGTTATCCTAAATTATTAATCTTAATTAGGTCGCCGCCGCCGTCGTAAAAGTTATTCGTCGTTCTTCATTTTTTGGAATACTAAAACAATAGTCGAAAATCCTTATAAAATTATTAAACCTAATTTTTGGCCACCCTAATTACATATTTAGTTTCTATTTTGTATTTAACCGTATCTGTGAAAGATATGCCGCAACCACCGATCGATTCACTTGCACAGTTTTTGATGCAACACTTTTGCACAATTTTTTTCGGATTTATTTTATATATTAAACATACCAAATAAATTCCACATTACCACTTCCAAGCTTGACAATAGGCCGACATAATGGCCCACCGCTATGCTTCAAGTAGACGAGAGTAAGACACCATATTAATGTTCTATGTTGCCGTTCTCTAAAATAGAATACTTCTACTTTCAGTAAAACTTTTCTGAAATAGTTTTGTTATGATTGTTATTTGTTTCTGTTTATCATTTTTAAAGTAACGTAGTAATGTTACTAATTATTTTATACTAGCTTTTCACCGCGGCTTCGCTCGCGTTAATTTTATGACATAGATCTCGTTTGACAACAAAACAACCCATAGCGCGACTTGTAGTGGTGACGATACAGCGCCCTCTGTAGTTGAAAAAATATTTTCCCATTGGAACGACATACTTTCACGGGATAAAAAGTAGCCTATGTTGGGCTCTGTACCTGTACCCCTAACAATATGTATGTATGCAAATTTTCATAATGATCGGCTGCTTAGTCAAGCCGTGAAGGAATAACAAACAAACTCACTTTCTCATTTATAATATTAGTAAGGATTTCTAATGCTAAGAAACAAAAGTTATAAGAAAAAATATATTGTTACAAGCGATCGACGGTACTACCAAATTCAATGAATTTTGTCAGCTATAAAGCGCGAGACAGGGACACACACCTCTCTTTAGACTATCTCTGTCGGCCGTTTTCCTCCCTATGATTCTGGCAGTCTAAAATGAACTTTATGCCCTTGCACGAAGTTTTATTATGCTATTTTCAGAGAACTCAATCAATCCTGTTTGATTACTACATGCATGTATCGAGTAGATTCCTACCTAACTGCTGACTGACAACTGACACTGACTTGACTGTCTGTCATCCGCGGCATCCGCCATCCGCCTGCCTGGTGAAAGTTAAAGTTTATTTCGTTGCGCCCGTCGCGCCTCGCGTAGTGGAATTAGTTTTTGTCATGAATTTCGACGAAATAATGTATAATAAATTGTTGTGTTAAAAACTAATTTAACATTTAGATTTTCTAAAATGGTTTGTCTTAAAATGTCTTTAGGGAAACATCAAATTAGTGAATGTTTTTGTTAACTTTCTATTATTCAATTTATTGTTTACAGGATTCACATAAAGGAAACGGAGAGATTAAAAAGAGAAAAGAAAATTATACAAAAATTGAAAATGTGTATGATACCGAAACGGAAGATAGGCATAAAAAAATTTCAAATGCTAAAGTCACCGGATTAATTTTTGTGTCGTTATTATTGGATTTATTGGCTTTTACGATGATTCTGCCGCTCTTGCCAACATTGTTAGATTATTATAATAGAGAAGAAGGCACAGGGAATAGTTTGTATGCTACATTATTGGCGGCTGTGAAGAGTTTTCAGAAGCTGACCGGGGCGCCAGATAGGTTTGCCACAGTGCTATTTGGTGGAGCCCTAGGCTCTATGTACAGTTTCTTGCAGTTCCTAACTAGTCCTATTGTTGGAAGTCTCTCTGATGCTTATGGAAGGAAACCAATGCTTTTAATTTGTTTGGTAAGATTTTGTTATCTATTATTATCTTGATTTTGAGTACTATGATGTAAATGTTGTGTCATTAAATTTTTTATAAAGACCTATGTATCAGCTGAAGCGAAACAATTCTTATTAATTTTTGTTCCATTTATTTGATTGTAACAGATTTTTTTACATCAATGCAGTGACATGGTAACCATATAAGAGCATTGCGGAAAAAAGTGGGAAATCCCAATTATAGCTACATAATATTATTTTCAATATCTTCATATTTCATAATTTACTGTCAGCCACAGTTCATTATGGGTTCACATTCTTGATAAGTTCCAGTTAACTAACTGGAACATATTAGGAATTAACTGGCTCTAAGACAAAGTGTGTTACAAAAGATAAGGCAAATGATTTGTATGGTAATTAAATGTTTCAAATTACCTACTTTCTATGTAACGTTATTAATTACCAGCTGTACTTAATTTATGTACAGCTGGTAATTAATTAGATATGTTTCAATGGGTTTAGTTTATTAACTACATTTTACCTCCAGCTTCTTATACCTGTACTAATATAATTTGGAATGTGTGTTTGTTTGTATGTCCTTCTTTAACTGAAAAGAATCAATGGATTAATTTTTTTATTATTATGATAGTTGAAAGTCTGAAGAATGACATTTAGAAAGGTTTCTCGCAACTGTGTGTACTGTACAGTCGCCTCGAGGATAGCAGGACCATCTTTAGGATGATTTTTGGTTGCAACATCCAACATCCTAGTGGACACATGTGGCTCTAATAAACAAAAACCCCGTTTTGTAACAAAGAAAAGGACGGAGCTGACAAAAGATCCGCTCACAAGATGTGCAAGTGATTTTTTTCTAAAATGGTCCTATCTTCGAGGCCACCGTACATAATATAGCAAACACAATATTTTTATAAGTATTATTGTAATACCTATAGTATTATATGTTATGTGTATTGGCACAAGTGTAGAAATATCAATATAAAATTGAATTCTCCTAAATGATTTCTTTAAAATAAATTGCAGACATTTTGCATATTTTTGCATTAATATCCAATTAAAACATTTGTATAGCTTGATAGCAATGAAATAAATTTTGTTTGGTTGAAAAAATAGTTATTATTATTTATTAATGCCGATAGTCATTTTCGCGTTGTTCGGCAGGTATTAAGTAGTGTGGCTATTGATTATTATTATTAAATAGTCTTACTGTGAATTTCTGAAACTATTTTTAAAGGCTGTCACTGTCACATTAAAGAAGAAAAACTGAGGTAGTTTGAGACGTAAATTAAAATTATAATGCGTTTCAGAAACCGGCTATAGTTGATGACCATAAAGCATGTTATTATTATTTCAGAATTATTATTTTTATTGCAGATTGGTATAACAACATCTCATGCATTATGGGGATACGCGAGCACATTCAGCGTGTTCGTATTGGCACGGTTTATCGGTGGTCTTAGTAAGGCTAACGTGAGCCTTAGTATGGCGGTGGTCACAGATGCATCTAACGAGAAAACTAGGGCCAGAGGAATGGTAAGACTTTCAACTGATAATTAAACAAATAATAATAAATAAATATATAGGTACAAATCACACAGATTGAGTTAGTCCCAAAGTAAGTTTCTAACTCAACGATACTATATTTTATAACAAATACATGTATAGATAAACATCAAGACCCAGGCCAATCAGAAAAAGTTCGTTTTTCATCATAACACGACCGGGATTCGACCCGGGACCTCCTGAGTGGCGGACCGGCATGGTAACCACCACAGAGGTCGTCCAATACGCCTACTGTTGGGATTTTTTCCGATATACAGAGGAGGACAAATGAGGCAGTGAGACTACTGATGGTAAGCTACTATTGAAGTACGTTGACTATTGAAGATTATTGGATCGGGTGCCACCTTTGAAAAAATGAAACAGGAACTAAGGGCCCCTCCTTAGTTCAGGGGGGAAAGGAAGCAGGGTCGATTAGGCCCAGATCGAGCCAGCTCGTTTAGTAGCCGCTACTGGCTCATAATAGTATCTAGACTCTACTGGGTTGGGACGCAGTCTGAGATATGGGTTGTCGCCTGTCGGGGATTTGTAAAGTACATATACTCGCTGCGTCGCTTTCCAAGTGGTAGGCCGAGGTCTGTTTTCAAGCCACCTGCTAATCACGCCTTTTAGTTACTTTTTAAACCTATCCAAATATTGACTTTGCGTTTGCCACCTGCAACATTTTTATATATCAAGAATAGTTTAATTGTATGTAATAAAGTAAACACCGATTGGATGGGTGCGGTGTTAAACGGTTTGATATCTATACCTACTTAAGCACGTACGAAACGATCGCTAATTTGTACGTTATTACCATAGTTCAGCGTCTATTCTACTATACACGATCTATATCCGGATTTCAGTCTATTTTATCCTCCATTCGCACAATGATTTTCTCACAATCGATTAGGTACAATAAATACGGAAACTATAGTAGAAATTAATGGATGTTTCAATCTTTTAGCAGATTAAGTAATCTGTGCTTTTAGTTTCTAATGATCTTAGAAATCAATTAATTATTGTTATAGCCAAGGTTCCTAATTCAATTATTTCCGTTTCAAATTAACTGTTAGTAGAATGTTCCCAGACTACCTAGCATCAGCCACACATATTCATTCGTACAATGTGTTTGACTAAAAATTTTCTTTTTAATTTAAAATACTCGGAGCCGGTTTACCTTTTCTGAAAAGATATTGACGATTCGAAAATTATTTAGCCTTTATTATTTTGAGATTTATTATATTGAGCCTTTATTATAATGTAAATTTTAACCATCCTCCATTTCGTCTATTGTGCGCAATTTGCTGCGTCTGCTGTCTCGACAAAATCTAAACGCGCCCTACGCCGATTAGATTACGTTCGCGTACTGGCAGCGGAAGTCATAATAAAATAGCTCCCGCAGCCCTGCTATACGCGGTGGAAAGGGTGGTAGACAGTCAGGTTTTTAGTCGGTATGCCCGTCAATTTTTTTATCATGACTAGGTGGAGAGCCCGACCGACCCCCTCACTTCCCCAAGCGGCGGGACATGCAGCAATTTTCATGACTTAAAAAAGGGCAACCGCTATGCGCTAATACCAGAATAAAAGTCGTTAAAAGAATGTTTATTAGATTTATGATTCCACTTAGTTAAGAACTTATTTATTATTAAATTACTTCTCTTAAACCTACGATAAAAATTGTATTGGGTGAGGTAATCGTAGGCGTTAGATGCTAGATCTTATTATGTTATCAGTACGAACAAAGAATCCACAAAACAAGATTCTATATCTTTCTGCATCACATCTCACGTTTCGATTGTGTATATTTTATCAGTATTTTATAATAGGTAGGAAGTTAATCTCCGTCAAAATTTTATGACACTTTAAATAAATTGAATGATTTCATATAAGTAGGTAAAAATACGGCATCTTATTTGAATATAACAAATATTATATATATATATAAATATATATATATATTAAATTAAATAAAAATGGTTTTTGTGATATTTACCTTGTAGAGATAAATTTTGCTGTAGGAGCGCCTTTTGTACACTATTAATTCTCACAATGTTTATATTTTTTTATTGATTCAAATTTTTGTATTGTATGCTCATTTTATATTTTTCAGGCATTAATAGGTCTAGCGTTCTCAATAGGCTTCATAGTGGGTCCCCTGGCTGGTGCGTGGTTTGCAGTGACCACTGACCGCGCCACTGGCTCGTGGGGCGAACGTCCTGCCTTCTACGCATTATTATTGTCGCTCGCCAATGTTGCTCTTGTATTGTTTTGTATACCGGAGACATTGTCCAAGGTTTGTATCTATTTGTTATCTTTTGATAACAAAACTCAATAAAGTTTTTAATCGTGCAAAGACAATAGATTAATAGACAACGATGTAAACATGTTATTACTCCAATGTCACTTTTTGTACAAATATCATTTTAGTTACTGAAGAATTTTGATTGGACATATTAACAATGGTTATTTCTTGATGCTCCGAATTTAATTGGGCAGAACACACTTTGCAGAATCTTCTTAGGGCACAGATCTTTTAGCAATATTTGTATATGGCAGAATTTACAATGACCGACTTTTAAGATGGCAGTCTCATTCTCTAGTACCCATAGTACAGTAGCTTCGCTAAGATTGGGGCTAGATCATCATATCAACCCATAATCATCCCATCATTCAATCGAAGGTGATTAGAGCGTACTCTGCCACGCTGCAATGCGGGTCGGCAGAGACCGGTGTTTTCAAGCCGCCAGAAGGCCACCGACTTGGCTTAACGACTGTCATCTAGCGACAACAGCCGGGACCGACGACGGCTTAACGTGCCCTCCGAATCACGGAGAAGCTCGAGATAACGAAACCCATCCAAACACTGGCTAGGATCGACGTTGCTTGACTTGCGTGTTCATATTAGAGTGCGACACACAGCGACGTCATCGAGCTCCTCTATCTCCGTGGGGCTAGATGGCGTTGTATATTATTCATTGCACAGTACTCATATCATATTTTATGTAACATCGATGTCGCTAAAACTGTTGTGGTTTTTCTGTACATCGTTACAATATTGTTTCGTTTGTTTCAGGAGAAAAGAGCACCACTATCGTTCACCTTATCAAAAACAATTGATTACGTATCTCCATGGCATCTGTTGAAATTCACAGCTGTAAAGAAATTATCGAACCACCAGAACAGAGTACTTACGAAATTGGGACTGATCTATTTTCTATATTTATTTATTTATTCTGGTCTTGAATTTACTCTTACATTCCTAACACACCATACCTTCCAATATACAACTATGCAGCAAGGCAAAATGTTTTTAGTCATAGGTAAGCATTGTTACATGCGCAAAAAAAAACAATAAAAAAAAATTGTTTATGCACGTCTTTTATCAAAGGATGTTTTGCGGTTAATTGCTTCAATGGCGAATGACGTCATTTGTAATTTAATGTACGTAGTTTAAAGGTATAATTTTGTGTATATAATGTATTTATCAGCCGTTTGAGAAACTCTGAAACGCATTTTTAAAGTTAATTAATAAACGCAATAAAATATAGCTGTCACTGTCAGACGAAAGAAGAAAGAAAGGGATAGCTTTGGGACTCATTGTGGAATTTAAAAAAAATACGTTTAAGAAACTGGCGATAAAAACATTATTGTGTCTATACATTAGAGATAATTTCTTTAGTAGCTCAGTTGGAAGAGCAGTCGATTGATTTTCGAGAGGACGTGGGTTCGATTCCCACCTCGCAAAGGGAGGTGAATTATTATTGTTAAAATGTAAGTATTTTGTGTTGTTTAGGTTTAATAATGGCAGTATTACAAGGCGGTGCGACGCGTAGGCTCAGCGAGGCGGGCGCTAAAAAAGCAGCTCAACTCGCGTTAGCCCTGACTCCGCCTTCGTTCATATGCGTCGCTTATGCGGCTATGCCACATCCTCCTGCCTTCACACCGATCACGTGGCTGTGGCTTGGACTCATACTGTTTGCAATATGTAAGTTAAAAAAAAATACAATTGGACTAAATAAAGTTTGTATTTTAGTAGACGTACATTATCTATTGAATAAATGAATGTTTGCTACTCTTTCACGCAAAAAAACTATTTGATAGATTTACTTATAACCTGGATTAACACAGGATACTTTTTACTCCGAATATCAGACCGGGAAAGGGTATAACGGTATTCCGCGGGTAAAGGCCAAATAGTATTGGCCATGTTGTGTTTCTATAGTGAGTAAGGTCTAGAGCTCCACTTTATACAGGGCCGGCAATATCCCCGATATTGCAAACGTCTATAGGCTACGGTGACTGCTTACTATCAGGCGAACCGTATGCATGTTTGGCACCTTAAAGGGCCCCATATACGGTACGATCCGTCTGTACGATCGATCTGATGCAAATCGTGACGATTGATCGCAACAAAAATGACGCACATACACGAAACGATCGGTCGCAACGATCGATCATTTACTTGTTGAAAAATCGAATCGTTGATCGTAAAGAGCCATACACTGTCGATTCATCGTTACGATATTCATGATCGCATCAAATCGCAAGGGTTTTTGTTGCGATCTGCGATATCGTGTTCGATGAAGTAAATCGTTAACGATCTGAACATACACTATCGATTCGTCGTTACGATCGGTCTGATGCGACGGATCGCAGACGGATCGCGCCGTATATGGGGCCCTTAATGGTAGTAACCAATAAACCATGTAATATGGATGGATATTTCTTAAAGCGACGGCGTTCGCCGTGTCGTGCATGACGTCGATGGCGGCGAGCCAGGCGCCGGCCGAGGCCAGGGGCGCCGTGCTCGGCACGCTGCGCTCGCTCGGCGCTTTAGCCAGGGCCGCGGGCCCGCTGCTCGCCTGTTCAGGTACCATTTACCATTCCAGCTTAAAAGCTATAACGCTACGGCCACACGCCACGTCTGGCCATCTACTTCGTCCTAACATCGCGCGGAAATGTGTGGCGCGCAACGGTGCTAAATAGAGTGAGAAGTAAAGATTATCGGGATCCTTGTCTACCGTGCTTCTTTGTCATATGTGAGAAAGGGACGGGGCGTCGTTTGTGGAACGTTTGCCGATGAACTCGCGATGCGATGGCGCGATGCAATGTCGCCAAGCACTGTCGCGCCAGAGCTAAAACCAAGTTTTATCGCGACATCGCGAAGGCGATACATCGTGCTCAATGTGGTCGTAGCATAAGCAATCATCCAATTTAAAATATAAATCGATGTGAAATAACTATGCTCACAAACATAGATAAAAGAAACTAATAAATAGGCGATGTATGTGGGCGTGATCTCTTTCGTCATAACTATGACGAATCTGTAAGTAGTATCGTCTCATGTGAAAACAGTCACTTTGACTTCGCAAATCCATGCGTTTAACCTTTTAACGCATACAATTTGTAACGAACAACATTTCTACTGGGGAGTAAAACTTTCAGTTCGCAGTTCTGTGATCACACATCACGTTGTTTCGATATTATTAATATTAATTTACCACAATAAGGTGTGACAAACTAGTTCAAACACCAACGCTGAATTTCACTGGAAATCTGACTAGATTGATATACCTACATATACATATGACTAGTGAAATGCAATATAGATAGATTACTCCATTACCTACTTATAACAAGTAGTTTAAAGTTCCAGAATGACAGGCTTATTTCATTAGTCGTCTCATAAGACGTGTCTAAAGAATAACGGTCTTACTTATAAACGTTGCTTAGCGAGTATTTAGTTAAACAATGTTTTGTCACTTTCACACTTCATTTATTTCTCATCAAGACAGACAGTGACACAACAGTGTTTAACTAAATACTCGCTAAGCAACGTTTATAAGTAAGACCGTTCATCTATACTAATATTATAAAGAAGTAAAGTTTGTGTGTTTGTATATTTGTTAAATTGTAAGGGGTAATCTCGGGATCTACTGAACCGATTTTAAAAATTCTTTCACCAATAGAAAGCCACATTATTGCTGAGTGTCATAGGTTATATAAAAAAACGAAAAATAAAAAGGCTTTTATGTGGTAGTTGGTTTTGCAAAGTGAATCTGAGAAAAAACGTCCGAATAAAAGCGTTTCTTACGAACGTCCGCACTAAAAAAGGATTATTAACATTATGCCCAACGAAGTGGACACGGGTCAGCTAGTATTGTATAAATTAGTTTCTATCTTTGCGCTTAACTAAATCTGGATATATCTAGATTTTATTAATGAGATATACCTAAAATTGATTGATTTTTAATCAAATTCTTTTGATTACGATAACCTAATATCTTTGCGTAGTGTTAAATTTATTTTCGTAAATAAATCAGGCCCAATATGATTATAATTAGTGTGTGATGTAAAAGTCGTCATAGTAATCAGGTATTTTATAAGCAATTTTATAAACCAAAACCACGGATTGTTATTTGTTCGAAATCAATTATTCTTATTCAGATTATGTGACAGAAGACTGATTGTTCTGGCCTGATAGGGACTTTATTATATACCTACTTAATGGGTATTTATCTATACTAATATTATAAAGAGGAAAGATTTGATTATTTGTTTGCATTGAATAGGCTCCGAAACTACTGGACCGATTTCAAAGATTCTTTCACCAGTGGAAAGTGACATTATCAGGGAGTGACATAGGCTAGATTTTAACGAAATTCAATGTGGTTCCCACGGGAACGGTTCCGGAACTTCACGCGGACGAAGTCGCGGGCAAAAAAGCTTTACAAGCTTACAAAAGTTTACACTAAAAACATTTCACGTAGGTTCATGTATCGTATCGGGTACATAGTACAAAGGGATACGTAGTCGATGGGTATCCTTAATCCAAACTTAGTTACTTTAGTTTGAAAATTAGATGGCGTATAATTCGTCCATGAGTATTTTTTTATTCTTAACACATTTTTTTTTCCTATTTCAGTGTACTGGTTTTCGGGAGCGGCGATCACGTACTCCATAGGAGCTGTAATATTAGTAATACCGACTGTGATGATATTCCGACTTAAAACATGAACAAAGCAGATTTTACACTGCACTAACTCAAGCAATAAGTACATTTAATATTAAGCAATTCCATTTTGTTACTGTTTTAACGATGATTAATATTATAAGAAATATATTTAATAAATTATTTATTATAATATTTATTAATATTTTGAAGATTTTTCTCGAATAATTACAGTATTACATTTTTACACCTCTTTACAGTGTTTTATTTGGGGATTATGGATTTTCCTCTTACTCAGCAGTACCTAAGTGCCTTTACGCATTAGAGATGGACCGCTGGCGTGGTTTACCGCATAGTTTGCCGCCTTTATAGTAAATGCAACCGCATGGGATTGTACGTGTACTATACGTAAAGCATCGTGTATGTATTACTCGGTGCGTGACGTAGATAACTAACGTAATGTTGTTTGGTGCTCTTCGATCACAAATAAAATGGTGCTATTTTCTTTTATTCACATAAGTGAAGGCCTTTTCAGATAGTGGTGCAAAGTCACGGATGCAAATCTGCCTTTGTTCCCACTATAATAGTCCCTTTGGTAGTTCCTTTCTCGTCTGCATAGGTGCGGCTCGCAACCTGTCATTTCTATAGACCTAAAAAAAAACGCGCTCTGTTATATCCATGGAAGTTATAAGTACTACGTACGTACGTACAACGTAGTACTCTGTAGTACTTATTACTTCCATGGTCATTTCACATAAAGTTATACGAGCGTAAATACTCTGATGTCTATACGGGCCACCAGAGAAAAGTAAAGCGCGTATTACACTACACGATATTCAGACTCTAACAAAAGAGATGGTGCAATACTAAGAAGTGAGATGTTGTAAGTGCTTCTCGCTTATATTGCACCATCTCTTTTGTTAAGACTCTTGAATATCGTGTAGTGTAATACGCGCTTAACTTTTTCTGTTTGTCATGTCACCCTGGTTGCCATAGCAACGATTTGTTTATGTTATTTTAAGTGTCGATAACAGTAATTTCCAAGTGTTTATTGTGTTTTGTGAGACTGAATATGCCTTTATTTAGTAGTAAATTCTCTGCTAAAACTATACCAGTCAGACGGCAAGATACTTCAGTTATAAAAAATGAGTTTGGAGGTGAATATGCTGCTAAGGAACTTTCGCTCGATATTAATCCCCTAAAGCTGAAATTAGGAGATTTCGAATTGTCTTTCGAGGATGGACAGTGGATCCCAGGTACATACATACTGACTGGAATAATATTATTATTATTTGGAGCCTATAATGTCCCTACCGTTCAAAGTTCAAATCAAAGTTCTTACTAATGGAAAAATATACCTACCATAAATATACGTACAGACAACAAAGGAAAGAGTTAACCAGGGCCTTACTAGAAAATTTGTAATTACATAGTAGGTATATTATAAATACTAGTCATAAAAAATCTAGTAAATCTATTATAGTATAGTCTATTTACGGCCCAGGTTAACTCTATCATTTGTTTACTGTACCATGGTTTTTAAAAGATGGTTAAACGTGGTGTCACTTCACCTAACGATAATCAATCGCTACTCACGTACTACCTCGACTCCCAGAAAAGTTTAATGTACGTTGTGACGGAGAGGAACTAGCCACTGATGGTAAGCCATATATGTATAGCCAAAACTTCCTACTCCGACTATTTTCTTTCTGATTAAATTCGTTGTGAGTTTCAAGACAGCTGTAGTTTTCTTCCCCGGGACGTCAATAAGCTTCATTGCTTATTGTCTATCTGAGGTCGCCGTTGTTGATCCTGGCTACACGGTAGACACAGTGGTGGGAATGTGTGGTGGGCTTGTCCCTTGATGGTAAGCCATGACCTCTGCATACATTGAGTTTTGAATCAAAACTGCAAGGTCCGTCATGATTGTATGATACGTTTATTTATTAAATAAACACAGCACTTAGTTTCAATTGTATTTATTCTTAGTTTTATATTTATACATAGCTACCTGTGTATAAAATGTATTTTTAACTTTATACATAGGCACCTATGTATAAATTTATTTTGAACAAAATTAAATACTTTATTAGACTACGTATGAGTAAAGATATTTTGAAAATTCGTGAGTAGTTATAATTTATTAATTTCTTTAACTAGCTTCTGGTAGAGCGGGAGCGGCACACAAAGAGAACATAAGGCTGAAGAAAGAGTTGGAACAATTAGAGGAGGAAAACAATATGCTAAGATTGAAATTTGAAATATTATTGGACATGATGACTGACAAGACTGTGGAGGCCGAACAAGCAGAGTTGCAGAGGGCACAAAGCTTGGGGAATTTGAATAAAAAGAGTAAAAAGCAACGGTGGTGAACATATGCATCTTAATTTAAGATTATTTACAAAATAATGTTGGTCATGTATTTTGTGTACATACTTAATATGTGACGTGATGTGTGATGAAAGAGTGATGATGATTTGTAGAAATTTATTATTTCATTCACTGAGAAAAGGCAACATCGGTCAGTCTTAATTGTCTACCAATTTAAGTCTATCGTGTAGTTGTAGTTGATCGTACAGTAATACCATTATGCTTTGTCACGCAAATTTTGAGATACTTTTTAAGCGCCTGCGCTATGAATGCTTAACACGACTCTTTAGTTGTATTTGTATACAGCCGAGTTAAAATTATAATATCACAGATATTAAATAAGACTATTGAAACTTAATTCTAAATCTAAACTATACCTACATTTAATTGAAGAGTAACTACTGTTTGGCTGTATCTGCGCGCGTAGATTTTCTTCCATTACTCTTGCCATCTGGTTCTCATCTTTTTATGTTTGTCGTTCAGGGCAACGATTCTTTGTGTGTCCTTCTTGATGGCAGTGACTACAGCGGCGAGCTCCACCACCTTCCCGCCTTGTTCCGCTGCCTCGGCTCGATCCGCCGCCTCGACTGGATCCACTGCCTCGCGTCGATCCTCTTCCTCGACCCCTTGTGTTAGTGTTGCCGCTACTGCCGGCACCCCAATCTAAAATTAAATAATACAATTGATACATAATAGTAGATTTTACAACAAGTGCACAAAACGAATCATTTCTATCCGAGACTTTTAGCAGCCCGAGCCGAAGGCGAGGGCTGATAGTAATGTCGAGGATAGAAATGGTTTTGTGGACGAGTTATAAACTCTGCTTTTCACTTCGATTGCGAGGAAATAAATAAATAAACGCAAGAAAAACAAGACCCTGTTTCCCATTTCCCGCCGCTTTTTTTTTTTAAATCTTACGACTTTGAAATTAGGCTTGGGCTGCAGACCTATACAGCCTACTATTAAATTAATTTTGTAATAAAATAATTTTCTTAAATTAATTAAATAACCTACCGTACTTTAATTTAAATTTTAATATCTTTTATGACTTAAAAACACATAAAGCAAATAAATTAAAGTAAATATTATAAAATAACAAATTCTATCTCTGAACTTTTTGTTGTGTTTGGCTGTATGGCTTATTTCCTTTGTCTTAATATAGATACATTTATGAGTTTACTTTTCTGCCCTTGTGCACAAAATTCGATTTTGTGCAGCCTATATCCTGCGCAAATAAGCACTTTCTGAGCATGAGAAGTGAAAAATAAATAAACGCACGAAAAACAAGACCTGTTTCCCCTTTCCCGCCGCTTTTTTTTTTTTAATCTTACGACATTGAAATTAGGCTTGGGCTGCAGACCTATAGGTACAGCCTACTATTAAATTAATTTTGTAATAAAATAATTTTCTTAAATTAATTAAATAACCTACCGTACTTTAATTTAAATTTTAATATCTTTTATGACTTAAAAAACACATTAGGCAAATAAATTAAAGTAAATATTATAAAATAACAAATTCTATCTCTGAACTTTTTGTTGTGTTTGGCTGTATGGCTTATTTCCTTTGCCTTATTATAGATACATTTATGAGTAGATACGTTTTTGCCCTTGTGCACAAAATTCGATTTTGTGCAGCCTATATCCTGCGCAAATAAGCATTTTCTGAGCATGAGAAGTGAAAAAATTGTTTTCACCTCACAAGCTCGGAAAGAATCTGTTTGTCATTCGAAATCTGAGCGCAAAAGTGCATTTTGTGCCCTAGCGTGGAAAGTATTTTTAAAATTCGAACCTTTCTATTCTTTAATTCTTTATACCGCCACTCCTCTGAAAATGCATTAATACTTATTTCTTGCCAGTGCGCCAACCGTATTTTTAGAATAATCGAACTGGCCAGCACGACACCGCATGAAAAAAATAAACACTTATTATTTGCGTTTTTCTTGCACCTAGGATTTTCCTCGCTGTAGTGAGGTGAAAAATTTTGTGTTTCGCTCGGCAGCAAAGTTATTCTGCGTCTCGTACCTTTGAAACCCTCGCTACGCTCAGGATTCTATATTTGAACCACTCGCTTCGGTCGTGGTTCAATCCTAGAATCCTTCGCTAGCTCAGGTTTCAATTTAAGTACTCGCGCCAAAAAACAACTTTGCAGCCTTGCATAACAAATAACTATTATTAGTTATTACCTACAATCTTCCTACAATAGATAATAATATTGTAAATTTTTCCTGATAGTGACTGACGGATCAACGTACAGCCTAAACCGCTGATCGTAGAGATCCGATAAGACAGGACTTTCCGAAATTCCCACGGGAACGCATACACGCCACTGAAGTTTCGCTGGTTTAAAATATCTAATAATTAACATAATAATTCAAAGTGCATATTAGGATTACCTGTGTTACTAGGAGTTTCATCACCCCACTGAAAGAAATTACATCTCTGATTCATTTCTTTAGTGCAACCATAAAATGTTCGACCTTTATTTGGTCCTTCCTTGTGGACCGTTAGCCTGAAAAACAAATTTAAAATAATAAAGTCAGATTCATTTTTAGCAGAAAAATAATACCTACGTAGCTACGTGAATTTTACAAACGTATTTTAAACTTCATTTGTCATTTAAGCTGACTCTTATTATAAAGGCTTTCTTGCTTTTAATAAAGCTGGAAGAATACAGGGGAGATCTTTGCAAAAAAAGTTTATGGTACTTTCTCTAATGGAAGTGTACAAATAATTTGTAAAAATTGATCTACTCTATGCGATCACTATTTCGGAAACAAAATAAAAATGGAATGGTGAAAGAAACCCAGATACGGCATGTTTTGTCATCTAACTGTCAATAAAATCTATATCTTACTTCTTAGCAGCGATTCCGCAGTCACACTTAACACTATCATCGTTTTCAGTATGGTTTTCTCTTGAGAAAGTAGGAGTTATACCCCATCCTCTGGACGTATTCCCACTTGAAGGTGCGGCATCACTACCCCAACTATTCGTCGCGGGAGGGGTATCAAAGTGATTTGTCCCTGATTCGGGTGCCCACAGGAAAAAGTCACAGCCATTATTAAATTCTGGGCATTTATAATATTTTTTACCTGAAAATATTGAAGTTCAATTACTGTAATCATTATCATAATTACTGTAATGTAATTATTATTGTAAGTATCTAAAACCCTAAAACATTTCGTTTGCCACACTGAATGCGTTCTGCGGTCTGGAATTGAAAATTTCCAGGGTCAAAATAATTACATTATATTTAGTCCGTATTTTAGATTATAAAAAAATATTGGACACGTATTTTTTCTTTTTTCGATTAAACAAGAAATAACAAAGATACAAGGCATAAAAGTTTAGGAGTGGGGCCCTTTGACGTCACCCCGTGCGAAAAAATGCCACACGGCGTGACGTCACACGTAACTTTAATGGGCTATATCTTTGTCATTTTTGGTCTAATTTAAAAATGAAAAAATGAGTTTCCTTTATTTTTTAATAATCTAAAAGACGGACTAATTACATTTTATACGGCAACAAGCCTATTGAACACTCCCCGCTTTATGTATGTTACATAGATATTTTGTATATATATGCGTGCATGTTTGACAAAATTCTGCGAAACGAACTTTCTGCCATCTGCTGTTATGCAGGATAATATTATGACATAAAAAGTTCTGCCATAAAGGGTGTACACCACAGAACACTGAAAGAAGTATTCTGATAACTGTGGTGTACACATATTCTATTATACCAACATGGACCCGTTATCATTTTATACTTACCAAAGTTATTATTTTGTTTCCTAACAGTCAGCAAGACAGCTGGTTTATTACATCTACAAATTACATTATTATCGTCTGAATCATTATTGCTTCTTGGTACAGGCATTCTGGTATTGGTCGTATTTTGATTTCTATTTACCGCAGGAGGAGGTAGAAACTGCCGTGGCTGTGTAGCACTTGAATTTGGGACTGGATTTTGTCGTGGTGGACCTGTATTAACTGAAGTAGTAGTTCTAGGAATGTTTGTGTTTATGTTAGCCTGTGTCCTATTTGTGACTTGCTTAACGCAAGAAATGTTGACGCCGAAAAATTCTAGAAGTCCGCTGTCGCATCCTCCTATACAAGCTGTGTATGGAGGAGGATATAAGTGGCTAATTGAGTTATTTTTCCATTCTAATTTTATTTTTTTGTAATTAGGTCCACACTGTAAAAACAAACATTGGGTGTTAAGATATTAAAATTTCAAAGGGTTTTCAATTAAGGAGCTACATTCTTTTCGGTATTTTATTAAATTTAAACCTTACCTCTGTATCATACGATTGAGTTTATGGTTATCACTACATTTGCACTGTCTTGTATGGTTTTGACAGATTTTATCAGAATTTTATTCGCAAGTGGTTAGGCAGGCCATAAATGTAGCATAATTAACCAAATCTATTGTTTTATTGTATTCAACAAAATCTACTTACAATAGAACAGCTTTCAGGCAAAACGGTGATCGTTTTCACAATACTGGGCAGCCATACAGCGTTCTTGCAGTTTGGAAATGACATACAGCCTATGTAATAATCATCAGTGTTCTTTTTTTGTCTCACTACCATATCTTGGCCGCATTTAGGACACTTGAGAACTAGAATAGAGTGCTAGAATTAGACGGAAATATTCAAAGAGCTATGTCTGTTTTTTAACAAGCGTGTAACGAGTCCCTCGACATTTACGATATAGACAGAGTGAGATAGGTCATTTTCAACCAATAGCAATGCTCGCAATAGCAACGCAGTAAAAATTCAAGCAATTGCAAATGTCAAGTTTGTATTAATAATTTGACAGTTAGATGACAGAACAGCTAGTAATTGTACAATTATTGTATAATTTTAATGTAATACGATGCGCAATAAACATTCCCATTAACAATTTTAATTGTTTGGATTGAGATAGTTTAGAATTTCTTGAAGGACTTTCTTTCTTTTTTGGTGAAATTAATAAGGGAAATTGTTTTTTACCGGGTGGCATAAAAGCTTGTTGAGTTTGGGCACTGGGCGTGTACTCGTTGGGTCGCTCATTAAACCGTTCAGCAAGTGCGCTATCAATCTTATTAGCTTCCTCTGTTACTGTAATATATACTTCTTTATATTTTGCTACCTGAAACATTGGGTCGTAAATTATTATTTTTAAACAACGAATAAGATGTGGCAAAGAAAGAGACATCTCTATCTTTACTAATGTGTCAGTGACCACAAAAAAGAAATGTATTTTTTTTAATTTCTAATAATAGCTAGTATATTTACATGGTTATGTCGAATCCATCATAATATTGTAATAGGTATTGTTTTTTAAATTAGCTATCTATTTAGGTCCCACTACTGTGCTTTTCACCAACGCCTCCTAGCGGTAGAAATAATCTAACTGGAACAATTTGTATGACATTCGATGTCATAAGATTATTCCTACCACTAGAAGGCGCTGGTGAAAACGGTTTTAAGTATACTTTTTGTAATTTTACCTGTTCAGCTAATACTAACTGTGGTTGTTTCCTCCCTTCAGATATAGCCTTCAAGTCGGCCTCTAACTGGGCTCTCAGGTGAGGTTTGGATATAGTCAAGCCCATAGAATCGTATCCTTCTACTAAACCCATACCAAGTAATCCAGGAACAAAATGTATAGCGTCCGCGAGTGCCACGTACGATCTATTTTTTATAGTTTCTATGTGTTCTGCATGAGTTGCGTCTGTGCCTAAAAAATGAGAGTATTTCTAAAAATTTGAATCAACTTTATCAAATATTGAATCTTTCATGGAATATTTACTAAACTTCAATCATATTTACGGAACTAGTTACCTCCTCGATTTATTGATTGTACTATATGTGGGTAGTAGAGTAGTAGGTACAAGATAGTAAATCAAATACATAAATGCTGTCTTTTAAGTAATTATTAAATTAGCCCTTCACAGAAAAAAGTTATAGTTTTTCATACACGCGGTTACGTCCGTCTTTTATTTTCTCGGTTTCCAAAACTCCGAGCGGAATGTAAAAAAAACCTTGACAGATAAAAATATCAAATTCAATTGATAGTTCCAGAGATCAACGTGTTCACACAAATCACACACAAATGCTTTGTTTTTCTAAGTAAAAAGTAAGAAAAGTTCTTATACTTACCAATGCCATGCTTCTCCATGAGACCAATAAGATCTGCTTCCGTGAGAAGATTCGGGGGCGAAGTACTGCCGTCGATCATGTCTATACTCGTGGGGTTGAATGTTTGACCAGTCTGTCAACAATTATATCGTATTATCAGATAAAGGACGAAAAATCATACAGAACCTGACAATTTATATGACCAATAAACGAATAAGAACTGTCAAACACGTGTAAAAGCGTCCCTAAGGCCTGAAATAAACAAACGGCGTATGTTTAAGGCGCGGCGAAAGCACGACGTCGTCGTCGCTTCGAAACGTTTTCATACAAAATGTATGTAAGCCACGCACGATATAAATTATACTGAAGCGACGCGGCGGGTCCGATACAGTCATGCCGTATGCCGCTTGGTCGCCTGTCCCGCGCCTTCGCCGTACACCATTTCTAAATGTTTTACGCCTAAAGGTACTTACTTCGTAAACATGTATTTCCTTTGACGACCACTTATCATATGGGTAGACGTCGAGGTAATTTCTAGCGGTTATCATTAACCCGCTAGCAATGAACTTTTCACTAGCGACATCTATGATCACACTAGTTTCTTGTCCCTGGGCATCTTTTGAACAGCACGCGAGGAACGAACGTACAATGAATTCATATAGACGTTGTTCGTTACCTGTTAAACCTACAAATACAGTGCATACTTAATTTTATATTTATAAAAAAAAACTCAAGGCTTTACTACAACATGACCAATGTCAAAAAAGTAATCAAATTTTTTATTATAAAAAACTTAAAGAGTTAAAACAAACATTTGTTAAAATAAATTAATAGAAAATAAAAAGAATTTATTTGATGTATAAGACGTAATTTTGCCAGCAGGTCGTATTGGAGACGTTTGGGGGAGGCCTATGGCCAGCAGTGGACTTCTTGTGACTGAGATGATGATGATGATGAAGCAAGTTTCAAAAGTCTACTACAAAATCTCCCGTATGTTAGGGAGAGTGAGAGAAAGAAGGGAAAAAAGTAAGGCCCCCCCCCCTTACTTTTAACACTGGGTGTTGATGTTGATGGGGGTGTTGACTAAAACTATTTAAGGAAGTAATAATATGTGAAACTTACTACTAGTATATTTTGTGGGGTGTATGGGGGGATGAGCTTTATCACTTTTGTTCCCTTGTCTTGGTGTTGGCCCACCACTATCCAGGATACCTTGTGCAAATGCTCCCCAATTAGAATCACTAGTTTGTAGTCCCACTAGTTGTCCTAGATTCATTTCTTTGGGAAACTCATTCGTTTCCGTACGCGGGTAACTTATAAAACCTTGTGTATATAATTTTTCAGCAAGTCGCATTGTCTCCTTAGCGTTTATTTTCAATTTTCTTGATGCAGACTTCTCTAATTCCTGAAAATCGAAAATTTTTGTTTCATTCCCTCAAGAATGACAGTGATAAGACTGGTTTAGTTAATAGTCCTTGCATAGATTTATTATATACTAGCGTAAGATTGTTAATGCAACAGAGATAGATCATAGCATACACGTTGATTAGAGCGAGATAGATAGGCGAGATCATTTTCCTATACACGCTATCGGACTGTATCGGCCTGACGTCAGTCGTGTTAAAAAACAAATCCCACTTATTTTTACAAAAATTATGGTTTATAAGTGTAGTTTTGGTGTTAATTCGACCAGATTAAATATGGTTACCTGTGCAGTGCTTGGATGTAACTCAAACTAAAAGGAAAATCCACAAAATTATATATCTTGCTTGCACACATGTACATTCCACGCACACTAGTGTATTTTGTTTTTGGTCTCGCCTTAATCAAACCAAAGCCGATCTATAGGTACGATACTAAATCTATGAGTCCTTGCTATTATTTGTTAAAAATTGCTACGAAATTTAACCATTAGTATACTTAACTCCTGTTCAAACAATCGGCCCTTAGTAACTTATAACTGAAATATTTTGAGTTGTATGTAAGATTATAAATTTGACGACCTCCGTGGCGTAATGGTTACCACGCCAGACCGCCACCCAGGATGTCCCGAGTTTGATCGGGTCATGATGAAAAACGAACTTTTTCTGATTGGCCTCGGGTCTTGGATGTTTATATATATATGTATTTGTTATAAAATATAATATCGTTGAGTTAGTATCCCATAACACAAGTTTCGAACTTACTTTGGGACTAGCTCAATCTGTATGAATTGTCCCTATATATTTATTTATTTAAATTGATATGGAAATTAATTCTATAATACTTACAACTGTGTCTAATGGCAGAGGCCTCCATTTTGACTTGGGTTTAGTTTTAACTTCACACACTTTAGCTTGGGGCATCTCTAAACAAATATCGTGAAGCACTTGACATGCGTCACGATCAAACAGCCTTTGTCTCTCCCAAGAGAAGTCTACACTCAAATTGTTCATTGTATGGTTCACTAAAAAAATATTTGCATTTACAACTATTTTTCATACATTTAAAGTTTATTTCGGTACTAGCGAAACCCGCGCAACTTCGTTTGCGTGTATCCCGCTTTCCCGTGGGAATTTCGGAATGTATTATACATATAAACCTTCCTCTCGAATCACGCTATTTAAAAAAAACCGCATCAAAATCCGTTGCATAGTTTTAAAGATCTAAGCATACATAAGGACAGACAGACAGACAGCGCGATTTCATTTTATACTATGTAAAGAAGATGAGGTTTAAATTAAGGTTGTTAAAGTACAAAAATGAGAAAAGAAGTATAGTTTGCAGACACTTCATAGATCTGGGTGGTTTTCATTCACTGACTACTATTTGCAATCAAGTCATCATAGCAAGAAGTTAAGCTAAATATCTATACTTTTATTTTAAAACTGAAGAGTTTGTTTAATTGAACAAACTAATCTCAGGAACTTTTGAATTAAAAAATTCTTTAGTGTTGGATAATCCATTTATCAAGAAAGTCGTATTTTAGACAACCAATAGTGTGAAATATAAATTATGAGAAAACATTACAAAATCAGGAAAATACAGAAGAAGTTGCGCGGCTCAGCTAGCAGACAGAATAGAAGTTTTATCAGAGTCTAAGATAATAAAATACCTTTAATTTTCCAAAATGGCTCTGTGACAAAGTTTTCAACAGCTCTATATCTTTCCACAACAAAACCGAGAGTTGGGAACTGGCATGAACCGTAACTTACAAGACTCTCCGCCAATTTAGTGGGGAACACTTTCTGAAGCCTCAGGGTTTGGAATCTGGTGAATGCGGCACCTGAAAGATTAACAAAATAACATTATCTCATAAATTCATTTCCACTAATTTTGTGTACTTAATTTAAAAAAAAATACTTTTAAAAAAATCAAAAGACATCTTGTAAAAATTATTTCATATCTGAACTTTTAATTAAAAAATCATTTATGTATTTTGAACTTTTTTTTGTCAATAATCAAAACAATTTTGCACATCAATATTTTAAAATCTCAATTTATCAAAACATACATAATATAAAGTGATTATGATTAGTACTATACCTATCCTCAAATCAAGTTCTTGTCTCACATCAACAGCATCACTTATGTTTTTATTAGGTTGCTCCAAATTCTGCAACGCGCGAGTCACAGACACAGCTGTGATCTCAGAGAACTTCGCACGGAACACTCTAAGACTATTTTTAACAGCCGTACACACTTCAATAATCTCAAATCCGATATTTTCACCTTCTCTATCACAATCTGTCCATATGATCAAACCTTGACATCCTCTTACTTCTTTTTCTAATGTTCTCTAAAATTTAAACAAAATAGGTTTAAAGAACTTTATTGACTATAAAGAATTCAATTAATTCACTTACAATGAGTCTAAAACGAATATTAAGAAAACATTTATGCCTAGGTTGCCTGAAAGAAATTGCATAATAATAAGGTCGCCTATTGCATTCTCTTTTTATTGTTTTATTTTGGGTTTGTATTGTATGTTTCATATTGATGTGTTGCTCAGAGATCTAGAAAATAATGTGCATACCACAGATGTTTCTTTTCTAGCTTGTCCTAGATAGACAGAATATCAAACATCATTTCGTAGATAAAGAGATACATGTATATTAAAGTTTCTGTAGTTCAAACATAAGTACTATTACAGCATTATGGTCTTTCCCATTCAGAGCTGGTAGAAGCAAACAAGCATTTCTCTGCCAAAACTTTACCTTTACTCATCACAACAGAAGAAAGTAGATATTTTTATGATGTAATATAATGTAATTCTTACCTTAATTTTTTCATAGTTTTCTGGACAATATTTATACACAGGGGCATCAAAGAGGGCCAGGGGACTACATGTCTGCCACCCTTTGTAGGCACCAACAAACTCTAGCGCCAGGAGATGGCCTGACACAGAAGTCATCAACATCTGGCTCCTCTGCCCCATAACATCAGCTTCAAATTCATAGATTTTGTTATATTGAGAAAAACCTTCACGCTAAAAATTTGGAATATTTAAAAAAAAAACGAGATGTATGCGAGATGATCATGATGATGATAAAATACATTTTTGTTATATATCTGTATATTAATCTAATTATGTTTTGTAAGTTTAAATAAAAGAAGGGTAACAAATAGACAATGAAATAATAAAAACGTTATGGCTTACCCTTCTAGATGTTCCCTTGGACAAATGAAAAGCAATATTCTTAGCAGCATCATTTTTCTCAGCAACATTTAAATATTTCATAGTATCACTTTTTTTACCCCTGCAAGCTACAATATAGGGACAATAATAACTGCTAATTGCAGAGAGTAAATTAAATCTTTGTTTGAGGTTATAATATCTAAGTCCTAAAATTAACATAGCTTTACACTCGCACTCCGTTTAATTAAATGTAGCACATAATTAACTGTGCGCAGTGCGCTAGATTTTAAATTTACTTTAAACCTTTTAAGCGAAAATATTAATTTGTTTGTTGATTTCCTATCCCATGGCAAACAGCTGAGAAGATGTCAATTCAATCAAATTGTCATGACAACTTTCGATTTCCCGCCACTCGAACTTTTTTATTAGGCAGCAGTCCACTACACTATTAAGATTTACGCGCGAATTTCACTTGTTGTACCAAGGTAAAACGCTCGACGACAATGATCACAGAAAGTAAAGTTATATGAACAGAGTTTTTTGATTAAGTGGTTGGCACGTTGGCACCGTTGCCACAAAAAAAGAAGATTGAATGTTATGTTGACACTGACAGCCGTTTTGACGTTTGTTATTCTGAGTTTTGGTTTTGACAGGACACGGAACATAGTGAAAAGAAAACCCAAGAAAACCTTCACTACTTTTTACTCAGAAGTCAGACAGAAGTACTACAACCATACGTGCAATAAAAATAACACATTATTTTGCTGCACATATTGTATCTACATGTATAGGTACTTTAAAATATTTTTAGTTTCCGTGCGACACGAATATCAGTGAACAATGCTGTTATCGCCCTTGTTGGGGCATACAAGTTTGAATTATTCAAGAATGTGTTTTCTAGTTAATTGTTTAAAAAGATGGAAAAGTTCTCAAGAATGGTTATCTAGACAAAAAGCTGATCCATATGTAGAAAAGGCAAAACTGTATAATTACAGGTTAGTGGGATTTATTTTAAATTTTATGTTTGTGGTATTATTTATAGAGCTGTTTATTACTCATAATATTATAAATATTTATGACAATGAGTATCTGTCTTCTGTTGTGTTGCAAAGGCTGCATACTGCTCCACCTAGAAAACTTGTATTAGTAAGAGCACAATGAAGAAAATGGTCATTGGCCCTGTTACATCCAGAATTCACAAGTTTTTGATGTCATTGTGTATTTTATATTGTGGTTTTTCATTTTGGCAGATGTCGCAGTGCATTTAAATTGATAGAGATTAATGAAAAAACTAAAATACTTACACCAGGCTTATCTGTCATTGATTTGGGAGCTTCTCCAGGCTCATGGACTCAAGTGGCTGTGCAAAAGACAAATGCTGATGGATCATTAAAAAATAAGCCTGTAGGAAAAGTGTTGGCCATTGACAAATTGCAGATTCATCCTATAGAGGTGTGTTTATAAACAAGTTAAAATCTTTGTATTGTTATTAAAACATGTCTAAAACTTACTATGATAGGCACTATTATATTTCTTACATTCTATAATAAAATAATATAAAGTTTTCCTTGTTACAACAAACAAAATATGCATAATATTTGTTTTAGTTGTGGGTTTAGATTAGACCACACCCAATGCAGATGATTCTTTGTTTCTATTGGTTTGAGTGGTTTTAATGTATGTAACGCAAGCATTAAGAATTATATTTATCAACCCATAGCATGCTTTGTTTGGTTTGGTAGAATCAGATTTTCCTGTCCATTAGTGTTTATTTCTACTTTTAAAATCATTATTACTTACAGGGTGCTACAATTATGAGCAACTTGGATTTCTCAACAACTGAAGCTCATGACAAAGTGATAACAGCACTAGGTGGACAGAAAGTTGATTTGGTGTTATCTGATATGGCACCCAGCGCCACTGGCATAAGAGAATTAGACAAGGACAGAATTATAGGATTATGTTACATGGCAATCAGATTTGCAGCACTAGTATCCAAAATAGATGGTAACCTGTTATTCAAAGTGTGGGACGGTAAGGAAGTAACCATACTTCAAATGGATCTAGATAGATTTTATAAGAATACAAAAATTATAAAACCGCAAGCAAGCAGATCAGAATCATCAGAGATATTTATATTAGCAAGGGGATTCAAGGGTGTTCAGAGGCCACTGCGAAATGGAAGATGGGGTGAAGGAGAATAAAATATACATAGTACAGTACAAATTTCTTCTTGTAAGTCTTCCAAAGGTTACATAATATTAAAATTGTAAGACTAACAGCCAGTTTCTAAAACTCTTTTTTTTATTTTATTGCACATTAACCCTTTACTAATAAATGTTGTGTAATGCATGTATAATTAAGTTATACAATGTTTTGTCACTTTCACACTTCATTTAATTCTCCTCAAGAAAGACAGTGACAAAAAAGTGTAGAACCATATACTAGTTATACTACATTTATTAGTAAGCGGTTTGTCTCAAACTTTCTCTTTTTTCTTTTTAGTTTGACATTGACAGCTAAATTTTAATGCGTCATTAACATCTTTATAATGAAAAATGCGTTTCAGAAACTGGCAGTATATTTTTATACTACAAAGTTGGCAGACAAGCATACGGCCCGCCTAATGGTAAGCATCACTGTAGCCTATAGACGCTTGCAATACTGGGGGCATTAGTCACGCGTTGCAAAAGCTCCCAACCGGAGCTCTAGAGACCATACTCACCATAGACCATAGGAACACAACATGGCTGAGACCAATGCTATTTGGCTACGATCTTCTGTAAGGTGGAGGTCCTTCCTCAGACGGGCTGCTCTGATTTGAGCGGATTATCTGCTGTGCGCTACCTCTCTTAAATAATTTAAGTATGACATAAATGACTAAAATCAAGTTTATACACAGCTCAAGGAGCTTAGATTATGTAACATGTAGACATGTTAGATGTTGCCATAATAATATTTTAATTTAAGAAAATGTAGTTGTGTATCATTATGATAAATGAAAATTAAATGTCTCATGCAAATCGAATATAATATTGAGGCTTTAAACTAGTAGAAATATTATCATATGTTAAAAACTACCGTAATTATTTTTTCCTCTTTATTAAAAAGGAAAAGAAAAGGTGTCCTTTACTGGAGTAAATTTAGGTAAATAGAGAAAAAAGCAACATTAAAATAGCTTTTTATGTGCTGTTGAATTCTTATTATAATAGGTGGAACTTGTGGTGTCATAAAATAAAAATTGAAAGTTTGTTACTGTTTATTTTGATATAGCACATTTTAAGCATAATATTAACAATTTAGGTACATGCCATAATGTAAATAAATCATTGTATTTTTAGTATCATGTGTAAAACTTAAATGTTACAATAATCAACCAATGTTACAATTTCATACTTTGTTACAATAATTCTGATATATTTAATTTTGTACATTATTAACTTAATTATAATACTTTTGTTTATCAGAATTTTAATATCACAAATAATCACAATAAGTTTATAAGCAAACACTACTGAATGACAGAAATTTTGTTTTACAAAAACGAAAAAATATTTTTCTATTTTGGTTTGAAATGCGTCTGAACCACAGCACAATAAGGCATTGTCTAATTTATACATTTTATTCTACTATATATAGTGTACAGTAAATTGTACAAAGCAATAATCATCAAAGTATGATACACAAACTTATTTGTAAGTAGGAAAAAAATAAACTTGGCAAAAACAAAACAAACTATACACAAACTATTTTTTTGAAGTTTTACATTATAGAAGTTCAGCTTCCATGTTACCTCCTCTATGGAGACCACGTATATCCCTACCCAATGTCATGATATCCTTTTTAATGAGTTCTGGATTCTTCATGAAAATAATTAGGTAAGTATAGTGTTCTGGACACAACAATGTCTTGTTTGAAATCATAATATTACTTGTCGAGACACAACCAAATATGATTTACAGTATTCAAAATATTCATTTAGGTACTGATATTAATATTATCCAAAGTAATGAAAAAATAATTGACATTATTCCCACAATCTACAAGATAAATTTTTCGTCCTTTTCGTATGAATAGTTACCAACATTGTACATTTTTATAGTTTACAAAATTTTAAAAACTTATTTAAAATAAAATAGTAAATAAATGTAATTAATTGACTCAAAGTGGTTCCACTCATACATTGTAAAATAAAAATATTTAGCTAGTTGTACCTACAAAAAAAATGTCTGAGGCCTTTTGTTCTATTACTTTTTAGTAGTGACATGGAGAGATTAATCGAATTTTAAGTTTATAATAAATAATGTATTCTTGTACTCATTGCAAATTGTAACTCAATGTTAACTTTTGACTCTAAACTCAATTTTGTACCAAATCGATTTTTTTACTTACTAAAATAATAAAGATAGCAAACAGCACATGTCTGAAATTGTTTTAATTTGTGCATAACTTGACATGCTCCAATAAATTTATTGATGAATTTTTTTTTCTCGGACGGAAGGCTAATGTATGCGCAAGTAAGATCTTAAATAACCATATCAATATTTAGTATTCAAACAAATTGAGATCGCGTTCCATGTGATAGCTTGTTGAGCTGTGCTGCAGACAATAAGCTGGAATGAGCTGCATGATCTAAGAGCAATAGCCGTTCACCCCTCTCGTCACTAGCCGCTCGGGTGCTGCGACAACGGCCACTGCCTGTCTCCAAAGCAAAACTGCTGACAGCGCATATTGCATAAATAAACGTCAGAACGAAGAGCGCACAGCCAAAATCTGAAACGAAGATTTCTTGTTAAAATATCAAGAATTGGTGTTGAAGTTGAAAATTACAGGGAATTTAATTTATTTTCCGATGAACAGTGTCTTGTATTAGCTGCAATAATAACGTACAATAACCCTATTTTAATTAAAGACCTTGCCACTAAAGAGTTCATTTCATTACATGTTTCCTAATTAATTATCATTCAACCTGAGAACCCATAAATGACCACCAAAATAAATAATTTAAGAATAACAGTGGTAAACATCAGCAGTGATAATTAACATTAAAATTAACTAAAACAATAACTTTTAATGGTTGGTGACCCACCAACCACTCGCGACGTAAATTTTTAATGGATAGGTAAATACTAGGGTATAGAACCGGGAAATCCCGGTACCGAAAATCCCGGGAATTCCCGGTTCTTTTATAGCTGTAAAAGAACCGGGAATTGAAATACAAGAACCGGGATTTTCGGTACTTTCGGGATTTTTTTATTTATTCAATTATATGGCAATTGGCAACACTGACGCTAGTGACGCTACGTGCGATCGAATATATTTTGATGGTCAACAAACGATCGAGTATGTTTTCAAGAAAAAGTAAAAAAAAATATCTAAACTATGCCTTTTTTGCAATTTTGCCAAAGAAAATGTTGTCTTTAAAAACACCTATGTTTACAATGGTTCTGAAACGGTTTTTATGATTCGAATCAAGATCACGAAGTCTCAATTTTCCCAAGAATTGTCTCAAGTCCTGTTAAGATGCAAAAAAATTGCTCTTCAGTCTCAATGTTTGTGGAGGAAGCATGTTCTATGCGTTCTTTTTGGGATTTTGGTCTGGTGATTGCGCAGGCCAGTCTAAGACCGAAATGTCGTGCGTGCTCCTGAAGCCAGCTGGTCACCACTCGCGCTGTCTGCGTACGGACATTAACACCACAACCCTTCAGTCAGTTGCGAGCGAGCGACAGAAGCAGTGGTGTCCAA
This sequence comes from Endotricha flammealis, assembly GCA_905163395.2. NCBI lineage: Eukaryota > Metazoa > Arthropoda > Insecta > Lepidoptera > Pyralidae > Endotricha > Endotricha flammealis. Next base: position 10,624,869 of record LR990861.1, on the reverse strand, counting down.
TTGACAATTTTTATTTAACACAAACAACTGGTGCTCTGATGAGAGCATTTGAAGAAACAGCATTGCCGTAACATTTGGCTGTTTTTTCGCATCAGTTAGCAAAAATCGGTCTTCGTGCGTATGGTCCTTGCACTTCTGGCCATGACATTCTTTCACTTACTTCCCCCGTAGCATGATAACGTTACTTTAACCTTGATTGCCGCAAGCCTTGCGACAAGAGCAACTTTTTAGCATCATACCAGGACTTGGGTAATATCGCCCAAAAAGATTTTAGATAGATAGATAGAATATGCTTTATTTGCAAATCACAAAAACAGGACACAGAATACATAGATAACTTACAGACTAGTGAAATTGCAACAAGGCGGCCTTATTGCTAACAGCAATCTTTTCAAGGCAACCTTTAGGTAACGTACCATTTAATGGACTGGGCAGGGCCAGCAAGAGAAGATAAAAAATAAATAAAAAATTAAGTCAAAAGCTAAAAAATATAATAATAACAATGAAATTGTTTACATAATATAATATAAATAAATATATACATAAATACGTATAATACATTTATATATATACATATAATACATACACATATACGAACATGAAACAAGTAACATACGTCAGAGATCTGAAAGTGTCGGAAATGACACTTCACCAGGTTTTTAAAGATGTGAATGGATTTCGCATTTCTTATGGATACTGGTAAACTATTCCACAGTCTGATAGCCTGAACGGTGAAAGACTGGTCAAAACATTTGGAAGAATGGATAGGCATCAGAAGAGTAAGATTATCAGAAGAGCAGAGTGAGAGGTCATGGGCAGAAGAGGAAAAAGTGAAGAATTCTTTAAGATAGGAAGGGGTACGAGGATTAAAAAGTATAGAGTAGAGGAGGGAGAGAATGTGCATATCCCTGCGCTGACGAATGGGAAGCCATTTCAATTTAGCCCGGTATTCGGACACGTGGTCAAATTTACGCAGACCGTATATAAATCTTATGCAGTAATTTTGCAGGCGATCGAGCTTATTATTTTGATTTTATTTATGACATGAAAAATCGATGCAGAACCATTGTATGAATCATGGGATATTTTATTGATAACTGATTTTTCGCATAATTGCAAAAAACTGCATAAGTAATTATTTTATTTTATTTTGTAACGACCGTATTAAACAAATACGGTCGTTACTTGTATCATTATTTCACTTTTTAAAAAATATTTACGCAATAAATATAATATTATTTTACTTTTACATGTTCCTAGTCCAATAAATGAGCTTTAAAAAAATAAGTATGTCTAACAAAAATGTGTAAATTGAGCAAAATCAAAACATCCCTAGGCGGTGTTGATGTATTGAAAAAAAATCCCGACGGTACCGAAATTCCCGGGAAATCCCGGTTCCAGCATAGTCCGGTACCGAAAATCCCGGTTCCTTGAGATAGTACCGGTTCTCTATACCCTAGTAAATACTTACGATAAAGATTATGTCCTCCAAATAAATTTATGACGCATGGGTAACCGTCGCCGATGACGATAGCGACGACCAGCAACCCGACTCCTACGCAGGCGGCCATGATCCACGGTAGTACGTACTCCCTTTTATATTTCACGGCGCCGTGTAACAGCGAGATGCAGCACATCAAGTATATAGACGTCAATATCGTGCTCGTATACAAGAATATTACTGTCACTGTAAGTAAATAAACATATTATATCCCGGTGGCTTGATTAGTCATCCTACTCTCGGCGGTCGCTGGTTCGATCCCCCGCACAGTTGGTACAAGCGTTTATGTGATGAACATTCAAGTTTGTTCTGGGTCTGGGTGTTTTCTACTAATCGTAATGTAGGTTTATGTATTTTCTTTATTTTATTGGAATCCGTGGTCAAGCAAGTCCATGTAATTATGATGTGGGCATCCGATAATAAAGGATTTTCCGAAATTCCCACGGGAAAGCGGAATAAGCGCGAACGAAGTTGCGCGGGTTTTCCTAGTTTTTCATATTAATAAAAACGCACTACTTGATTGGATAATATTGGGCGTATTTGTTCCCACTCGATCAATTTATGCAGCGCCATCTAGATAGTTCCTAACTAATTAAATATGTATAATTACACACAGATCCTAGGCCCTAGTGATATGCTCTAGAGTCGTATAATGAACCGATGTTCTCAGGGCAATGGGTATGTGTTGATGAGATGAGAAAGACAGTTCTGAGTATTTAGGGTTCTTACCTGATGCAAGATGTTGTGCTTTAGCAAACCTACGCTGGTTGTTAGTACTCATAACATCTCCCTCATGAAAAGTGAGTTGTTCGCCATATGTCACTTCGTAAAATCCTCGTCTCTCAGCGTCATCCTCCATGTCATTGTGCAGCATCGATAGCATTTCTCCCACATGTGATATACCAACCAGCAAAATAATAAGCACGAATGATGATAGAGCCTGTCGAATATAAAACTTACGTAATTCATTGAAAATAAAAATGTAAGCTCTTTTCCTAAAATAGTTCTCCATAATTCTAAGAACATTTGTATTATGAAAATATCTTTATTTCAGGTAAATAGGTATTCCCCGCCTTATGTCTTTCCACAAATAAACACATCCGATTTGAAAAATGAATAACTTTATTATGAAATATAAATCGTGTGTCTACCTATATAATTTTGATTGTAAAGTAACATTTGAATCAGTGTTTTCCATAGGATGTCTAAACTAAGGTACCTAGGCAGTAACGGAGAGCGTAATTTATTTATATTGTGAAAATAAGACCTCATACTTACGATTTGATGGACGGCTATAAGAATTGTGCCTTGGCGTAAATTAAAAACGTACAAAAAATTATTTAGGCGAATCATCATTTTGTGAGACAGTTTACATTGCTTTGTTCTATCAAACATTTGTATCGTTTATCACTATAGCATTGTAAGAATTGAAAACATTGTAGGTATACGTCCTACACGCTACAGGAATTTGGGACTTGTGAACATCGGCGGCGCGCATGCTTAGAATCATTGATCTATTCGTTGCAGGGAACCAGAATGCGCATGAATAAACTATCTAACGACATTTGAGCACGAAGATCTTCATACGAGCGCTTAGATTGACAACCGGTTTCACAAGTTCCTGATAACTCCACGTTAATTTACCTGACCATTTTTTTATCCGGCCGATAAGCTTATCAAGAATCTTTAATCGGCCTCAAGTCTATTTTATAAAGCATGTAAGACTGCAGTCACGGCTATGTATGTGTGCAAATAACATGTAAAAATGTGAAATCAAATTTCGACCTTGATCCACTAAGAATAAAGTTGTCCAGGTATTTAAATGCAGCTGATTTTACTTAGGTGCGTACCCAAATGTTTACATTGCAATTTTGTAGCATTGCAACCTTTAAAGCAGATGGCAGGTTTTATACAAACTGCTAACAAATCGCTCACAAAGTTGAAAGGTACAACGTATTAGGCCCGAATTATACAGAAACGTAGGTACGGAGAAAGCGCGGCACGATATCACTTCAAAACGTTTTCATACAAAATGTATGAAAGCGACGCGCGATGTAAATTATGCGTCGCGGCATGCCGCTTGGTCGCCTGTCCCGCGCTTTCGCCGTACGCCGTCTCTGTATAATTCAGGCTTTAGGCCGTATAAAGAAAGAATGCTGGCAGCCTACCAGCGCTTATAGGAGCCGATCTGGGCAGGTTACGGGCGGCGCAGGCAGTCTCTATGAACCAGCGCCGATAAGCGCCGAAGCAGCGCTGGCACCGCCATACACATTTTCTATAGTCTCTGCTTCAATCTGCTTGCTTTATGTACCTGCGCGGATCGGCTCCTAGAAGCGCTGGTAGGCTTCCAGCTTTCTTTCTGTATACCGCATTAGGTATACACAAAACAAGAAATAGTTATTTATAAATTAGTTTTATTTCACAACTTACAATTGCGTAGCAGTAATAACATTATGACTGTATCGGCCTAACCCAAACTTTTAGCTGGCATTAGTGTATTTGGATTTTTATCAACTAAAAACTATCACAAAATACAATAGTGTACATATAAGAAAATAAATCAAACAATTATGTACATAAATTTAGTGAGATTTACCTACCGAATTTTACAATTTGAAAAAAAAAAAAAACACCGAAATTTTTTATACATATTCTACTAGAAGCAAACCTCGCCCTCTTATTAATAAACAAAGATTAGCCAAGGTTTAACTAAAACTTGTTTTGTCACTTTCAAACTACATTTAATTTTCTTTAGGAATGACAGTGACAAAACAGTTTTAAGTTAAACCTTGGCTAATCTTTGTTTATTAATAAGAGGGATTTTCGTACAGTATTCCGACACCGCTCCTTGTCTCCTCTCTGCAAATAACTTGTCAGTTTATTTAGAGAAAGAGTATTAAATCGTGTGTCGTATAACGGCTGGCAGTCAGTTAAGTTTCTTTAACAAAGACGTGAAATTTTATGACAAAGTTAATTGCTGGGTTGCAGCCGTGCCAGAATACTGTGCGACAACGATAAATTTGCCCGTGTCAACGGTATATACTATGTGAATAAAAAATTTTTTTTTCAAAGGCTGTTCAAATTTCATTACATAATTTCATTTATATACAAAATGTTGAATGGATAAGATACTTTTAAGTTATAATTTGTATATTAATGTATAAAAATAATATTATAACAGACGAGTAAAATAGAATTGGTTAACAGTAAAATTAAAGTGAAACTAAATAATAATTGATTTTGCAATACCTAGTAGGTTTTAGGGACGGATTTTATCAATCGATTATAGTTCGGTTGACATTTTTCGGATATCAAGATTATGTTTTGTCTGGGCGAAAAGCGAACGGCTCCCATCAGATCGGCGAACTGGCTCACTAAAAAGGCGTAGGTAATGAACAGTACGCGTTGATGAATAGCAGGAAAATATTTAACAGCTTACTTTTCGCTCAGTCAAGACGAACTCACAAAGTATCAAATTATTTACCGAAATGTGACCTGATATGACACAATGAAATGTTAAATGCAAAATAAATCTACGTGTATAACGTTTGTTCCTCTAAATAATACACAACCATTTAGAAAATGTACAATGTGAATGTTGTGTTATGTCGCTAAACACTAAATTATACAATAACCTAGTAAATAATGTTTCAGAAAATAGCCCATATTTCGCTACTTAAATTTAGACTTACGAACTTTTGGTATGCAATTAATTCCTTGAAACAGTTATAAATATTTATAGCCAAAATATTTACAAAATTTTGAATTGATATAATTATGAGAGACTTACATTTACTTATGATAGTGGACATGACTCGCACAATTCACAGGCAAGTATACGAAAGAGCTCAGTTAATCGTATTTGTTAATTGTACTTATTAATACAAGTATAAGGAGGGGTGAAGTGCAAATCAAATCTTGTGGTAAGATGATACACGTTCTTTAGTAGAACTAGAAATTGTTGGTGAAAAATTGTATAGCATTATCAGAAAATAGATAATTACAATGTTTCTATTTTTTCAGGTAAATGATTTTGAACCTTATTCTTTCTACAGTATAATTCTAAATTTTTGGCAGTTATTGGACCACTACCCGCTGAGTAATTTTAATACAAAGACAGTTGATAACTCGATATCTAATATGATTATTTTACAACAACGCATTTTTAAAAATTAATAACAGCAAAATTGACAATTTAAAAGACTATCACAAACAACATTAAATCCTAAACAAATTTTAGGTCATGCACCAACAATTTCCAGCTCTTTTCATTAGGCTAATTATTGCAATTGGACAATTCCGTCGGAATTAATTAGAACGTGCATTATTCAAGGCTATTTTAGGAATTAAATTTTATAGAACGCGCCAGAAGTCCAGAACTAAATGGCACTTTTGAACTTATCAAGTTGCCACCAGGTTACAATACTAAACATATTATCACTAGGCACGTATTAATAATGTTAGTATGTTAGGTTCATACGAGTTAAATGGACAAACGAGGGGCCAGTTGCCATACTACAAAATATTCACATATTATTATAATTAAATAACACTTATATTCACATTATATACGTTAAGTAACAATACCTAAGCCTAAAGTCCTAAAATCTAGTCACAAATCCGTTGTCAGTTACAGCCTGTATTGTTATGTAGGTATTGTAATGTTAAAACAATGAATTTGGACATGAATATTTTATTTTATGTTAATTCGTAATTTACAAGGATCGCAGTATCGTCTCACACTTTCATAATTTCAATACGAAATTTAATTTTTTGCAGCTTTCAAACTTTGTGACAAGGACCTCGACTATATTTCCAGATGTTTTTAGTTATATGCAAATTTCAGATCATATCATACAGTCAGATTTTTTTTGTCATTTTATCTGTCAGATAGGTTTTTAGATCTTTACTGAATTAAGTTTAAGCTGCCAAATGTTTTATAGAAAGTTAGATTGGCCACATGATTTTTTTATTTATTATCGAGAGTGGTGTACGAATTTTTAGTTGGCAGTCAGTAATGTTTTTCAATAATCTACAAATATTTTTTTTAAAACCGCGATACATTACACCGTAAATTATAATTTTTAAATATATTTTGAGAGATATGCTCAAATATTTGATACTTTTAATCCATTAATATATTTTAATTTACAGATTTATACACTTGCACAAATGGTGATATAATATAAAATCTTAGTAGACGACCTTCGAATTTAAGACGGTCTTAAAGACTACCATATATCACACTTCTTAGACAAAATGATTCAATGATTAGAAGATTTCAGTACTACAGTTATAGCACATCAAGCTACACATGTATTTTTTTTTATATTCGATTTTAAACTTTGTGTTCATGTTTTTTACGGTTCATGGTTAGTCTATGTAGATTTAATAGTTTATAAATCTAGTTTTTTATCTTCTGTCAATAAAGTATTTCATTAAAATATTATGATTTTATAAACCTATACACAGGCTGTCAGATCAGATTAATATATAACTTTTTTTTTATCATTAACTAGATATAGCCCCCTAGCTTCGCTTGCATGGGTATTGTTTTTTCTATTTAATTTTGAGCCAAAATTACATTTTAAAATATATGTGTTGTGTTATATGTTGTAAAACCAAAACTTTGAAACTTTTTACTTAAAACTTTCAATTAAAATTAATTCTTGAAAGTAATTTAAGAACTAAGCTACAACCCTTAGAGCCAGTTGCAGAAACGCATTTTAATCTTAATTTCACATTAAGTCTCATACTATCTCTTTTACCTTATTAAGTTTGAGTGACAGCGCTGTCACTCAAACTAAATAAGGAAGATCGCTGTCACAGCGATAATTTAATGTGTCATTAAGTTTAAAATATTATTATGCATCACCCTTACATAGGTAGTACAGCAAGCGAAGCTGTTGGCAACAGTTAGTCGCCAATAAGTAGAAAATCAAGCAATAGTACAAGAGTTACGTCCGGTGCAGTTGAGCCGCGTGTGATGTGGGTGTTTGGTGGCTCGCGCGCGATGCCGGCTCGGCGCCGCGGAGATCGCGTATGACTTGAGGTGGGACTTCAGCGTCGTCGGCAACGGCAGCCGTTCCAGGCCATACACGGACGTGCGAGCTACAATAGCCCGACAACATAACTCTTGAAGGGATAGTACTGCAACAAAATATTTAAGATTAACAAAATCTTCAATTTAAACAATGTTTTTCTAAAACCTCAACGTTTAATGGCATGATACAGTTATTCTATTTCACAAAGTGCGTTTGGTTATAATTGTTGTGAGACATTGATAATTTGTGCGTGACCGATTTTACGAGGGTTTCCGGGGTTACGCACGCATTAACAATGTGCATGTGAACGTTACATAATGCTCTTCGTGAAAGAAATGGAATATTTGTACTCAATATTATATTTGAGTTTTCCAATTGTTTATGGTCCTCAGATTGTCATGGTCATCTATTTCACTATCAGATGCATCGACATAAAAGTATAGACAAGCTGTCCGGTACTGAGATTTTGCGGCAATGCGTTGGTGCACATGCACACCACCACCCTTTTTATGTCGATGATCAGATGCAAGTAAATTTTAATATTCAAAATGTTAATATTAGTTGTTAATTCAGACTCAATTTGTTACACTACATTTTGTAGTCATAAACTAAGCAAATTGTGTATTAAAATGTACTAGATAAGAGAACTGATTAAAATTAAATCCTTGGAATGTTAAGGAAGATGACTTCCTTATTATTATTATAGTTAGTGTATGAACACTAACTGTGGGAACTGGATACCAAAATAAATGGCTTAGCTTCTTAGCTGGTGGTGCCCAAATATTTTATTTTCGTTACTTCTTTATGTTTGGTATGTAGGTAGCTGATACCTTGGATTAACACATAGGGTTTTATCCTGAAAAGTACGCGATTTCCATAGAAATTGGTCAAAAGTCTGAGAGTCAATGGCACTTCTTTGCATAAAAAAACGTATGTTATAAATAGGTATAATAAAACGTAGGTAACAACGCGGGCAGGTGCTAGTTCTAAGACCTTATGCTGAAGAGATAAGTAACTCACCTTTATTACTCCTCCACAGTCTCTCCATGCCATTCCGATGCAATGCCATTCTGGAGAGTTCACAAAAACTCTCCCTAATATTGAAATCACAAAGGGGGCTGACTTCAAAGAACGCCATGTGATTTTTCGCCGCGTATAGCTCAGCGTCACGTTCTTGTACTTGGCGTTTGAAAGCTAGGTGTAAGCGGTTGCCCACTAATACTTTTGGCACTCCTGGCGCGTGCTAAAACGAAAAATATTAATTTAAAATATTAAATAATTTATTTGCTAGATTAATACAACCCAATGCAAATACAGTTACAATGTTTTCACAGTTGCTACAAAATCATATTATATTAGCCACAGATAAATAAATTATACTTAATACGTTTTTACGCGATATTTATTAATAAATAGAGATTTGGATTCAGTCAAATTCAATTTCAGATAGTTTATTGTTTATCAATATTATTTTTATGAACAAAAGTCTACTGATAAAGCTATCAATACTGTTTACAACCAGTAGCGCGTGACCTTAAAGTATGCAAGTTCATCTTTAACGGGAATAAGGATAAATAGGGAACACGACTGAGACAATAATATACCCATATTTAATATAGAAGAGAAAAGGATGGTACTATTTATTTAAGACATTTATTGGCGATAGATAAAGCAATTTGCAACGCAACAATGCAACAAAAAGTAATACAATAGGTGTCGACAATTTACAGACCAGTGTTTACAAGATGGCCTTATTGCTCAAGCAATCATTTCAAGATAAAAGTAACGAATTGATGAGTGCCCAGTCTTCAAATAAATTCATGCTGTAAAAACTATGTTAAAATTATAGTAAGAGAGGTAAGGCACAGCGGATAATCCGCTCAAATCGGAGTAGCCCATCTGGGGATGAACCACCACCTTACAGAAGATCGTACTATGCTGTGTTCCTACTATGGTGTGTCTCCAGAGCTCCACTTTTCGACAACGCGCGTGTGATACCCCTGGTATTGCAGGCGTCTAATAGGCTGTGGTGACTGCTTACCATCAGGCGGACCGTATGCTTGTTTGCCACCTTAGTAGTATAAAAAAAAAACAGTAAATAAAACATACCTTTTCCACTTCTTCCAGCCACCTGTCAATACTGTCAAATGACCACTTGTTTGTGATGTCATACACTAGAAGGATCCCCTGTGCTCCCCGTGAGTAGGATCGGATGATGGTACAGAACCGGCCTTGGCCAGATGTGTCCCAGAGCTGGAGTTTCACTCTTTTCCCATCTAGCAGTATCGTTGTTGTCTTGTAAGCTATAACATAATTAAAACACGTTTAACTACATTATTCAAATAAATTATGTAGAATACAAGGAAGTGGAATAATAAATACTAGTACACAGTCCTGACTGAGTGATATAGAAAATGAGGTATCAATTAGAACCAAATTAGAGACTTATTGTGGTGGTAGTTTATAGAGTAGCTTATTTACAGAATAATAATATTATTATGTAACACTCATTGTAAGTGACGTGTCTAAGTGCCCGCGAGGGCCCACAGAATAAAGTATTTTTTACTTTGACTTTATTATTATTATCCTATGGAAAAAGTACAACTATCTCAGAACCCACGACCATTTTAATTACTATAGAAAGAGCTACTAGAGAATGATATACATCCTTTGCATCATGAAAGGCAACCAAGTAAAAATAGAGAAGAAATTCATTACTATACTAAAGTATTCTGAATAAAACAAAAATGTTTGTAAAATAAAAAAATTACAAGAAAAAATAATTCTTACCACTGCCGCTACAAAATGGTGAATCTGCAGATGCATCTTCCAAGTCTTGTAATATTTCTTGTTTACCAACATCCGAGTCACCTACTAATAGGACTTTAAGTAGATAATCATAAGACTTTGGAGCTGCTGGTGGCCGTCCTGCACAAAACAATGGGTTTCTTTATTTTAGCACTTAGTGGTATAAAAACAAATAAAAAAACAGTATACCAACAAAAAAAACGAAAATTTTTGTCATCAAATTTATATGTTAAAAAATCCATAACTAATGAACCAAATGAACTAACCCAAATAGCAGTATATTATTCAGAAAACTTAAAAAATCTTTAGAAATATAAATGCTTGAAGTAGATTTGATGTGAAGAAAATGAATGTGGCTAAAAGATTATACTGCACAATCCCAAATGATTGGAGTTGGAAAAAAAGTGTTGCTTGATGTTATCTGGTAAAACTATTAGGTATTAACTTTTTAATATAATTTATTTAAAGCACATTCAGTCCTCTTTATTTCAAGGCTCGCTCTGTACTGGTAATTTACACATAGTTTTTCTTTAAATAAATTATAGTTTCAAGAGTTAATTCAAAAAATACTACAAACATTTACTTTTTACATTAAATTCGAACGCCAAGGACTTTAGACATTTACAATATTGTAATTGAATTATTGTAGGGAAGTTTGGAGATGCCAATAAGCAGAGCTCTCCAACTAGCACAAGATAGGAACAGATGGAGGGAAATGGTGACTAAGTTACGTCAATCATAAAATTCTCAACATTGAGGTTCCAACTATGGAGGTGGCATTTAATTATCACTACATAGTATAAAACAAAGTCGCTTTTTCTGTCCCTATGTCCCTTTGTCCCTTTGTATGCTTAAATCTTTAAAACTACGCAACGGATTTTGATGCGGTTTTTTTTATTTGATAGAGTGATTCAAGGGGAAGGTTTTAAAGTATCATACATTCCAAAATTCCCACGGGAAAGCGGGATACACGCAAACGAAGTTGCGCGGGTTTCGCTAGTTGTAAATAAAATAAAAAAGGCACTAAAATTCTAGTTAACATAATAATGGTACAAAATCAAAAATATTTGCATTAAAAAAGATAGGCCTATGCTATTAATGTGCTAGGGAAGAGTCAACAATCACAATGTATAACTTTGAAGTAATAAAAAATATTTTAATTTATAAATAAAAAACATATAAGCAATGCTAATGGAACAGATTGAAATAATTAAGATAGTAAATTGATATGACATTGATGTACTCATTATAAACGCATTAAAACTAAATATAAAACTGTCAAGCCTCTCCAATATTACATCGGTATGAATTCAAATTTTATTAGTTAAAGCTAAAAATATTTGTATTATGGATGACTAAACTGAAAAATTCATACATTATGCATGAGCATAATGACAAACATATTATCAGTTTCATATATTTGGTCCAAAACACATGACTAGCAGAATTTCTAACATATTTTATAGTTGGCTTTTGAAACTATTGATTTGTATGATGTTAAGATTAATTGTTATTTCTCCATACTATTCTTGAGGGGATAGGCAAAGTTCAAAACAGGATTCCACTGCAGGTAACAATGTTATTTATTTGTGACATTGGATGACGACCTCCGTGGCGTAATGGTTACCACGCCAGACCGCCACCCAGGAGGTCCCGGGTTCGATCCCCGGTCGGGTCATGATGAAAAAACGAACTTTTTCTGATTGGCCTCGGGTCTTGGATGTTTATCTATATATGTATTTGTTATAAAATATAATATCGTTGAGTTAGTATCCCATAACACAAGTTTCGAACTTCTTTGGGGCTAGCTCAATCTGTATGAATTGTCCCTATATATTTATTTATATTTATTTATTTATTATTTATTGGAAAGTAGAGTTAATGGATAAATATCGTTGCTGCTCCCCATAGGCATTATGACCAGACTCTCCAGTGAAAATTATAAGCTTAGGAGTAGTTGTGCTGCTATATTTCATGAAGTGAATGAAAGACAACATTCTTTCAAAATTTTGTCTCATTCCCTTGATTCATAAGTCAGGTGGTCATCATACCCAAGAGACATCTGTCGTGTGGTAGCAGTGGTGATTGTTCACCATCAGCAAGACCCTACTTGTGTAAAAGCTCTTGTAGTAATATTCAGTTCATATCTGATGACATTTACCAACTATCCTGAATTACCTGTTCTTTGATGATGTGATCTTGGTAAAGTGGTACTGCCGTTCTGAGCGACCTGGCTAGCCGCCTCCCGAGATGCTGCTACCGTTCCGGATGAGGGAAACATAGTCATGGTGAACACTTTAGCCAGGTCTCCAGGTGGTCCTTGCCACACGCAAATCTAGACATACTAGTGCACAAATATTAATATTTCTAGCAATCCATCGAAATAAATATCCTTCTAACACAAGACACCAATCCAAACGATTAAATTCACGACTGCTAAACGAGTTTTTAGTCCACTTTTCCTTCACTGTTTAAACAAAAATATACATAAGTTTTTTATTGTACACAAGGTCGACACTTTCAGTTGTTCAGTTATGTATGATGAGTTATCAATTTATTGTATTTGTCAGGGGTAATTGGATTTGCAAAATATTTATTTCAATTACGTTTTATTTTCGATATCAATACAAAAACAACCCAATTTGCAACAAGAAAATATTGAATGACGAACGACGAATTCACGAATAAACAGTGTTGCCGTTTTCATATTTTTCCTTGCCGTGTTTGGCTACCTAAAAAATCTAGTTAATTTGTTGTCTTTTTTATTTGCTTTTGGGGCCAAAGGAGCTTTTCAGCATATATTTTATAAAACTTGTAATATTTTTAATGATTAAAAACGGCGAACTGCAAATTTTGAACAATGTTGAAAACTAATGAAAAAGTCCAACTGGCACTTGATTGAAAATAATTTCAAGTGATGTTTGATTGAACATGAGATACAGGCTGATACAGCCCAATGACAGAACGAAGGATGTGAGTTGTCTACAAAAATGTTGAAACAAAAAGGTATGTTATTTTTAGAAATAGATTGTTTTTATTCTTTTTTGAAACAGAATAAATTATTAATTAATACATTTTATAATAAAAATGTGGCCCAGATCAGATAACGCTGCTGCGAACTTGCTGCCTGCCGTAGAATTTTGAGAACATGGCAATTGCGCTAGCAACACTGTGAATGAATGAATGACTGGATCACATACTAGCTAGACCATGGATGTAGTAATCAAACAGGATTGAGTACTCGGAATCAAAAAACGGGCCCACGTGAGACAACGAGAACAGAGGTGTTTGTCCTTTTCCCACAGGGTGTCTATACAACTAAAAATTTATGGGATACTATATAAGTACATAGTCGATTGAACAATCATTCGTACGATTGCCCTACTAACCATTGTACGAAATCAGCTACCGTTGTATGTATGTGCAATGTGTAATACTCTTAAACATCAATAATTTGATTTTCGTTGAGTCAAAGTGTTACACATCTTCGTGTGTCTCAACAAGAACAAAGGCTTTCTGTTACAATAAAATAGGTACAGGTTATATAATAGCATAGACTTAGTATATACTACTTACTATGTATAATATCGATGATACAACTACGGGATAAATAAATAAAAATCATTGTTTTAAAAACATTTTTATTTTTTTATCATCGTAAATTATTAATCTTAATTAGGTCGCCGCCACCGTCGTAAAAGTTATTGGTCATTCTTAATTTTTTGGAATACTAAAACAATAGTCGTAAATACCTATAAAATTATTAAACCTAATTTTTGGCCACCCTAATTACATATTTAGTTTCTATTTTGTATTTAAACGTATCTGTGAAAAGATATGCCGCAACCACCGATCGATTCACTTGCACAGTTTTTTATGCAACACTTTTGCACTATTTTATTCGTATATTTCATTAAACATACGAAATAAATACCACATTACCACTTCCAAGCTTGACAGTAGGCCGCCATATTACATAATGGCCGCTATGCTTCAAGTAGACGCCATATTAATGTTCTATGTTGCCAGTTCTCTAAAATAGAATACTTCTACTTTCAGTAAAACTTTTCTGAAATAGTTTTGTTATGATTTTTATTAGTTTCTGTTTATCATTTTTAAAGTAACGTAGTAATGTTACTAATTATTTAATATTTCTATGCTAAAAAACAAAAGTTATAAGAAAAAATATATTGTTAAAAGCGATCGACTGAACTACCAAATTAAATGAATTTATCTACTAAAAAGCGCGAGAAAGGGACACACACCTCTGTTCAGACTATCGCTGTCGGTCCGTTTTCCTCCCTATGATTCTGGCAGCCTAAAAAGAACCTTATGCTCTTGCACGAAGTTTTATTATTGCAATGAGCTATTTTCAGTGAACTCAATCCTGTTTGATTACTACATCCATGAGCTAGAATTACGAAAAAAAAGACAAAACTTTTTTTTACATATAAAGGGCACCAACCCCTACCACCTCACTTTTCTTAATTTTCTTCAGCAGTTCATCCATTTTCACAATGCGCAATGTACCAAACACACTGAAATCCATTATTCCAAGAGCAACTTTTTTAGAAACAAGTTATTTAGCCCCATGGAAACCCCTCAAAATACATTTGAGCAACAAATAATAATGTGATCAGATTCTTTGAACGACCCAACATCCATTTTAATTTTTAAGTATTTATGATGATGATGATGGGATGGGATGAGGGGTGTAATGAAAAATAATAACCTGGCTGGCTGTTAAACATGTTTATTGAAATAAAAATACAGAATGCTAAATACAGTAACCAGATCTATTACTATTCGATTATAAAAAAAATATATTTATCAGAATAACTACTAGAAGCCTATTACAAGACGTATAAATTATTCCAGTAAAGGATGGTACGGCGGTGTTTGCTTCGCGCTTGTCTTGGCGGGGGCACTGCCGTGCCCCCAGATAACAAAATACTTTACGCATTTTTTATAACGTTACTTATTTATAAATAGCTGAGATTTGTTTAACACGTTAACAATAAAAGAAGGAATAAACATTGTATTTTAAAAAAATACTTTAAGCGTTTAACATAGTAGGTATCCTTAAATTTTAAAACATTATCGTTAGGTATTTAGGAACTTACAGCAAAAAACACATGTATAAAAATATAACTAACACAAGTCAAAACGGGATTCTTAATAGAGTTTTACTCACCGTTGGCAATAAATATAGATAATATACTTATTGTCTGACACAATAAAAGTAATACAAGCTAAAAATTAACATGAAAAATGCGAGTACATAAATTTTCCTAAACATTATATGTTTACTTTCTAATATACATAATGATATTATTTTATTGCTTGCCTTGAACATGGAAATTGCTTATTTTCATCAAAATATTTAAAACAAACCAAAATTAAATACAATACAGCTGTTATTAAATTTATCTAAAAGGCAGCTTTACAATCTTAGAAAATAATATAATGAAACAAAATGCATATTGGTATAACGAGTTTCACAAATTGCAAAAATACACAATTTAGATGCTCAGACCAAAAAAAAAGAAGAGAAATATCAAACTCAATAAGTTTCGAAACCAGGCAATGGGAATTTCAGACTGAACTCTGCTATTTCATGTTCCAGGCTTGTGATTTTTGCTTTAAATTCTACATTCTCTTCTATTGCCTTATCCAAATCTGCCCGTTTGAGACCCGATACTTTAACTATTTCTTGTGTAATCTTCACAGCCCTATCAATATAGTTGACTACCTTGTCAATATCAGCCTCCTTCATGCCTCTTGTGGTCAATGCGGGAGTACCTGAAGATTCAATTTTAATATTAGGTGGATTAAAAGTGGAATTATAAAATACTTTATGTCAAATGTCCTTCGCGTATGTGTAACTGGAGCGGAGCGGAGCCATACATCGCCAGGCATGCGTTTCAAATTAATGATATTAATAATTTATTTGGAATCATAAAACAAGGTTTAAGTATACATATTGACAGGCCAGGTGGTCGAGTGGCTAGCAATGGTCACTTATCCCAAAGGCCGCGGGTTCGGGAATCCTGCGCAAGGCAAACATTTGTGTGCAGGAACATGTCTGTTTGCCTTGGTCTGGGTGTTTTCTATGTATAATAAGTATGTATTTATTTACAAAAAAATATATATTTAAGTACATATATTTATCAGCAATCTAGTACCCATATCACAAGCTTAGCTTAGTTGCTTGAGATTCGTCAAAAAAAATTTATAACAATAGAAAAATTTCGCCACTCCTGTCTCAGGCTGTAGTATGACCTGGCATACAAATATTACGAGGAAAGAATGAATGCGCTGATTTCTTTTGATAGAGCAATCATATAGCACTCTGTTGTACACATACATAGATAACGGTTCCTAAGGATGTGAGTGGCATTAACACTGACAACAGCTGACCCAGAGTTGATACCAAATACGGGAAGCGCACGAAGTCTTCGATCACATATAAAAAAACTAGATACACAATCCCATATAAAAAATCAGTTTTAAGTATGTCCATATTACTTGTCAAACACAGTACAGTGCCACAAACTTATCTGTGTCGATGGCGGGGGCGCTGGTATCGAAGCTATTGAAGGTAATCGTCAAGGTATTCAAGGCGTACTCATTAGTTCTAGTTTTGGCCACCGACACAGATAAGTTTGTCGGCACTTTGTCATTTTGTACTGTCAACTGACTATATTATGACACGCGGACTTTTGTTTTGATAGCTGCTTGTTAATCTATAGTTTTGTATTTGTGATCAGAGGTTAAGGTAGAAAATTCTATTAACTTACCCAGTCTAACACCACTCGGGTTCATTGCACTCTTATCGCCAGGGACGGTGTTTTTATTACACGCGATTCCACATAACTCGAGAACTCTTTCTGAAGTGGCGCCATTAAGGCCTGCACTCTTCATATCCACCAATACCAAATGGACGTCGGTATCTCCCGTTGCTATATCATAACCAAGGGCTTTTAGACCATGGCATAAGCGTTTTGCATTCTTTAATATCTGAAATAATAATATATTATGTAAAATATTTTTGCTTAATAAAATTAATTAAAATTACCAGATTATACGGCACCTATAATCGCCTAGTACCTATTAGTAGTACCTATCTGGCTTGCCTTACTATTGAACCCTGGACCTAGGCACGCCACTGCCCACATAATACCTAATTTTCGATTTCTGCGCATCCATGGTCATCGCTACAACCTATAATTGACGTTACAGTTAGAGAAGTACAAAAGTAAAAATGCATTTTTATTACATAAAAAAAAATTCTAAAAAATTAAGTCTAAATAAGATTAAAAATTAAACTAGAAAAGTTAGTATTGTTAAGTAAAACTATTATATTTTTTTATTAATCATTCTAAGGTTTCTATTACGTTTTTAACGTATTTGTTATAAATATAATTATACTAATAAATAATTTTTGACTAAAATAAGTCGAGAAAATATTCGTCTGTTTTTGAAGCAAACAAGAAATGTGTCTAAAAATACAAACCTGCGCTTGGTATTCTTTAAACTCCGGCGTCATAGCCTGTTTCATTGTCGTGGCTATGGCGGCGATAGCATGATTGTGGGGCCCGCCCTGCAACCCTGGGAATACGGCTTGGTTGATCTTGCCTTCTAAGTCGTACATAACTTTAGTGCCGTTAGCCTTAACCGAACGGACACCCTTGCGGTAGAATATGACACCGGCGCGTGGTCCACGCAGCGTTTTGTGAGTTGTTGTGGTCACAATGTCACTGTATTCAAATGGCGATGGAATAAGACCTGCAGAAACAAGAGATAAAAAATATATTTTTTAATTTCTTATGCTACTTTGAACTTTTATTTAATTTAATCTGGCAACATCTGGCAAGATGTTGATAAAAATTGTAACATGTGGGTTTAATTTTTTCAATAATAAATTAATATTCTTGGACGAATGACACAACGCCATCTAGTCCCGAACTGAGTAACTAATCTTGTATGGGTACTAGAGTGCTGATAAATATACCTACTTAAATACTTTTTTTTTGTATAGTCTGCTAATTTACTCCAATAATATCCTGTACAAGAGCGGCGTGCTTTAGCCCGGTTACCCCATTTAAGAACAGCTATTTCTACTAATAAAATATTAGGGCGCATAGCGTTTTACTCGACTTAATGAATTTTTCAATAAAGTGTTTGAAGTATACACACACTAGTAATTGATAATTAAGGCTGGCCTTGGTTTTATTGTGCATCTTGCTCGTTAAAAATGTAGGTAATCGTAACATACCCGCCGCAACTAATCCAGAAATGTGTGCCATATCAGACATAAGCAACGCTCCGTTCTCATCGGCTATCTGCCGGAATCTCTTGTAGTCCAGGCAACGGGAGTAGCAGCTCATGCCAGCAATGATGAGCTTCGGTTTGAACAACTTCGTCGTTTCCGCCAACTTGTCATAGTCTATGAGACCTGATTTTGGGTCCACCTAAAAAAAAATACATTCTTTAAACCATGTTTTAAAACTGTAATGTGCTACAAACTTATCTGCGCCGGTGGCCAAAACTAGAACTAATGAATACGCCTTGAATATATTGACAATTAACTTCAATAGCTTCGATTCTAGCGCCCCCGCCATCGGCAAAGATGAGTTTGCGGCACTGTATCTAGTCTATTCGTCAAATAAACAGTTTACAATTAAATATCCCGTTAGTCCACTTAAGAAACTATCAGGTGACGAATGAATTCGGTCGTCAATGAAATATTGAAGGTCAAATAAATCTACCTAAAATGTATTTTAATTATGACACTGCTGATAGCATATCATTTAATTCCATTTTTTGTTATGTGATTATATTTTACATACTATTTTAATTTGTTAGTTATAAATAGTAAAGTATTTCATTACACAGCTCATGAAGCCCCGCAACGTTGTCATAGTAACAGGGTATATTTATCGGAATATTATTTTAAAAGATTAATTTAAAAGTTTACTGAGGTGTTATCATTCTGAAACAGCTAGTTATAGTATATCATTAAAGATGCAGATTGATAAAATAATTACATCAGACCAATGGGTCAATGTCTGACCCTTTCAGTGTTTCTATTAGCAATTATATTGACAAACAAATATTTATAATCGTCACATCATTTACAAGGAAAACAGCATTACGTCCAACACTTGTTTTGCCATTTATTTCGTCAGTGCACACATTATGATAACAATTCTGTTGTTTGTAATAGATAGATAATGTATTTAACTTGTGTAAAACAATAAAATGAAGATACATACTAAATATCCTTAACTAGGCAGAACAAGTTTTTATTTGTTCTCTCTACCGAATAAGATTTTAATAATGTGGTCATTAATGTAACTTGTATGTTCAATCTTACATAAATTGAACCCAAATTGTTCTATTAGCAACTAATCATTATACACGTATTCTCAGATCCAGAACAATATTCACAAAACATTCAGATAGGCCTATTCGCTTATTGAGCTGCGGTCTTGCGACGCATCCAGTTCAGTCTTATCGATAAGGGTATATTGGGTTCGTGCCAAGGACCGCGGCCGCGTTTTCACATTGTCTTTTTCGTCGTTTTAAAGGGTTTGCATGGCATATGTCGATTTTGGTTATTGGTTTAATATGTACATATTTTATGTAGACTAATATAATTAAAATATGTATTAATGTGAATAGCGGAACAAGGCAACGAATAAAAAAACTGTAAACTCAGGAAATTAGCAGAATATGGTAATGGTTTTAGATGTCATTGGGTTTAAAATATTCGTTCTCGCGTTTTCATTAGCGTGCTTGGACTTGAGAATAGAGGTTTAAATCACATAAACGATACTGTTTAAAAAATAAAAAACAAACCTTATAAGGCATGCTTTCAAAGAATATAGATGTTGCGGATATTTTCTTGGTAGGAGTGAAGAAACCGTGAGTGAGATGGCCACCGTCAGGTAAATCTAAGCCCATGATTCTCCCGTGAGGTTCGACGACTCCGGTGTAGACAGCGAAATTTGCTGGAGATCCTGAGAAATAATAAAAATATTTTACTAGCCGTTGCCCGCGGTTATATCCGCGAAATCCCGTTGTCCCCGGATCCGGGATAAAACTTATCTTATATGTTTATCCAGGTTATAAAGTACCCGTGTACCAAATTTCAAGCAAATCTATCAAGCCGTTTTTGCGTGAAAGAGTAACAAACATCAATACATCCTCACAAACTTTCACATTATAATATTAAGGATGATTTCGTTTGTAACAATGTTTTAAAAAAAATATAAGTACCCTACCTACATAATAAAATGACTTTAACTTTTAAAAATAAATTTTTTACAGTACTTGAAATAAGGATATTACCTGAATATGGTTGAACATTGACACCCCATTCTTCAGGATTAAGCCTGTAAGCTTCTAAAGATCGTTTTTGAGCCATCACCTCAATCTGGTCAATAAATTCATTTCCACCATAGTATCTGTAAAGAATATTAATCATCGTACATTACATTGTTGTTACCTATTTGTGATCGAAAGTTGTACCCTTTTTGATTACAAATAATAAGTAATTTATCATCAAATGTTAGAGAATGCAAAGACCTTTATGTGTTTGATTGAATAGTCTAGAAATAGCAGGTTGAAAAGTGATACAAAAACTGTTAATCTATCTAATAGAAACGCTAACTGGAACTTAACATGAACCTTTTCAACTAAGTCCGTAAGTCTTGTACAAATTATAAGTCATTGACTTACATATTACCTCAACTTTTTACAGACAGTTTCTGAAACGCATTTTAATTCCAAATTAAGTTTCAAGCTGTCTCTTTTCTTCTTCTTTAGTTTGACAGTGACAGCTATAATTTAATGTGTCATTAAATCAGAAAAAAGGTTTCAGAAACTGGCTGTTAGAGCATTAATGTTCGAAGGCAAAAATATAGTTTGTGTTACCTACTTCATTAGTTAAAAATATTATTAAATATAAATGTTTCTGTATAAGAAAGAAAGAAATACCTAGTCAATTCGATAAACCAATTATTGAATGTATTGTTGCAGTTACTATACTGTTACAGTAACAAGAGATTTTACAAACACTATTGTGAAATCCAAGTAGACATTGTCTGTTACCTGTAGTTAATGCTTGCATTATCAGAAATGGTAAACCCCATTTTGTAACTCATTGGTTACTTACATAACTGTTCAACACATAACACAAAATAAGCTGATTTCAATTAAAGCTAAATTATTTTAGTGAAATATGTTTCTGTATAAAAAAAGGAAGTATATTATTATTATTATTTTTATATTTTATTTTATCTCGGTCTTTTTTTTAACCGGGTTACTGGTATACACGGGCCTAAGCCAAGTATATACCAGGATTGTTGGGTTGTTATTGTTACATGTGGGTTGGTAATGTGGATGAATCGGGCTGGACCTGTAGAAATTTGCGGACTATACGGCAAGTATTTAAAATTACAGCTTTTTGAGCAAGCTTGAAAATGTGTCGCGGCATGTTTAGGGTTTGCAGAGATTGGTGTAATTGTTTGGGTATCACCCCGGTGGTTGAGAGAACGATGGGAATTATAGTAACTTTCTGAAGCTTCCAAAGCCTCATAATTTCGTCTTTTAAGTCTATATATTTCGTAAGTTTTTCTGCTATTGTGGACTGTAAGTTGTGTGTGTTTGGGATGGCAATATCTATTAAAAATCCGGTTTTATCAATTTTATTAATAATAGTTATGTCGGGTCTGTTATAGTGGACTGTTCGGTCGGTAAGTATGGCTCTGTCAAAGTACAATTTTGTTGAGTCGTTTTCTAATACGGTGTCTGGTTCGTACTTATAATAAGGCTGCGTTGCTGTAATGAAATTATGTTGTAGTGCAAGTCTTTGGTGTATGATATTAGCTACTTGGTCATGTCGGTGTTTGTAGTCAGTTTGTGCTATGGATTTGCATGCTCCTGTAATGTGCTGTATCGTTTCTGCTGAACTGTTGCATTTTCTACATACATCTATTGTTGTGTTTTTCATAATGAATTTTTGGTAATTTCGGGTTTCAATAACCTGATCTTGGATAGCTATCATAAAGCCTTCAGTCTCTGGAAAAAGTTCACCGCGATTGAGCCATGCGTTCGACGCCTCTTTGTCGACATTTTGGTGGCACAAATCTTGGTGATGTCTTCCATGCAGAGACTTTCTAGCCCATTCATCGTGTTTGGTTTTCTTGTCTATAATCGATTCGTTCTTCTGTAATGTATTGTCGTGTAAATTTAAAGGTGTCAACTTGTGGTCGCTCTGTACTATAGATTTATGGAGTGTGGAGTATTCTGTTTTACCGAAAAAATATTGTCTGAGGTTTGTTATCTGACTATTATGTAGATTTGTGATGTCGATAAGTCCTCTCCCTCCTTCTTTTCGGGGCAGCGTTTGTCTTTGCATGCAGGCTCTAGGATGATGTTTCCTATGTTTCGTCATGCTTGTGTTAATTGTCCGCTGCAAGTTTTTCAATTCTGATTTGGTCCAGTTTATTATGCCGAAGGAATAGGTGAGTATGGGAATAGCAAAGGTGTTTATTGCTTTTATTGTGTTTCTTGAACTTAGCTGAGAACGTAAAATTATATTAAGTCTGTGTCGGAATTGTTGTGTCAATTTCTGTTTTGTGTCTTTGTCTTGAATGTTCCGTGCTTGTCTGTACCCTAAATATTTATATGTTTCCTCCTCACCAAGTGGTTCTATATATTCTCCAGTTTCTAACATGTAGTGTTCTTGATGATACTGTCCGGCTTTAATCGAGTTAATTCTGCATTTATCCAGTCCAAATTCCATTTTTATATCCTTAGTAAATTGTTCTACTAAGGTGGTTAATTGATTAAGTTGGTTTTCACTTTCTGCATACAATTTGATGTCATCCATGTAAAGTAGATGATTTAATATAACTTGTCCATTAGTTGGTCTGTCAGTATGGTAACCATGCGGAGTGGAATTTAATATGTTGGAGAGTGGGTTTATAGCTAGACAGAACCACAGAGGACTCAGCGCGTCACCCTGGAAAATACCGCGTTGTATTTTTATATCAGTGGTTTCTATTGTGCTTGTTGGGGACATAAGTTTAAGTCGTGTTGTCCAGTTTGTCATTGAAGTCTTTAGAAAAGTTACGATTTGTGGGTGAACTTTGTATATTTGTAGTATCTGTATCAGCCAGGAGTGAGGAACCGAGTCATATGCTTTTTTATAATCGATGTACATGGTATGGAGATCTGCTTTAGCTTATTATTATGTTCTTCAACACACTAGCAGCTTACAAAGCTGATGCGTGTGCATCTTGATGCTTGGAGATTTTGTCGAGACGATTTTTAAAGCTGTTTACTGATGGTGCACCAACAACATTCTCCGGAAGTTGGTTCCATTCTGTAATCACTTGATTGGTTATAAAATGCTGAAGAAGATTTCTCCTTGCTGGTATGCGACATAACTTTAATGAGTGACCTCTCAAGTGATTGTTGTCATTTGGTCGGAAGATACTCTGTAGATCCGGAACATCATAGTAACCTGTTAATATCTTGAATGTCTCAATCAAGCTACCTCTTTGTCTACGACATTCCAAGGACGTGAGATTAAGTTCTTTTAATCGTTGTTCATAGCTCATGTTTTTCAGTGACTTGACCAGTTTTGTAGCTCTTCGTTGGACATTCTCAAGGAGAGCTATGTCTTTCTTAAAGTATGGGTTCCATATTACATAACCAAACTCCAACAGGGGTCTAATAAAAGTTTTATAAAGTTTAATAAATGTTTTGGGTGTAAGACACATAAATGATTTTCGAATTAGGTATAGCATAGAGTTGGCTTTTTTTACTATTTTAACTATATGTGTTTCCCATTTTAAATCGGTAGTGATGGTGATACCAAGGTCCTTCTGTGATTCCACTGAAGTCAGCTGCCGGTTGCCAAGATAATAACTTTTACGAGGGTTGTTACGCCCTATGTGCAAGACAGTGCACTTGTCAGCATTCAATGACAGCAACCAATCCTTGGTCCAACCGGAGATATCATTAAGCCCCCTTTGGATGTCTTGATACTGGCTATTGGGGTTGCCGAAAAATTTGGTGTCATCAGCAAACAATGACAAAGGTAGCTGGGACATATAGCTCAGGTCGGTCAGGTATAATATAAAGAGTAGAGGCCCAAGAACAGATCCCTGCGGAACTCCGCTACGAACCGCACGAGGTCCTGACAAAATAGTACCTACTCTTACACAAAAGGTTCTATTTGTAAGAAAGTCACCAATCCATGCCAACAGTTTCCCGCGTATGCCAAGATGATCCAGTTTATGTATGAGTCGTTTTAGTGGTACTCTGTCAAAGGCCTTTTCATAATCCAAATAAATGACATCCATAGGGTTGCCTTTGTCATGGTTATTTATCCACTTGCTAACACAGAGTAGTAGGTTGGTTGATATTGAACGTCTAGGCACAAATCCGTGCTGCTCATCAACAATGACGCGCTCGTGCAAGAGGAATGGTCTAAGTTGTTTGGCAATGATTTTTTCCATGGTCCTGCATAAGATGCTGGTAAGACTTATTGGTCTGAAATTTATAGGATTTAGTTTATCTCCCTTTTTATAAATTGGCACAACTGTTGCTGTCTTCCAGTCGGCAGGTAAACGTCCGTCGTCCATGGATTTATTCATAATTTTTGACAAATCTTTTGCTAAGGTCATTGAGCATCGCTTGAGCAAGATAGAAGGTATATCATCCGGTCCAGAAGCCGTAGCATCAGAGAATGTTTGTAAGGTTGCATGGACTGATTCAGCTGTGAACTCTACATTCTCTATTGAATTATCAGTTTTCGGCATTAGAATGGAGGGTATTGGTCCGTCAGGTTCTTCAACATAGCTGTTTTCAAATTGGTCAGCGAATAGTTCTGCAACTTTTTGTGGCTCATCAACGAGATTTTGTGACTTGTCTTTAAGAATGCTAGGTACACATACTTTGGAATTCAATTGTTTTCGAATATACCCATAGAATGCTTTAGAGCCACTGTCTATAATTTTACTTTCAAAATCAGTTCTTCTGTTTTTCGATAGTCTTATGATCTTGTTATTAATATTCCTAAAATTACGGTAAGATTCATCTGTTCTATTTATTTTGTAAATATTCCACAGTTTCTTCTTAGTTTGACTTAAATCTAGAATTTCTTTGTTAATCCAAGGTTTAATAATTTTCTTATGTCTCTTAGACTTCATTTTAACATTATCCTCTATAGATTTCTGTAGATGAGTTTTGAAAGTGAGCCACATATTGTTTATCTGTTGATCATTTATTTTCAAGTTTTCTTCTAAATATTTATTAATTTTATCGTAGTCTGCTTTAAAATAATCACGGGAAGTACCGGGTGTCATAGGTGCGTTAACAGTATTTAATACTTGTACAGATGACAAAAGAACCAAGTGGTCGCTTTTTCCTATAGGTGGTAAATACTGTAGATCAGTTAGCAAGTTTTCGTCATTGCACAAAATGAGATCCAACAGAGATTCCTGATTGTTGCGTTTCCTGGTGATTTGCGTTACAAGTTGCGAGAGGTTGCTATTGGAGTACATTTCTACAAAACTTTCATGTAGTTTATCCAGTTTGTTAGAGAACTCTAGCGGCCATTTCAAGTTCGGTAGGTTAAAATCACCGACTATAATTAAATTACGTTCAGTCGCTGCCCTTTCTATATTATTAAACAACAACTCATCCGTTTTAGTATATGCACTTGATGGTGGACGATATACACATGCCACAAGTAAGTCCAGGTCTCCATAGTATATATTAACCCACAATGCTTCAACCAGGGAGTTATAGTATGACGTCTCAATTTTGGTTTTGATAGGTACATTTTTTATTTCATGTGCAATGTAAATAGCTACTCCTCCTCCTAGTTTATTTTTCCTGTCCAATCGAAAGAGTGAGTACCCCGGTATATCCACTAGACTGTCACTAATCTTAGAATGTAGATGTGTCTCAGTTACAAGGACAATAGCAGGTTTGTATTTATTTACTTCAATAAGGAATAAATCGAATTTTGCCGTTAGAGAAGCCAGGTTCGTGTATAGTATGCCGAGTTCCGTAATGTTCCGACGTGCTAGTTTTTTGAGTTCGCTATTATCTTAGGTACGTTGTTCATATATTTAATGGTCAAATTGGACTCGCCATTTTCGATTCTGGCCGCCAGTTCCTCTCGCAACTTCTTCAGCTGGTCCCTTTGGTATGGAGTCATGTCAGACTTGATTTTGACTGAGTTTGGTAGCTTGCCTTTACTCTTAAGCACGCTAATAGCAGCCTTTTTGTTTGTGAGCACTATTTTAATAGGGCGCGGTTTATCAGCAGTGAGAGGTGCTTTTCCCAAGCGAAAGATGGTAACGATGTCGGGGCTGGCAATCGGCAGCGATGTCAGAGATTTAGAAATCTGTTCCTCATCATAGGACTTTCGGTCTTCTGGTGAAGTCGCCTTGGATTCAGGTATTCCAAATACGATAAGATTGCGGCTACGAGTCTTCCTTTCCTCCAGTTCATTTATCACTGAGTCCAGATTCACTATATTTGATTTGTTTGCTAACAACTCTTGCACTTGTTGTTCGAGTGCTGTAACTTGCCTCCGTAAGTCTGGAACTTGTCTAAGACCTTCCTCACAATCATCACACAAATATGACAGTTTAGGTGACTGAAGCCCAATAACGCGCATTTCGGTCGCAGACAATCCGCTACATTTATTACAGATCGTACGCTTGCAACCTTTACAGTTTATTTTTGGCAATTTATCATCGATTCTTGAATTGCACTTGAAGCATTGAGCCATTGTCGAATATGTTGATTTTTTTTATATATGGCAACTCAGTTTGTCTATGATCACAGTTCCGGTTTTCAAGTGACAGCAATTGACTTGACACTTTGCAATCTCACTCACAATGTGGGTAGATTTAAATAAAGTTCGAACCAGAATTTATCTTGAATTGTCAAATGAGATCTCAAAAACACAAAATACACTGCTAGTCACAACTTTACAGCAACTTTTTCTATTTCAAATAGTAATAACAAGTTAAATCTCCAAACACAACACAAGTATAACTGCAATTGAACACTTTTTGATTTATATTTAATATTTTAGGACAGAGGTTGTGATAACACGTTCAGTTGACAGTTGACTTTTTTTATATAACATATATTATATTTTAATATATTTATCAAGCTCATGTAATTTATAAGTACAAAGTTGCAAATGACACAATTGACCGGGCAACAAATCTTTTAGGCTCATACCAAATCTTTGTTTTTTTTATACCACTAAGGTGGCAAACAAGCATACGGCCGCCTGATGGTAAACAGTCACCGCAGCCTATTATTAGTTACTGTTCATTGTTTAAAGTAACATTGTGGTAAACTTTCAATCTACTCCAGTTGCTGACTGTCCTAAAGATAAGATAATTTGGAAATTATACCTTGCATGTGGCATTCCCTCAGAATATTTATTGTGAAGGCAAGAGCCAAGACACTGTAGTACTGGTAGTGATGTGAAGTTCTCGGATGCTATCATTTCGATACCCGTCTGTTGTCTGCGTTTTTCTTTTTTAATTAAATCAAATAGTTCAGGATCTGTGTCCCATAATGAACCATTCAAAATGTTATTCATTGTTGATGTGGCGTGGAGGGATCGTGTGAATGGTAAAAGCTAAAACAAAAAATATATATTACCAAATATACTTTATAAAACTTGTATTTTACAATAGACTAGCTAGACATTGGATCATAATAAGCAATATCAAAATATACACTTATAGGGTAATACCATCGAGTTTGTATGACGGGTAAAACAGACACTAAATATACACAATCAACACTTTGATATACATTATTATACATGCTTTTTTAGATGCTTAATATAGGAACAATGGACAAAAAAATGTTTTTTTTTGTTTTTTACATAAAATGAAACCTATGTAATTTTCTATTATGTACATTAAATGGCACATGTGTGAATAAAAAAATTCTTAAGCAAATTGAAGTTTACTATCATGTAGGAAAGTAAACATAATATAATTCTCTTATTAGCATAATCACTTCAAAAAATAAAATATATAATTGGACACACCTCTACTGATTACGGGCTGGTAATAAACTGAGTTTAAATTATCAAACTGATGTGGTTCAGTGTCAAGACCTCTGTGTGATAACATTGATAATGCAATCACAAATAAAAATTGATGTTTGTTGTCACTATTATTATTTTCAACTTTCAGTATTTAAAAAAATTGGGTTGGAGTTGCTATAGGGGCAGGGATTAGTTAAACATATCATATTTCTGAAATAACTTTAAAGACTCAAAAAAAAAATCTGTAGTGCCAATTCACCAGTAGTTGTCAGTAGTTTTCAAAGAATAACTATTTCCTCCTGTCTAAAGTTTTAGTTAAACTAGTTATCGAGAATAAGTATATATTCGTATTTTAAAACACGACACCACAGATATTTAACGTACAAAACTGAAGAAACATAATACATGAACAAACTGTACTTACCAAAATTGAGTTCAATTTAAAAATAACCTTAAAATGCTATGCAATATCAAAGTCACACGTACCGGCGGCGCGGTAATTTGTTTGACATTGAAAATATTAAAGACATGTAAACTTACGTTTGGGTGCGGTTTCTTTTGAATAGTTTGCGCTAACTTTATAAAATTGTTGCTGGTAAAACTAACTCGTCGTGTCACATCGAATAAAATCGTACGTAATGCTTTAATATCCATCATTAAATGTCTTTTATGCCGCGTATAACGCAAGTAACTCAACAAGATATTTCATATTCTCATTATCGTAATTTTATTTTTATCATTTTTGATAACCTAAAATGAACTTTGAGGCTTCGCGGTTTGTTTACTTCGCTTGTTTTGACATCGACATATGCGATGACGTTCAAAAATTTGTGAAAAACATTGGTATTTTCCTTTTCAGTAGTCCTATATTAATCGACTGAACAATTTGAACATTGTCATATTTGGATAATGTTAAATGCCCGGAGTTATTTTACTAAAGTTTAGCCGGCCACTTGCTTGTATTTGTCACAAACGCCTAGCACGTCCGCCACTGCTCGTTTAAAAATAAAGTGAAGTGTGTGTGAACGTGATGTAGTTGTAGGCTGTAGTGCGAAGTTGCCAGATTGGAAGTTTTATTTTATTACTTTTTTTAAATGGTTCGCACGAAATTTTCACGTGAATGCAGCACAATTTTTCATTCCCATGTATGTATAGTACTTTACTTCCATGTTCATTCCACACTTAGAGAAAGGATGAATAGAGTTGTCATTTGGCGTATACCCGTAAGGGAGAGAAACAAAGTACATTGATTACGCAGTGTTACCAGAAAAGAGAATATTACCCCATGATTTACCCCATGTTATTTTTATCTATATATTATTATATAAAAATGAAACCCGTTTTCCGTTGTCACGACATAACATGAAAACGGCTTGATCGATTTGGCTGATTTTTTTTTGTAGTTTTCTAATACTCTGTACAAGGTTCTTACGGAAAAAAATATTAAGAAAATCTCTCAGAAAGATTGAAAAAAAAACGAAACAGTACCCGGGCGAAGCCGGGCCGGGCAGCTAGTATACGATAAACTAATAGGACTATTGATGATTTGCGATGTATTTTTTCTTATAATCATCAATATATTGAGACTTCGATTTATACTTGTTATTATTTATTTATGTTCGAGTTATAAATCGAAGTCGCTGTCCGCGCCTGTTTGTCTGTATCTCCGCTAACTCCTATTGTCTCATATAGTAGTATGGGAAGGTTGGTGTGACTACAGATCTCTTGGCTTGTCTTAAATAGATATTATTTTTAATTTAAGTTGTCACTATTTTACCTCAATTGTGTGTGGGTAATATTGCATGGGTAAATTCAAGTAAATTGCTGGTATCCCCAATACGTGTGGTACCCGACTAAATTCAGGAGACACAGGAAAGTGGCCGCCTGGCTTCATTTTACTTACCTACTTAATTTGGGTGCATAATACTACAAAATACGATTATTTTCTTGACCATTTACGTTTTATTTCGTTATTTCTGTACATTGAAGCCGTCATTTGAGTCTTAATAAATATAATCTGTATTCATTTTTATCAATTAGGGCCGAAATAAAGTCTAAATAGTGTACTTACGAATGAAAGGTTATGTTGTCGATTTTACGTTCACTGCGGCTATTGCAGCCTAAAACACTACAATGCACCATAGTGTATGAACGCAAAAACACATCAACTCAACCACAGAACACAGTTTTCGCCTTGTTTTCACCCTGAAAATTCAGATTTTGAGAAATAAAGAAAACCGCTTTCGTTTGCTGGGCACAGTTAACGACTGTGCCCAGCAAAAAAATAGTATACGTCGATAAGGACAAAAAATGTTTCTCTAGCTCTTTTTGGCCTTGGGAATATTGTATTTACTCATCTCGCTCACTCCTACCGTGTCGCCTCTATTCATCCTTTCTCTAAGAGCTAGAGTCTGGCTATATAATTAATGCAAACTTTTTTCTGGCAATGTTAAAGTGAATGTCAAAGTCACGTTATTCACGTCAAATCGAGTTGTCAGTTTGTTGTCAGTGAATTTTGTGATCTTGTTTTAACGTTTCTCAGATCAGAAACATGAATAAAACCAGTGATTTGTTATTTACTATAGATTCGTAATGTTTGACACATACCCGCTGCCACGTCGACTGAGGCCACAGTCTTAGTTGAATTTCTTCCGACTTAGTCGTAGTTTGACGTTCAGTGAATGCGTATCTCACAATAATATCACAAAAATGGTTAAATGCACTGTTAAAACATGTATGTCGTGATCCCAAACTAATAACAAAGCAAGTGGTATCACTTTTCACAAATAAGAATGCTTAATTATGTTAAAATTATACCAAAATAGTATTAAAATCGAAATTAATATATTACGCATTGTTTTTGCCAACAGTGTTGCCAGTAAAAACGAGTTTAAGTTTCCCAAATGTTGGGAGTTTAGTCAATGACGAACTCATACGCCTTTATGTATCATTAGTAACACAGTAGAAGTAAATCTACAACCAGGCTCAAACTAGAATTAATTATTTACTTAGAATTGATTGATACTAAAATCAATCGCTAGTGCTACGCACGTCAAGACAAGAAAAAACAAATCATTTTCCTCTTTTTGATATGGCTTTTAACTGACATTTGACATAATGATATTATTACTATGACAGTGAAGTAACAATATATATAAATATATATATATATATATATATATATATATATATATATATATATATATGTATATATATATATATATATATATATATATATATATATATATATATGTATATATATATATAGGGACAATTGTGAAAGTGAAGTAACAATTTCATCTTTTTCATTGTGGTAACGGTGTTTAATTTAAATTGTTTCTGCAATTATCAAATGTTCGATTGAGTACAATAGTTTTTTGTTTTATGTTGTATTTTATTCAAATTATTTAAATTTATTATTTTATTTAAATTTCATTTTCATTTCTTAACAATAAAAAAAATCTACTGAAGACTTGGCTGTATGGGCATAGTTCCCTTTGCCTACCCAGAATGGGTGAAGAAAACAAAAAAAAAAATCTCTGCTAAAAGTTAGTAGTAGCACAGAATAGATAATAGTAGTAGGTCTGCATCAGTTAGATTCATCAATGACTAAAAAATGGAAACTTCTCCATTCCGCCATGATTCATTCTTGAAATATAATATGTATGTACCAATATTTACGCATCTATATATTTATTTCTTCCTATCTTTAATTCTTCTGTCACCTAAGAAACAATAATATGGTATAAAAACTTTTTTTTATTTAAAAAAAAGACTCAAATAACATTCATTCAATGGGAAAATTATTCATGAGCTGGCAACTCTGACCATTTTTCTGGGAGTAATGCTTTTGTCTCATTTTGACATAATTAAAAAAAAAAAAAATATATATATAGGGACAATTCATACAGATTGAGCTAGCCCCAAAGTAAGTTCGAAACTTGTGTTATGGGATACTAACTCAACGATATTATATTTTATAACAAATACATACATAGATAAACATCCAAGACCCGAGGCCAATCAGAAAAAGTTCGTTTTTCATCATGACCCGACCGGGGATCGAACCCGGAACCTCCTGACCTGAGTGGCGGTCTGGCGTGGTAACCATTACGCCACGGAGGTCGTCACTACGATTAGTTTGACTCTAGAAAAAAAGAGACAAACATATTTTACTTTGGCATATGCTCGGAATATGTATCGGTTTCAAAGCTACGTCTTTAACACTCTGAAGTGGTTGCGGCTTTTTACGAATGCTTTGTATGGCGTTACTTCTCTTGTCTTAGAAGAATATATAAAACCTCATTGAATAAAACTATTAAGAGCGGCGTGCGTAAGATATTGTTCTGTATGATTTTAGTCTCTACTTTCATTAGCCAGACTCTAGATTTTTTTTATTAGAGCAAATTTTGCCAAAATAAGGGTTAGAAACGTCTAAAAACATAAATACAAATAGTAGGGTTTACCACGACCAATACGGGGTTAAAAATTGTTTATTTGAAACGTACAAAAAGCGCAAAATGTTGGCAACACTAAGAAAAAGTTGTTGCTGTCGCTCTCGTGCGCGCACCTTTCAAATTGCGGCAAGGAGACGGCGACATAGACATAGTAAGAACATCCCTATGGCGCACATGAATTTTGGTTATGAATTCTAAGGCAAAGTATTAAAGAGACCAGACTTCTTCCTAATTACTTAACATCAATATAATAACATGAAAAACTACTTACCGCTTCTCATCTAGTGGGAATTGAGCCAGGAATACACGCTTTTGATTAGATTTCCTACCCGATTATATCCCACATATTTCACAGGTTTTGTAATGCATTTTGCTGTTATGCACGTAAATTATAATAAACCGGTATGCACTTAGTTATATGGGTAGACTCCGAAAACACTAAATACGCACGTGTCGTGCAGTAAAATTAGCTAAAACTCACACTAAAACTACGCGTTGTTTACAAATATTCAAGACTGCCCGTCACCATTTTGACTAACAGCAGGGCGAGACAAGGAAGGTTAGACAGGAAGTAAGAGACAAAACATGTCGCCATTAAAATTAGCGTAAAGTCCATATATATTTTTTGAAGTACTGAGTTTCGACAGCCTGCCCTGCCCGAGACCTACTGAGTGCCGGTCTGACGTGGTAACTTTTACTCCACGGAGGTCGTTGTCAGAGTTAAGTTATAAAAGAGGTTTGAAAACGAATCAACGAATTTACTGTCGTCGCCGTCGTGATTATAGGTTTATAGGCGTACGGTTTGGTTCTATTTACAAAACCAATTGTAGGACTTAAGCTATTGTTAATTGATAAGGCTAATAAAACAGCGAACATCATATTTAAACATGTATTAGGATTTTCTATAAAATCATAGGGATAATAATTGGTCATTAGAGTTCTTTTTAATAGTCTGTCATGAATTCGTTTTTTTTTATAAATTAACACTTACGTACTTAATATAATTTATTTACATTATTATGTATGTCTATGTAAGTATACTTTATTATCTACATGTACAAATACTGTTTAATTATATCCAAGTGAACCAAGTAATCTGCAATATAAAATTCCAATTATAAAAGTAAATTAGGTAGGTACAAAGGGTTGACGAACGATCCATACTAATATTAAAAATGCGATAGTATGTCTGTCTATCTGTTACCTTTTCACATTGGAAGGGTGAAAAGGGGGTGAAAAGTTTGTCCTTCTTTCACGTCGAAAGTAACAAACGGATTGACATAATTTATTTTTTGGGGATAGTATAAAGTCTGGAAAGTGACATAGGTTACTCTTCCCGAAACATCATCTAATGTCCAGTCCATGGGCAAAAATAAGACATTTTCATTTGTCCTTCTTTCCGACATTTTTTATTTTCAGGGAAAATTTAAGATCTGGAGAGTGGCATAGCCTACTTTTAAGTTTTAACCCAATGAAAACATCGTATTCCCATGGGAAAAAAATAAAGTTTATTGTCATTTGACTTTTTTCCGGCATATTTTTTTTAAACGGGGAACGTTTTAGATCTGGAGAGATTTAATCTACTTTTAATCCCGAAAAAACATCTTATTCTCAAGGGAAAAAATAAATTACCTACCTATTGTCTTTTGACTTTTTCTTATAAAAAGGGAATGGGCGTAAGAAAAAAGATTTCGAATAAAGTAATAATATTGGAAATGTACAAGCTTGAGGAACAAGTGTTGTGTTGTTATAAGATATGCGTAACAATGTAATTAGCTAATGAAATCTGAGACATTGATTTATTTCTTAGAGATTTATTTCATTAAAACCTATAAATATTAAAATTCGATATTTTTCTAACACTCTACTGAGAACCACAGTTATTTTATTCTTTGTTTTTAATTTGGTACCCAAGTACAAATACCTATTTATTTAACAATTAGTTACATCCCTTTTCTTTAATTTTAACAACACTTTAAGTATTGTTACTAGTAAGTAAAAAAAAAATAAGTACTGTCTATCCCATATACATATAATAAATATATTGGTACACTAACTATCTACACATCAAATTGTTAATTTAAAAGGAATTAGATACAAGTAGGTACTTACATGACATTTGTAAATATTTATGAATAACCAAATAAGGTTACCTTTTTGGAAAAAAAATTGGTTAACATTATATTCTTCTTCCTACCTATCGCTATAACTTTCCTAATCCTTTTCGATTTTTCCCCCAAAGATACTGATATTTACGCGAAACGATTGCAATAATTAGATCTCCATATAAACTAGAAGGGAAAGACCTTCAAATACATCGATTAGGCTACAAACACTCCTTCTGATCTACATTTTTTGAAGGTATCCTCACAACTTTTTCCTTCAACTCCAAGGAAATGTACAAAAATGGAAAAGAATCCGAAAATTCGAATTTAGTTCTCACATCATTTGAACCGGACCAGTTAGTTAATAAACTGCTCCGTTATCTACTAGGCTATCACTACTCACATCGTAGGGTTTAAAATTGTAACTGTAACTTAATAAATGTGCCAGAGAGCGTCCTGTTGGGAAACTAGAACACTGTGTCATCCGTACATTGTGCGATTTTCACAAGGCTGGCAATGTACGGAGGATAATCCCGTTATTCACATAGGGGAGTAGATATGCTTGTCATGATAGTATGAGAAAGGAATTTGTAGACGAACAGGGATTTCTCAAAGGTGTAACGTGTTGATATCGGGTTCTCTACTTATTATCGTAATTATATTATATTCACATTAGTACGATATTTGGACGTCTATCCAATTAATACTCCCACCAAAAACTCATTTCGAATTCTTCGTGGAACAATAAAGTCATTATCAACGTCATTGACTGCCCGCTAAAAGTTACGCCTCTGTGGTAATTATTATTTAATTTAATGGCAAAACCAGCTTAAACTGGTTGACAAATTAAACAAACCACAGTCAAGATCAAGTCAAGATGATCCATTTTTAACTGAGCCATATCAATGAACCGTTTTATAAATAGCGCTCGTATGTTAACGGACAGTCTTTAATTTTTTCGTGAACACATAATACATCGTATATTTATGTAAATTGAAATAATTCAAAAGTATCATCACGCGTTGATATATATTTCTTCTTTCGTTTTTATCGGGTAGTCTTTAGGTGGCAATTTGCAACTGTTCCTTATGTATGAGAAGCGATGAAAGTTGTAGTAATATTCTTTACCGTCGGGTGAGTACTGTGGATATAGTGTGTATGAGGGCAAAGTCATGTCAGAAAGGGAGTCTGCGAGGGCGTGCTTCGCAAACTCCTCCTTATATCGTCATGATTGCTCTCTGTATGATTGTTTTTTGCCGCACTTCTCTTTGAGAATGTAGCAGAGAGCTAAAGCTATTAGGACTGCTATCGCTATAGCCATGCTTATGCTG
Organism: Endotricha flammealis; assembly: GCA_905163395.2. Taxonomy (NCBI): domain Eukaryota; kingdom Metazoa; phylum Arthropoda; class Insecta; order Lepidoptera; family Pyralidae; genus Endotricha; species Endotricha flammealis. The sequence goes on along the minus strand of LR990861.1, from coordinate 10,588,508 downwards.
ATCCAGATGATCTCTTCATTGATGCCGCTAGTTGATTTTCCTGAAATAAAAAAAGAAACCATTGTAACTTGACATAAGTTTTACTCAATATTTACTCTATGATTCTATTATGTTTTATTCGGGTTGCATACAAAAGTGTATTTAGGCAATGTATTATGCTAATAAATATTTTGCTGTTTTATTAACTTATGTTTGATAAATAATGTTAACGTGTAAAATATCAAAATACATATTGGCACAGAAAAGCCTACGCGCTACGGTAAAATTTACAAATGTATTATTAACAACGATTATTATTTTTGATGTAAAACATACTGAATAAATGAGCGAAATGGATATCATTTCGTACAATACTACATAATGCATTTCGTGATATGGGCAATTCTACGAACTGCTTACATAAGATAACAGCAATTTGAACGAAATAAATAGCGAGATAAAACACATTGCTGTAAATGTAATGTGTTTGAACAAAATGTGCCCGGAAATAGATACGATCGAAGGAAAGACGACGCAAACGACCTTCCTTAATGTTATTCCCAAAGGAGTAATCTAATCGTGTCAACACCTAAGTTAATTTATGCCTATGTATGTATTGTTTCACAATCATACGTTTACGAGGGCGACACTGAAAGTTTTTAGAAGGCGACACTGAAAGTTTTTAGAAGGCGACACTGAAAGTTTTTAGAACTGGCCACTTGTAAACAATATATTAAAAAAATAAGTTAACATTTTGAAAATGGAACTCTTTGCCAATATTAACGAGTATGTTTTATTTATTTATTTTGTAATACGTTTTCGCGGTAAATAGAAAATTTCCCGAATCACGTTCAATTTAACGCGAGTAAATTTTCGTGCCATGATTATTTATGACTTTCGATGTCATAATGTTATAATATAATAGACTTCGAATGGCCTTTCATGATGAAGCCCCATCCCCTGCCACAATTTACAACTGGTATAAGAATAGTGCGACCACATTTGAACTCATTATGAGTTCAAATGTGGTCGCACTATTCTTATACCGATAATCTGCGTGAAGAACGGCTTTCTACGGCGACGACTAAAGTTAATATCAGTGTTGTGCGGCGTATGATAGAGAATGACAAACGAGTGACCTATCAGCAAATTCGGACAAGCTTAGGCATCGGTATGAGCCAAGTGCACAGAATCCTCCATGAACAGTTAGCGGTTAGGGAGCTTTGTGCCCGGTGGATACCTCATAATTTTACCGATGCCCAAAAACTCCGTCGAAGAAACCCTAGACGAGTGGGAAAACTGCTTTGCTCAGTGGTTTCATCGGATGCAACGATGCATTGATGTGAAGGGACACTATTTTGGAAAGATATAATAAAACTAATAACTTTTAATTTTGCCCAGTTTTTGATTTTCTAAGAACTTTCAGTTTGACCCTCGTATAAGTTCAGTTGTAAGAAAATGTCTAAGAGATAAATGATTTTTTTATTGATTAACTACAAGTAATTATGTATTACTTCCTCGATAAATGTGTAATCCAGCACTAAAATATTTTTTTGAGATCAATCCGTAGTAGTTCTTGACCGTTCAACCAAACAAATTCCGTTCTATAGGTATTTATATTGTAAGTATAGATTTATATAGAACGAATTTTTCTTATTCATTGTACTTATGAATAAACTTTATGAAATTCCAAAGCGGTCCACAAATGCGAGTATTCAGTTTACGTTCGTTCATAGATGTATAATAATCCTACCTACCATTACCATAAAATGATGTTATTTATTTCGGCTAATACATCTATAAACTCTTTTTTTATCCAAAGTTATATCCACTAATGAATATTTTGGGAAATCACAATCCAATCAACATTATTAAATCCAACTGCCTCACATTTTAAATTCAACCTTTACGAAGTCATTGAGATTGATTAAGTTTGGGGACATGTGGTAATTTTTTACCAGAATTACGGTACGTAGGTCGGGTACAAGTACGGTTCATTAAGCTCACCTCCTTTCTTGTTGGAGTAGCCGCCCACCTTCCCTGCGACGCGCGCCGACACTCCACCAGCTGTTACAAGTACCACTGCGCCCGTCCGCACACTTATCCGCCCTGCACACAGCATGTACATTACATTCACTAACATTATATAGGATACAATAGGGAAATTAGGTCGGCCATGTTTACCTCGGGCACCTTGATTGAACGATAGCCATCATTATCGTTACCCTGTATTATACGCACAGTATGGACACTGATCAATCAGTCTACGCGCTCTATTAATAGGTATTCAAGTTCAAGTCTATAGCCAGATCAGAGTAACGACAAACTGGCTGAATTCGAGACAAAAGAGAATTAACACAGTAAAAAGGAATGATTTTAGGAAAACTGAAAAGATCTTTTTTCAGTAGAATATAAAAATGCAATATGTTAATGATCTTGGTCCCATATATTATTACGTAGAATACCGAGAGATGGTGGTAAACTCGTGAATTACCAAGGATTTTCAATATGGGTGACACAACACTCGTGACAAAAATACGGAGCTTTATCATACGACAGTTGGATGAATTAGGCCTTTGAGAATTATTATTTTTTCTTTTCAAGTGTAGGTACCTACCTACTTACGTACTTACTTATACAGGCAAGGGTCATATCTACTTAGTATATGTCCTGTTCAGGTTCTGTTCGAACTTAGTAGTTACAGTAATTAATATTTACTTACCCATCACAATCTTCATTTTCTTCGATTATTATTGGACGCTGTTTGACTAAAATATACAGCTTTGTGATTCTAACAATCAAGACATCGGCGTTTGTTCGTTATTGCAGCATCTGTGAGATAAGACATTATTAATTTACTACTGGCTCTACATGCGATGTTTTCTGTTAAACACTATTGTTTCATTTTAATATTTCTATTTATTAAATGGTTTCATATTTTTTTGTTACGGTCTGTCGTTTCTGCATTGTATTTATTATACAAAGTTTAAAAGTAACTGATAAAAACTATTCGTTTATTCCAAAAATTCTTTCAACAATGGTCCTTCAAAAATGATTTAGTAAAATGCGGATATAATCATAGCAGGTGATATTTTAACGATAAAAATTACTTAATAAATATAATGCGATTTGCTTTTTATTGTAATGCAAAATGTTGGCATGGCTTATATAACTTTATGAAACGTCTGTTGTTAAAGTTCTGAACTCGCAGAAATGTACCTTATTCAGGAGTAAACGTCAAACGATCAAACTTGTAAAACTTGCTGATCGGTTTCACTGCAAGATCTGAATTTTGCATGAAATTTCTATTTAAAGATACTCCAACTGAAATATAGTTGGATATTTTATTATTGCCATTAGGCTGAGAGCTAGCCATTAGGAACTTTTGAGACGAGAAACCTATTACGGTCTCGTTCAGTCACAACCGCACGTCACTAACGATTTAATTTAATTAACAAAATGTATATAACTTAAACCATTACGAAGACGACGTAATATATCTTTTAATTCGCCGTCCTATCCCTCTGTTGCGCCTCTATGAGTATTATGTTAAATAATTTTCTTTAATAAGGCGAGGGAAACGAGGGAAAACGATAATTTAGTTTATATGATATTGTCCTTGAGATCCACAGCCAAGGAATATAAGGAATATTACTTATATTAATGTTCCGAGAAGTACCCACGAAGTACGTTCAAGATTCAACTAATGAAAGAAAAAATATTTACTTCTCGAATTTTTATCTATCAATTGTGTTCATATTCTACAGTAAAGCAATGAAAGAGAGAGAACTAAAAGTATTTGATCTGTATTTGTGATTTTCACTTAGCACCCCACTTCAAATAACAACATACGAAACCCACCCTATATAAATACCAGACACCAATATATATATTATATATGTGAAGTTTGATTGATGAATTAATCACAACCACGAAATCACAATACAAGACATCACTCATGTCACTCGACTATCCGAGCAATTTGCATTGAAGAGGTGCAATTTAACAATTGTCACCTTTCGTCTCATATTGTTAAAGTTGCAAAATAAAATTATGCTTAGTATCGAATCGTCCAAAGTTCAAGCTACAACAAAATACTTCAAAAAGTTCAAATTGCTGAAAACTCAAGTCTCATAGTTGAGCGTTTTTTTTATCATTTATCCATTTTGTTTAAAGTTGGTTTACGTAAAGAATTTTCCTTTGCAATTTTCATTTATCTACATATACATATTTAATATCTGATATACGAATACCCTTATTCGTATATCGTAAAATAACCCCTATATAGATAAGTAAAATAAAGTATCTGTTAATATTAAAATCTAACCGTATCTGTTAAAATTAAGATCGTAAAGACCGGCGTGCAACGCAAGAGGCCTACACTGCAGCATTGGGTAGCAACAACAGGCTGAAGAAGAAGAATAATAAAAACATAGATGGATTGTACATTCGACTCTCTGATATAGTAGTGTCTTCTATATAATATGCCCTGACTCTGCCAAAAATTTAAACAAACTCGTGTTTGTTAATACGCGTGGAGTAAGTTATAACGAGTTTATCTTACACATCAATTCCACCCTGAATCCCTGATTTATGTGTGCTAAAATTGGAAAAACAAATGTATGTTTTGAGTTAGCAAAATTCCGTTTAGGTAAAATAAAGAAAGTTCTCCATTGCACATTGTATATTCATCTAGAGCTAATATGCTAAACTGAAATTGGTAGTTTATATAGGGTTTGGATACTTTTAGGTATGCTCTCTAGTCTCTACCTCTACCGAAATTTTAAGTAATAAAATAATTTTGTTAATTTGCGATCATTTCGGAGACCAATTATAAACGGGTCGAAAAAAAGAAAATTTGATAGAAAACCACTGTAACACCATCATATTATAGGCAATTCATAAAAAATAACATTACAAACGGCCAGTTGCAGAAACACAAAACCTATCTCTGTTTTCTTCCTATTTAGTTTGACAGTGACAGCCTTAATTTAATTTCGCAAAATATAGAAAGGAACCTCCATGAAACATTGGAAACTTCTAGCACTTGCAGTTTCAGAACACTTAATGATTCAGTGATTTACACGTTCAGTCCCATTATTCCCGTTCCTGTGGGAATTTCGGGATAAAAATACCCTATGTGTTACTCCAGATTAAATTCTACACGTGAACCAAATTTCATTATAATCCCTACAGTAGTCAGTGATTTATACGTTCAGTCCCATTATTCCCGTTCCCGTAAGAATTTTGAAAAGAAACATACACTAAATGTTAAGTTGAGCCAATCGCTACATATTAGTGAAAACCGCATCCAAATCGGTTCAGCCGTTTCTGAGATTAGCGTGTACAAACATACATACAAACATACAAACAAAGAAATTCGTGTTCTATTGCTTATTCTTCATCGCCCTAAACAATTTTTTTGGAAATATATTCAATGTACAGACAAACTTTTTTTACACTTTTATTATATTATAGATAGATAGATTTCAGCAAAATACTTAGAAACAATTTTTTTTTTTTTAATATTTTTTTATACCACTAAGGTGGCAAACAAGCATACGGCCGCCTGATGGTAAGCAGTCACCGCAGCCTATGGACGTTTGCAATACCAGGAGCATTACTAACGCGTTGCCGACCCTGTAAGAACCTCTTCACACCCTTTTTGAAGTACCCCATGCTGTAATCGACAGGGAAAGCATGGACAGGGAGTTCATTCCACAACCTAAGGGTTCGGTGAAGAAAATCCCTCTGGAATCGCGTAGTACGGGTATATAATTGTTACTGTTCCGTCTATGCTCTATATATTTAAGTCTAGTTCGCGGTAGACCGCCATTCGCGCTAATGGCCGTGGCATCCATGAAACATCCAACAACCTTCGGTTTTCCGCACTTCTCTCCTATCACTTTGTTGCGCCCTATTACCCGTTGTATAGGTTTTTTACGAGCAATTTAAGTCACCTTGTTTTAGCTTTATTTTTTGCCTTTGTTAGCACCCAATCACATTTTAGAAAATGAAACACAAACTGTTACAACAGAGATGATTCAAATTTCTATTTAAGTATATATATTTTTAAATAGTATTCTCAGTAGAGATACATTTTCCTTGCTTGAAGATGAGTGCAAATTCATATTCTTTAACATTTTGTACGTTTTCATAAAAGGAAAAAAAATGTATTATACATATTATATTAGTTGACTATTATTTTGTAAGATTTTCAGTAGATCCTACTAAGCCGTGATAGTTATTCTTTTAAATATGAATCATTCGCAAATCGATCAAATTGAAAAATGGTTTTCTCTAGACCCCACTATTTATAAAAGACCTATCTAACGACATTTCACAAGACAGCGGACGGGAAAAAAAGAAATCTATTCGCAATTAATCACATTGTCCATATTCCGAATACCCGGAACCCGGATCCTACCTAACAGTTCCTTGTTTACTATGAAACTCAAAAAAAGGTGGAAATATTATATTCTTCAGTGGTATAAGGATGGTTTTTAAAAAACTCAGCTGTATTAAACGATCGAGTTGGGGGGAAATGCAATGAAAAATGAAATCGCTTCGGCACATTACCAGTTTCCACCAAAAATTACCATTGTAAAGCAATCGCGACCCCACGATTGCCACGTTAGTAATGTCTGATTGGATGGCTTTTATAGCCATTGCGGGCATATTCCTGTCTTTTTAAATACTAAATCATAAGTAATTCCTTTAATCTAGATTACCGCGCGGGAATGATCACGGGATCTCGCGGACGCAGCGAGAAAAGTGCTTTCCACAGCAAAAATTTTTTTCTTACCACTATTCGAGTCGGGTAAAAAGCCAGTGGTTAATAAAGTTATACCATCTATTATAATAATTTTTTTCGTAAAAAAACTTAGATTTGAAATACCTACTATCTATTTGAAAATATTTTTATTATAAGGACATGATAAAAGTGCCTACTATTATGTTTTCCCACACAGAAACACACCAAGTGGCGTTTTATTTGAACTATATAAATAAATTTACATTGGGTTTTGTCTTCAAAGAAAAGTTTATAAGCAATCACGCCGCCGTAATAGGTAAGTTAGGTAAAATATAAGGAAGAACCAAAAAAAGTCAGCTACAAAAATACACTCAGGAAATTACATTGATCCTCTTTGAGTATTTTTTTTTTGTATAACTAAACTTAGTAATGGAAAGTCTATTTGTAGGAAATAAGAAAAGATCGGAAGCCTGTTAAACGATTAGAGAGGTCAGTAGAACAGACAACACATGTCTTATTTCTCCAAGTTCCATAAACAAGTAACCATGTAATGTAATGCTCGTACGTATTGCAGTTTGTATTATTTCCAGATAATAATATGTTCTCTAAATAAAAAGAATACTATAAAGAGAAAACATGAAAACTGAAATAGCTGGATGTTTTAATTTTTTTCATCAACGAGCGACATACAGTAAGGCATTTAATAAAACATACTCCAAGCGATTTAAAATTGTCATACCCATGAAAACGTTGTTTAGTCCGTTTTATCCCGGAAAATTGATCTTTAAGGAAAATTATTTGTTATTATTCCTTTGGGAAGGGATCAAGAGCGGATGAAGATGTTGATTTTTTCTATTTTATTTACATATTTTAAGTACTTATAGTAAGTATTTGAGTAACGAAAAACGGGACAAACCCACCACAGATTCCCACCGTTGTGTCTCCTGTAAGGCCAAGCTTAACAACGACGAGTCGACGACCACAAATTGACAATAAGCTGTGAAGCTTATTGACGTTCTGGGGGAGTAACTACAGCAGTCTCGGAACTCAACGAATTTAATCAGAAAGATATTAAACGGAGTTGTTAACAAAAATAACTTTTTCTAATACCACAATTTTCACAAATTAAAATTGTCTTTTGTCACAGTATTTTTAATTTTACGCTCGATTTTACATCGGTAAATAATATACAACTGTCGTGATTGGCAAAAGGTCGCGGGGATCAATTTTATAAATAGCCTTGGATCCGGGGATTAGTAATTACTTAAATTTCGGAATGATTGCCGCCCGTTAGATTTGATTAAATGTATTACAAACTGAAAGCATAAAATAAAACAGTAGGTTTTGCCATAACTTTTGTTTGTAACATAACCATGTACCTGCACCTATAGGAACAATACGAACATAATATGTAACCACATATTATGTTCGTATTGTTCCTATAGGTACTTTAATAATAAATAATGGTAAAGTGTAGGGTTTCCGTATTTGCTACGCTTTGCTTGCTTGCAGATGATTGTAATGGTGCAATGTCATATTATAATAATCATATGAGTTCAATTAATTAGCTTCAAACTACAACTTAGAATCCATACATTTATTTCATTCATGGGTTAAAATAATGAATTAGCTATGTTAAAGTGTGCTTGTATCATCTTATAAAAAAAAACTGAAAGTTTTATTTAATATTACAACAATGTGAAAATAATGCAATTAGTAACTGAGCCATTTACTAGAGCTCTTAGGTTGCAAACTACGAAAAGTTGATGCTGAAATTTCATTGGATCTGACGGTACTCGACAACAATTTAATTGGTTACTCAGTTTTTAGATTAAAATTTCATAAAGTACTAATACCTAGGTTTTTCGTGTTAAAAAGGGTAGAGCAACAATGTAACACTTTGTTAAAATGTTGTTGAAATCAGGATATTTATTATTATTGTAAAAATTCTATAAAATTATTAAGTATAATGTATTTTAAAATATTCATGGAAAAACTCCTGAAATGTCTTGAAAGTCTAATTGGCAGATAATGGACGGATAAAAAACGCATTGTATGTAAATCTATATGGAGCCCAAAATGTAGGTTAAGAAAGGTGTAATGAGGTCAGGCGGTAACAAAATCGTATGTGAGTCGTGCACTTACTTTGGTTTCTCTCTTATATGAATTCCTGTATTTCTTTCATAGATAATCAAGTTTACTTACGTTTACTTAAGTAAGTAATAAGAAGATATAGCTTAAAAATTTTGAAATTGTTACATTGATCATGCTAATCTATTTTTTTATCACAAAGAATAAAACGGATTCAAAGTTGGATGAAGCAAGACTCAAATTGAATCAATGTTATCTCCAATAAAAACAATTTTCCATTTCAAAAACACGGACAAAAGGGAGAGTCCCTTGCTCAGTGAAACATTTAAATAAAAAAATAAACGTGAATGTAAACGAATTGTTATGATAAACATTATATTAAACTGTTCGTCTCCGAAAACGGCGGGCTTCCACTTCTCGCGTCGTCCTCAGCATTCACTCATTGTTATTTCAACCATTCATGAGAAAAATACGTCCCCGCATGCATAGATCGTAGAATCGTTGGATACGGCATACGCGTCGCCGACTTGTTACTGATTCCATTCGTTATTACGTCATCACTTGTCATAGAATACATAGAACATTGATCAGATGCGACAAAGTTCTGATTACTTGATTAGGTACCTACTTACTATTTTACTTCAGATATGCAAGCATGAATGGATCGATGGATAAAATTTCACATTACTAATCGATAAAACACGAATTGTATGCTACCTATGTACATACACGTATGTCCATCGCATTTTAATATCTACTTATATTATGTCGACATTGTGGTTTTTATCGAACAGAAATGTCACTTTTTTTTTAAACAAACCGACTTCAAAAATGAATTTGAATAATATATTATTTAATGTGCTAAGTACCTACTGTTCGAATTAAAAACGTGCAATGCGGACGCAAAAATCAAATGGTCTAATACATACCTACAATACTTAAAGAATTATCCTCTAACTCCTAACCGTTAAGGAGTTGTACCTTCCATCATCACCTCACCAACATGGGATGATGACTTATAAACGCAAATACATGAATAGCTTACGAAAACAAAAGTAGCGCGTTGTACGTGCCTATAAAATTTGAGGTTGCCCTCGATTTACCTGGGATCCTATCATCAGATCCTGACTTGGTAACCAAAATGGACCAAAATGGAAGTATGTACTTTCAAATAAAAAATTTTTTTTGAAAATCGGTCCACAACAGACGGAGTAATCGGCGGCCATACAAAATAAAATATACAATGAAATATAGGACCTCCTCCATTTATGAAGTCGGTTAAAAAAAATGATTAAATTTTGAATTAACAAAAAGGTGTAAGTATAGATTTCGTAGTCACCAGAACTTTGGCAATTCTATTTGATTTATATTCTTTGGCGGTCGGCCGGTTGCCCCGCCCCCTGTGAGTATCTTGCGTCGCGCTCAGCTGCGAGAGACGAGTGTTTTAAAATAAATCAAAATTAAATTGTTATGAAACACTTACGCATGAAAAGTGACACCTTTATCCTTATTTGTGTTTCGGCTTGTGTTTTTACACTTTCAAAAGGAACACGAAGGCATTTTTACGTGATAATTTCTAAAAATAAACTACGTTAGCTCCGCGCCCGTTCACGGCAAGGGCGTGTTTCGTACTGAGGCAAGAGTTGTGCGTGCACCTCTTTGAGTAATAACATGATAGGATGTACTCTTTGTATGGACGGGCCTATCCTATGTTTATATCTATGCCCGCATGTACAATACTGCCATTCACAATGTTTAGGTACTTTGGTGTGGTATGGTAACATCATACATTTCGAACAAATAAAATCGGTGACAAATTGTATCGTATGTACAAGCTCTTGTTTCACAATTTCAATAACAATGTGTGATGTAAGGATAAATTTGTATTCAAATGCAGTTGAATTTTTATTTTTCATGCTATATGTTATAACCCGATTGTTACTGGAAGTAAAATGCGAAAGTTTCCATTTTGGGTAAATATGATTTGTGTGAGTAATAAATATTTGAAGGAAAAATTGGTATAAAGTAAATACAGCTTTTATTCACGGACAATATTGTCATTATTTTTTTATTATGTTGACTTGTATTTAATTATTCAGAGGTTGTTAACAATATAATTTGTGGAACAGCAGTAAAACATATTTGGGAACAACAAATCACAATGTTTGAACAATATGAAAAGTCAAATTAGAGACGCGTCGTAATTTGTTTTTTTGGTGGAAATTCACTTTTCATTTTAAAAATGAATGTTTTCATTTTCTTGATTAATTACTTTATTTCAGATAACGATAAAATTAATCTAAAATAAAAACTTTTTAGTTTAAAATAATCAAATACTTTGAGCACCTCTTGAAGAAAAAACTTGAGCTCTCCTTGACCTCAAGTTCAAACTTTAAAATGTCACCTTTAATTTCATACAAAACTTTTAAGTAAATTACATAGCGAATTCGCGATGCTGGAACTTGAAAGCAAAGTTGAGTCAAGTTGAGCCGTTATATTTGTTGAAATGCTGTCTGGTTACACTATAATGGATTTTTAAAAGAATATAATTGTATAGGAATGTGGAATGAAAGAGGCTGTTTTAACACTTGGTGATCAGTTTCAGTTGGTCTGTCATATAAATTGACAGTTGTTGTAACATTTTGACGTTTTTATCCAGTGATTTGTTATTTACTATAGATTCGTAATGTTTGACACATACCCGCAGCCACGTCGACTGAGGCCACAGTCTTAGTTGAATTTCTTCCGACTTAGTCGTAGTGTAGTTTGACGTTCAGTGAATGCGTATCTCACAATAATATCACAAAAATGGTTAAATGCACTGTTAAAACATGTATGTCGTGATCCCAAACTAATAACAAAGCAAGTGGTATCACTTTTCACAAATAAGAATGCTTAATTATGTTAAAATTATACCGAAATAGTATTAAAATCGAAATTAATATATTACGCATTGTTTTTGCCAACAGTGTTGCCAGTAAAAACGATTTTAAGTTTCCCAAATGTTGGGAGTTTAGTCAATGACGAACTCATACGCCTTTAAGTATCATTAGTAACACAGTAGAAGTAAACCTACAACCAGGCTCAAACTAGAATTAATTATTTACTTAGAATTGATTGATACTAAAATCAATCGCTAGTGCTACGCACGTCAAGACAAGAAAAAACAAATCATTTTGCTCTTTTTGATATGGCTTTTAACTGACATTTGACATAATGATATTATTACTATGACAGTGAAGTAACAATTTCATCTTTTTCATTGTGGTAACGGTGTTTAATTTAAATTGTTTCTGCAATTATCAAATGTTCGATTGAGTACAATGTTTTTTTGTTTTATGTTGTATTTTATTCAAATTATTTAAATTTATTATTTTATTTTATTTAAATTTCATTTTCATTTCTTAACAATAAAAAAAATCTACTGAAGACTTGGCTGTATGGGCATAGTTCCCTTTGCCTACCCAGAATGGGTGAAGAAAACAAAAAAAAAATCTCTGCTAAAAGTTAGTAGTAGCACAGAATAGATAATAGTAGTAGGTCTGCATCGGTTAGATTCATCAATGACAAAAAAATGGAAACTTCTCCATTCCGCCATAATTCATTCTTGAAATATAATATGTATGTACCAATATTTACGCATCTATATATTTATTTCTTCCTATCTTTAATTCTTCTGTCACCTAAGAAACAATAATATGGTATAAAAACTTTTTTTTATTTTAAAAAAAGACTCATATAACATTCATTCAATGGGAAAATTATTCATGAGTTGGCAACTCTGACCATTTTTCTGGGAGTAATGCTTTTGTCTCATTTTGACATAATTAGTTTGACTCTAGAAAAAAAGAGACAAACATATTTTACTTTGGCATATGCTCGGAATATGTATCGGTTTCAAAGCTACGTCTTTAACACTCTGAAGTGGTTGCGGCTTTTTACGAATGCTTTGTATGGCGTTACTTCTCTTGTCTTAGAAGAATATATAAAACCTCATTGTTTTTATCTAACAAATATAGCCGTTCGTAAATTTATAGTGAAATAGGCGTTAAGAACCTTTTTATGGTCATGCAGATATGCAAACCCGGGCCAAAACCGCATACGTACCGCACCGCACGCAATTCATTCACCCAATTCATTTCATACATGTGTTTCATACGGTTGTCATGTTGTCATGCGGGCCGTATACACGCGCCACCGTGTATTAAGGGGTCAGTTTATGCTACATAATTTCGGTCACCTATGAACAAAAGTAAAACGTAAGATCAGAAGAATCACTGAAGTGTGGTGTGCCCAGAGTAATAGGCGTGACGAAAGATTTTGAAAACCTCTTCCGTAATGTGGGTACACACTTACTATTTATGAAAAAAACTTTATTTCGGTAATAAACTTTAGTTTATAAATAAATAAATAAAAATAAAATAAAATAAAAATAAAATGTTTTTATTTCAGATAACACAGATCCATAGATGTTAGTACAGCTTAGTCTAGATTTGTTAGTAATAGGTACACTCATGTTTAAAAAAAAAAAAAATAATAATAAAAAATATAAAATAAAAGTATAATAAAGATAAAACCGAGAGTGATCAAATCGGATCATGCGTTTCGCAGATCACCCTCCTCACAAAACAGGCCCACAGCGGGGAAGAAAATCTATTTGCCAACGTTTCCAGGATGCCGTTAGGACTGCTCCGTATTCTGAAAATTAGCGACGATATTTTTTTGCGCAAACATGCCGCAAAGCCATCTGTCTGATATTCAGCAAACATAGCTGATGTTTAACAAAGTTTAAAACCATTTTTCAAATCATTTTCAAATAGTGCGCCAAAACAGCGGCAGGTGTCATGGCGTCAGCTCTGACGTCACGTCTTGGTAAAAATGTCATTGTGTCTTTGGCGTAACGAAGAAGTTGTAGTAATGTTTACCGAGACGTGACGTCAGAGCCGACGCCATGACACCTGCTAGTGTTTCAATCAAAATGGCCGATTGAGGTATTTTAATGTTTTATTTTATTGAAAATCTTAATAATCTGATTTTTTTAAACAAAACTAAAGCAGTGGTTTTTTTATTTTTTATTTGAATATTCACTTACAAACATTAAATTGACGATTTTTTGATACTGTCGTCATGCCTATTAGACCTTTTTCATTTCACGTGGCCTGAGAAAAAAGACATATTATGAATGCCAGATGGTTACAAATTCTGATAAATGGCTTACATAAAGCCGAGAACTTAAATATCACAAGTGCCACGTGCTTGCTGGTATAGTTTGATGATAAAAAAACTGGGAAAATACATGTCGGGCCATGCACAATGTAGGGCCGTATTTATGGGTAATTCAGCGACTGACACCACGAAGGATTGGAACCATGGTGTCAATCGCGGAAGGACTCTTTTTGAATTGACTGATTGACACCATGGTGTCAATAGAGTAACATATAATTGGGACGTAGTCGATTGATGCTGTGCTTTGCTTGTCTTCAGTTGAATCCAATACATTTGTAAGTTTTCATCTTTAGCGGGTTGTTGAGGTAGTACCTATGGTCAACTGGGAGTGTCCGATAAATAAAATAGTTCGACTTACGGTTGATATTGTATATTATCCACATTCACTCCCAACACATACATATACACACACTAGATGTTTAGAAGGAGAAGGAATTCACAAGCACAGAAGAAAGTACAGCACAGAGAAGAAAGTCTTAGCAACATAAACAGAACTAATGCTAGGTATAAATGCGCAAGCGGCATGAGTAAATCGCGTTAGCAAGCGAGGTAGTGTATTCGGTGCAGTGGCGAGAGACCGACTGATGCAGTGCGCTTGCACCAAGAAACTTTATTTTATAAGTTCGTCGGCTATAACTCGGTATCTAGTAAAGCCTACTAAACCGTTATAGTTTTCATTGAAGGTTCAGCATATGGACTACTACCTTGAATTTTTTCAAATTTATAAACAAAAGACTTTCGGAGATAGAGGGGGTGGGGGACCACTGTGCAAATCGAAACTTTACACGATAAATGTAAATAATTCCGAAACGGATCATTGTATCGGAAAAAATTCATTCTTACTTCACATGTGGAGAGGCACCCGATAAAAAAATATTTTTCAAAATTTTGTTTCACCAATTTGTTAGTATTGTTATTATGCGTATACACACAGATCTGGTCGTAGGAACGTGGGCAGACAACCGATGCGGTGGTCCGATGACATCGCTAATGTCGCGGGGAATTTATGGATGAGGAAAGCTCAAGACCGTAAAGACTGGCGTGCAATGCAAGAGGCCTACACTCAGCATTGGGTGGCAACAACAGGCTGAAGAAGAGTATACACACCAAATTAGGTACAGCTTTCCAGTATTAAGCGTCTAGGCGCTAGACCGCGGACAGACAGACAGACGGACATGGCGAAACTATAAGGGTTCCTTGTAGTTTACTACGGAACCCCAAAAATTTACTACGGAATATCAGTTACATGTTTTTGATTACTTAAAAAAAAAAAAAAAAAAGAATAGTCCGATTTGTTATTGTTTTTTTTTTGTGAAATTTTATTTTTTTTAGTCTGCCATATAAACAATATGCCGATATTATTACTAGCCTAGTGATTCATAAAAAGTGACTGTTAGTGGTGGTTAAATAATCTATATTAAGTATTCCCCGTTTGGGCCCATTCCAGGAGTGGACTTCTTGTGGCTGAGATGATCAAGTATTCCCCGGGACGTCAAGCAGGTTATTGTCAATCTGTTGTCGTTAATCGGGAGTATGCGGGAAATATAGCAATAGGAGGGTGTGGTGGGCCAGTCATGATACTCAACTATCCCATATATTTTAATATTTATCCTAAATTGAACCCAAGGGGAAGTTCGAGAAACTTGCGGGTCTTTAGATTTTGTCCACTGCCTCGGGGAATTGCAAGCTTGACACATATGTCTTCAAAAGAGTCCATGTTCAAAAAGTGGCGAAAGTCTAGTAAACAGTTTCACATTTATAGTATTAAGAAGGGTCTGACTCATGTCACCCTTTTTTAGGAACGCTCAATATCCGAATGAGAATCGTATAGGATGAATGATCACGCTATTTTTTCAATAAAGACGGGCGCGTACATCACTGTGAACGTCTACGGTTATATCTTTTACTGACAATCAAGACTCAAATGGAAACGAAATAAAGAATGATGGCTTGTCTCAGTGGAAGAGTCGCAATGAGAATGAAAAATTATTATATGTGCTCAGGAAACGACAATCTTTAGCAGATTCTGTAATCGACGATAATGAAAATGTGATTTTTTAATGACATAATTGTCTCTGTTTTGTAGAAACCTAATATAAAACTTGCATAATACCACTTCAAAAATATGAATTTTAGCTAAAAGCGGTCATTACTTTAATGCTTTACAGAATTTTCCAAAGAAACGCAAGAACATTGTTTTGGAAAATTCTATGGTTGGAAATTTGGTGGAAGTTCTAATTGACGAAAGACACATTTTTTCCGTATTCTTAATAGATTTGTCAACTAACGAACAAAAATGTAAAAAAATATTTGAAATTATAAGGGCTCGAAGATAATTAATTCACAAAATTAATGAGTACCTCAAAAAATTTAAGCGTACCATTTAAAAATGTCAACATTAATCTCCCAGTTGACGGCATAATCCAGAATGGTTGTAAAATGTCTTTATTACTATTGTGCGTTGCGCGGTTTATATCCACTTCACATTGGTTCGCGGTCGTCAAACATAACATTGCGATTTTCTTTCATTGTTACGAGAAGTTATCGAGGAGGAGAGATGTGCTCCGCGGGGCGCAGCGACACGAGCAACCCACTCGTCGGGAGGTCCGGGAGGGAACTAACGGCTCGACCACCCGGCCTCACTGACTCCCGGGAGTGCCCTGCCTCGCCCGTCGCGCCTTCAGCTGGATTTCATACGAATATTTCCATGTTTTGAAACGTGTAACTTTTTTGTTCAGTGAGTACGCAGAAGCGTGTGATTTAGTGGAATTTAAACACCCCGCTTTGACGGGCGCGATTTTTGACTAAATTAGAAGGGTGAAGAGAAGGGTCTTCATGTTTGGCATGTTTTAGCTATGCCTTCTATACTTTCAAGACAGCGTTTTCCTCACTCAAGTATTTACAGAGTGTTCTTTTAGGAGCCTCCAATTTGTTGATCGAACTCGTGATTGCGGAAAGGAACAAATAAATAGAAGACTGCTAAATTGGAAAAATAAATTAGAATTTGCAAAAGATGGGAACATTAGGTCTCATTATTATATGGCAGCCATTGAGTTGTAATATAATCTAACTAAACTTTATCTAGAATCTGCTGTTCCAAATTCACGGATTATTCTCCAACATAAATCTAGGAACAATATGCTACACGTATATCAAATACAAGGGGCTTACATGGTATTAGACAACCCTGCCAATAGATAATGATTTATTATAATGACTTCGGTTATGTATGTATCAGAATGTTAATTTACTTCGAATCGTATCGTTACGTAGTAAATTAAAATTATTTATATGGATACATGGGTTGACGAGCTCGATGGCCTCGTTTTGCATGTCAAAGTAGACAACCCTAGTCAATACTTACTTGGATGCTTATTATGCTGACCGTCACGGTTAACAGTCGCCAAGTCAGTGACCGTTAGGTAACTTGAAAACACTGACACCAGCTACCCGCAGTTGACACATTTTTTTTAATTTGATTCTTTTATATCACAATTTTTTTTTAATACCAAAGGTGGCAAACAAGCTTACGGTCCGCCTGATGGTGAGCGGTCACCGCAGCCTATGGACGCTTGCAACACCGGGAGCATCACTCGCGCGTTGCCGTCCCTGTAAAAATCTTTTAATGCCCTTTTTGAAGAACCCCATATTATAGTCTAAAGGAAAGACCTCGGCGGGGATCAATCAAGACAATGTTGGCAAACAAGCACACGGCCCACCCGATGGTAAGCATCACCGTAGCCTATAGACGCTTGCAATACCAAGGATATCACTCACGCGTTGGCAACCTCCTAACCTCCAAGTGGAGCTCTGGAGGCCTGACTCACCGTAGGAACACAATATGGCCGATACCAATGCTATTTGGCTACGATCTTATGTGAGGTGGAGTCCTTTCCCAGACGGGCTGCTCCGATTTGAGCGGATTATCTGCTGTGCCCTCCTCTCTAAATGCGGGAAGTACACGAAAAAGAACGAAAAGATTTGGACACATAAATATGCGTCGCTTATAAATACTTCTCATAAGCAAAGCTAAACGTTACCACAGACGTTAATAAGAATTGGAACTTATGTACTTACTAATATTACAATTGATATAAAAATAAAATGTACAATAACGAATATTTTTCGGAAAGGATCATAATCCTCCAGTCACATCCACATCGGAAAGGTAATATTTTTTATTTATTACCAAAAGAGATAATATTTTATTACTACTTGAAATGCCTAAGGTACCATTATCCTCATGTTACAGATAAGCGTTTATAATGCTTATAACAAAAGTCAAAGAGGAAAATCGAGGAGATAATGGCTGGACGATTTTGATACCTGTTTGCCTGCTGACCAGTGACGGCGCTTATCGAAAAGTGTGGAGATGGAGCCAGAAGGAAAAGGTTTTACCTCGCATTGGGGATCAACACCTACACCATCAACATCATATAATTATCTGTTCTCGTCGTCTTATTGCTGAGCGAAGGTTTCGACATATGTACCTATCAAATCGATCCACCGCCGCATCCGGGTGTTTATGGAATATTTGTAAATATCAACGACATCTGGCAGTGGGAGCACAAACCTTCTTTCTGGCTTCACCCCTTGGCTACCATTCAGTCAAGAATTTTCTTCAATCACCTGCCATCGTTTCTTCAACTAAATGTATTTTGTTATAAAACTCTATTATTGTTAAAAATTCCACCTTTAAAATGACGAAAGATCTCAATGAATCGTCAGCTCTAACATTTGTTACCCGAGACTACAAAACACGAGAATGAAAAACCCCATTAAATTCTGTGGCTCTCGCATAATTGACAAACTAATGGCCTTTGTGAGTGCTAGCCTTTATAGGGTACATAAACTGTGTTTCAATGGACCGACCTCATGATGGGTTTTTTTAACGACTTATTTACATTGACCTAGAAAGTTTTTAGAAAAAAGTCATGAAAATTCTGTAAAAAAACTTCTTACACAATGGTACTTTAAAAAAAAACTGCATAGAAACAAGCCAGAATGGGTGAAATCGAAGCACGTGGGCTTTCCATTTTAAAATTCCCTAATTCTATTAAGTAAGTTTTAAAACACGTAAGTATTGTAAATCGTACATTAAATACATTAAACATGATGCGTGAAAAATAAAATATCCATTGTTTTCATCAACATTCGTTCGGTTTTGTAGTTTTGAATTTCTATTCACAAAATACAGAGCGGAAAGTGGTTTGATTGGATTACGCGATCCATATTCAGGCAAAAATTAAAACCACCTGCTAGGCTGCTGCTATATGATTTGACGTACATTTCTACATATTTGTGAACATTCCTGAATAAAATCAGAAACACATGAATGTGTCTATTACCAACATTTTTTGATAAAAATAACTAAGCATAAAGTATATGTGTCATAGTTATCTGACGGCTGTTGCAGCCTTATAAAAAAATTATAAAAATAAAAACTCATTTATTGCCATTACTAGGTGTGCCCGCGGCTTCGCCCGCGTGGAATTGGACTTGTGACTTTGTGACTAATTAAATCGTATAGACGGATTTAACAGTCTCCTACACCTGAAAAGGAACCCCCATGCAAAATTTGAGACTCCTGGCACGTAGTTTTTGAGATGTCGTGATGAATCAGTCAGTGATTTTCTCTTTTATATACTAACTTTGCATCCTCGTTTTACCGCCCTTACTGGATGATTTTTGGGAAAAATATTTTACTCATGTTTCATGCCTTTCAGCAAAGAACCTTCATGCTGAATTTCATTCGAATAACTTCAAAAACGGCTAGTTTCATACTAACTTTGCGCCCCGTTTAACCCCCTAAGGGATAATTTATGAAAAAAAAAATTTACTCGTGTTTCATGCCTTTCAGCAAAGAACCTTCATGCTGAATTTCATTCGAATAACTTCAAAAACGGCTAAGTTTCATACTAACTTTGCACCCCCGTTTAACCCCCTAACCTAAGGGATGATTTTTGAGAAAAATATTTTACTCGTGTTTCATGTCTTTCAATAAAGAACCTTCATGCTGAATTTCATTCGAATAACTTCAAAAACGGCTAAGTTTCATACTAACTTTGCGCCCCCGTTTAACCCCCTAAGGGATGATTTTTGAGAAAATATTTTACTCGTGTTTCATACCTTTCAATAAAGAACCTTCATGCTGAATTTCATTCGAATAACTAAAAAAACGGCAAAGTTTCATACTAAATTTGCACCCCCGTTTAACCCCCTAAGGGATGATTTTTGAGAAAAATATTTTACTCGTGTTTCATGCCTTTCAATAAAGAACCTTAATGCTGAATTTCATATAAATAACTTTAAAAACGGCAAAGTTTCATACTAACATTGCGCCCCCGTTTAACCCCATAGGGGATGTTTTTTGAGAAAAATATTTTACTCGTGTTTCATGCCTTTCAATAAAGAACCTTCATGCTGAATTTCATTCGAATAACTTCAAAAACGGCAAAATTTCATACTATCTTTGCACCCCCGTTTAACCCCCTAAGGGATGAATTTTGAAAAAAATATTTTCCTCATGTTTCATGCTTTTCAGTAAAGAACCTTCATGCTGAATTTCATTCGAATAACTTCAAAAACGGCAAAATTTCATACTATCTTTGCACCCCCGTTTTACCTCCTTAGGGGATGAATTTCCAAAAATCCTTTCTTAGTGAGCACCTACGCCCCAAAAGGACATGCAAAATTTGAGACTCCTGGCACTTGTAGTTTCGCAGATTTCGTGATGAATCAGTCAGTGATTTTCTCTTTTATATATATAGATAAGGTTAAGGCTGGTTTTAGAGTTGCGCTGATAGCCTGCTGACCATCGGTGCTGACAACAAAATGTATGAATCGTCGTTTCAAAACGCTTCCTAGAAGTCCATTCATTTTCGACTGTCAACGCCGATGGTCAGCGGGCTATCAGCGCAATTTTAAAACCAGCCTTAACCTTATAATCCCAATAAATGAGTTTTTATTTTTATTTATTTATAAGGCTGCAACAGTTTGTTCATAAAGATAACGTAGTTTAAATATGACAGCAGCATAACAATACCGTAACTTTTGAATAACGCAATAAAAATATTACCATAGAAAATCAATGCATACAAGTTGCGCTGTCTTGGCAGTTATTTACTGAGTCCACAGACAATACTAAATTACCGGAGCTTTCTCGAAGAATAATAGCAACATAAATAAGCCCGATCTCCTTACAGACAATTTGAATGAGATAGTCGATAAAATCCCTGTAGAAAACTATATAGTGAACAAATTGTGGCACAGCTATCCTTGTTAGCTCGCCAACGATCTGTGCTGGCTTCATGTCATGAATATTTTATCATATGACCCTTAGTTATCGGAGACCTTACAGGTCCGACGCCAAGGAGAGCTTTTAAACTAATTCTGAAAACGTTTCAGTAGTTAAAATTTGTCTAATTCTTGTTAAATGAAGATGTAAGTAACACTTTGTAGTTTTGAATTATTCATATTTTATTCTAAGTAAGTTTAAAAACAATTTGGCCATCTTTTGCACCAGAAACGACTCAGAAATCAATGAAACATGCGTATTTTGGAATAAGTAAATCAGATTTATATAAGTTGTGGAACGACTCAAAGTTTGGGACACTCATTTTAGTATTCAACTTTGTGAGAGAAATTCAATTTACAATTTAATTTAAGTATTCTATTTACGGGATTAATTCCAAATCTAATTGCATTTAAATTAAAATTATGTCAGGATTTTGGAAAATTTGGTTAAAAAGTAAATTACAAAAGCACATATCTTTCATCTCATAACGGTTTTACATTTCGTGCATTGTTGAAAGGCAGGAAAGGAATTCATGCAGAAGGGGGAGGGAGGTCCAGCAGTGTGAGGTCGGGCATGATTTGGGACAATAAAGTTTACACACAAGGTCACTTTTAATATACTTACTTACAAAATTTAACTAGTTTGTTTCAATCGGATCATATCTCCGAATATCAACTGCCAAGGATTGCTGGGGATGACATAATTACATTCATACTTACCAAAATATCCATTTCATAGGCCGTAATTTAATTCAAAATTATCTTAAGTGTATGGCCACGCTTATATCTCACTGTTCATAATAAAAATGTCATTATTATCGCGCCCGAAAAATCTTTTTCGAAACATTTAATTTTTTTGATCTTTCAAGATAAAATGAAAGTAATTTTTTCAACATAATTATTATCAAAATAAGATTTAGAGGTGTCAAGAAACACCTTATGGATGAACATTATTTTATTTATAGCCTCAGGGATATACTCGTAAAAGGTCTGTAATCAGCTTAGAAATGGTTCTTATTTTATTGCTACGAATTTCGATCATAAAAAACTGAATGTTCAGGTTGACAGCTCTTACAACAATTGGTACTGAAAGGGTATCAAAAGTGATATCAAACTTCTAATTAGTAGCTTTTACCTAACTACAATAACTAGTGTTGTTGTTTGCGTTGTTTAATTATTTTTTTAAAATTTTTATCGATAAGTTTTCACATTTGAGGTCGGCGCCGCGCTGTGGTGTCTTCATTTTCCATTCTCCCCGCGCCGCGCCGCCACATTCTATCAGTTGTCACTTCGATGGTTACCCTTCTTAAGTACCTATCTTCTTTCACACAATCCACCCCTGTTTTCGATTTCCCCTATTTTTTCTTTATGTTTTTACACGAAGATTATTTTGGATATTTTTGCCACGAACAACGATGTCTTTGATCCGAAATCGATAAATTATTATGATGGATATGAGCACGATTAAAAGTTGAATTTCAATGAAACAATTTGATACGTTTCAGTAAAATCAATAAAGGCTGTGTTTGGATGGAGTTATATACACGATATAAAAGTTATATCGGGAGTTTTACAGTATATTATTGGGCACGGAAGACAAAAGGTATTGTGTAATTTTGAGTTATTGATTGACGTACAGCCAAAGGAAGTGTTATATCTATAGCAGCCATTACACGATCAATCCAGGTAGAAGTATGACATCGTTAATCGCGAAACTGCAAGAAGATATCCTAGAGGTAGGATCATAGACGTTCGGTTTAAAGAATTTTTATTTCTCATAAGACATTGGACAAATGACTTACATGAAATAATTACGTTAATGTTGAGATCAGAGGAATTTTGGATGTATGGATCAAATTTTAAGGGTTTTTTTTAAATAGGAGGATGATGGAGACGAAAGTCTGATAGAATAAAATCTTTCACTATATACTTCTTTTATTATGGTACAAATCCTAAGAAATAGAGTCGTTGCCCTAAAATGTCCCAGAATCACTGAACCTACACTTGAGTGTTAGTTACGGTTCGTGCGACATGATAATGAATGCCCCGATTTTGAGATCCACAGGTTAACTGCTTCACTTGTCATTCAAAATGAAACCATGTAGGTATTTGATTGATCAGGTGCTATGAATCGATATACATAGTTACGTTACTGTAAATATAATATCTGTGGTTACGTTAAAAACTTGCAAATCAAATAAATTAATATTGCTGGGAAAAAAAGTGACGATTCGAAAGTGCTTGTAATATGCCTATTTGAATAAAAATATTTTAGATTTTGATTTGATTTGATTTGCTGTTTAAAAAAAATAACTATGTAAGTATATCTTTTTACTAAATACATACGACACTTATTATTAAATATTTCATTGTCTGCCTGTAAGTTTGTTCGGATAGTTACTAAAACAGCTTGAACTATTTTGGATAGCTGATACTTTAAGGCAGTAATTTAAGCTCCTTTTATTTAAGCAAGTCCCAAGGGAAAGGATTAAAAGGGATTGCACACGCAAAGTCACGGGAATACGCTAAACAAAATATGCTATGATCATTGATGATGATAAATTTATTATTTACTAAGATATCAAAGATAAACAATAAGTCAAAGTACCATCACATTAAATGTCTGACATTTCTCGATTCCGTGATAAATATTATATCGCGAACGGAGGCTGTCAATTCAATTTTATCTGTAATAGAACTCGAAATGGAGACCGGGGCTCCTGGGTGATGACGGACACAAAAACAAAATTACGTAAGCCTCCCATCAGCAATCAAATCACGTTCTTTCCAATACAATCAATGTATTAAAATATTTAAGTATTAAACGAAGAATAATGTAAATTTCGACGATCAACTTGTGATTTGGTATAAGTATCTGGTTCTAATAATCTAGCCGTTATACTTTTTTTTAACTAGTAAACTCGCCCCGGTTTTCACAAGGTTCTTTAATGTCGTCAAATCTTGGGTTAATTGCACAGATATTCAAGTAATTTTACGATAAAAAGTAACTTTTTGTCCTTCCATGAGTACTATCCGCATAACAAGTTTCATGTAAATCGGTTTAGCGGTATATTTATAAACATACACAGTTTTCCATTACATATAGGTATAAGTAATATATTATAAAGAAAAAATAATATTTAAAATGTCTAACGCTAAAGAGTTTGTTTTATTTTAGTGTTAGCTCTACACGTTCGCACGGAGTTAAAAGACAAGGAAAAGTGAAGTACGTAGAACGGAGAGTTTCGTCCACACTTGTTTTCGGTCAACTTCGGTAAAGTGTAGAACGAGTATAGGAACAAAAAAGAAATTGGTTCGAATTGAATAAAAAATAACGTTGTTTTGTTGCCCATTTATTGAGTAAGGCTATTGACAACATTACGCTACGGAGACGAAGTTGACTAATTTCGCAATAGAATTTCAAAAGCATTTGAGTAAGTATTTTTAAAACGATTAGTAGGCCCATTATTCAAATTCTCCTATTCATTAAACTGTGAAAAGGTTCATTGATCCGAAATAATGATTTTTAGAATTTCTTTGAAAACTTTTTTGCCAGTAAAAGTAAATAATGCCTGACTGTCTGATCTTTTTACTTTTTATATTACACAGTACATACACAATGTACCTACAATAGATAACAGTAATCATATCCTTTGACAATAAGCAGAATCCAATAATCGACAATAATCGTTCAAACGCATATTTTAGAGGAAAAGTATTGAAATTTTCAATCGTTCATTTAAGAAAAAACACAAAATGTTATCCCGTAGGAAGGAGAGAGAGAATATTAGACTCATACAAACAATCGCTGAAGAAATATTTTCTTTGCTATTAAAAACCGAGCTCTAGTTTAATGTATTCGCAAAGAAAATCAAACACATAGTCTGTGTGCATTACAGTTCCATTAAATCCGAACTAAGTCTCAATTTATTTTATTTCATTATAGTCTGGTAGTAGCTCGGGGCAACATTATTGGAAAATAGAGCGTAGAGCACATTAATTTGGATTACCGAAGCTTACACACAGGGGGATCTTGGGTTTTGTTTAAATAAAACTACTGACTAGCATTTCGACTAGTTTAGCTCAATTGGTATAAAGCTGACTGTGTTCACATGATTTTGACTTAGTATCAAATCGGTGCAATAAAAAATTATATAATTTGTTGCCATGCAACATAAGGCACTTGCCTCTACGAGCGTTTAAGCATCAATTGTTTGTTCTGCTCTGTGAGCACTGTGCCTACAGCATTGATGAATTTAAAAAATTGAAACATAATGTATAAATTATCTAATTAATCAATTTTATTATTTTTATTAAAATTCTAATTATTTTTTGATGATTCAATGTTATATGTATTTTAGTTTCAGTTTAATATAATTTATAATAATAATATTAAGCCAATAATAAAATTGCTTTGCATGCTTTCGTAAAGCTAAATGTGAGCGCATAATATAATGATATGTATAGTAATAACCTGTTTTACCACATTTACTGCGAATAAATGAATTTGATTTGATAATTTGATTTGCAAAAGTAAGTCGCCTACTACGTAGCAACTCTATTGTCTATTTCTCAACTCGTCTATCATTTTGCAAGTTTGTAAATGATGCATTCAATTGCGAAGAAACGTTATAGGATTTTGAAAAATCTCTGTTTTAATTTTATCCTATCGAGAATCACGTGATACGTCATTTATGTTATTCTATCCGGAACAATTAGAACTGTTTAGTAACCTTTGCACTACCCGTTTTCACCACACCGCGTGAATTTTGCTGTTGGCAAATCCAAAGTTGGCAAACAAAATTGGAATTTTTTCTCATAATTAAGGCTAACCTTTGTAATAAAAAATTTGGTTATTACGTAGTAGATATCTTTTTTTGTAACTAACTGTTATTTTTAATCGACAAAAAAGGAAGCTATATTATTTATTCATAATATTGAAAAATATATAATTAGCTACCCTATTATGTAAGTTACTTTCACTAAACCTTTAATGAAAGCAGGTAGCGGATTATCTTTCGTAAAGCAATATTAAAATTGAGCCTCGTTTGCGGAGTTTGTTTTCTTATTAATTTAAAATCAATACCGAACCGTACCGTTACCCATCTTCCTGAAAAGTTTTTTACTTGCTTCGCAGTTGAAAAATACAGCACTTAAGTTGAATAGGTTCACAATTACCTCCATTATACGAGTAAATAATATATTTTTTAAGAAGATGAGTATTATATGTAAAAATAAAGTGCTGTATAATTCCGACTTTAAAAAAAACTTATTTTGCCAAACAAGTTGACTTCACCCCACCTGATGTAGTGGAGACCAGAAGAAACCGTAGTCTGGAGACCTTACTCACCGTATGAACACAACATGGCCGGGACCAATGCCAATGCTATTTGGCTACTATCTTCTGTAAGGTGGAGGTCCTTCCCCAACGAGACGGGCTGTTCCGATTTGAGCGGATTATCCGCTGTGCCCTACCTCTCTTGAAAAACTGTTTTTAAGTTTAAATAATTCGTGTATATGTATACGTCTAAACCTTATTATACACATCAATAATGATTATACATATCAAGCAACAAATATTAAACAATTCATCTTAAAAAGTTTAATTTGACGTTAGCTGTACATACTCGTAAAAGCTGGAATGCAAGTAAGTATTAATAATTTAATATGGCTCGACGAGACTCCTTCTCAAGGCATAGTTTCCAGCCTTTGAGTTTCAACATTTGCTAGTCAAAGTCAATTATTGGCCATTATCACGGTTCTACTCTACATCAATTACCAAGTCTCAGTAACTTACATCTACTTTGAAGTAAGTACAAAGATTTTGCATTTCCAGTGAGAATGCAAAGGAAAGATGAGAGTTGAGTAGAAATTTTTGCTGAAACTATTTGTACATTACACTTTAATAAAATACTATTTTTACAATTTCGTATGGTTCGAATAATCATAATTTGGCGATTAGTAAATATTGACATATTATGTAAAACACAAATCCAATTCTTTAAATATTTAATGACGTATTTGAGCTTTATAGGCTTAATAAATCTGAACATGGAGTGACAACATTGTTTACTAAATCAAAAATCCATTCCCGAGCGAAGTACCGAAATATCGTTCAGAATAATCACAGCAAATATTCTTTCTAAAATACACTCGAAAGTTTGATGACGCTTTTATTGCGCCATAAACGTATTTGCAAAGTAATTTATAAACAGTAAAGGCAAATTGTTTTTATTTGATTTATGTATTTTAACAGATTGTTCAGAAAATCGATTTTGCATTACATCACCTTTTTTTATGACAAACGAGCAAGCGATTCAAGGAAGAGAATAGTAGACCTTCTTTGTGACCCCCCCCCCCCCTCGGAGGGGTAAGGGCTTTTTTAGTTTATCTCCCAACTAGTCCAAGGTCAAAGTTTCTGCTTTTGACTTTTCCATCGATATACCCCTTGTGAACACTCATTGACTGCACTATATATAGGCAGAAAAGAAGAGGAAAAAAGTTCGGACTGCTTGACGCTGATATTCCGTGAAAGAGGTGGAACTTCCCCATTATCCATTGGAAATTTGATGTAAAATAATAACAACAGTATTTTTCTATCAGAGTATAATAAACTATTAGCAACACCTTTGCTCATATCCACCCATAACTTTAGGTCTTTATAGAGAATGAGAAACGGTAAGCGTTCATTTAGATTACACTCAAACCATCTGGTGACAATGTGAAAATGTGCCTCACAAACATTGACAAATGTGGGTTAACAGAATATGTGTAATAAAGCTACATTATACAGTCAGAAATATGCGTTTTCCCAAGATAGGACCCACCCAGTAATAATATGTAAATTACGCATTTGTCAACTTCAATGTGAATATTAAATTGATGGAGACCTTCGAACAATTAGACATAAATGCGTTTGGTCCTCCTGTGCCTTTATAATCTTTGTAATAACACGTATCTTGTACTAAATAACCCAACCCGTAGAAGGTATTAACATTAGCATTAAATAGTCTATAACCTTTTTGAATAATCCTCTTTTCTTGCGGGTTTTAGAAGAAAATCTATGTTATGTAGTAGTTTCTGAGATTGGGTTACTCGAATAAACCCTAACGTGCGCCTACCGCATTGAGTTAAGGCTTATTAGGATAGGTACTTGAATTTGTAATGTGTCTGTGAAGGCTGACCTGCATGACTAGTGCCGCTAGAGATCACGCAGGATAGGTTCGTAAGTACCTGATATGCAGCTTCATAAGTAGGTACTAGAAAAAAACTTCAGCATTTACAATTTTCAAATTCTAACAATCATAATGATATATCTCTTATTTTTGAAACACATGTTTTCAATGAACTATGCATAGATTTTCTTCCGTTGTATTGGAAAACAAATACTTAAGTTTGTTTTGAATACGTACGAGTTATTCAAAACAGTTTATCTACAACCTTGGAGTTTCAACTTTCAGCACTTGAGTGGACTAAAATTGTTGTTCGGTGAAGTGGAGCCGTAAGGAAACCGCATACATACATACTCATATTTTAAGTAAACAAAAATATACCTAATGTAATAGATATCATGTGAGATACTGTCACACACCTGTCGGTATCTCAAATGAACTACATACAACTCAGCAAAATGTTTTTCGTAAGAAAATTGTAACGCCTACCATTCACTACACGAACCCGGACCCGACTCGCAACCCGGACCCGACCGCGGACCAATCCGGCGTTGTCCATACACTGCATGAACCCTCCGCCAACCCTCCACTCGTAGTGTGACTTTGGTGTACTCATTTCATATGCCGCCTGTACTATCTAAGCAAAAGTAGCTTTAATCGTCGTCGGAATAATGATTTTATTCGAGAAATGAAAAAAATAAATAAACGGTTTGTTATCGTCGAAAGACATTTTAATAAAAAAAAAACGTGGTTAAATACGAGCGCAGTCAAGTTCGACACTGACTGAGTCGCCGACCAATCTCTCCTTGCACACACACGCGCGAATTGGTCGGGTCTGGCGAGAGTCGACAGGCGCTCGCGGCTCGCAACCGCGGACCTGCGAGTCCGACGCCATCGCCAACCCATTTGACAGTCTGGCGAACCGGTTTGTCGCTTCCATACACAGGCGGATTAATCCGATGGCCGACCAATCCGCCGGACCAATCTGCGTGTGAATGGTAGGCTTAAGGGACAACTGATTTTATAGCTCTCACCATTAAGACGTGTTATGAGTGAGCCCATGTAGAACTAACATGAGTTATTTTGGTTAATTTCGAAATAACATTAAGATAAAGAAAAGATTTGTATTTTTGTGTGTAAGTTTGTAATGAATAAACTAAAAAACTACTGGAATGATTTCAAAAATTCTTTCATCGTTGGGAAGGTGCATTACCCCCGGGTAACATACTATAGGCTATATTATATTTAAAAAAAAAAAATAGGTATCCTTAGTAAAACCCGTGCGAAGCTGAGAAGGGCTGCTAGTAATTTATAAAAAAACCGGGCAAGTACGTGTCGGGCCACGCACAATGTAGGGTTCCGTATTGGCTAAGCATTTCTTGCTTGCAGATGAGTAAAATGCCATATTCTATGACATTTGTACGTTTTCGTCAAAGAAATTTTACTTCATAAGTTCATCGGCTAATACTCGGTAACTAGTAGTGCCTACTTAACCGTTATAGTTTTCCTTGTAGGTTCACTATATATGGCCTACTATCATGATTTTTTTCTAATTTCTAAACAAGACTTTCGGAGATAGAGGGGGGGGAGGGGGGACCACCGTGCAAAACGAAAATTGACACGTTAAATGTAAATAACTCACAAACGGATCGTTGTATCGGAAAATGATCTTCCCACGCCCTCAATGTTTTACGATACGCCATAACATGTTGTCGGTGTGAAAAAATATATTCATTTCCGCTTTACCTGTAGAGGCACCCAAAAAAATATATTTTAAATATTTTTTTTCTATCACTTTGTTAGCATTGTTAATATGAGTATAATACCATAGATATAATAAATACGATTCTACGATCTATGTATCATACATACCAAATTACAGCGTTCTAGCATCATGCGTCTAGGCGCTAGACCGCGGACGGACAGACGGACATGGCGAAACTATAACGGTTCCTTGTAGTTTACTACGGAACCCTAAAAAATATAAAATGTGTCACTCAAAAAAGTATCTAAAATATAGTTTCCTTTTACCCATGACGGCCGAAAGATGATTTCATTTGAATAAAAACTCCACACTATTCAATTCTCAATTTCCACAACAGCGACGTTGATTTGTTTCATCGAAATTACAAAAAATCACTGTTCAATTTGAATTTCGAACTGTTTTCTTATCTTGTTATTATTATCAGCATCAGCCCACGTTCACCCACTGCTGGGTATCTTTCCTTTTACTCGATCCTGTGCCAGTCTCATCCTGTGGTGTCCAAACAACGTCTGACCAACAAGCTGCTGGTCTGCCAGCCCTGACTTGGACAAAACTCCTGATCCGTCTACCGTCTACCCGTCTGGCCAAGTGTCCTGCCATCCCACTTCAGCCAGTTGACCCTCACAACAACATCCTCGACTTTCGACCTTATCCGACGCTTGGTATGCGGTCAACAAGAGATATGACTGGCAAGGAACGCTCTGGAACGCTCCATGGTTCTCTGATTTTTGATTTTAAATAACCTTTATACTATAATAATTTAATGTGAGATAAAGAAGTAATTAAACACGAAACATAATGACAGTATCTAGGAATGAAAAGAAACATGGTTACCCGAATGGGTATTTACAATGAACAACATTGTTGTTTATTCCGTCCCTTTGAGACCGACGAAACACAATGCAGTCGTGACTATGATTAAACTGCAGTTTCGTATTAAGAGCCGGGCTCATAGTGAATATAGACATTGTTGCAAGGAAACATTCAGAATTATCTATAAAATTTCTATTTTTTAATTTTCTCTTTACGTCTTTATATTTCTGTTCAATGGAACTTGAAAGGGCTTTTTTAAATATTTAATGTAGATACAATTTAACGAGAAAAAATTCAAAAAATATTGCCTATTTCATAATGTTCTTTTATCTCTCTGCCAAAATGATTATTCTGGACCACCGCGATTGTTCGACGGACCTTTGACTTGACTCGTAATGAGTACAAGGCTTTAACACAACAACCTCGCATTTCTGCAGATTCAAATGGCTCCTAAATGTTGAGAGATAAGCAAACGCTAATTAAATTAGCATAGAACCATTCTTCTGGTACACCGTTAACGTGTATTTTAATTATAAGATATTCATGTCAAAAAGCTAAATAAAACGTACACTCGGAGTGGTTTTAGATGACGTAAGTAGTTGATGAAGCTGTAAAAACCTACCTAGTCTTATTTTAGAATGATTCCTAATTCGTACTAGTCATGATAATCTTATTTAGAATATTTTAGATCTCAAACTAGAAAGCTGAATCTGTGAGAGGATATATACCGGACATTTCGAAATTCCTGTAAAACATAATACGAATCTAAAAAGATATACAAGTTAAAAACTTTTTCCATTATAATAAGTACATATATTTTTTTTAATATTATTTGCTCCTGATTTTGTTCTCGGTGTCGGCATTTTAGGTTTTCGTTAGTTAGAGATTCAATTTCAACTGAAAGCAAGTTGTTCGGGCTTTGTTCAATAATTTATTCAATACGAAGCGAATATTAGTGTCTCCATTAAAATCCAATCTCCTTTGTTTAAGCTTAAACAATTTAACAGAGTTTATCAACACAATATAGTATAATAACTTTTATAGCATCAGAAAACATACAGCTTTGCAAAATTATTTGATCTTGTTAAGAGTTTATGAACTTAACACCTGCGCCGCGCCGCTTGGGATAATATTAAATCCTACTTGTTTAATTACTTACAATGATTGTAATAGTCTTTTTTTATACTATAAAGTTGGCAAACAAGCATACGACCTGGCTGATGGTAAGCATCACCATAGCCTATATACGCTTGCAATACCGGGGGTATCACTCACGCGTTGCCAACCCTCCCAACCCCCTCAAGTAGAGCTCTGGAGACCTTACTCACCGTAAGAACACAACATGGCCGAGATCAATGGTATTTGGCTACGATCTTCTCTAAGGTGGAAGTCCTTCCCCAGACGGGCTGCTCCGATTTGAGCGGCTTATCAGCTGTGCCCTACCTCTTTTTTTGAATGGATATTTGTGTTACCTACTAGACCGGTGTAGTCAACACCATGCAGTTGCGGAAGCGGAAAGCTCTCATCACCACCGTTTAGAAATTACAGTGTCTGTTTAGGGGCGCACCAGAGGGAGAATCCTTTTTCTGCTTTTAGTAGAATATCTTTCCAAAATATGCATGAAATGACAAAAAATTGTAAAAAAAAAGACAATATAGAAAAGCAAAAAAAAAACGCTAAGGCATGTCGGAATACGCATGGAATACGAAACTGTGACGAATCTAAACCTAGCCATCCTACTTAACATGTTTAGATGTGTTAATACTTACAAATACTTTATTATTTAAAGAATTTTTGGTTTTTTAAACTGAAACTTTATTTTTTCAACGATTGAGACGTTGCGGTGTAACCGCCGCCGTAGCCGCTCATATTTTTATTACATTCCGCAGCTTTATTAAAAACTTTGTTATGAAGAAAGCGCTTGTGGACGTCTCTTTATTGAGCTCAGCTTTAATAAGAGGATTTTTTGGTTTTAATGAACTTCCGACTTTTTGTTACATAAAAATATGTCAATACAATCGACGTTGATATAAAATGAAGATAATGGATAATTTTGATGTGTAAAAATTATATTATACTTACATGTTATATTGACTTACTTTTAAATTTACAATGAATACAATATGTTTATTATATGTAGTGTAATAGAAAATGCAATGTAATATACAGTAATATTATTGATTGTCATAACCCACTTGTTATAAAATTGAAGGCAATATATAAATCTCGAAAGACTAAGTTCGTAAGCCTCCGAGAAACAAGTTATTGTGACATAAATCTCCTACGCGCCGTATGGTCTTAGTATGAAATCTGTTTAATAACTATGTAATTTATAGTGGAGCTTCACCGGGCATTACTTCCGGGTCAGAATACATGGTAATTGTGTCGCTGTAGACTATTGGCGTAGCGCCAGCGAACCCCCCGATATTGAAATCCACAGGTGACTGCTTCACATCCTATTCGATATAAATAAAACCTATATTTCGCTACAACCTGTTTATTATTAAGTAGGTCAAAGAATATTGGACGATGTTTTCCAATAATTGCGTTTGTGCCTAGATGAATACTCGTAAATACTCGTGCGTATTTTAGCGCTTTTCATTTTAACGGTGGCCAGGAGATTATCTGATTGGTGATGTTATATGTCAAAAAGTAAATACTGTGGTGGGCTTGCCCCTTCAAGCATTAAATATTTTGTTTCCATTGCTTCTATCCTATGGAAAAAAAATATTTTTAGCTGAAGGCTCCTCCAATCTGACACAAATTGGTTGGTATAATAACATTGTGTCACTGACGGTGAGTACTGTGACAGGAAATAAATGAATTGGTAAATTAAATTTCGTGAGGAAACATTAGTGAGTTTTGCTGTTTCGAAAAATTCATCCTTGTCTCCTGTATAAGGGATAACAATGGGCTACCACAAATACCAATATGTAAAGACAGATTAAAAGTTTAAGTAGTTAATTAAGCAGTTTATCTACAACATTACACCAACAACCATAACATAATAAAAAGTATTAAGTCATCGTCTGTTTGAAATGCACTAAACGTCACCATAAGCCTAAAGATCTATACTTATATTCCTGGTAGCATAACCTCGGAGTCCGCCGCCGTCAGCAAAATTATTCTCTGTAAAGTTGGCTTTAATCCAAATTATTAAAATTTTACAAACGTTCCATTTTTCGTCGTTGAAAAAAGTTCAAAGAATTTTTTCGACATATTTTAAAAGGATAAAAGTAAATTTTTTACTGTAACAATATTGCGCAGTTTTATTCTTTTAGATTTAAAACGCCATTTATTTTATCCAAGCCTTGTTGATGTAAAATTTTCAGAGTAAAATGATTAAATGATGTTATTTTCACGGCCCTATTCATTTTCACGGCCCTTTTCATATAAAAACTTCGTAAAACCAGCTAAGTGCATAATTAAGAGGGTGAACAGTAAGTATACCATCACTTTAAAGACTCGGAATCGGAATTAGAATATAATTTACATTTGCACTGCAGGTTATTCTCATAGTTAAGATAATAGACCTGCCGTTTACGACAATACGCTCGATACCATCAGTTAATTACAAAATCTTCGGAACAAAATATCTCCCATCTTTGTCTAACAATATAATTTCCAATAATTTGAACTAGGTTAATTTATTTAAACAAAGACCAAAGAGCGATATTGTGAACGCTAGTTTCCTTTCAATGTTTATTTTCATTATCTTACTCCAAACAACTTTGCACAATTGTGAGTTTGAGATAAGCTTTGTTATTTATGAATGATTATTGTTGGGTTCACTTTACTTCTTCCTAGCGTTATCTTATTTTCTAAACCAAGAGAAGACCAATCCTCAATTAAATATTTTCACCAATTCGTTATGCCCGTTTTCACCAACAATTTAAAAGTCTTCTAACAGCTTTCTCTATGTCCAAATTCTTGTTTTTGGTACGTGTATGACATAAAATTATCGATTTTTAATAACCGTATTTTAATCGATAATTTCATCATTAGGCCCGCCATTTCATTAGGTTTACCTATAGAAAATAATATAATATGTAATAAAAAATAGAAGGGAATGATGTGGTCATTCGCCGCTGAGATATATGCCATAAATAAATCCGTAAACTCGAATTTAGTGGTATATAACTTCAAAAAACCTCGGGAAAATTACTCGCCACAATAATTTACAATGCAAAAATTTTCTAGAGTTAGCGGAATTCATTAAAACGTGCTGATTAAGCATACGCTTGGAACTTTTCAACGAGTTTTGTGGTGGCTGGCGGTTTATATGGATGTTATTATTACAAGAGTAATATTTCGTTTCGGTGGTATCGCTTTTGTAAACATACTACACAATATAAATTAATAAAATTGATTATACCACTCATTTAAAGAAATTGTTTATCTTTTATAAGCTAAAAACACAATAATTAAATACTTAGCTAATAAATGTCTAACATTTTCGATTTTCTGCTCAAGTCAATATTTGGATTTCGTGAGATTGGAGTAATACTTCAACGAGATTCAATTTAAATGACGAAACAGTTGGTTAATAAGGGTTCATTCGATTTCTGTGTGTGAATTACTTCGGAGTGGTTAATAAATAATCTTCTAGTTATGTAAAACCTATAATAAAAGACTAGATACTCTTTCATCACTAATACGTCTTTTAATGGAAACGCAACGAATTTGGATGGAAGATTTCATTTGAATATTAACCGTATTTCTTTCTCATAGGAAAACGAACAACGAGATTTCGCGATTGATTGCTATTATCTATATAAATAAAAAATCAAGAATTTTGCTTATTGGCGTGTGACTTTTCTTCCGTTCCGTCATAGGGAAGGGATAATAAACGGGAGCTTCCAAATTCGCTGAAATTTCACAAACCTTTTTCCAATATCCGTGCCAAATTTACGAATCTCTGCTTTTAAGCAAGTTACCGTATCTTGCTGGTATAAATTACAGTGACAACGAGATAACTTCTTCGGTTTTGTTCCACGACGATGCCAAGTCTCCGATAAGGGGCCATCCATATATTATGTCACATCTTATAGAAGAGATAGGGGTCAACAAAGGAAGATATCGTGAAAGAAATAAAATTATTCGATTTGTATATCACAAGCAAAAACAATAGATTTTTTTTCAAATATGTGACAGCACTTTTACTATATGGAGGAGATTACGTAAATGTAACAAGAATAGGGGAAACAAAAAAGCCGTCGTAAAATTCTTGTGATGCAATTTATGAACGGTCTCTAGAATATTACCATGGTTTCTCTCAGTGTCAGACGCTTTTATTTGTAACAGTCGCCACCTCGTAAAACTAAAGTGTCTAAAACATTCAGCCCAGCCTGGACCGTAATTTACGAGCGAGGAATCACTCGTAAAATAAACACAAATAAAATTACCTTCACTGAGCACGTACTTGGTAACTCTTATGGTAAAATAATTAAGCATTAAAAATAAAAATTAATCAAATTCATTCATACTATCTTTACACTGTGCTGTTAGATTGATAACTTATTCGTGCAATCAAATTAGCATTGCTTATAAAAGTATGAAAAATTTAGAAGTTCTAACAAATAAAAAAAATAAGTAATTTAAATATTAGTCAATATATCGAAATAAAAATACAGTGCTATTATTAACTCATGATAAAAACTGATGAAGTCGAACTTCTTCAAGCGGAAAACTCGATAAAAAACGAAATTGGGAACGTTAAAAAGGAAATAGTGACGAAAAAACGAGAGAAAATCTTTTGCTTTCATGAAAGTTGACAGGCCCGGTGGTCGAGTGGCTAGCAATGGTCACTTTATCTCGAGGGCCGCGGGTTCGAATCCTGCGCAAGGCAAACATTTGTGTGCATGAACATGTCTGTTTGCCTTGGTCTAGGTGTTTTATATGTATAATAAGTATTTATTTACAAAAAAAAAGTATTTATATGTATTTATCAGCAATCTAGTACAAGCTTAGTTGCTGAGTTTGGGACTAGATGGCGTTGTGTGATTCGTCCAAGAATATTTATTTTATTTATTATTTAGTGTCATTGCATTAGTATGTTTATTTTTGACTAGAGAAATATTACAAAGAGATTTGACAAGGGGCGTGGTCCGTGTGGTTGTAAACATCCCATTTTTGTATGTATTAAAACGACACAAATTTTAACTATCATTCATTTCTGCGCTACCAAAGTCGTCGTGTAAAGCAATATATCACTTGGAAGAAAGTTTCCCTGGACCTCAAACTACAACCCGTTGATAAATCTTCTAAAATATCTAAACTTTCTCCCCTCGGTGAACAATGTTATTTATTGAGTGAAAAATCCCCATTCACCAAACATTTTTTATTCGTCATTTGGAAATAACAAACCCGACGGAAAGTCCCTATGTGACATACCGAGCTTGACGGGATTATCCACCCTTACAAATTCAATATACTTAAGCTGCCGTAACATACATAATATATTACTTCACAGGATAAAATGTAATAATAGGATTAGGATAGCCACACTGAAACCGCCACCCATTGGAACGGAAATCCCCGAGTGGAGCAGCGTGCCTATTCGCGCACGCTGCTGTAGAGCCGTGCCCAAATGAGATGGGTCCACGGACACCCGCCGGCGGGGTTGCGTATCACCAGTGCCCGCGACCCCGCCACGTGAAGGCGGAGAAGGTGGCAGACAGTCAGGTTTTAGTCGGTATCCCTCATTGGCTAGAGAGGCGAGCCCGACAGACCCCCGTCGCTTCTCCAAGTGGCGGGACATGCAGTAATGCATTTCATGACTTTAAACAAAAAAAAAACAAAAAGGGGATTAAACCACTCTACATTATACCATAGGAATTCTTACATCTAGAATACATTATTATTTTTAACGTAAATATTCACATAATAATATGCATAATGGAACGATGTTATGCAAAAAGGGTTCAACCCGCAAAATTATAATTACTTACTGTTAATTATTTCCGACGAGCCCTTTTCGTCAATGTGGGACAGGAACCGCTGCTTGAATACTTTCACACAACAGCATTTCTCCCCACGAGTTTTGACAACAAAGTATTTCGTTAAAATCATATTAATGAAAGGTTCCACTAGTTTTTGCTGGGTTCCTTTTTCAGAATAAACACTATTATTTTTGCCGACAATTCTAAATTAAGGCAGTTCATTTGCTCTAACAACAGAACATTTCGACGGTCTCTAGGCTACATTAGCTTAATACGTACCATAAAATTTGACTCTGTTTTCTTCACAAGATATTTTATTACATCGTTTTAGTCCTTTGACTTCAGAGCTGTAGTAAGAAATAAACACTATCCTCTCTTAATTAAAAAAAATACCTATTACCTATATAGAAAAAACTCAGACAAATAATTATGTTCATGCACACAAATAGGTATTGCCTGTTTATTATTTTTTTATTTATCGTAATAAGTACTTTGACACTGTCTGTTATTCTTTAATTTATTGTATATTTTTCATACAATAATTATATGTTGTAACGTCAAAGATTAAGTAAACATCAGCTGATAGGATTACCATAAAATATATACGCCACAGGCGATCCATCAAACCTTACCCACTTATCGCCGTCGGCGGTAATTCTATCCTATACACACTTACCGTTTGTTTTGGGCAGATATACACAGCTACACGTTGCTACTTAGCTAAACAATATATAAGGTCTTGTTCCCATTAGGCACAATGAGTGGTTTGTTTTCCTCTTAATTTAAATGCAGTGTCTATACAGCGCATACTGTAGTGCAGTACGCAGTTTCTCTTGCTGACTCGCAGTAAGCGGCTGTCGAAGCAAATAACAAATGATGCTCGCGGTCGCAACGACGCGGGTTAGCCGCTCACCCTGAACCTACATGTGGTACAAGATCTATACCATCGTTCATATGACATAGATATTCGCGTCGTGTGCGCCTCGCGTGTGAGTTCTATCATACAAAAGCTAAAATAGCCTCGCGCTCATGTAAACACGGCCTATCGCGAAAGACAAGTAAAATCAATCATTTTCTTGAAATAGCCTAGTCATATTACCTTGAAGTACCAATCACACTGCGGTCTATCGTAACATATATCATCTACAATGGATATTAGGGCGAATTCCTGATAGAGCAAAAAATGAATAGCAATAGAGTTCACTCATAAAATTTGATTTCGGTTCTCTTTTCTTATGTTTTGAGGTACGCGTTAAATAAATAAAAATACATATTATATTATACAAAAATATGTACTTAATCTATAATAATAAACATATACTTAATAATAAAAAATAATAAAAAAATGCATTTATTTCGGGTTACAAAACCCATATACAAAATGAAATTAAAGTTAATTATCCAATCATCATCAATTATGTATAGGTACTTAATCATAAAGCTTTAAAATGGAACAGTGGAAACAGGAATAATGGAATGCGGGTAAAACCGCTGATGTCCGCTAGTATGCTAATATATTCCAAGACAGTCGCCATGAAAAAGAGTTTAGGCACTTTAGAATTTCGATAAGCTTTCCAATAACGGGTTTGTATTTGACAAATTGAGTAAGTATAAAACACACGTAGAATATTAACCACTAAAAGCCATTTAATGAAAAGATATAGATGTAATAATCTATGTACATTACATTATAATAGCTTACAATAAATGAGAATTGTTTTATTTTAAAATATTATAATAAATCAATTGTAAGTAGGTACCTCATCTGGATGAATGGAGCTCTACCACTGTTCGATTCCGGCGACACTTCCTTCATCGCACAGTAAAAATTTGACACCATCTCCCGCCAGCGGTGTTTTCGAATAACTAACTTGGGATTACCTTCAAGAAGCGAGCATACATGCACTTGTTAGATACTTCCCTAGTATGTCAGGTTATTAAGATCATTAAAAGGAAATAAGTATCAAGAAAGTAAATTAAACAAAGTAGGTAATTAGTAAATTATATATTTTCAATTAAAACCAAAACTTGGGCAGATAATCAAAATGTTTATTAAATCAATTAACTACTTTATAAACTACCACCATTTCGGAAATAAACCAAAATGACCACCGGTAAAAGAAATGGCGAAAGAAAACCGGTTATGGCCTTTTTTTATCGATCAGGTATTTTAACACATCTTTTTCATACAAATACAAAATTACAATAATAATAAAAACAATTGGAACTTATCTTTAATGTCCGGCGGCCTCACAATAACTACCGCCTAACGTTCTACCATGTCCTTATATAACCTCGCTCCCCGCCAATCGCTACCTCCCCGCCAATCGTTACAACAAGTCAAAATAGCAACTCAGTTTACTTCTAATTATAAATTAATACTTCTAATTATAAATTAAATAAATCTATAATAAACGTAAAACAATTTTAACATAAATTGAACAAGGATTTAAAACAAATAAATAAATCGTTAACCAAGTTATTTTCAGAACGGAAGTACGACTTGTAACATTTAACAAGTCGAACCGGAAGTGCAGAGTATCATTTATTAATTTTATTACATCTTTAGCAATAACAATATGATTCAAGATGTAATAAAATTAATTACTTAATAATTATAACATTATCATTTGTTCTAATCCACCTGTGAATCGAAAGTGTCAAGTGGCATCTAGTCAACACACTAACATGGACAATATTACCATCCCAATACACTCAAAAGGCCGGCAGCGGCACAGAGATTCCCCCGATTTCTCTGTGCTCCATGGGTGGCGGTGATCGCATGCTTGTTTGCCAACCTCCTACAGAAAAAAAAACCTATTTTAAATTTTATTTTAAGATTATTTTATGAAAATATTTTGATAAAAAAACATTATAAGCGTATATATTTTAATATGAAGTAAAAATGCAAGTAATCCTGCTCTACATTTTTCCAATTTTCGTTAATCCTGATCTATAGAGTTATTTCCGCACTCTGTAAAGGATGTAAAATATTATGGTTATGTGTGTGAGCTTATCCAAGCTTGTGATAAAATTTTTGAATATACTAAAATGAAAAATAATGCGTGATAAAGATAAAATTGACTATTTTAACGCTGCTAGTAACAAAATCAGTTAAATCTCGTGTCAATTTTCTATTTCACTCGTTTTATATTTTGAGCAAGAGCTTGAGATTCAGATTAGATTTTATTTTATTTTATTACAAGAACCACTGATGTTTTGCGGCAATCTCTGTTCAAAATAAAGGTGGTTAAATTAAAAATAGTCAAATCCATTGGCAAGGTCAACAGCCAAATATGTGTTTTTCCAGATGCGAGCAATCCATACAAAAATATACCCAGCTAAAATGTGAACGGTACTGTGTAGAGTGATGTTATTTCAAAAGATGAGTTTCAATTCACAAACTCCACTTCTACGAGGATTACTGTATTACAGATATACAAATAAATAAAATTGAAATGTCGTGTTTGTTTGTCTTTTCAAAATAGTGTAATATTTAATATCGTAAATACTGACACGTTACCGACAGCAAGTTGTACGAACACATTTTAAATTTAATAAAAATAGAATTTGCTATATGTACTTATATTAAAAGCATACAGAATAAGAATTCAAATTGCGATTTTATTCAAGCGCAAGTTAACTGTTTGTACATTACTAGAAGTAAGTTTCATTTTCATAAGAGAGGAACAAAGAAAAAGCGCAGCCGAAGACGCGGGCATCCGTTAGTAAGCTATAACACAAATATTTGATATCCCAGCCTGTACTCTACACTATCTCGGAGCGTCCGTCCGACCGACGACAGTCGTGTGGAATTCTGGTAGGTACGGTCCAATGCCATTCCGTAGGGAATCAAGCGAAAACTATGCGGTGGATCGTCTCCCTCGGTCCATTGACTCTGAAATTACTTGTACTCGCCTTCGAATAAAACGAATTTACTCGAATCACAGACACATATAATGTAATTCAAAATTTACACTTCAATCTGCTCTTTTGCTAGATATCTTTTTATTTCAGTGCATTTTAAAAGAATAAGTTTTAAGTTTCTTGCCAGTTCTTTTTAGTACAGTCAGGTGCACGTCGAACTTTACACCTGCAGAACAATTTTGGCTCTTAAGACATAGAACTTAAGAACGGTAAAAGGTCCAATATGTAAAGGTCAATCTGCTCTTGACTTTACCAACACATTATATAGTTTTCGTTTGAAATAAAAGAAATATTTCATTAATTTATTATTTCATAATCCATTTTATTGACGAAAATGTTACAGTATTTTCAAACAATTAACATTTTTATTGATATGTTCCTGAAGAAAAGTTTCTCTTAAATTATGCGGAGATTAAGTATTATGACAGTTGCTTGTTTCTTTCTTTCTTTCTTTCTTTTCTTAATTAATGGCGTTTCTGTCGTGTCTTGACGACACATTGACAATTTCGCCAATGTCGAGTATTTAAATGAACACTTTTTATCAAAAAAGTACACTTTAAAAAAGCAACGTGGTACGGTGAGGATCCGAGGTCGCCATCTTGACGACCTTCGTTGACAAGGCGGCGATCTGTTTCTGTTACGATTCTTTAGTGACTTGAAATTATTATTCCAGAAATACCAGATAGA
Organism: Endotricha flammealis; assembly: GCA_905163395.2. Taxonomy (NCBI): domain Eukaryota; kingdom Metazoa; phylum Arthropoda; class Insecta; order Lepidoptera; family Pyralidae; genus Endotricha; species Endotricha flammealis. The sequence goes on along the minus strand of LR990861.1, from coordinate 10,545,857 downwards.
CTTTTATAGTTTACTTTATGGATTTGGCAATCGTCACGCATATAAATTATGAAAAAGTGGAAAGGTGAAGCGCAAGCCATAATTTTTGTCTTTATGTGGAAAAGAATTGGTACGATGCCAAATCAGTTTGGAAATTCAATTGTGAAAATGGGGATTTACGCAGGATGACAAAGCATGAATTTTACTTCACAGTTATAAATACATTTGTAACATAAACATGCCAAGTGTCGGTTATGTACACAAGGGTTTCCTACTGCTGTAGGATACATTATATTTGGAACGTTGTAAATATTTATTTGGTTATTCTCGTGTTGTGCTATTGTGTTTTTACTATTATTCTAATGCCGGCTCTACACGTTGGCCAACACATTGGCCAATGTTGTGGCCAATGTTGTGGTGTTATGTGGTGTCAATATGTTTGTGACGACGTCCACACGTTGGAAGGTCGTTCAGTTTGATTTGGTTCGGGCCAATGTGCGGACGATATTAATAATGAGGCGAGGAATAATATTGAGGCGCTGACGGCTGCTGCGATTTATTTATTTTCAGCATACCTACTACGTTACTACGTAATAAAATAGACATGGAAAAAAAGAAGGTGGTTGATGTTGTCAATACATCGAAACAAAACATGGTACCTACCTAACTAAATTAATATTATTATATTGTTTGTTTTTGCTCGTTGCAAATGAAACACGCGGCCAACGTGTGGACGCGGTGGCCAATAACTCGGCCACAACCAAAGCCAACTCCTTTGATCTGTGTGAAAAAACCGACGCCACACGTATTTCGCGCCAACTTGTGGGCCAGCACGTACCATCACTCCAATACCTACCAAACCCCCCTCTACACGATGGCAGTGGCCAACGTGTAGAGCCGGCATAATATTCATCACTAAATTGTGAGTAATTTATTTTCGTTTGTATTATGGTGATGATTTCTATTCTAGCATAAATAGTCAGAAAGTATAAATATAAAAAAAGTATAAAAGTATAAAATAATTTTCTTACCATCTTATGATAATAAGTACTTAATAATAAAATTATCAACGCAAAGTAAAAATTTATTTATTTATTTATTTCCAACTTCTACAAGTATTACAGTATGGCACCAATGCACTTGTGAAGACACATAATCAAACTTAACTTAACTTATTACTATTTCCAAAGTATTCAATTGCCACTCTACGAAACTCCGCAGGCGAACAACAAAACAAATCGAGCGTGTCGCGGTACTGAGACGTAAAATCGTTGACCAGGCGCAGTGCACGTGGAACCGGTGCATGACTACCCATTTGGGTTCTAAATTGTGGCAGCGCAAACAATCGATGGGACCGGGACCTGCAGAAATTATCAGGGACATTGAATTTAATATGATCTAGAAGATCGGCATTACTAATCCTACCTCTAAGCAGATTGAAGACAACTTCAAGAAGTCGGGCATTACGTCGAACTTCAAGAGTGTTGTAACCAACCATGCCAAGTAAAAATGCACTGGGGTATATAGTTGGGTAACCAACCCGATATCCATATAGTACGTTGCTTATAGTACAGCCAACGTATAAATTTTTTCTGCAATTTCTCCACCATGAGAGTATACTTGGCCTCATGCGGATTCCAAATAACTGCGTCGCTCTCTAAGTGACTACGAACAAGAGCATTATATAAATTTTTGACGACTGCAACACTGTCAAAATGCTGTGCTTGCCGCAAAACGAACCCGAGAGATCTAAAAGCATTAGTACAAATGTTAGCAATATGCCGACGAAAGGAAAGATCGTCAGTGATTTGCACGCCTAGATCGCGTATAGTCGAAACTCTCGAAATATTGGAGTTGCCCAGCTGGTAATTGGCTATTAAAGAGTTTTTCGCGAGAGTAAATGACATAACGAAACACTTGTCGGGATTGAAGGTCAATTTATTCCTCTCACTCCAGGATAATACGTTATTGACATCACGCTGAAGCAACTCGCAGTCAACTTGGTCACCGATTTTTTAAAAAAGTTTCAAATCATCAGCGAACAACAGACACCGTGCTGTGCTGACTGTGTCCGGCAAGTCATTAATAAATATTAAAAACCCTAAACGACCGAAATTAGAGCCCTGCCTGAGAAATAGGAACAGAAAAAACTCAATAGAGACGGTGTGAATCCTATTGCCGCAAACTTCTGGAGAAGTATATCATTGTCGACAACGTCAAATGCCCTCCGAAAGTCAAAGTGAACTGTGTCTACCTGACCACCGGAGTCCACGACATCATAGGTGTATGACAGAAAAGAAAGCAGATTGCTGGAAGTAGAGTGACCCCTTCTGAACCCATGCTGAGCGTTGGTCAACCTACATTCTATCTGGCTACTAATATGGCGACATAAAATCGATTCAAATAACTTGCCGAACACTGACAACACAGCTATTGGTCTGTATTCACTTATGCTAGAAAGACGTTTTTTCTTAGGTACCGGTATAACCTTAGAAGTTTTCCATTCATCCGGGTAAAACTGATGGTCTAAACAAAGATTAAATAAATGCATCAACGGTGACTTAAACACCGACCTGCAGTCTTTAATAATATAAGGCGGAATACCGTCAGGCCCGGCCGATTTCTTTGGTTTCAATCGCAAGAGGGCGTGCTCCACGTCTTTAAGCGATATGAAATCTAAGTGTACGCGGTTGCTATCACGAGTGGTTGCGGCAGCAACCGCATCCTCAGCTTTAAGAGCTGGTGGATGCTGTGCGTAGACCGAGCGAAAATAGTCTGCAAATTTTTGAGCACATTCTTCATCAGGTACGGGTTTACCATCTTGGGTGACCTTCCCAGTGCTTTTTTTATTTTTGCGCTTGGAAGCCGCATACTTCCACAAACAAGACGGATCTCTCTTTAAGTTACTTTCCATACGCGACTTATAATAATGAAAGTCTTTCTTAATACATAACTTAACTAATGCTTTAAAGCGCGAAAATAATTGCCGATCGTCAGGAGATTTCGTTTTTTTAAAACGCGAATGGTGGTATGATTTCGTTTTAATGTTGCGTCTCGTTTCAGCCGAGTACCACTCAGGATAAACATATCGAGGGGCTACCGCACGACGCAGTTTCTTCGGGACGCAAACATCAACCTCCAAGTGTAACAAATTATAGAAAAAATTTATAGCTGTACTAGGATCTTTAATTTCAAACAAAGGTTCCCAGTCATTAGACCCCAAAAATAATTGTGTTAGGTCTAGACACGACATTAATCTAATACCAAATACGTGATATTAAATCATTTTATTAGGCGCATTCTTCTTATGTATCAATAACATAGACTCATCTATTTACTGTTTATCATAATATTTATTCAATGAAGAAATATTGTTACATTGGAATTCAATAAGAAATCTTAATAGAGCCTGCCGCCAAGCGTTTGGCTACCATCCAAACCTCTTAGGCCACAGGCAATCAAACTCGAAACGCAATGATGGGCTGGAATTTATATAATCTCTGCGTAATATCTCGACCTCCATAATCACGATTGGGGCGTTATTAATTCAAGACGTGTCACGTCGACTTTACCACGACATAAGGACTCACAGGCTGCCACCATTTTTATGATAAGGGTTTGTTTCTTATATTTTATACTCTCTCTCTCTCTCTCAATTAAATCGCCTCAGGAAATAAGCGTGGTAAGTATAAGTAATTGGAAATGTCGTGTCGGGTTCGCTGGACCGTATCAATCAATTAGTACAAATCAGTCTCTATATCGAGAGAGCTGTGACCGGACACGCTATTAACTTATTACTATGTATTTACTTATTCACTTATACTTACTCCAATAAATATATTATTTCGAATTTTTCAATATTCGGCATAAATATATTATCACTTTAGATCTTGTCACTAACAATGTTGACATGTTCGCACTCAAGTCATAACTCTACAGTACAGAGCCGAGAATTTTTAAACCCATCCAAATAGTCGATGGGGCTATCGTTGCGTAACATCCTTTGCTTGTATGTACCTATCCTGTGGGAATTAAAAAAAAAAAACCTTTTATATCTCTTTAGCTCACTAGAAGGATGCGGTCTAGATACTGATCAATCAGCTTCTCAGTTAGAACAGCTATTTATTGGTATAACAAAATTTCTCGCTATGATAGTCATAATCGAAAGCTTATATTTTTTATCAGAACTACTTGAATGGACTATAGATGAGTTGTTTGAGAAAGCGTGTTTATCCAATAAAATGATTTACTTTACTGTCGGCGGAACTCGGCGTGAATTGACGGCAGCCGGGATGTAGGAGCGATTTATCGATCTCAATGTCTGCTGCTCAAATGTAGACCTTAACAGTAAGAGTTTTTAAGCTAGTTTTAAGCTAATTAACCTTAAAAACTAAGTCTTTAAAACTATTTTCTTTATAAATAGTTTATATTTGTTAGTTTTGTTTTCATCAACACCTACCTAATTTACATTGAGGATTTTTGGATTGACCATGACATTCTGCGTTTGGTATTAAATTTCTGTTAGAGAAAAAAATATTTTATTAAAAAAGTATGAAACGTATTGTTAAGTCACAAAAAAGCCGTAACGGTTTTCTTTCGCCATTTCTTTTTAGATTTATGTTTTTACTTTCCAAAATAGCTACTTAATTTATTACTGTATGTACTCTGTGACGAGTGTTTGTGAAGACTTTTGAGTCTTGAAGAAACAGTCACTATACATCAGAAGAGCCTTTGTTCCGAAGCGTGGTGGAATCGACATTTTGCTCGCCATACAAATATCCCTTTTGCCTCGAGACTGGGTAATTAATTATTAATTATATTCTCTCGCGTTTAATACAATATGCGAGTAAATTAAACAGATAGATCCCGGACAACAGCATTAATAAACTAAATTACATATGTACAAGATTACTACGTAGTTTATTGGTCGTAATTACATTTATTTCATCTTGTTCGTTCGTCGCTCTTGATTCAAATATTCAAAGAGAGTAGTTTTTCACAGACACTTTCTCTCTTTATACAGTACTAGCTGTGTCCGCGACTTCGTTCGCGTAGTTGTCGAAAACACTATCGCGATATGAATAATTTTCCCCGTAATGTTATATAGCTTAAAGCCTTCCTCGACAAATGGACTGTTATCCAACACAAAAATATTTTTTTAATTCGAACCAGTAGTGCCTGAAATTATCGCGTTCAAACAAACAAACTCTTCAGCTTTATAATATCATATTTTAGTATAGATTTAATTATTTGTGTAGTTAATCTACTCACTTGTCTTTCATTCCCATGACACTCCAACTCCAAAAGACTTCATAGCGCCATCTCGTTTCCTAATTTCATCTACGGATATGGCGAATATCATAAGATACAGATTCCAGTGACTGCCGGCAAACCTGCATCCACAACCCAGAGAGGAAAGCTTTCATCTTCTACAAAATAGAATCTAGAATTTTAATATTAATTCTACAATGAATTTTAAATATCGCACTAATATTGTAAAGGTGAAAGTTGTGTGTATGTTTGTTACTTCCTCACGCTCAAATGGCTGGGCTAATTTTTATTACACACACACACACACACGCACTCACAAACACACACACACAACCTTACACTCTACATGTATAATCTTCTAGTATTTTTGTTAATTTTGTAATTTGGTATGTAGGTAGCTGATACCTTGGTGTATTTTTCGGGATAAAAAATTACCCTGTGTTATATGTTAATTTTTTATCCCGAAAAATACGCGATTCCTGTCGGATTGGGTCAAAAGTCTGATATAGATGGCATGCTGTGCATAAAGAAATACACGCAAACGAAGTTGCGCGGGTTTCACTAGTTGAGTTAATATAAGTAATATAAATTTAATAACCTTTAATAAAAAGAACGGCGTTTTTTAAGAGAAAAGTAACTAACTTAAATATCTTTAGCTTATTAAATGAATACTTTTAACTTTGAAAGTACTTAATAAAGTTATACAGCATAAATGAGATTGCAATTAGTTTAAGTAATGAATTTATAAAACATAAGTATTATTTTCAATATAAGTACTATTAATATTTTAGCACTTTTTATATACCTATACCATTTAAACTTCTAAACCAAAAATGTTTTATTATTAGAGAGACTATTAAGAACTTTCATAATTATAAAAAATCTTTCTATAAACTGTTTTAAAACACTTTATTTACATTAAAACTATTCAATGTAAAACTCAAATAAACGTGACACTAGTTGAAGTCATTGAAGTCAAAACTCAAGGCGTAGCGAAACTGCCACGATAACGTCTACGGCCGCGTAGAGGGGCCGTAGATGCTGTAGCGCTGATGCCATGGGGCTGATTCGCGTAACAAAAACTGATTCTATGTCGATTCAAATCAAACACACTCGCTGTCCCGTTCAATTCCTATTTTGTATAAGTGAGACAGCGATTGAATTTAAAACACAATAGAATCGGTTTTTGTTACGAGAATAGGTGGTCCAGTTCGTGTTTGTAAACAATGGCGTAGGCAAAGATTGCATTGCACTTTCCATCAGATGACTTGCTTACTTGTTTGTTTGCGGTATGACATGAAAAAATCTACTAAGTATTTATTTATTTATTAAAGAAGATTAACAGAATCTCATACAAAAATTTACAAAATATAGAAACTAAAGGCTAATTACAAATTTTCATAAGTAATAACGGTAGACATCCTAATCCTAACTAATATTATAAATGAGAAAGTGAGTTTGTTTGTTTGTTATTCCTTCACGGCTTGACTAATCAGCCGATCAGTATGAAAATTTGTATATATATTGTCAGGGGTACGGAGCCCAACATAGGCTACTTTTATCCCGTGAAAGTATGTCATTTCAATGGGAAAATATTTTTTCTACTATAGAGAGCGCTGAATGGGCCAACAGATGGCCACAAGTCGCGCTATGGGTTGTTTTTAGGGTATAGAACCGGGAAATCCCGGTACCGAAAATCCCGGGAATTCCCGGTTCTTTTATAGCTGTAAAAGAACCGGGAATTGAAATACAAGAACCGGGATTTTCCGGTACTTTCGGGATTTTTTTATTTATTCAATTACATGGCAATTGGCAACACTGACGCTAGTGACGCTACGTGCGATCGAATATATTTTGATGGTCAACAAACAATCGAGTATGTTTTCAAGAAAAAGTAAAAAAAATATCTAAACTATGACTTTTTTGCAATTTTGCCAAAGAAAATATTGTCTTTAAAAACACCTTTTGACAGGTCCTGTGGTCGAGTGGCTAGCAATGGTCAGTTTATCCCAAGGGCCGCGGGTTCGAATCCTGCGCAAGGCAAACATTTGTGTGCATGAACATGTCTGTTTGCCTTGGTCTGGGTGTTTTCTATGTATAATAAGTATTTATTTACAAAAAAAAAAGTATTTAAGTATGTTTATCAGCAATCTAGTACCCATAGTACAAGCTTAATTGCTAAGTTTGAGACTAGATGGCGTTGTGTGATTCGTCCAAGAATATTTATTTATTTATTTAACCTATGTTTACAATGGTTCTGAAACGGTTTTTATGCTTCGAATCAAGATCACGAAGTCTCAATTTTCCCAAGAATTGTCTCAAGTCCTGTTAAGATGCAAAAAAATTGCTCTTCAGTCTCAATGTTTGTGGAGGAAGCATGTTCTATGCGTTCTTTTTGGGATTTTGGTCTGGTGATTGCGCAGGCCAGTCTAAGACCGAAATGTCATGCATGCTCCTGAAGCCAGCTGGTCACCACTCGCGCTGTCTGCGTACGGACATTAACACCACAACCTTTCAGTCAGTTGCGAGCGAGCGACAGAATCAGTGGTGTCCAATCGTCAATTTTTATTTAACACAAACAACTGGTGCTCTGACGAGAGCATTTGAAGAAACAGCATTGCCGTAACATTTGGCTGTTTTTTCGCATCAGTTAGCAAAAATCGGTCTTCGTGCGTATGGTCCTTGCGCTTCTGGCCATGGCATTCTTTCACTTACTTCCCCAGTAGCATGATAACGTTACTTTAACCTTGATTGCTGCAAGCCTTGCGACAAGAGCAACTTTTTAGCAGCATACCAGGACTTGGGTAATGTCGCCCAAAAAGATTTGATTTATGACATGAAATAGTTATTTGTTATGCAAGGCTGCAAAGTGTTTTTTGGCGCGAGTACTTTATTGAAACCTGAGCTAGCGAAGGATTCTAGGATTGAACCACGAGCGAAGCGAGTGGTTTCAAATATAGAATCCTGAGCGTAGCGAGGGTTTCAAAGGTACGAGACGCAGAATAACTTTGCTGCCGAGCGAAACACACAACTTTTCACCTCACTACTAGGAAAATGCTAGGTGCAAGAAAAACGCAAATAATATAGGTATTAAATAAGTGTTTATTTTCTTTCATGCGGTGTCGTGCTGGCCAGTTCGATTATTCTAAAAATAAGGTTGGCACACTGGCATGAAATAAGTACCTAATAATGCATTTTCAGAGGACTGGCGGTATAAAAAATTATAGAATAGAAAGGTTCGAATTTTAAAAATTCTTTCCACGCTAGGGCACAAAAATATTTTTTCACCTCACAAGCTCGGAAAAAATCTGTTTGTCATTCGAAATCTGAGCGCAAAAGTGCATTTTGTGCCCTAGCGTGGAAAGAATTTTTAAAATTCGAACCTTTCTATTCTATAATTTTTTATACCGCCAGTCCTCTAAAAATGGATTAATACTTATTTCATGCCAGTGCGCCAACCTTATTTTTATAATAATCGAACTGGCCAGCACGACACCGCATGAAAAAAATAAACACTTATTTAATATATTATTTGCGTTTTTCTTGCAACTAGCATTTTCCTCGCTGTAGTGAGGTGAAAAGTTGTGTGTTTCGCTTGGCAGCAAAGTTATTCTGCGTCTCGTAGCTTTGAAACCCTCGCTACGCTCAGGATTCTATATTTGAACCACGAGCGAAGCGAGTGGTTCAATCCTAGAAACCTTCGCTAGCTCGGGTTTCAATATAAGTACTCGCGCCAAAAAACAACTTTGCAGCCTTGCATAACAAATAACTATTATTGATAACTGATTTTTTGCATAATTGCAAAAAACTGCATAATTTTTTAATTTTTCTTTGTGACGACCGTATTAAACAAATACGGTCGTTACTTGTATCATTATTTCACTTTTTAAAAAATATTTACGCAATAAATATAATATTATTTTACTTTTACATGTACCTAGTCCAATAAATGAGCTTTCTAAAAATAAGTATGTCTAACAAAAAATGTGTAAATTGAGCAAAATCAAAACATCCCTAGGCGGTGTAGATGTATTGAAAAAAAATCCGAAATTCCCGGGAAATCCCGGGAAATCCCGGTTCCAGCATAGTCCGGTACCGAAAATCCCGGTTCCTTGAGATAGTACCGGTTCTCTATACCCTAGTTGTTTTGTTGTCAAACGAGATCTATGTCATAAAATTAACGTGAGCGAAGCAGCGGGGAAAAGCTAGTATTCCATATACTTCTTTAAGAAAAACAATTTCTACACTCAAAATGGTTGACTGGTAGAGAATGCAATTAGCATTAAGTCCGCCAAGTACTTTGTGTATTGTGGTTGTGGTCAATAAAGATAATGAAATAAATTTTAATAAGAACAAAAAATCCGAAAGGTAGTTCCAGAGATAAACGAGTTCTACAACTGAGAAAATATCTGTTTACTTTTATCATAACAAACAACAGTAGGTATGATTTCAACAACAATACACCCGTTTTTATTCCACACTATTGCGTATGTTGTCAAGTTATATTGTCCCATTTACATTTCGCTGACTATGTTTCTGTTACCGTCTCATGCAGACTAGTTTATGTAGACATTTTTCACGTATTCATGGGGTAACAAAGTTTACGTAGCGGGCATAAAGCTTGGAAATAACTTGTGACGGTTCGCCCAACTATAATTTAGGTAGACGTCGCCATTATTGGGGTATTACGTCATTAATTTATTAGCTAACTACTGAGTAATTTATGTTATGATCTAATAAATTATATTAATCTCTATTAACGCTAATGCTTTATATTTTCCAATAAATGTTTTTATGTGATTTTCTTCTGCCAAGACTGGTCGGGTTGCCATTTGCTTTAGAAATGATGTAGCCATACCTTTCACGTTTTGTCACTCCACTCCACATTTCCTCCTTTTAGGGGTTGAATTTTGAAAAAAAAAACTTACTTGATTTATGGTTAGATTTAATGTTTTAATATTGTTTTATTTTATTATTCGTTTGTATCATAGAACCTGTACTAATTTTGCGGTGAGTCTCACACAAATTTCCATCCCCATGTTAAAATGGGGGGTTCGAAAGAGACAAAAAGTAGCCTATGTCACTCTCCATCCCTTAAACTAATCCCCAATAAAAAAAACACATGAATCCGTTCATTACTCTCGACGTGAAAGGAGGACAAACAAACAAACAAACACATTTATAATACTAGAATGGATTATAAAATAATGTGAATGTGTGTTTGTTTGTTTGTTTGTCTTCCCTTCACGTCGAAAGTAAAGGACGGATTGATATGAATTTTTTATGATAGTTTAAAGTCTGGAGAGTGAGGCTACTTTTTTGCCACGGGATAAAAAAAATGTCATGGGAAAAATTATTGACATTTTCCCTGGACCACGCGGGCGGAGCCGCGGGTAACAGCTAGTTAAAATATAGTTTGTGGTTCAACCACAGAATACTAAATAGTACAACTAAAGTAGTAGTTCAACTAAAAGAATCATAATAAAATATAATTTTATTACGAACTACCATTTTAATAAAATCCTTCTGTAGGTATACACGAATGTCTCTGAATAATCTGGAATAAACGATTTCATTTTTTCTACGAGGAAAAGTCTCCCCTGCTTTGATATTATAGACGCCTATACCATACAAAGTACACTGCGATAATTTATTAAAGGTGTCCCAGTTTAAGAGAGGAGGAGTACACTCGGGAAATTAATTAAGGTTTACAATGGTTTTTTGTTGGTTCGACCAAGCTTCACGGCTCATATAATTCAGGTCTTATTTTATAAGCCTCAGCCACGTCTTTGATAGAATGAATTCTATAAACACATGAAGAGAAGCTAACGATGAAACTTTTATTTTCAAGATTTTATTCTAACACTTTTTCGACATGAAGGATGAATATGGCTACATATTAATGTAGCCATGCCCAATTTCAGTTTACTGCTTTGCCAAATACATTTTTGTTTTTATACAGCCTAGAACACACACAACCGAAAGTTTCATGTTAGGTACCTTAGAACGTTCTCAATGCGTTCCAATCCAAGCAGTTGATTTTAAGGGATGAAAACACACATTTTTACAAAAAATTTTTGTTATTATATAACTCCGAAACTAGACTTAGAAAAAAAACTTCGGTTGTGTCGGTCGCTTTGTTCCAGGTGGTATAACGTACTACAAAAACCAAAGACTACATAAACTACTTACTTGTTTTAATAATATTTCGATGTTGTTTACCTACTTGAAACCTTTCCCTACAAAATAAAAGTCAGTTGTGAATTTGTAGTAGTCATAGGAATCTATTTGAAAGCCTTATTATGCAGGCGTCACGACGCCTGTGGTTTACAAACACAGCCTGCCAGCCAGAGCGGTACGGTAAGCAGAAAACGGAAACTGCCACTCCGTACGGAATCGTACACTCGTAAGCGCATGTACGTGAAATAATTTACGTTCTACAACATACTTACGTTTGTGATCAGCGGAAATGAACTTTTTAGTACAGCGAAATGTGATACAGTAAGAATGAAGGTATCTTTTTCGTACCAAGTTTATACCTACTAAATATTACTAATTAATAGGTAAGTAGTATGAATAAAAATAAACTTTAAAACAAGGGTTTTTAGTAAACATATGACAGCAGATGGATTGGCCCAAAATGACATATTGAATTATAGCTGTCTCAGTCAAACTAAGAAAGAGAAAAAGAGATAGATAGCCAAAGAATGTAAAATTAAATTGAAAATACGTTTGTCCAACTGGCTGATTTCTAGAGATTTCTAGAGATATTTCAGAGAGATTTCTACTTATCATATTTATGTGTAAATTAGAACATTACAACTGTTTACGTCACTCGCGTCGCGTCACCTTCTTATCCGGTACTATCCCGTCTCACGTCTGCTGTCTGAGTTGACCATTAGAATGTTTAATTCTTCTTCTTTCAGCCTGTCATCACCCATTGTTGGGTATAGTCCTCTTCATGGGCTTTTCTTATGAGTCTTGTTCTGGCAGTGCGCATCCAGGATTTTCCTGTGACTTTGGCGATGTCATCAGCCCAGCGCATGGGCTGCCTCCCCTGGAATTGGAATTCTACATAATAACAAATACAAATATTCTTTATTTGTGGAACATAGGTACATATTAATGGTCGTTAACAATAAATAGTTTCACCATGTCCTGCCGCCAGGCGTACAAACAATAAGCCGCTTATTAAATTCACATTACAATTTCCATTAATTACAAAACGTAGGTAAGTATATCAAAATTATTTACGAATTATGTCAATCGATTTACTTATATCAAATTTGCATAGAAAATATAAACAAAAACTCAAACAAACACATACACAAAAAAAATATCTGTTAAGTATTCTTGCACACTATAATAAGCTTTACTTATGAGGAACTGTTTAAGTTTTAATTTAAAGTTATCGCTCTGTTTTATAATGCTTGGTACTTTGTTATAAATTTTGGGGGCCATACTTAATATATTTTTATTAAATGTGGTGGTCTTCGACATAGGCAGCTTTAACTTATTCTCATTACTCTTACAATATGAAAATCGATCATAAAAACCTGGATTGTTTTTAATAACAAGAGTACAAATAAAAAAATGGAATAAGTTAAAGCTGTGTGAAGGTGAGGCCCTTTTAATTCACCCGCCATAAACTACCTGTACTCGCCCTCTACTATTTCCCGCAATCAACTAATTCGGAGTTTGACCTACTTGCACTAGTTTCGCAATGAAACTACTACGGTTGGAACGATCAATTGTTTTATTAAATACGTACAAAATGGTAATTGAATACGAGAGAGAATATTTTAGATAAAATAAACCTCTTTGTCTGATATTTGTTTTGTTACGTTACTTTGTAATCTGTACAAATAATAACATCCATAGACAATGAGTGTAAAAATGAATTTATTTATATTTTGTGTATAGATTGCCTTTTTCACAAAATTTTCACTGACAGGTAGCTTTAGCAAATACTATAGAAATATAATACGCACAGCTCTTGACGTTTCTCATACAATGACTTGGCAACCTCCGTTCACCTCATGCCGCTAGGGGCGCTATAACATTTTGCATACAAAACGCACAACAGTTTTGAAATCGTTCACCTTATGCCGCCCTCATGCCGTAGGGGCGCTAGTGTCGCGTCTTGCCCGAATTCTTCCGAAGCTGTGCGTATTAACTCGGTAGGGTTTCTATTGTATTTGGCTTTAGTTAGTTTAGTTTCTATTAAGCCTAAATTTTTTTTTAAAATTCTTATAGCAACGCAAAAGTTTCCCAAATTAACCCTCATCGTACGCCCGTAGGTATTAGGAAAATTATAACTAAAACATTACGAGTCTATTTCATATCACTGAGTTGTAAATAAAAAATGGTATAATACATAACATAAGTATGTAGTAAATGTAATCCATTAACGGCGTGAGTAGGTACTCTATTCGACTACACTATCTAATAAGTCTGCTGAAAGCCTAGCTAGAGCTTTTAAGGCTTGCGGTTAATCTGACGTGAATTAATTAATTTATAGAACATAATACTTAAATGAAATTACGAAAAAAAAATTACAAAATAAGTTTACCCGACTTCTGCTATCCTATGTAATAATTGTATTTCCCAGGATTGTAGTAGAAGTCCGCAGCCGGACTCGCAAGTATCTAATAAAAAAAGTAAAAAATAAATTATAAGTAAAAAAATATATTTAAAGACAAGCTTTTATTTAATTGCGCTAAAAAAAGAAGTTTCACGGGTAAGAGCTAGGCGATATAGTAACACTTCAATAATGAAATTCTTAAAAGAAAACCCCAGGGGAGGTTTAGCCATTCTTATTTGTTTTCTGTTCACTTTATTTCCTTTCATTAGTTAAATGAAAGGGAAAGGGTAATGAATTTACTAATTCACATAAAAAAACATTTTCAACTATATACGTAACAACCACATAAGGTAAACTACGACTATATAAGTAATCTATATGTATAACAGTATTAATCGACTACGTGACGTGATAGGTTTCAACACAATATGCTCAAAATATTAGATGAAACAATTATTGTGTTTCATTAATTTCTTTTCCACCATTACACAGTCGTTAGAACTATTAGCCCACTTTCCTATACGCAATGTAAAGCAAACTTATAAGTATTATTCATTCTGTGTGCAATATAGAAATACGATTAGTCCTAATGTACAGTCAAGAGCAGGTCGACCTTTACATATTGGACTTTGTACCGTTCTTAAGTTCTATGTCATAAGAGCCAACTATGCTGCAAGTGTAAAGCTCGACGTGCACCTGACTGTACACGTAATAACCATTAATTAACTGTCTAATAATAACCAATAAAAATATGATACTAAGTTATAACTTCGTAATTTTTCTTGGTAACAAACTTTTCTTATACGCTCGGAGTGCCGCGCCATATGCTGCCCCGAAGTGATCCATTTCCGCGGCCATAACATATCGTGGTCACGTGGCTGTGCCCTTATCATAGCTTGTATAAACCATTGTAGTTAAAGTTGATACAAGTAAAGATTTTTTTCTTCCATTCTATGCTGTGAGCTTTTTCTCATTGGGAATCTCAATTACGTAACTGGAAAACAAGGCATGACTAGAACCTTGGTCTGAAAACAATAAAAGTGAATTTAAAAAGACAGTTGGATTTTGAACACCGATTAATGCAATGGATGGATGAAATGCAAGCAGGACCAGCACTACGATAATAACGGTAAACACTTTCCGCCCTTCCTACTATTTATTCTCAAAAAAGATAATCCAAAGATTAACTAAACCCTATTTTCACTGTCATTAACTCTTAAGAAAAATTTATGAAGTGAAAAAACAAGTTTAACTTAAACCTCATGTAATCCTTACTAATATTATAAATGAGAAAGTGAGTTTGTTTGTTTGTTTGTTTGTTATTCCTTCACGGCTTGACTAAGCAGCCGATCATTATGAAAATTTGCATACATATTGTTAGGGGTACAGAGCCCAACATAGGCTACTTTTTATCCCGTTAAAGTATATCGTTCCAATGGGAAAATTTTCTATTATAGAGGGCGCTGTATCGGCCAGCAGATGGCGCCACAAGTCGCGCTATGGGTAGTTTTGTTGTCAAACGAGATCTATACAGTCATAAAATTAACGCGAGCGAAGCCGCGGGCAAAAGCTAGTATCTTATATTTTCTCAATTATATCTCTTTGCGTATGAAAAATATATATAATGAATAAAATAAAATATATGTACAATGAGTAAAAATATTGAAGAGTTTGACATGAGAAGGGTTGAATATCACATCATTAGTTCTGCTAGAATAATCTACCGTTAACATTAATCAATGTTATGGAATAACGTGAGAGAGGTTCCTGATATTCCTACCTGGGTGTTATCTGATCTTTATCTCCCGTCATGCCGTCCTGTTACTGTCAGCCTTTATAAGTAATGAATGGAGTATTATTTTATAGATCTGTTGCCATTTCTCATCATAATGGATTGTAGACTAAAAGCCAAAGGATGTACAGTCAGGTGCACGTCGAGCTTTACACTAGCAGTACAACACACAGGCGTTAGCTCAGTTTAGCGAAAACTGAACTTTTCGAAGCTCTTAATATCTATAAAAAACTTTTCTAACAGACTTATGAATTACACAAAATGTTAGACAATATTGTTGCCTAAATAGTTAGTAGAAAACATTTTGTCATGTAATGGAATATTTATGAATGCTATCGTGATAACCGAACAGTGTTTTCTCGATTTCACGTTCAGTGCCAACTTCGGATGTCAAAATATCCCCGTAATGCTGCCAATTGTAAGAAATAAATTATAAAATCTAACGGCAAATATACTTAAGCATATAGTTAGTAGAACATTTTTGTAATTTTTTGTTACATAAATAAGATATTAACATCCAAACTAAGTGAAATTACGAAGAAAGTCAAGTCGTTGTTATGTTTGTTTTCACCATTAAATCTTAGTTATTTTGTGTCAATATTATCATCATCTAAGAGATAAACGTATTCCCTAAAATCTAGCCGCCAAAATTTATGTAAAATGTTTACCATTATTTTTCTACCAATTTTTGAATATAGCCATAAAACCACTATAAAACCGCGCGCGTCTTTTGTTACGACTCACTCGAGCCGCCGGCTCTGCGGAGAGTGGTCACGTCGCTCTGGCGCAGGACCTGACCGCACGTAACCTTTGTGCCCATACGCAGTGCAAACCGTGTAGCGCGACCGACAATCTAGATACTTTGGTAAGTAAAATATGACTTTTTGTTGATAATGACGACGAACTATTTACTTTTTTAGTGACAACAACATAATATGTTTCAGAGTATGGGGAACAAAAAAAAGTTTGTCAGTTTTTATCGAAAAAAAGAAAAAGACGAAATGTTGAAAATTTAAATAAAGCAAGGCCTAAAAGGCTGGTGGTACCTATAATTAATATAATGGTTATAAATTATAATATATGACAAGTTCTACTAAGGAGGTCGATTATTGCGAAATCGTAAAAAAAATTGCTGTTTCATATGTTTCAGTCCGTATGATCAAGGAGCACACGAAGAGGAAGAAAAACAAGAGCCCGTACTTTTTCATCTTCTTCAAAATGAAAACCATCCTGGTGATGGAATTGAATCCCAATCCCAACCAAAGAATCATTTCTCTTTATAACCCATTTGTTCATCTTTTAGTCTTTTTGAGATTGTGGGTGAACCGCTAGTCTCACAAACTTGGCTATGAGGTCTAATAAAAGCTAGTTAAATCTACTACAAAGTATTTCCAGTGACGGTTCTTCGTAGGTTACGTGGTTTTTTCCAATATTTCGCGAAGTACGTAAAACTTGAAAATTTCAATGTTTGGTAAAATTAGGTCATATATGAAAAGCCACAGCTTGGCTCCTATGGTATCAATAGAGCTGCGATTGGTCGCACATTGTAGGTAATGTATGTAATTTAATACATATAGGTGTAGAAAATATTGTGAAAAATGCATAGTTTTAGTCCTGGAGCAAAAATTTCTAAAATTTCGCAATTTTTTCAGAAACTGCTACCTGCTGATGCTTTTAATTATGGCTTTTTTTCTGCAATGGAGTTACTTAGAGCAATTATTTTTCCTTTTTTGGATAGAAAACAATTGTAGATCTTACTCAAATGAAGTATTTACGAAATTAGCAAGGCCTTTTAAAATATTTTAATTGAATTTTTGTTGAAAATTTCACAAAATCAAAATTTGTTTTCTAAAATTTTTGCTTTTATTTCCGTATGGATAAAAAATAACACGATTTTGTACTGTGCATTACAGACCAATATCATAACTCTCCAAATATGGCAAAAAAAAACGAATTACAAGGTTTTTTTGGGCCCCAATTTCGTCTGAAGACTGCCAGAATTAAAACAGATGACGAATTTTTGTCATCAAAGATGGAATCGAAATTGGTGAAATTTTACAAGAAATGTATTTTACCAGAATTGGTAGATGGATGGTAGAGTCTATGTATGCCAATTAGAAACACATGTTTCTAATACAAATAATTATATGTACCTATATCTATTATGAGTACTTTATTGTTATACTTCTCCATAATCCATAGGTATTAATACATGAGTAAAGATACATTATTTGTATTTATTTCCAAACGAGACATGAAGAATGTCGAAAAAAAATTTCAATTACATAATAACAATACTTATGTTCTACATAGAAATAGGTCTGTAGCTAAAATCACATGAACTTCGAGTCTACTATTATATTAAATAGTGAAGTCTTATCATAAAAGTATCAAATTAAGAGTAAATATCGATTGTAACAATTATTTAATTTCTTTAAGTGAACTTCTTGACAACAATAATAAAATAATTGAATTAACTTATGTAACATTTTGCGTTAATCATTTTTAGATTAAAATTTTCTGTATATGAAAATTTAATATACCTATCGTTGCAAGAGCTTTTTCCGCCGTAACAAAAGCTTTTTTCGTCATCAAACGGCAACGTGCCCCGAAGGCTTGACATGTTAGATGATTACTTTTATACAATAATGTACTACCATAAAGACGTCAGCCCCTGATCACAGTGAACTTTGATCAATGATAAAGCATAATATAAATATGCAGGAAGCTTTTCGTCTGCATAACATTCAGTATAAATTATTGATACTTTTATTATTCCGTACTAGCTGTTACACGCTTTGCCCTCGTGGTCCAGGGGATCTGCCATACTTATTTTTTTCCGGAATGAGAATATGTTTTTTCGGGATAAAAATGCCTATGTCACTCTCCAGGCCTTAAACCATCCCAAAAAACATGTTAAACCGTTCGTTAGTTTCGTTACTTTCGACGTGAGAGAAAGACAAATAAACAAACAAACAAACACACTTTCGCATTTATAATATTTATGGATAAATAACATTTCCTTTTTGTATGGAAAAATGGAAGTACGTTTCTCTCTCAAGTTTTCCGTGAACTTAGATGAAGCTGAAACCATTTTCAATACCAAAAAAAATTAGTTTCCATAAATAACAAAGCTTGTATATCCGATAGCTTACCTCACTCAACCCTTACCTGAATCAGAGAGGTCAAATACACTGGGGTCATGTTTACCCACAAATTATCCCGTTTTTTTGTGATCGTGATAAATGTAACCCACAAGACCCCATAAAAAGCATACATCAGATTAAACCGAGTTGGAAACCATAAAATCTCTATTTCAATCAATGGTAATTGGCAATTTCAAGGAAGGCCATTATATAAATTTCCAAGGAATAGGAAATAGAAGTGTTCATTTTAGCCTGTACCTCTCTCAAACAATGAATAAGTAAGCTGATTATGTAGAATATTTTACTGAATATTTCTACGTCAGATTGGAAGCAATAGGCCGTAAGTTTCCAACTTGGTGTTTACTTCGAAAACAAATATTAAAGTTTTGTTTATGTATTACAGTCAAAATTTAATAAACTCTCGTCGTTTTTTATTATGAGTACTATACTTAAGTAGGTACTTATTTATTATTTAAATACTGTGGTAATATAACTTCTATTGGAAATTAATTACACGCGTTAGATAAGACCACTTTCCATCAAATGGCTCGCTTGCTTGTTTGCCGTGAAAAATTATTTTGTCTTCATTATTATAATAAACTAGCTTTTTTGCCCGCGACTTCGTCCACGTGAAGTTGCGGGCCCGTTCCCGTGGGAACCACATTGAATTTCGGGAAAAGCTATAGCCTATGTTACTCCCTGATAATGTAGCTTTCTACTGGTGAAAGGATTTTTAAAATCGGTCCAGTAGTTTCGGATCCTATTCAATGCAAACAAACAAACAAACAATCAAATCTTTCCTCTTTATAATATTAGTATGGACTAGTAAAATACTCGCAACTTCGTTTGCGTGAGATATACGCACTTTCCTGTGGAAATTTTGAAAAATCCTTTCTTAGAACGTCTAGGGGACGTCGTAAAGAACCTACATTCCATAGGAGGCTGGGCAGAAGTGGTCTATGAACCAACACAAACATGGGTATGGAATTTCTAATAACCTTCATGTGAAGAAAGATCAAAATCTGTCCCGGCAGTTCCGAGATATGGACATGGGCGTTTTTGTATGGATAGTGGTCTATGAACCAACAGCGATGTGGCTATGCAATTTATGATGGGGTACCTCCCCTAGACACTCATAGGAAGGGGCATCAAAATCTGTTCCCAATCAAAATCCCGGCAGTTCCGAGATAAATAGAAGTTTAAAAAATCTTTCTGCTACGATTCTTTCACAGTGAGTGTATCAACAGCGATGTGGCTATGCAATTTATGACGGGGTACCTCCACTAGACACTCATGGTAAGTGGAAGTGGCATCAAAATCTGTCCCGGCAGTTCCGAGATAAATGGCAGTCTAAAAAAACTTTCAAAATCAAAATCTTTCCATACAAAAACGCCCCATGTCCATATCTCGGAACTGCCGTGACAGATTTTGATGCCACTACCATGAGTGTCTAGTGGAGGTACGCCGTCATAAATTGCATAGCCACATCGCTGTTGATACACTCACTGTGAAAGAATCATAGCAGAAAGATTTTTTTAAACTGCCATTTATTTCGGAACTGCAGGACAGATTTTGATGCCACTTACCATGAGTGTCTAGTGGAGGTACCCCGTCATAAATTGCATAGCCACATCGCTGTTGAAACACTCACTGTGAAAGAATCGTAGCAGAAAGATTTTTTTAAACTGCCATTTATCTCGGAACTGCCGGGACAGATTTTGATGCCCCTCCCCATGAGTGTCTAGGAGAGGTCATCATAAATTGCATACCCACATCGCTGTTGGTTCATAGACCACTTCTCACACTTCTTCACAAAATTGCGGAATCTCTAGACCCAGCGGTTTGGGCTGTGCGTCAGTCAGAACTGTGAATTTTATATATTTAGATTATTATGACGACAAGTATAATAAATATGCCGTGTAGTGTAACTTTCAAAATAGACTTTACTACTTATTGCGAATTAGTAATAGTATTATACACAATACTAATTCAAAATGTGTAGAGTACTAATACCTCTCAGATAATAAATTCATTAGTCATGTCTACATTATGTACAATCTACGAATAAGAAATAAACCAAAATATCCCATAATATATAAGTACATGTAGCAAATAATTGAAATGTTGCAGTTGTTTGCAAATCCAACGTCAGTAAATTGACGCTTCAAAGGCGAAGTCTTTTGTGCTGTATGTAGCATAACGTGTTGAATAGATGTTCGTATTTTCTCGCGAACTCGAGACCTCGTTTCATTTCCTAATGAATATACACACTGCAGACATTATTCGGCTTACTATTAAAAGTGGGCCATACAATTTGTCAGTGAGTAATATTTAAGAGACATAAAACTAATGCTGAGGATTAAAGATTGTCAAGAGAACTTTTTCCACACAGTTAGACAATTTTATTATGCGTAAGAGAACAATACGTTATGATAACGTGCCCTGTAAAAATGTGGAGCTCGAGTCAAACCCATCAAAATACTGGCTGGGGTCATCAACGCTTAACATGTTCACACGTTACTTATTGCATCTCGCATAAGTAATCTTAAAATGATATTTCAAATAATACTAAGCATAAACAAATATACGGCGATGAATCTATACGAGAAAGTCATAAAATACGCTTTTATCGAAATGCAAACTTTGCATTTTAACAGAACTGCATATGATACGAGTCGACTATTCCATCTCAAATGGAATTTTACTAAGTATTTTCATAATATTCTGTTGCTAATGCGTTTGGAATGTATTTGGATGATTGATGTTACATATTTCGAGTCTGTGCTTTCTATTAAAAGTACCTATGTATACAATAATATATCTTTTGTCTGGTATACCTATATCACAAGTAGGTTAAGGCTAGCTTACCTTGCAACCAGGTGGCACTGAGTGAAATGTGTAGAGGTTATTAAAAAGAAAGAGAAAAAAACATACAAAATCATTACAATATGTATATTTAGGTAAGGTACCTAAATAGTGCTATGTGTAAACCACATTCTTGCATTGTTAATGATTAGGACGACGCGACGCGGTGTTAATTGTGTAAAGTAAGAAATAAAATTATTTAAAGTAAGTATAAGGCTGCTTACATAAAGAGGCGACGAATCGCCTCCTCTGGTCTCATTTTATATGCATTTCGTAATGCGATCACGTCTAATGAAACAGGTTATCGATGCTGACAAACTTTATGTAAATTAACTCTGCGCCGATCGGTACCGACCCAGATTTGTCGGTCGGAAACCTGCCGCTATATGTAAGCACCCTGAGTAAGCATACAAGAAAATGTGATTTAATCCAACAATTACGATAAAATGAGTTAGCAACATTGTCATATAGTCAAGTATCCCCAAAGACAGTGTAATCTAT
Source organism: Endotricha flammealis (assembly GCA_905163395.2). Lineage (NCBI taxonomy): Eukaryota > Metazoa > Arthropoda > Insecta > Lepidoptera > Pyralidae > Endotricha > Endotricha flammealis. The sequence continues at coordinate 10,523,719 of LR990861.1, read as the reverse complement.
TTCATCCATCTTCAACTTCCTGAATGTCTCACCGGCGAAATTCTCACGGCCTAGTTCACTAACAATTTTATCGATAACAGAACTCTAAATGGGGCTCCGATGACGAGCGCAGAATACAAAAAGTTTATTATGAGAGCCCTTATCAACAATGAAATCGTGTCCTTTGTGATTCCACAAAGATTCAAAGTTGATTGTTCAAAGGCTTTTTAAAAAGAAAATAATAATTATACTTTATGTTTTATATTTTAAATTATTATGATTTTTATCGTAAATATGATGTAAAGTGGTCACAATTTACAATAGATTTTAGATATAGATTTTTTTTATGCAACATCATCATCATCATCTCAGCCACAAAAAGTCCACTGCTGGACATAGGCCTCCCCCAAACGCCTCCAATGCGACCTAGTTATGGATAGCGGACAAACCCGCGTCATAAAGGTAAATGCCTAAATGTGCTGCCGTTGCAGTCGCCCACGTAGGCGCCACGGCGCCGGTGCAACAGCTAACGGTTATTGCATCAGCCAGTGTAAGGCCCATAGTTAGTAAGCGATTGAGATTCATTAATAAAGAGTATTCACTTCTACTCGGACGTTAATTACTTAAATAATTAGTTTTATTTTAATTTTTAAAAACCAATTCCAGCACCGCGTAAACTTAGCTGGCGCAGCCGGTAGGATAGTCGATAGCTGTGCTGCGAAATCGCGATATTTTCGGCTATAAAATTTGGCCGTTTCCGTGAAATCCGCGCGCGAGTGGTTTTTCGACTATCTCACGAACCAAATAAATTTGTTGAGTCAGCGGTGAGCAGAATTCGTCGTGATGCGAGTGGCTGGCTGGTGAGTACGACTTTTCACCTCCTTCCTTACTCCATTTCGTGGTTTTTTAGTGTTATATCGGAATTAGACGTTTTTCATTATAATACCGTTATCTGACTTTACCTAAACTTTTGTAATTTCAGTTATATTAATTAAGTGTAGAATACAAAAATTATAAAAGTGTTAATTGAATTAAAACTCATAAATTAATACTATATTAGTTAAATAGATAGTTTTATTTGGTAATTAATTTGCTTGCATTGCTAATTAATTTAGTTAACTACATAGAGTGACTCTATTACTCGCTCTATATTATTATATACATTTGGTTACTATTAAATAAAATAAATTTGTTAATTATTATATTATAAAATACTGTGTGTAATTAAATTCATTTTATAAAAATGGAAAATTTAGTAATGATTCCTAGCGAAATGTTAAAATTAATGCCTATATACGATGGAGATAGGAATACTTTAAATTTATATTTACGTAAGTGCCAGTATATAATTGATAGATATAATGGTAGAGAGATCCAAAACGACTATGTATTGCAGAGTCTCACTAGTAGATTAATTGGCCCGGCCGCTACATTATTAAGTGAACGCGAAGATATTGTTAATTGGCAGACACTTAAAAGATTGTTAATCCAACATTTCGGAGACCCCAGAAGCGAGGCTTGCATTGCCATTGAACTTGAGTCATTAAAAATAAAAGCGGGCGAATCACATATCGAATTTTGTAAAAGAGTACAGTCAGTGCGCTCAGCGCTTATTTCAAAAGTGAACCAGATACCTGACCCTGACGTAAGGGTTAGTAAAATATCGATTTACGATAATACGGCCTTAAATACATTTTTATTTAACTTACCTGAACCTATGGTACGTATCATTAGATTTAAGGGTGTTCTATCGTTAGAGACAGCTTTGAGTGTTGTGATGGAGGAAGAAAACTTCCATGATATATATACCATGAGAAATAGATTAAATAATGCAAACACGCGCCCACAGGTGTCGCACCTTCCTCCAACACAGCAAAGACCTAATGTTTTTATGCCAACGAATTTTAAGCCTGCTCTACCAGTGCCATATCAAAGGTCACAGTTCAATTTCGGTATTCCGATTGCGCAGCAGGCCAAGCCTCTGCCACAATTTGCACAACAAAGCATGGGTTCTAATACACAGCCTATTTATAGGACACAGAATTTCAATAACCAGCAATTTGGCTTTCGCCCTCAGTTAAACAACCAACAATTCGGTTTTCGTCCGCAATTTAATAACCAACAGTTTGGTTATCGCCCGCCGATAAATCCCCAACAGTTCGGCTATCGTCCACAGCTAGCCCAACAACCCTTTGGGCAAGCGCCTAAACCTTTCGGGTATAAACCACCCCCTAGGGATTTTATGCCAACCGACGTCTCTATGAGGACGGCTCCTCCTGTTAAACCACAGCAAGGGTTCAAATTAAACGAATTAAATATACAGGATGATTACAGTGCAGATATTGAGCAATGTTATTATGAGGACCCATATTCCGACTGTTTCTATGAAATGTCCCAAACCGACTCTATAGTAGAGCCTAATACCTCAAATCAAATAGATTCATCCTTACCCCAGAACGTTGACGAATCAACTTCCGAGACCGTTGAGAATTTTCATATAATGGCCTCCAATTTAATCGCGAGGTAATCGAACTTAACTGTAACCTTAACCTTAAACTACCATATATATACTTACCGGAAATCGATTCGAAACTGATGATAGATACAGGAAGTACTAGATCTTTTATTCACCCCAATAAAGCATATAAATTTTACTCACCCTATATCTATCCAGAACCCTTCCTAATTAGCACCCATGCAACTAGTAAGCATAGCGAGGTTGCCCAAATTCCTTTACCCCCCACATTCAATAATACAGGTACTCATAAATTCTACTTATATAATGTAGACTCACGATATGATGGGTTGATAGGTAATGACTTGTTGCACCAACTAGAGGCAGTAATAGACCTAAAAAATTGTCAGTTGAAGACTAACACCACCAATATACCTATAATACATAACCAGACACAATTCAAGGTCATTCTGGCCCCACGTGCAGAGCAAAGGATAAACCTACCAACCGACCTTTACTCGGGTTATGGTTTGCTAGAATATAAAGAGTTTTGTAAAGGTGTTCGAATGCCATCTGCTATCGTAGAGTGTAGAGACGGATATGCAACCACAGTAATACAAAATACACTAGAAACAGAAATGACTTTAACCATTTTAAGCCCTTTCAAGGTCTCACCATTTGATGACAAAAATCTTTGTCAGCTGAACAATATAAACGATTTAAGTCAAGTAGAGACGGACCAAATTTTAAGCGAAAATTTATCAAAATTACGACTTGAACACATGAATGGAGAGGAAAAAAGAGTAGTGCAAAATTTATGTAACGAATACAAGGACATTTTCTATTGCGAGAAAATTCCCTTGTCATTCACTAATCAGGTAAAACATTGTATTAGGACTAGGAACGAGGACCCTATATACATTCGACCCTATCGCCAGCCTATAGCACAGTCCATAGAAATTAAAAACCAAGTGGAAAAACTCCTTAATGACAACGTCATCCAACCTTCTCACTCCCCCTGGAGTGCCCCTGTTCACCTGGTGCCGAAGAAGCTCGATGCTTCTGGGGAAAGAAAGTATCGTATGGTTATAGATTACAGGCGTTTAAACGAAATTACTACAGATGATAAGTACCCTTTACCCAACATTACCGACTTGTTCGACAAGTTGGGTAAAAGCACTTATTTCTCAACAATTGACCTTGCTAGCGGCTACCACCAGATCGAAGTCAATGACGCCGACAGACAGAAAACAGCCTTCAGCACACAATTCGGTCATTATGAATTTTCACGTATGCCCTTTGGCCTCAAAACTGCCCCGGCTACTTTCCAGAGGGCAATGGATAATATCCTCAGAGGATTACAAGGCTTTCATTGCCTAGTTTATCTTGATGATATTATCATATTTTCCTCTAGCCTTGAGGAGCATCTTCAAAAACTAAGAACAGTCTTTGACCGCCTACGTACTACCAATTTAAAGGTACAGCTAGACAAGTCCGAATTCCTGCGTAAGGAAGTATTGTATCTTGGTCACACCATTACCAAGGACGGACTGCGACCAAATGATGACAAAATTAAAGCCGTTTTAGAATACCCATTACCCCAAACCACAACAGAAATCAAAAGTTTTCTAGGGCTCATAGGCTACTATAGGCGTTTTATAAAAGATTTTGCCAAGGTAACTTCACCCTTAACAGCTTGCTTAAAGAAAAGGAATAAAATAATAATTAACAAGGACTACATAAGTGCGTTCGAAAGTTGTAAGGAACTATTAGTAAACGCCCCTTTATTACAGTACCCCGACTTCTCAAAATCATTTATTTTGACAACGGACGCGTCTAACGTTGCTGTAGGTGCAGTGTTGTCCCAGGGACCTGTTGGCAGTGACCATCCTATAGCATATGCTAGCAGGGCGCTGAGTGATACCGAATCACGTTACAGCACCATTGAGAAGGAACTTTTGGCCATAATTTGGGCGGTTAAGCATTTTAGACCTTACTTATATGGCCGTAAGTTTCAAATCTTTACGGATCATCGCCCGTTAGCCTGGTTAAACTCTCTTAAAGAACCTAACAGCAAATTAACACGTTGGCGGTTACGCTTACAAGACTATGACTTCGAGGTCATTTATAAAAACGGCAAACAAAACACGAACGCGGATGCCCTTTCTAGAATAAAATTAAACATCCTTGAAACACCAGATAAAGAATCCATGGTTGTTAACATCGACGATAGTGACGATGATGACGACAAACCTGTAACTATTTCCGACTCCTCGACCGCATCAGTTGTTGATTTTGAGCATTTAGAGCCCAAATCCTTTATTCGATCAGTATCAAGTAGTACCGATACTGCGCATTCCGCTGTAGATTTGGAGACTTCCGGTATACCCATACTACATGAGGCAATAGATACTAAACCCCGGCAAATCCTTGTCTTCACCTGGAACAAAAATGATATCCAGGTCCGTGATCTTTCCCGGGATAAACAAAACGTCCTTGAAGTATTTCTACCCTTGGGGAACGACGAATTAATTACAAAATTTCTAAAAGAATATATTAAACCTAAACTTAAATATTTTATCTATTTCGAAAGCCCCGAACACAGACGCGACTTTAGTAATACAATAATTAGGTTATTCAAGGAAGGTGCTGTACAGTTCCTTGAATGTACGGAACGCGTTATATATGTTGAAGACGAGGATGAGCAAAAAGAGGTTATACTGAAACATCATGATGGCAAGACCTGTCATAGGGGAATAAAGGAAACTATGGTTCGAATCCGTAGAAATTATTACTGGAACAATATGGTGGAGACAGTGTCGGCATTTATTAACGCGTGCGAACCTTGTCAGAAAATGAAATATGACAGGAAACCTCTGAAACCCGTTATCCAATTAACCCAAACCCAACACGCGCCATTCCAAGAGCTTTTCATAGATCTGTTTTCCATTGAAGGTCAGTATTATTTAACCTTGGTGGATGCATTTAGTAAATTCCAAGAGCTTTTCATAGATCTGTTTTCCATTGAAGGTCAGTATTATTTAACCTTGGTGGATGCATTTAGTAAATTAGGCCAAGCCATCAGTATAACAAATAGATCCACACCAGAAGTCGTGCGCGCCCTCGTAAAGTATTTTTCTTTTTATGGGACCCCTAAAAAAATAACTAGTGACCCTGGCACTGAATTTAACAATGACCTCATGCGAGAACTACTTGACCTATACAAAATACATTTTCACATTACCACGCCTAATAATCCAAATTCAACGGGCATTGTTGAGAGGTTTCACTCTACACTCATAGAAATTTATAGGCTCGCCAAATATGAGCAGAAAAACACTGACGCGGCATCTATTATGTCCTATTCAATTATGGCTTACAACCATACAATCCACTATACCACGGGTTTAACCCCCTTCGAAGTAGTGTTCGGTCATGTAGACTCTAACAGCGCTGTAATAGCAGACTTTGATAAGCAGTATCAGCAAAATCTAATTAAGGACCATCAAAAGCGCACGAAATATCTATATAGCTATATTCATAATAAAATACACGAAAGCAAAAAGCAGGTAAAAAGCAAGAAAAAGGGTGAAGCAGACATACAATTTACCGAAGGTAAAGTCGTCTTCAGTAAAGATATAAACACTAGAAAAAGCAAGGATAAGCCAAGGTATAAAAAAGCAATAGCCGTAGGAGAAGTAGAGAAAAATATAGTACCCATAACTATAGGGAATCGTATTACAAAAGCCCCAATTAAAAATATAAAACGTCCTCCACAGGTGGTGCGTACTGGCAATAGTCCAGGCCAACCTGGCCCTTCATCTGCAAAGGATTGATCCAGGTCCTGGAATAATGCCTATCAAAGAAGGACTGGCATTTAAACAAGAGGATAAATGGCTAATATTTAAGATGTTAGATATAAGTACATTATATAACGATTTTTCATTTAATAGGATTAAGTATATAGAATTTAGTCGTTTAGTAAATGTAAGTCAACCATACACCTATGAATTTTTAGGTTTAAGGGTACAAACAGATTATTTAGTTCAATCGTTGGTTGATAAGTTTCTGCAGTTGATGCCTACGCACAGGTCAAGGCGAGGTCTCCTCAACCCTTTGGGATCCCTGATTAAAGTAATTTCTGGTAATTTAGACCATGAAGATGCAGTTCGATACGATTCGCTTATTTCGCAATTAAAAATTAATCATATTCACACTGAAAAGAAAATTACCTTAATCTCTAAAATGTTGGATAGTCTTATTAATAGCACAGAAATGTTACATAACAATACATTAATTTTAGATGAAAGATTAAAACGAATTGAAACAATAGTCAAATATATGGTAACAAAAGAGGACAACTCTATATACTCCACATACGTATTGGGCATGTATAGTATGTTTATTGTTAACTTCCATACCATGACCATGTACTTAAGTGAGATAGAGACGGCTGTAGCTTTTAGTAAGGTCTCTGTACTTCATAAGTCAATTGTTAACTCTACGGAACTCTTATACATATTACAGTCTATAGCAAAAGTAGAGAGTCTTATATGTGAACCAACTCTTCAAAACCTTATTAAGTTAGAATCAACCATTTCTGTTAAAGCTTATATTAAAGAAAGTCAGATAACGTTCATTTTCGAAGTACCTTTAACTGATAACAATACGTATAATTATTTTAAAGTATATCCAGTACCAATTTATAACGAAATTCGTAACGAAACAACTATAATTGTACCCAAATACCCATACCTTATGGTGAAAGGTCCTAATTACTTACCTATAGCCAGGCCATGCCAGCAGATCTCTCTCGGTGACCAGTACATGTGCACTGATGACGACATAGCCGTGTATCCAGAGCAAACTTGTATAGAGCAACTGATGAGATTTGACCCTGAACTCCCTGCCTGCTTCTCGCATGCTGTTCACGTTGAAGACCTGAAGGTGCAACATATTCGAACCAATAGCTGGATTGTATACTCCAGGTATAATACTATACTTACCAGAAGATGTGTTGATGATTCTAGTCGTCAGACTTTACGTGGTACTTACCTACTTACCGTCGAGGAACCATGCGATATACTGCTAGGAGAGCTGCTTGTACATCGTAGACATTCCTATGCTGGAAACCTGAAATTTAAGCCTATTCCTGTCATCACTTTACCGGAATTTACACCTATTAAAACTGCTAATATTTCTGCAATCAACCTGAAAGCTGTAAACCTGGATGATATAAAGAGATTATCATATATGCTTAGTGTCAAAAGTGACAATAACGAGTTCAGTGAAATAGTGGGACATTATAATTCCATAAAAAGTGTCAGTGTAACAGCGATTACCTTATGTGTTATTTCTATAATGACAATTGTATGTTTTATAGTATATAAGCTTAGACGTAAGTTCAATATTGTAAAGCGAAATAATCAACCAGTTTCCTCAGGTGATAATTTCGCTCTTAGGGAGGGAGAAGTTATGGATAGCGGACAAACCCGCGTCATAAAGGTAAATGCCTAAATGTGCTGCCGTTGCAGTCGCCCACGTAGGCGCCACGGCGCCGGTGCAACAGCTAACGGTTATTGCATCAGCCAGTGTAAGGCCCATAGTTAGTAAGCGATTGAGATTCATTAATAAAGAGTATTCACTTCTACTCGGACGTTAATTACTTAAATAATTAGTTTTATTTTAATTTTTAAAAACCAATTCCAGCACCGCGTAAACTTAGCTACCTGCTGGCAGCAAATTTTGTTTGTTTGTTTTATGCAACAAAGTTGGCAAACAAGCATACGACCCGCCTGATGGTAAGCATCACCGTAGCCTATAGACGCTTGCAATACCGGGGGTATCACTCACGCATTGCCAACCCTCCCAACCACCCCAAGTGGAGCTCTGGAGACCTTACTCACCGTAGGAACACAACATGGCTGAGACGAATGCTATTTGGCTACGATCTTCTGTAAGGTGGAGGTCTTTCCCGAGACGGACTGCTCCGATTTGAGTGGATTATCCGCTGTGCCCTACCTCTCTTAAATGCTTTATTAGCAAAAAACAACAATATAACAAATTAAATATATGTCGCAGTGTAGCATACGGTCATGAGTATGGACATAGACGCTAAGCAAAACGAGGGTGCGCCATCTAGCGGCGTGTTGAGAAAACGTTGCTTTTGGCGCGCTCCGGCAGAGTCGTGATACGGAAGGCGGGCTCGACTGAACAGTTAGTTATCGAGCGCCACCGAGAGAGTACTCGTAGTCACGGAACTGTCATGTTTTGCCTAGTGCCTATTTGTATTTAGTTGAATTAGGATACTGTACCTAATTAAATTGTGTTGTGGCAAAGATTTGAGGGGGAGACCTAGACTGAGGTTTTTCTTGCGGCATTTCTTTTCCATCAGTGGTCGTTCCGAAGTGCTAGTGGATTCAATAAACGTTCTTTAAGTAAAGCTAAAACTGTTGTTTCTCTCATATCACGACTGCCCTCGTTGCGCCCTTGTGATGTTGAGTTGCGCATCGAATTACCGCTAGGCTATCCGACATCAGAAGTGAGATGCAAGTCGTGGTATTGAGAGTTTAACAGATCTCAGTCTGGTCTCACTCAGTCTAGTTGTGACGGGTAAGACGTGACAAATCAGGAAGGTACGTGTTCGATGTACAACGGACGGTCTGCTGTCGTTGACTACGAGTGGTGGAGTTTGCGGACTACGAGTAGCGGATTCTACCGACAAAGAGTATCGTATGGTGGGTACTTAACCTCAAAATGTATGGAGATTATAATATGGTGTAATTTCAGGTGTATGACCGTGCGATTCTCGACTATGTGTGACGGGTAGCTGAGGCTGAGACGCGACGCGCACCAGGCGGTAGCGGTACTGGCGGTGCAGCGGCGGCGGCGTGGTGGCGGCGTGCCCCGAGTCGCAGTGCAATTGAGGCAGAGACGTGCCACGACACGAGTAAACACGGGTGTGTGTGCCCGTGGCGGACTGGTAAAGTGTACCCTCCGATATTATAAAAAAGGTCAGTGTTGATTACGTATGATGCTAAGTTTAAGCTTGAAGTGCTAAGTTAAGCTGAAACTGTGTAAGTTTTAGCTAAAACTGTGTATGAAGTTAAGCTCATTGGTCATTTAGCACTATTAATTGAAACTACCTAATGATTTAGAGGACCAAGTCAACACACTGCGTATCATATTAGAACAGGCATCAGAGTGGCAGAGGGAAATGTATCTGACCTTTGTGGACTTTGAAAAAGCCTTCGATACGCTGAAGTGGACTTGTATCTGGGACCGCCTGCACGAAATTGGAGTCCCCGAGAAAATCACCAACATCATCAAAGCCATCTACAGGAATTACTCTTGTAGAGTGACGCACAATGGCCTCGTCTCGGAGGACATCCCAGTACACGCAGGAGTGCGCCAAGGGTGCCTTCTCTCACCTCTCCTTTTCCTTGTCGCCCTTGACGGTGTGATGCGTCACGCGACATCCACAACACGCCGCGGCATAGAGTGGGGACTAACCAGCACCTTGGAGGATCTGGATTATGCCGATGACCTATGCCTGCTGAGCCACACTCGCGCTGATATGCAGACCAAAGTGGACGACCTACAGAGAGAGGCAAAGAAGGTGGGACTCAAAATAAACATCCGGAAGACCCAGGAGATGAGGTGCGGAGCGACAAGTTCTTTGCCGCTTCTTATTGGCACAGAGGCTGTGGAGCGAGTCCACAAATTTACTTACCTCGGAAGCGTCGTGTCAGAAACTGGAGGAACTGAAGAGGACATCGCTTCTAGGATCGCTAAAGCTCGAGCAACCTTCGCACAGCTCCGCCCCGTATGGCAATCACGTAAATTGACACGGAGAGTGAAGCTCAAGATATTCCGGTCCAATGTAAAAACCGTATTGTTGTATGGGTGTGAGACATGGAAGGTCACAAAAGACATCACGCGCCAGCTGCAGGTCTTTATCAACCGATGCCTTCGCCGGATTCTCGGTATATACTGGCCCGAGAAAATCTCCAACGTAGATCTCTGGGAGCGCTGCAGCGAGACTCCGATCGACCAACAGATCAAACGCCGCAAGTGGAGTTGGATTGGCCACACTCTCCGAAGGGACCAGGACCACATACCGAGGCAAGCCCTCGACTGGAACCCCCAAGGAAAGCGCAAACGTGGTCGTCCAAAACAGACTTGGCGGCGGACTGTAGCTGCAGAAGCGAAGGCAATAGGGAAGACGTGGAGCGAAATAAAGCGTGAAGCTCAAGACCGATCGGGTTGGCGACGCACTGTGGACGCCCTCTGCCCCGTCTAGGGGACTTAGGACCTTAAGTCAAAGTAAGTCAATGATTTAGAGGTTAATGCACACATGGATTTAGAGGTCAAGGTCATTTAAAGGTTAATGCACACACAGAATAAAGTATTTTTGACTTCAACTTTGACTTTGAGATTTTTGACTTTGGAGGTCAAAATCAAATGTATCACGTGGAGAGTGGGGTTCTTAAAAGGGGTTCAAAATTTTCATCCTTTTATCGCTAGGACGCACCGTTTTCGAGATAAACGTTTTTTTTAAATTATTTTCACTTAGTAACTTCAATGAACTCAAACAATGTTTTATTTTCGATTTCCGGACAATGGAGCGAGATGGGGATCAGCGGGTCAGCGGTGTGCAGACTCTGAAGTGGACCAGGTTTGCTCGTGATGGTGGCGAGCTGGCGAGGCAGACGGGACCACCGGCGCAGTCGAGGTGCCCGGGATTTCTTGAGGAGAGTATTGTTTGATAATTTTAAAGTGGAGACTACTGAGCAATGACGATGAATTTTAAGTTTTGAATTTTGAAAAGTTTTGTTTTCATGTAAAGTGAGAGACACTTAAAATTAAATTTTGAGAGATAGTTGCTCAATGGTTTCGATTGTGGAGTATAATTTAGAGTTTAGTTCAAATTGTGCTCAGAAAGTAATGTGCCATTTTAAGTTAACGTACCAATTTATAATGTTGAGTCTGATGAGGACAGTGCCGGTGAAGGCCCTTCTAACTGTGTGTGAACACTTACTGTCATGGCTACTCATTTGATTAAACCGCACGCTTCAGTCGTAGTCGTAACTGCGAATTTTCGTACAGGGCGCGATGCGCGGCTGAGGGTGTGGCAGTCTATGTCTCATGGGAGACCATGTCATTGTGATGAGCACAGATGACCATGTCATTGTGATGACCACAGATGACCATGTCATTGTGATGACCACAGAATTGTGATGACCACAGATGACCATGTCGTTGTGATGACCACAGATGAACATGTATATTGAGTATACCGATTCCATGTGGGAATCCTTGTCTTTATGTCTCATGGGAGACCATGTCATTGTGATGAGCACAGATGACCATGTCATTGTGATGACCACAGATGACCATGTCATTGTGATGACCACAGATGACCATGTCATTGTGATGACCACAGAATTGTGATGACCACAGATGACCATGTTATTGTGATGACCACAGATGACCATGTATATTGAGTATACCGATTCCATGTGGGAATCCTTGTCTTTATGTCTCATGGGAGACCATGTCATTGTGATGAGCACAGATGACCATGTCATTGTGATGACCACAGATGGCCATGTCGTTGTGGTGACCACGGAATTGTGGTGACCACAGATGACCATGTCGTTGTGATGACCACAGATGACCATGTATATTGAGTATACCGATTCCATGTGGGAATCCTTGTTTTTTTTGTGGCCTGTTAGTAATGTGTGTTGATCGTGTGACTTTGATTTTAAAATTTTGATTACCTATGTTAACTTACTATGAGGCATACTTTCTTTCTTATTTTTCTGTGTACCTACTAACCTTTTAGTCAGGATAAGCCGAGCAAGAGTTAGCTCCATTATTTAAAATTGAGTCATTTTTATTTAAAAGAGTTTTGATGAAACGAAGGCAAATCTTAATAAGGTTTCTATTGGTGAAATAGTGACAAATAAGTTTTGAGTAATGAGAAAAGTTTAGTTGATTTAATTACGAGTTACTGTATTGAAATGTAATGTAATGACCGGACGTTTTGTGTCCGATGTGTCCGATGGACTTGACATTGTATGTTCGATGGACTGAACTTATTGTGTGACTCGATGCCTATGGATAGGATTGAATTTGTGTGTTGGACCAACACTGTTGGTATGAGAAGTGATGCAATGTAATGCATTGTAGTATGGTTTTTAAGTTTCTTTGAGTAAAGTTTTCTCATTACTACAAACGATCCCTCTGTTGTTAAGGCCAAGAGAACTGAGTAGATTGTATTGGCAAAATACATGAAGTCTAAGTACCAATTTTATTGACGTGAGTAATGATTATTTTACTGTAAGTGATTTAGTTTTGTTTTTTTTAATTTTGTCAAAACTGGTTTCATGACTTCAAGCTGCATATGTTGGCATGTAGTCGTAGCTCCGGTCTAACCGAAGAGTGCGCGGTGCGCATCTAACTATGCATCCTATCACTGGTAAAGTGAAATCGCTGGTCAAGCAAAATCGCTGGTTAAGCGTAAAATTTTAGGATGGTCGCTGGTCAAATGACTACTAAATTCAATGCTGGTCAAGTAACGACGAAAAAAAAAGTCAAATGATAGTGTAAACAAAAAAAAAAGAGTTTGGTCAAGTGATACAACGTTATTGAGGTTCTAAAACCAGTTTAATGTTTGTATAATAATATGATTGTTTGATGAAACAAGGTCACAGGGATGATCTATTGGGTTGTCACAGGGATGATCAGCTGTAACCACAGGGATGGTTATGGCACCTTGCTTTTTGATGAACTCGGTTATATTCGGTTGTTAATTGATTTTATTTTCATTATTGGTACTAAGCTCTTCATGGTTAGGTACTTGATTTGCTAAGCTAAGTGTGTTTACTTAGAATAGAAGTAAATTGGACTTGATATTGAAACTTTGGATTTGAGTTAGAGAGAAAGTCCTATGTGTGGTCAGGAGTGACCGAACGTTGTGATGCTGTGTGAGTGTTGATTGTTTCAGAATCACACGCGAGGACGCGTGTCTTGCAGAATGGCCGTGTCGCAGTGTAGCATACGGTCATGAGTATGGACATAGACGCTAAGCAAAACGAGGGTGCGCCATCTAGCGGCGTGTTGAGAAAACGTTGCTTTTGGCGCGCTCCGGCAGAGTCGTGATACGGAAGGCGGGCTCGACTGAACAGTTAGTTATCGAGCGCCACCGAGAGAGTACTCGTAGTCACGGAACTGTCATGTTTTGCCTAGTGCCTATTTGTATTTAGTTGAATTAGGATACTGTACCTAATTAAATTGTGTTGTGGCAAAGATTTGAGGGGGAGACCTAGACTGAGGTTTTTCTTGCGGCATTTCTTTTCCATCAGTGGTCGTTCCGAAGTGCTAGTGGATTCAATAAACGTTCTTTAAGTGAAGCTAAAACTGTTGTTTATCTCATATCACGACTGCCCTCGTTGCGCCCTTGTGATGTTGAGTTGCGCATCGAATTACCGCTAGGCTATCCGACATATAGATATCTTACAGGCTGGCTAGTGTATTGGCAACGAGGCTTCCATTATTGCTGAAAGTAATATTTTCAAGGCAACCGTTAGGGTAACGAATTTTTGTATGAAGTGTGCAAGGCACGAAGCATCAAGATAAGTATTAGTGATTAAAGTAAGTAAGTCTTTCTTTTGCCGTTGAGATTTAACATTCATAAAATAAAAAGTCACATAAGATTGCGACTTCTACGCGAAAACAGTCTATAAAATGAAATAGTAAATACTTTTAACGCTATTAAAAATTCATATAAGTACTACTACGAGAAAAGATTCGACTAAAGTATAAAAAAGAAATTATATTCTTAGTTTAAACACAACTATGTGTATATAAAATTCCAAGTCCTGACTGACTGACTGACTTAACTGTATATCAACGCACAGCTCTAACTGATGGGTCTAGTCTAGAGATTCCAAATTTGGAATGTAGGTTCGCGACGACGTCTAGGGGTGTACTTAGAAAGGATTTTTCAAAATTCCCACGGGAATGCGAGATATACGCAAACAAAGTTGCGAGTATTTTACTAGTCTTCTATAGTTATATAGATAGATAGATAGATAGAAGATAGAATAAGCTTTATTTGCAAAACACACAGTGATACAATAAACAGTAAAAGTAACAAACAAAACATGTGTATATGCAACAAGGCGGCCTTATTGCTCAAAGCAATCTTTTCAAGGCAACCTTAGGGTAACGAAATTCTGTAATGGAGTGGGCAGGGCTAGCAAAACACAGTAAACAGCAGGACATATCAATATACATATCTAATAAAAAAATAAATAAATAGTCTAAATACCAAAAGGTATTTATATAATACATAATAAGTATAAGGTACAATATTACATATATACTTATATATATACATATATATATAAATTTAAAAACTAAAACAATAGGTACTAAGTTTACATTATTATGGTGTATACTTGTATAGTACAATACTCAAAAAAAAAAATATAATGTCGTTATAAACAAGGAATCAGTGTGAAAGGAAATAGTTTTTTACTTCTCGCTTAAATATAGCTAGTGATTTCGCAGTTCTGATTGTCACAGGTAAGTTGTTCCATAGTCTGATGGCCTGGATAGAGAAGGATTGGTCGAGAAATATAGGTAGTTGTTATATAGTTGTAGATTATAATTTAGACTTTAGACCATAACTTGTAATCTGTCACTGGGGACTGAAAATTTGAAACTTTATACGTACTACTTTAAATAAGCGGTGTGCAAATTTGCTTAACAAGTTGGCTTTTATCCAATGTCACACTGAATTTTACAAATTGCTTGCTGGATATGTCTGTTTGTAGCTCTTACTTAATCTTAATTTCTAGAGTTAACTACAACTTTCATTTCATTATGTATTTTATCAAAATATATTTTTACAGATCAACAATGAAAGGTTTTTCTATTACTTACATGTAATTTAGCCATACCTACATACTACATGAAACTGTCGCGACACGACACACACACTTTAACCATGTAATTCTTAAGTTCGAAGCTGTTAAATCTCATGCATGAAAGCCGATAGTTGAAGTATCCTCGAGACCAACATTCGCGACCGCCTTTTCTCATTTTCCCTGAACGGACAACTTTAACCTTTATACATTGAGACAAACTTTCTTGAATACAATGAAAGAAAAAGGCTATTGAATAAGACAACTCCAATTTAGAGTTTTCCACACGTATTAGTATCGAAGTTTTTATCTTTTTAAGGACGGTACTCACTTATTGAGTTTTTTTTCGAAATATGTATTTAATGACAGTATGGGAGAGAATTGGAAAAGTTGGGGAAAGAGGGGGAAAGAGGGGGAAAGAGTATTTCCCAGTGGGACACAATGGACTGATAAAAATGTATTTTAATATAAAAAGTTTTGCTGTTACGTGGGTATGTATAGCAAAATGTTTACGTTAACTTATTATATAGTTGTAATGGTTGACACAGTCGTGTTGATTATATCGAATTACGAAGTTAAATAACCATTGTTATGAAGTTTCAGAATTCTCATAATAATATAATGTTATTGATTGTAAGTTATATTACTTTGGAATTTGTCGGTATGATTGCAAACAGAGTATAGCAGAAATAGTTGTAACCATAAGCTAATTATATTTACGATTAGCTGTGCCCACGACTTCGCTTAAATAGGATTCAGTGACATCTAGTGAAGTTTTGAGAAACTGTTTTTTTATTATGTAGGGCCCCACGTAAATAAATATAACTTTTTTCCTGATATCTGATTTAAATGAAAGAAAGCCTATTTTTTGCTCCACGTCAAGCTCTATCTTCCTGTGTAAACAGAATCAAATCCGTTTAGTAACTACGTAGATGTGCACGTATAAAGATAAACAGACAGTCAAAAAAAAATTTTTTTTTCGCTTTTATTACTTTTATTTCATTGTTCCCTATCCATTTTTGCCAAATATGTTCAACTAGCTTTTCCCCGCGGCTTCGCTCGCGTTAATTTTATGACATAGATCTCGTTTGACAACAAAACAACCCATAGCGCGACTTGTGGCGCCATCTGTTGGCCGATACAGCGCCCTCTATAGTAGAAAATTTATTTTCACATTGGAACGACATACTTTCACGGCATGAAAATGGCAATATGTTGGGCTCTGTACCCCTAACAATATGTATGCAAATTTTCATAATGATCGGCTGCTTAGTCAAGCCGTGAAGGAATAACAAACAAACAATTATAATATTTTCTCATTTATAATATTAGTAAGGAAGGATGTACAGAGTACAGACATACCGGGGTCTCCTGTTTTAATATTTGTAAGTATAGATAAGTACTAATAAAATTGAAGAGATTTAATTTATTTTACTTATATTTAAAAAAAAACAAGTTTACTTAGACTAAAAGAACCTTTTTTGAGTAAACTAAAGTCACGCCTTTTATGTCAAAGTGTAAATTAATCTTTTTGCGTAAGTTAAATCAAATAACTTGAATCTCTTATACCTTCAAATCCTTGAATGGCGGCCGAAAGCAATAAATAACGATTAAGCTTTACACATAAGTAAGAACCTATACCTATTCATTTGATTTATATTTGTAAGTTCTACTTTTCAGAATGTTACTACTAACAATACCCCACATTTGACCTTCATGGGACAATATTGGGCAACCATTTTGTGTCTACGAATACAAATTTGTCTTTTTTTGTTTTGGCTATTTTCCTTTTTCGTGATAAGGGATACATCAAGCTCAAGGCGTCTGCGTAACTAAAATTTGGGAATTTATCAACACCAAATCGACTTAGGACGACCAAAATATTTTTATACCGATGAGAAAATCTGCCATTAACATCAATGAAAATCCTGCTGAAAATGTGAAATATTAAAATAGTGCCCGCACCCCGGCTTGGCACAGATTTTAGTAACTTACAAACCCATGTATCATGATCGTAAAAAACTCCCTAAAAACATATTGTATAATACGTATACGTGTGACGCTAAATAAAACGAATTGTGAAAATAAAACATTTGTGAGCACGTGTTAGGTATTTTCAAGACTCCATATTTCATAATTGAGTCACAATACTTTTCGTAAAACACTTCGATTTTGTGTTATCACGTTACCTGGACCTTATCAGCCACCTCTCTTTATTGAGAATGTAAATTACTGTATTGTTAGTCTTATTTCCCCAGGTTCCAGAAAAATCTTGTTCTGACAACAGAATATATAAAAAATAATGTCCTAACTTAATGGGGTAGTTGCGTTTTCAATATTTTTATAAGCATTAGGTTAATACTTTGCTCTTTTTGTGGCAGATATTAAACCTAATAAAAACAACAGTTATGTTAAGTAAACCCATTGAAAATCATTTAACTAAATGATATCTAACAAAAATAGACTTTCAACAGTCTGAAACATTCAAAGGGTCGACCTCGAAAGTTTATAACTAAATTCTGTGGCCGAATAAGAAAACCAATTTATTTATTCAATAATAAAAGTTGCAAAGAGCTTACAGCAAAAAGAGTCATCTATTACTGATAGCTACACTTTCTTTCGACTGTGTGCTATAAACATCTTTGGGGAGCCTCCAAACGCTATTTGACTTTGGGAGAGGTTCTTATTTTTATTTACTTACTCAATTTTATTAGTTAGATCACGTTTAGGTCGTAATTTTTATAATTGTTATTGGGAACCATATTAATTCCAACGAATGATTTCTTGTATGAGCGACATGCGACAGTTTTAAATCATTACAAAAGCCTGCTTGTGGTGTTACCAACTAATTTTCACAACGCTTGTTGCCTAATTGAAGATTGTTATGTTACATAATGAAACAGAGTAATAGGACTAATGGATAATTTTACCAAATACTGTAATAAGGGTAACCCGAATGTATTATAATTATAACGGAATGTGATTTCAGAATCAGATAATAGGAATTTGTTTATTTAAGAGCTAGATTCTGTTATTTTGATATCATCTGAGCTACTGGCATGTCATTGGCTCGTGGTTCAAGCTAGTGTTGTAAATCCTCTAATGTTCTTGTTAGATCTCTAGAAATATATTTATTAATATTTTGTGTTTGTCTATGTATAAGTAAAGTTATTTTACTTTTATTCCTTTTTTACCCTTATTTTTGTATATTTTATGTCATCCTGTTTAATTAGAATCTCCTTTTTCTAAAAAAGTTGTTACTTACTTTAATTAATATTTAAGTTCTTGTATTCTGTATAATCTTTACTGTTCTGTTAAAAATTCAATGCTGTTAATTTATATAAGGTAGTAATTTAATAATGAACTTCCTTTTAACACATGACTATATGGTTACATATGATCGTATAAGCAAGGAAATAATGGTCTAGTATTTAGTAGAAAAAAGGTTTAGGAGTGCGTTGCGACATGCGCGTCAACGCGTCTCACATATCAAAATGGTTGAATATGGATGAATTTATGTAGTAAGCAAATTTTTCTAACTACTTACAATACAAGACCATTATTTTCTTGCTTAAACGATCATATGTAACCTATATAGTCATGTGTTAAAAGGAACTTCATTAATAAATTAGGACCATTTATTAATAGTCATTAGTAAAATAATAAATTATGGTAAACCGTATAATTAAACTGCCAGTTACTGCTTTGCATACTACGATTACACATACAAAGATACTTAAGTGTAAATGCTAATGCATGTAGATATTTTCTAAGTGAGGCATTCGCGTAGAGGTGTCGAGTAGGCACGTAGAAGACCTTTCCTCGCCTCTTATATTAAATAACTTCGGGCTATAGAAAAATGCGTCGTCTCAATACCAAGTTTTAAAATTACGTGACCTTTTTATATTTCTCCAAGAACATAATGTTAAAATGTGTGTCTTCTTTTGACATCTTATTTCCTAAAGCTTTTTCGTCTCTCTAATATTTTCCAACCATGATTTTCAGTATTCATCGCGCCTATGCCCATCAATATGCCCTGATAAATGGGAGCAACGTTTATACAACGTGCCTGCGTGTAGGTTCCATGATCGTTGGGCTTTTCAAATTTTTCCTCACTCTAAGTATCACACTTGAATTAAAACATGATTTGCCAAACCATAATACCACAATTATGCATCTAAGTCAGGGTCAGAATTTGTTTCTTACATCGACGTCATATTGTAATGGCTGTGAAATCCATTTTGAGGTTGTCAGGTTTTGATAAGGGTAAAGGTGTGCGATTATTTCTTGATAGGTAACCCAACGTAGTTAAAAAGGTCTCACAACAATCTCACAAATGGCCTCTTAAGGGTCATAACAAGATATTCGATTTCATCAACCGTATAATATTTTGAGTGTCAAAATACCATACCAGTTACGTACGATACGTAGCTGATTTTCTTGAAATGTATCCTTATAAAATATCCAATCATGTTTATATTGGTTTGATCATTCCGTCGTCGTAATAACTTATTTATTTGGTCATTTTTGATAAAACCAGAAAAACGTCAATTTTCATTTTCATCTCATGCCGTATTAAACTAGGAACCCTTAATTGCATATCCGTCTCACAACGTTCCAGTCCATAGACGCTTTAATACAAAATACCTATATCTTTTTTGAGGTGGTACTATAAGGATCTCTCGTGGGTATAGTTCCGACACTATTCGTAAGTAGCTATTTCATTTTATGATGTTTTTTTTATCCATTTCTTCTGTTACTTGTGCGTACAATGTGTTTACAGTACATTTGATTTTTCTCGTATTTGTTTACGTCTTATAATGGGTTGCCAGTGTTTACATTTTATATTTTCGAAACATTGCCCCTTCAAAGTTTTTTACTATTTTTAGGTCGAATACTTTGCACTTGCAGGATCAGACATTTATGAGACACATAAATATTGTCCGGAGGGTGCGAAGACAAAGCGGACTTTTTAGACATCTTTTTCTTAACTTTTGCTGTGTTTCATTTTAGCGTACCTATTTAAAAAATGTATTATTCAAATTTTTAAAAAATTTTTAGACACTTGATTCTTATGGTAGGATGGATAGGTACCTATGTATTGAATTATAACGATAAAAAAACAGTAAAAGATGTTTTTTAATATTATATTTTTACGTAAATGCGTAAAATTTAATTAAGCGTAGTTTACTAGCCGAAAAACAATTTTAAAACTTCTGTTTGTCTGTCTGTTTATACCATATTCATGGGTTCATATAGATAGCTCAAATGAACTGTCGAATAAGAATATTACTACTAGTAACAATAAAATTTCACAAAGATATTCTTTTTCTTTGATTATTCTCGACAATCACACTTGAAACACAACCTATTAGAAATAGGAACATTATTATTACATTTTGCTTTTATTTCCTTCGCACCGTCTTTATGAACACATTTATGTGTTATGGTGGATTTCAACCCCCTAGAGAGTTTTATGTTACCCTACTAGATATCACATTCGTGGTGAAATATTATACTTTATGACTGAATGTATGACGGGAGTATTTGCGTTCTTACTACTTAATTCTTAGTTGGTTACTTTATATCTTTAAGTTGTGAATAAAAACTGATATTTAGGTACATGTTTTTTTAAAAGACAGTTTCAGAGATTTCTAAATATAAGTAGTTACTAATCTAATTTCAAAATTGTTAAATATTTTGTATTAATTAAAATATATTTAAAAATTTAGTATTTTAATGTTCTTTTTAATTCTTACTTAATTAATGGCGTTTCTGTCGTGTCTTAACGACACATAGATAAATTCGCCAATGTCAAGTATTTCAAATGAACACTTTTTACAACGTGGTACGGTGAGGATCCGAGGTCGCCATCTTGACGACCTTCGTTGACAAGGCGGCGATCTCGAATCCTATTGTAATGTTACTTGATAGCAATTTTACGCACAACTAACAGTCAGGTGACAGGTGGCACAGTTGGTAGAAAGTCACTTTATTTATACTAAATTTGTCATATAAAAGTTAATAATGCTCCTTTGTATTGCAAAGGTCCATAGGCTGCGGTGACTGCTTAGCATCAGGCGGCCGTATGCTTGTTTGCCACCTTAGTGGTATAAAAAAAATTGTAGCTTTTAAACGGTGAAAGATTTTTTCAAATCGGTCTAGTTAGTTTAGTAGTTTCGGAGCATATTCAATGCGAACAAAAAAACAAACTTTATTACGTAATAGATACTAACTAAAACTCTATAAATGTTAACGGAGAGGAAATTCGTGGGAAAAGTCAAATGCCTGCAGTCTACTAAGGTTATACCTACACATATAGTTACTTAATGAAATTGCCAGGATTTTGCGACCTGTTTCATTGCGTAACTTCATTGGACAAAATGAAACGGATGGATTAATATAACAATACCTTGCTGGATTTTTAGTCCGAGTAGTACAAGTTACTTATCCGTGTACCTTAATTTCGTAGTTAGTTTAATTAACGCGTTGTTTGTTTACTATGTAATCAAATTAATGAGTCTGAAAGGCTTCGATAACGATATTAGGTTACTATATTGTTCTACTGTTTACACAAAGTAAATAACGTAGAGTCGGCCTCATAATACAATGCTATTAGCAAGCAGCTATGAAATTAAATGAAACTTGTTTATTTCCGAAATAGGCCTTCGCATGCACTTTTCCTTTTACAACTTGTATAGGTACTGGTACTTAATTAATAATTAAATTGACTTAAAATAAAATACGTTATGCTGTCTTGTAATTCTAAAGTAGAGGTAAGGCATATGAGCGGAGTATGTTCACTAGAACCCTCAAGGGTTTTAAAGGTATTTTATGTAAAATAACATATTATACGTAACGTAATAACATTTCTAGGACAAATCTTCAAAGCATGGGTTCTAGTGAAACTATTCCGTTTGAGAAATGTCGCAAATGTAGCGAGACGCTCACTTGACTGATTGAATGTTGCTTTCAATCAGTGAAGTGAAGTTCGTACACTTGAAAATAGATAGCAATAATGCTAAAATGTAATAACAATACAATTAAATAAAATGGAACATTATTTTAATGTGGTTATTTTATCTGTGTTTCTGAGGCATGTACTCTTAAGTTATCACGGAGGCCACGCAATGACCCACGTCCGCTTGTAAGCCAAGTTTGAGCCCCTCGTATATTATGTACAAAACCTAGAAACAATTTAAAAGGGTTGTATATAACAAACATTTTATTTATACTGTGAATGTGAATAATATAAGTAATATCTATAAAGTACTTTTAATAAACTTAGTCGTTTTGTCGAGTTCAGCGTTGCTCTAACTAAACTAAGTAAGCGATCTTAATGCGTCAAGCGTAGAATATTATGTCGTAAATAGAGCGATGTCATGGTTACGAAATTTATATAACGTAGACGCTTCGTAGCGCTACGCTCCCGCATACCGAGACCGAGAAGACCGGGGCGGCTGCGAGCGACTACACGGGCGGCTGCCAGTATGAAGACTACGTAGTACTATTATTTATTCTGTACTAGCTTTTCCCCGCGGCTTCGCTCGCGTTAATTTTATGACATAGATCTCGTTTGACAACAAAACAACCCATAGCGCGACTTGTGGCGCCATCTGTTGGCCGATAGCATCCCATACAGCGCCCTCTATAGTAGAAACAAAATTTTCCCTTTGGATTGACATACTTTCACGGGTAAAAAGGAAGCCTATGTTGAGCTCTGTACCCCTAACAATATGTATGCAAATTTTAATAATGATTGGTTGCTCAGTCAAGCCGTAAAGGAATAACAAACAAACAAACTCACTTTCTCCTTTATAATATTAGTAAGGAAGTAAGGATAACTAACCTCGTAGCTAATGGAACCGTAGCGTAACGTAGCAAAAAGTTATCCAATCCAAATAACACGATCGATTAATCTAGCCACTATAAAATCTTTGTGAATTATCAATTTTTTTATTTGTCAACTTTTTTATTTTTATTTTGGTAATGTGCGACTCCCTAATTCCCTATACATTGCATCGGCTATTACAGGAGTTAAGCAGGAAGATATTAATAATAGTAGTCTTTATATTATACACAATAAATTTCGAGTAAATTTCAAACTGACATTACGTAGCAAAGGTCCAAAATCTATTAGGAAACGAAATCAAAATTAGATTTTCGGACATAAAAGATTCGATCTTACTCCCAATGAGCTTCTCGCAAATGTAAATCGGTATTGGCCGGACTTGGGGTTGGAGAGGGTTGGCAAACAGAATGCTTGAGGCTGTTTACTGATCGCTTATCACTGTACACGTACTGCCAAGCTTACATAAGATGGCTTTGTGGGGAATTAGAGATCAGAGATACTACCAATGCTTTCTACCGCATTGGAAATATTAAACCTTCCCATTGAGGCAAAGAGTAGCTGTCGTCCTTGGTGCATTTTAACTCGTCTACGTGACACACAAGTTTAATTATTATCTAAGTGGCTCCATGTAATATAGTTTCTTATATTTTGCGAATAGAAATTGTGTAAAACTTTCTGACTTCTTCATTGCATAATTATTAGATACTCTGTGGTTACATTTCCACACCGCATTGTGATTTCGACCAGGGAACGATTGGTTAAATAGTTGACTGAAGCGAATCATGGCTATCGCATAAGTTTGAAAAATGTTTGTATTTTCGAAGCGGTACGACTAATGGTATTCTAAGGACATTCAAGAAACAATAACAAGCCTACTCTTTCCTCAAGGGCCTTTTTGGTGATAGGTAAGTGCATTATATTCAAACTCAAAAAGTCGACAGATGATCAGATTCTAGAGATGAACAATGGATTCATTTTGTTAACAAGGAAAATGTTGATAACTTGATTCAACAATATGAATAAATTGTATTGTCGGATAATTTGTAATACCGTGTGATTTGTTTATTAATTTATCTCTGTTTGTTATCTTATTTGACAGGTGTCAGTGCGGCTGGCGAGTTTGACCCATTTTCATGGTAACGAAAAATGGTAGGTTCTCCTAAAATTTGTATGCCAGTTGCGCGTGCAGTTCGTGCTAGAAATATATAAGAGGCAAATAAGTTTTCATTATCTTTTATCTTCTTCACAGATCTTATTGCAGTGTACGAGTTATTCACGAAGTTTATAAACTTTATTCACTAACATCTGTTAACTTCACTGACAACTAGAGATTTAATTACACGACTTAGTCAGAAAACTCGGTACGTGCTTCAAAATTAAATGTTGCTTTATGTAAATTGAAATTTTTAAACAATTTCCTTTATTTTATCTATTAGTAAGTAAAAGAATATTTTATGAGTTTGTTTTATTTAAAATATTTTGGTTATATTTTAGGACGATCAAAATAAACTTTCAATCTTATATAAACTTCATCATCATCATCAGTTCTCATCGGCACTCAATTAATTTTACAATTTAGAAGCAATGTAATTCAGGGTGTATAAATGAATGTAATGTCGTTAATTTGAGCCCATTACTTCTCTGCTGTCGGTTTAAGTCAACATCAAGTTTATAATAAATTTGCATAAGTTTGTAATGTATATTAGTGTACATACAAAACGATGTTTATTCTTGTCGTATAAACATAAGAAATGAAAGTAAAACACAATAAGTAGGCATTCAGGTACTTAAAAAGTTGGGATGATAAACTTGCAGTCGACCGACAGCCTGAAAACATTTTAAGGTTTGTGAAAATAACGAGCGAACTCTTACAATATTTCTCCAGTTGAAAAATCGGGTACGAAATGGTTGCTTTTACAACTACACGAGCATTGGACGGGAGATATATAGCTATAAGAAAAGAGGTAGGTAAGTATTTAGTTTTTTACATAGCTTCAAGTTTCATGGCTTCTAATAATCGAGGAAGGTTGAGAGGAGGTTCTCTCTTCCGTTCGTTGTTTTCTTCAAGATTGATGTTGACTAATGTTGACCTCATTCAGGTTTCATTTTGTCTTGCACAATTATTCGCCATCTATGCTGATTTCTTGTGGTCTTTATGGTATCGTGGGTTGACATGTCAAGGACACCGCGGAGCAACGCGTCGAGATTGTTTGCGTCCCCCGTTCTACTAAAATGTTTTAATACTCCCAGAGAAATATAGAAATCTAATTTATATCGATTCGTTTTCAAAGAATGCAATCACTCACTTAGGTTTTTTATTTTCTTATAAATGAATTATGCGTCATACTTAATTATTCTGTTTGATAAGGTTACAAGAGATCGCAATTTAAGCAATCCCAAAAGATGTTTACGTTATATTTGTTTTCAGAAATACATTTTGAGTGCTTGAGATTTATCGGATCGACGTTTAAATTATTTTTTCGTTGATAAAGTTTATTAGATTTTCTTTGTACATTATTAACTTAATTAAATAATTCTATGTATTTCCATTCTTACGTGAATTTCTAATACTATCAAATAAAGCTTTCTCGATAAATATTAAACTAACAATGAAAACCACATTCTTCTAGACCACGAGATTCATTTCGAAGATCTGATCTCCTGATAGTGAAAGCTAGAAGAAAACAGTTATTGCTTATTCTATTAGGAGATGATTATTTCCAAGATACAAACAAACTAATTCGTGCACGGAATATTTTGGTCCATGGTTTAGTTTAGTATAGATAAGTACAGTAACTTTGTTCATCTACATATCGTAAGTTCCTACTTACAAGAACGTGACAATTTGTGACTATTTGTCCACAAATGAATAGACGTTTGTAGGTTTCTTTCAAACTCTGCGATATTTTGGGTCTTGTTTGCGCACTTTCCATTATCCCATTCAGAAAGGTACGAGAAGGTAACATCAGTATAATAATAATAGCGAGGTGTGTTCACTGTTAGGTATTATTGTAGAGAAGTAGAGATAAGATTCCTTTGTAGCTCATTTTAGTTGTTTCATTCATTTTACTATAGGTACCATGTTGATAATTGTGTTTTGTGTACTTGTTTTTGTATTTTCTGTTTAAGTAATATACCGTTGAATTGGAATGAGTAATTCGGAATATTACAACCCCATCCGTTCATAATTTAGATTCCATATTGATCGCGGTGATGTCATATAAAAACTGATTTTAATATAAAACTAGTTTTAATAATTAAGTATTATACTCGGAATAAAACTAGTCATAAATGTATTGATGTTTATCATACATAATATTGGTATAAGCTGTTCCAAATTAATTAAATAAACTCAGAATCCTCTGCAATGTGCCCAAACGGCATGTTAATTAAACCCCAGGATTAATTAATATTTCTGTCCAATTGGATAGCCCTATAGAATAATACTGAATAAATATTATATTTTTACTTAAGTATATATTTTATAAGTAAAATGCTTGCTAATTAATATCAGTATGTATGTAATTAGTGTAATTACACATAACACAGTCCTTAATAATCAGACGTGGTATGTAGGTAGGTATATTTTATTAGGAGCTACAAGATCTTGTGGCTTTAGTTAGATAATTGCGGTAATTAATAAAGTTTTTTTAATAAGTGTCAGATGGCCTAAAACAATAACCCCGGCCTTGAGAGTTGGTTGGTTTGGTTGTTTATAGAGTAGTTTAAATGTATTTAATATACTAGAGAAACCCGAGCTTTTTTTCTTCGTTTGAGTGTATCCCGTTTTCCGGTGGGAATTTCAAAAAATCCTTTCTTAGCGGATGTCTACACCCTATAAGGAACTTACCAGCCAAATTTCAAGCTTATAGCTGTTATAGTCTCTGAGATTTCGTGATTAATCAGCGAGTGGTATTTCGCTTTTATATTGGCATAGATTTTATATAATTAAAATGATTTAACGTTAATGACTAAAAGAAAAGTTAAAGAAGTTTATGTATGACAAGAAAAAGTGCCTGTAAAAGCCTAGTTTTTATATAAATGATTTGAGTTTGACACTCGCCAATGTGTCATAACCATGGAAGTAATAAGTACTACGTTAGTACTTATTACTTCCATGGTCATAACATCATTGCTACTCGCAGGAATAGTGTCAGTCCACTGCGCACAACGATACTGCTCTGCAATCTACCTAACCATTCTTCACTCAATAAAGCTTACTAACATTTGTATCTGTCAAACACATACCCAGCATAATCTGAATTTGATTTCAAATCGAATCGCTATTGATTGTGCGTACATGATAGGGACATCATGGGAATTGATTATACCAGTATGTCTGATGAAGAGTAGTGATAATATGCAGATTAATAATGAATATTATATTATAGTAGAGAGATATATTACGACAGTACGGTGGTGGCCAAGTTGGTTGTAGTGTAGTTAGTCATTACTAAACATATTGCATGAACTAGGTTCATTAACCTAGTTCACGCAATTTGAAATAGACTAAGTTATTTATGTGCTCAGAAATGATATACCACATAATAAATAAATTCAACACAATTCTCACAGCCCAATAGTCCCAAAGTAAGCTAGGCTTAGCTTAACCTGGTTGTTATGGGTACCAGACAACGGAAATTGATAAAGTACATGTATTTTTAAGACAGACAAACAGGCAAGTGAGCTAACCACCTAATGGAAAGTGGTTACGGCAGATTATGAACAACAGCTAGATGAGAATATGGAGAAAAGGTATTTTACGTAATTGCATTGAACTATGATCCCACTTGTCTGACAAACCTTAAAAATAATTGTTTCTTTTGTTAAATTGTACGTTTTTCAAATATAAAAGAAATAATTGACCACTCCTGGACAAAATACTCGTATAACTATCTCAAGCGCTGCGGTCATCTCAAGATTTCCCCGTACAATGCAGTTGCTTCCGTTCCCGTTCACGGGGTGATTTCCGGGACAGGAGCTATTCTCTTCCCTTTTGATCTCAAACAATCTACTTTCCACATCTGAATCGATTCAGAGCGGTGAAAACATAAAAAGAAAAGTATAATACTTAATTAGAATTTTTCATTAAAAAAGATAAATGCGTTGGCGATAACGTGTCTCCTAGCGTCACCGCTTCCTAACTCAGCTCCTAAATAGCGGCAGACGCTCCTACAGTTGGTGAAAGCAGGCATTAAAATATTAAATTTGAGAAGCAATTTCCTTGTAAAATAGCGTCTAATTTATGGCATACATACTTAACTAAATAGTAAACCAAACAATGCTGTCTTCTTGTGTTACAAATTAATGCGAGGCTGCAATTTGCGACAGCGAATTCTGAATTATTGACAGTGAGTTTTTGGAGTGGTAAAGCAATTATTATGAAATGGGCTAGCTCGACCGGGGAAGTACCACCCTCTCACAGAATGACGACGTGAAGCAGCAATGTGTTACGTTCAGTGAGTGAGAGCTCCGGAAGCCCAACTCCTTCCCTATCCTTCCCTCCTTCTTTCCCTTCCCTTTCCCTTCCCTTCCTTTCCTCTAACCTCCTTGGTGGACAACGCATTGGTAGCACCCCGGGTGTTACTGATGTCCATAGGCGGCGGTGACCGCTTTCCATTAGGTGGCCCGCTTGCTTATTTGTCTACTGTATGACATACATAAAAAAAAAGTGATTATTAATATCCAGGCTTTGTGATATAACCATAATGAAGTAGGTTCGTAATTTTATAAAAGTACAGTTTGTTATTAAATTTAATATTTTGAAAGTAAGTATTTCTAAGTAAGTATATTCCGTTCTATATTATACTTCCGTTTAATATACTTGGCAAAAGATTTCCAGTGAAATTTAACGATTGTGTTTGAATTAGCTTATCATACCTTATTGTGGTAACGCAAGACAGTGATTTGTCATCGATTCATGTTTATTTTATATAGATTTATATTTTATATCAGACGATTGTTTAGAGATTTCGTGCCTAGTGGTATGGAATATAATATTAGTACTTAGTAGTAATCCGTACAAATTCCAATGCTGATGCTGATATTTTTGCCTCTCAGTTCTTCATGGCGACTTTAATTGAAGTAAAAAGTAAGTTTGAAGTATTTAACAAACATAATCAAGAAACTTTTTAGGCGTTTACATTTTGACTTTGGTTGATATTAAAACCTTTATTAAACAGTGATAGAATACCTGTTTATTACTCGTCAGTATATTTTACTTATGTATTACTATATCTCGTCAACAGTTCTCCACAATCCTATACTATAGTACTACGTAGTAAGACTGTAATATGTTATCGTTACTTTTATCGTTTTTAACGAATAAATTATTTTTATAAAAAAAACTATTTATTATTAAAATAACAAAAGAAAACTAGTTATTTTATAGTTTTTAATTTTTCTCTTGGATTAGGTTTCTCCCTCAGCGTAAGCGTAGCCACATTCATCACGAAACTTATAAAAGTATGAAAAACCACATTTTCTTCTAACGTTAATGATTGATGCAGTTTTGTCTAGTGCAAAAAGGATGAGAAAAGAAAACTGAAAAATGTTTCATTGTTTGAATTAAGAAAGTTTACTAGAACAATTTTCCTTGCAATAAGACCAACAAGATTCACTGCAGTCTATTAGCCCCAAGGAAATTTTATATTGCAAAAATATGCACTATATTGTTACTACCAGCAGTAGATTAAAACATTTATAAGAAGAATACGCGGAATGTTATACACAATGGTGTGGAATGAACAAGTCTTAAATCTAGAATAAAATAAAAAAAGTCAGTACTGACAAGAGTGAGGAGACCAGACAGCAGGTACTCTCAGTTATTTCTTTCTTTGGATTAATAACATTGTTAACACATGTACTTTATCAATTTCCGTTGTCTGGTACCCATAACAACCAGGTTAAGCTAAGCCTAGCTTACTTTGGGACTATTGGGCTGTGAGAATTGTGTTGAATTTATTTATTATGTGGTATATCATTTCTGAGCACATAAATAACTTAGTCTATTTCAAATTGCGTGAACTAGGTTAATGAACCTAGTTCATGCAATATGTTTAGTAATGACTAACTACACTACAACCAACTTGGCCACCACCGTACTGTCGTAATATATCTCTCTACTATAATATAATATTCATTATTAATCTGCATATTATCACTACTCTTCATCAGACATACTGGTATAATCAATTCCCATGATGTCCCTATCATGTACGCACAATCAATAGCGATTCGATTTGAAATCAAATTCAGATTATGCTGGGTATGTGTTTGACAGATACAAATGTTAGTAAGCTTTATTGAGTGAAGAATGGTTAGGTAGATTGCAGAGCAGTATCGTTGTGCGCAGTGGACTGACACTATTCCTGCGAGTAGCAATGATGTTATGACCATGGAAGTAATAAGTACTAACGTAGTACTTATTACTTCCATGGTTATGACACATTGGCGAGTGTCAAACTCAAATCATTTATATAAAAACTAGGCTTTTACAGGCACTTTTTCTTGTCATACATAAACTTCTTTAACTTTTCTTTTAGTCATTAACGTTAAATCATTTTAATTATATAAAATCTATGCCAATATAAAAGCGAAATACCACTCGCTGATTAATCACGAAATCTCAGAGACTATAACAGCTATAAGCTTGAAATTTGGCTGGTAAGTTCCTTATAGGGTGTAGACATCCGCTAAGAAAGGATTTTTTGAAATTCCCACCGGAAAACGGGATACACTCAAACGAAGAAAAAAAGCTCGGGTTTCTCTAGTATATTAAATACATTTAAACTACTCTATAAACAACCAAACCAACCAACTCTCAAGGCCGGGGTTATTGTTTTAGGCCATCTGACACTTATTAAAAAAACTTTATTAATTACCGCAATTATCTAACTAAAGCCACAAGATCTTGTAGCTCCTAATAAAATATACCTACCTACATACCACGTCTGATTATTAAGGACTGTGTTATGTGTAATTACACTAATTACATACATACTGATATTAATTAGCAAGCATTTTACTTATAAAATATATACTTAAGTAAAAATATAATATTTATTCAGTATTATTCTATAGGGCTATCCAATTGGACAGAAATATTAATTAATCCTGGGGTTTAATTAACATGCCGTTTGGGCACATTGCAGAGGATTCTGAGTTTATTTAATTAATTTGGAACAGCTTATACCAATATTATGTATGATAAACATCAATACATTTATGACTAGTTTTATTCCGAGTATAATACTTAATTATTAAAACTAGTTTTATATTAAAATCAGTTTTTATATGACATCACCGCGATCAATATGGAATCTAAATTATGAACGGATGGGGTTGTAATATTCCGAATTACTCATTCCAATTCAACGGTATATTACTTAAACAGAAAATACAAAAACAAGTACACAAAACACAATTATCAACATGGTACCTATAGTAAAATGAATGAAACAACTAAAATGAGCTACAAAGGAATCTTATCTCTACTTCTCTACAATAATACCTAACAGTGAACACACCTCGCTATTATTATTATACTGATGTTACCTTCTCGTACCTTTCTGAATGGGATAATGGAAAGTGCGCAAACAAGACCCAAAATATCGCAGAGTTTGAAAGAAACCTACAAACGTCTATTCATTTGTGGACAAATAGTCACAAATTGTCACGTTCTTGTAAGTAGGAACTTACGATATGTAGATGAACAAAGTTACTGTACTTATCTATACTAAACTAAACCATGGACCAAAATATTCCGTGCACGAATTAGTTTGTTTGTATCTTGGAAATAATCATCTCCTAATAGAATAAGCAATAACTGTTTTCTTCTAGCTTTCACTATCAGGAGATCAGATCTTCGAAATGAATCTCGTGGTCTAGAAGAATGTGGTTTTCATTGTTAGTTTAATATTTATCGAGAAAGCTTTATTTGATAGTATTAGAAATTCACGTAAGAATGGAAATACATAGAATTATTTAATTAAGTTAATAATGTACAAAGAAAATCTAATAAACTTTATCAACGAAAAAATAATTTAAACGTCGATCCGATAAATCTCAAGCACTCAAAATGTATTTCTGAAAACAAATATAACGTAAACATCTTTTGGGATTGCTTAAATTGCGATCTCTTGTAACCTTATCAAACAGAATAATTAAGTATGACGCATAATTCATTTATAAGAAAATAAAAAACCTAAGTGAGTGATTGCATTCTTTGAAAACGAATCGATATAAATTAGATTTCTATATTTCTCTGGGAGTATTAAAACATTTTAGTAGAACGGGGGACGCAAACAATCTCGACGCGTTGCTCCGCGGTGTCCTTGACATGTCAACCCACGATACCATAAAGACCACAAGAAATCAGCATAGATGGCGAATAATTGTGCAAGACAAAATGAAACCTGAATGAGGTCAACATTAGTCAACATCAATCTTGAAGAAAACAACGAACGGAAGAGAGAACCTCCTCTCAACCTTCCTCGATTATTAGAAGCCATGAAACTTGAAGCTATGTAAAAAACTAAATACTTACCTACCTCTTTTCTTATAGCTATATATCTCCCGTTCAATGCTCGTGTAGTTGTAAAAGCAACCATTTCGTACCCGATTTTTCAACTGGAGAAATATTGTAAGAGTTCGCTCGTTATTTTCACAAACCTTAAAATGTTTTCAGGCTGTCGGTCGACTGCAAGTTTATCATCCCAACTTTTTAAGTACCTGAATGCCTACTTATTGTGTTTTACTTTCATTTCTTATGTTTATACGACAAGAATAAACATCGTTTTGTATGTACACTAATATACATTACAAACTTATGCAAATTTATTATAAACTTGATGTTGACTTAAACCGACAGCAGAGAAGTAATGGGCTCAAATTAACGACATTACATTCATTTATACACCCTGAATTACATTGCTTCTAAATTGTAAAATTAATTGAGTGCCGATGAGAACTGATGATGATGATGAAGTTTATATAAGATTGAAAGTTTATTTTGATCGTCCTAAAATATAACCAAAATATTTTAAATAAAACAAACTCATAAAATATTCTTTTACTTACTAATAGATAAAATAAAGGAAATTGTTTAAAAATTTCAATTTACATAAAGCAACATTTAATTTTGAAGCACGTACCGAGTTTTCTGACTAAGTCGTGTAATTAAATCTCTAGTTGTCAGTGAAGTTAACAGATGTTAGTGAATAAAGTTTATAAACTTCGTGAATAACTCGTACACTGCAATAAGATCTGTGAAGAAGATAAAAGATAATGAAAACTTATTTGCCTCTTATATATTTCTAGCACGAACTGCACGCGCAACTGGCATACAAATTTTAGGAGAACCTACCATTTTTCGTTACCATGAAAATGGGTCAAACTCGCCAGCCGCACTGACACCTGTCAAATAAGATAACAAACAGAGATAAATTAATAAACAAATCACACGGTATTACAAATTATCCGACAATACAATTTATTCATATTGTTGAATCAAGTTATCAACATTTTCCTTGTTAACAAAATGAATCCATTGTTCATCTCTAGAATCTGATCATCTGTCGACTTTTTGAGTTTGAATATAATGCACTTACCTATCACCAAAAAGGCCCTTGAGGAAAGAGTAGGCTTGTTATTGTTTCTTGAATGTCCTTAGAATACCATTAGTCGTACCGCTTCGAAAATACAAACATTTTTCAAACTTATGCGATAGCCATGATTCGCTTCAGTCAACTATTTAACCAATCGTTCCCTGGTCGAAATCACAATGCGGTGTGGAAATGTAACCACAGAGTATCTAATAATTATGCAATGAAGAAGTCAGAAAGTTTTACACAATTTCTATTCGCAAAATATAAGAAACTATATTACATGGAGCCACTTAGATAATAATTAAACTTGTGTGTCACGTAGACGAGTTAAAATGCACCAAGGACGACAGCTACTCTTTGCCTCAATGGGAAGGTTTAATATTTCCAATGCGGTAGAAAGCATTGGTAGTATCTCTGATCTCTAATTCCCCACAAAGCCATCTTATGTAAGCTTGGCAGTACGTGTACAGTGATAAGCGATCAGTAAACAGCCTCAAGCATTCTGTTTGCCAACCCTCTCCAACCCCAAGTCCGGCCAATACCGATTTACATTTGCGAGAAGCTCATTGGGAGTAAGATCGAATCTTTTATGTCCGAAAATCTAATTTTGATTTCGTTTCCTAATAGATTTTGGACCTTTGCTACGTAATGTCAGTTTGAAATTTACTCGAAATTTATTGTGTATAATATAAAGACTACTATTATTAATATCTTCCTGCTTAACTCCTGTAATAGCCGATGCAATGTATAGGGAATTAGGGAGTCGCACATTACCAAAATAAAAATAAAAAAGTTGACAAATAAAAAAATTGATAATTCACAAAGATTTTATAGTGGCTAGATTAATCGATCGTGTTATTTGGATTGGATAACTTTTTGCTACGTTACGCTACGGTTCCATTAGCTACGAGGTTAGTTATCCTTACTTCCTTACTAATATTATAAAGGAGAAAGTGAGTTTGTTTGTTTGTTATTCCTTTACGGCTTGACTGAGCAACCAATCATTATTAAAATTTGCATACATATTGTTAGGGGTACAGAGCTCAACATAGGCTTCCTTTTTACCCGTGAAAGTATGTCAATCCAAAGGGAAAATTTTGTTTCTACTATAGAGGGCGCTGTATGGGATGCTATCGGCCAACAGATGGCGCCACAAGTCGCGCTATGGGTTGTTTTG
The DNA here is from genome assembly GCA_905163395.2 of Endotricha flammealis. Lineage (NCBI taxonomy): Eukaryota > Metazoa > Arthropoda > Insecta > Lepidoptera > Pyralidae > Endotricha > Endotricha flammealis. Next base: position 10,488,711 of record LR990861.1, on the reverse strand, counting down.
TTGTCAAACGAGATCTATGTCATAAAATTAACGCGAGCGAAGCCGCGGGGAAAAGCTAGTACAGAATAAATAATAGTACTACGTAGTCTTCATACTGGCAGCCGCCCGTGTAGTCGCTCGCAGCCGCCCCGGTCTTCTCGGTCTCGGTATGCGGGAGCGTAGCGCTACGAAGCGTCTACGTTATATAAATTTCGTAACCATGACATCGCTCTATTTACGACATAATATTCTACGCTTGACGCATTAAGATCGCTTACTTAGTTTAGTTAGAGCAACGCTGAACTCGACAAAACGACTAAGTTTATTAAAAGTACTTTATAGATATTACTTATATTATTCACATTCACAGTATAAATAAAATGTTTGTTATATACAACCCTTTTAAATTGTTTCTAGGTTTTGTACATAATATACGAGGGGCTCAAACTTGGCTTACAAGCGGACGTGGGTCATTGCGTGGCCTCCGTGATAACTTAAGAGTACATGCCTCAGAAACACAGATAAAATAACCACATTAAAATAATGTTCCATTTTATTTAATTGTATTGTTATTACATTTTAGCATTATTGCTATCTATTTTCAAGTGTACGAACTTCACTTCACTGATTGAAAGCAACATTCAATCAGTCAAGTGAGCGTCTTGCTACATTTGCGACATTTCTCTAACGGAATAGTTTCACTAGAACCCATGCTTTGAAGATTTGTGCGGTCCTAGAAATGTTATTACATTACGTATAATATGTTATATTACATAAAATACCTCTAAAACCCTTGAGGGTTCTAGTGAACATACTCCGCTCATACTCGGCCTTACCTCTATTTTAGAATTACAAGACAGAATAACGTATTTTATTTTAAGTCAATTTAATTATTAATTAAGTAACCTATACAAGTTGTAAAAGGAAAAGTGCTTGCTAAGGCCTATTTCTGAAATAAACAAGTTTCATTTAATTTCATAGCCGCTTGCTAGTAACATTGTATTATGAGGCCGACTCTACGTTATTTACTTTGTGTAAACCGTAGAACAATATAGTAACCTAATATCGTTATCGAAGCCTTTCAGACTCATTAATTTGATTACATAGTAAACAAACAACGCGTTAATTAAACTAACTACGAAATTAAGGTACACGGATAAGTAACTTGTACTACTCGGACTAAAAATCCAGCAAGGTATTGTTATATTAATCCATCTGTTTCATTTTGTCCAATGAAGTTACGCAATGAAACAGGTCGCAAAATCCTGGCAATTTCATTAAGTAACTATATGTGTAGGTATAACCTTAGTAGACTGCAGGCATTTGACTTTTCCCACGAATTTCCTCTCCGTTAACATTTATAGAGTTTTAGTTAGTATCTATTACGTAATAAAGTTTGTTTTTTGTTCGCATTGAATATGCTCCGAAACTACTAAACTAACTAGACCGATTTGAAAAAATCTTTCACCGTTTAAAAGCTACAATTTTTTTTATACCACTAAGGTGGCAAACAAGCATACGGCCGCCTGATGCTAAGCAGTCACCGCAGCCTATGGACCTTTGCAATACAAAGGAGCATTATTAACTTTTATATGACAAATTTAGTATAAATAAAGTGACTTTCTACCAACTGTGCCACCTGTCACCTGACTGTCAGTTGTGCGTAAAATTGCTATCAAGTAACATTACAATAGGATTCGAGATCGCCGCCTTGTCAACGAAGGTCGTCAAGATGGCGACCTCGGATCCTCACCGTACCACGTTGTAAAAAGTGTTCATTTGAAATACTTGACATTGGCGAAATTATCTATGTGTCGTTAAGACACGACAGAAACGCCATTAATTAAGTAAGAATTAAAAAGAACATTAAAATACTAAATTTTTAAATATATTTTAATTAATACAAAATATTTAACAATTTTGAAATTAGATTAGTAACTACTTATTACTAATTTCCATAGTCGCTTCCTCTAATTACTTTACCTCTTATAGAGATAGGTACTTAGACAAATTTCCCAGCGGTTTCCCCGAACCCGGATCAATCGAGCCCTAGTAATCTGCGTTCCGATCCTCAAACAGAGCCTTTTATCTGCCTAAATACTTAAACTAAAGTTTAATCCATAGTTTAATTATTATTTGTTTCCTAAAATACTCATTATGAATCTTTGTCACAAAGTGAATTCGTCATTTTTAAACACTTACCTTCACTACATTCCTAACTCACCCAAAACCATTCTTAACTCACCTGAAAAAAAGTTGCACGCGATTGTACTTAGTTATGCCAATGGGAACTCAAATTTAATGACAAATTATCTGGTTGTGCCATAGTGGTGCCAACAGGAATAATTTGGAAAAAATATTCCTAATGACACAACTAGTGGTGCATAACAGTTGGTCTACGAGGAATAAATGAAAGTAAATTCACAATATAACATAAGTACAACTTTTTTCTGTGACGAATGTACTACATACCTACACATTTAGTGATGATAGTATTAATTTTATTGTCATTATAACTCCCAACACAAACATATCCAAGCCAAATTCCATAATACTCATACGCCATTAGTAGAACACCTACGGTTTGCAACCATTAAAAACCTTTTACTAAAAAAGCCATGAAAGCATGGTTATCTATATATATAAAATGCTTTGTCCTGACTGACTGACTGACTGACTGACTGACTGACTGACTGACTGACTGACTGACTGACTGAGAATCAACGCACAGCCTAAACCGCTCATCGTAAAAATCTGAAACTTGGCAGGTGGACCTATTATATGACGTAGGCGTCCGATAAGAAAGGATTTTTCGAAATTCGAACTCTAAGGGGGTGAAAAAGGGGGGTAAAGTTACTATGGGACAACTTGATTCCTTGGTCCAATCTACTTCAAATTTTGCATAAAAATTGTTTAAGAGAATTGAAGGAAGACGTGATTCTTATTTTTATATCTATATATATAAAATGCTTTGTCCTGACTGACTGACTGACTGACTGACTGACTGACTGACTGAGAATCAACGCACAGCCTAAACCACTCATCGTAAAAATCTGAAACTTGGCAGGTGGACCTATTATATGACGTAGGCGTCCGATAAGAAAGGATTTTTCGAAATTCGAACTCTAAGGGGGTGAAAAAGGGGGGTAAAGTTACTATGGGACAACTTGATTCCTTGGTCCAATCTACTTCAAATTTTGCATAAAAATTGTTTAAGAGAATTGAAGGAAGACGTGATTCTTATTTTATTGAAATTCTTGAACAATATGTATTTTGTGGGTAATTTTCTTCGATTTGATATCAATACTCATACTCCTTAATGCTTTTGATTCAATTACATTTCAATTTGACACATGTGAAGTGAAGTGTGTCATCTGTCATATTTTTATAAATTGTGAATAATCAAACAAAATGATTTCTTAATGTCGTCGTGCTATTTATTCTGTTTGTGATCTCGGAAAAACAGCTAAAATTCTAAATATGTTTATAGCGGACTGAATCATATTCATCGATTCATCGATAATAACAGTCAGTAATTAAATATATTAAATTTTATAATATTTGACAGGGTTCAAGTTAAATTGGTCAATGGTTAAATGGCATATTGATATTGTCTCTTTCTCACATAAACGAAATTTCATTATGTCGACTCGCTCTATTATTTCGTAGTGTTGTTGTAGGGATGGATGGTTGTAGGCTGAGGTTGTAGGTAGGTTGTTGAAATACCGACATTCTTAAACATTTTTTTACGGAAGTGGTTGGAAAACAAGTTCAGGAATATGGATCATTTGCTATAAGGTGATTACCGTCGACTATTGGAGCACATAGATTCTAGGGTGCCTGACCCGTTGCCGACCTATAACAGAAAAAACAGGATATAGCGAGAAATAGTATAAGGAAGGAGTTAGATTTTTGTTATACCACAAAGGTGGCAAACAAGAATTTCGGATATTTCACTCTCCGAACGCTACGCATTGCTGCTTCACGTCAATATTCTGTAAAAGGGTGGCACTTCACCGGTCGGGCTAGCCTATTTCATAAACGCCCACTCCAAAGATTGTAATGAGAAGTTAAAAGCAAACGAAGTCTTAAAATCATGCTAAGGAAGCATTATTTATCTTTATGTCCATGACTGTTAAAAAATAAGCTGGCTGCCACACTTGTACTACGTGATGTGTTTTTGTTTTTGTTTTTATTGTATACTCCGTTACACTACACTTGGCACAAGATTTTCAGTGATACTATAATGTTATGTTGTATACAGTGGCGGTACTTCCAATAAAGCCGAAAAGCCGGGCTTGCCCTACTAAAATAGGCAATATAATATAAAAAACTCATTATAGCTTAACTACATTTTCATACTTATTTTTTAAAATCAAAATCGATCGAAATAATATTCAAAAATAAATAATTCATTAGCGCGCCGCGGCCGGCGGATGAACTAAACATGAAGGTTAATTTTTAATACGAACTGTGTTCCCCATCCGCACCGCACGCGGCACACGCACACATCCCCGTCGACATAATGATGACACAGTCTCGAGCGAGCGAGACAGAGACCGCTAAAAATGGGCTTTATATGCGATTTGTACCGTGCTACACAACGGCTTCAGACTTCTCGCTCTAACGTATGAAAAAACGCACACAAACGTATCTGACGTATCTGTCAAAATTGAACAAATTTCTATGGAAAAATAAGCCTTGATTGCTAATGAATGTAGCCGCGGATCCTCAGCGGCTCAGCGCTGGATTTGATTCGATCGAACTTCATTCATATTATTAGTGTTCATGCGGCTAATTTGTTGTTGTTTTGTGAAAAAATTGACTTTGCATTAAATAACGTGTATATAATCAGTGAATCTCAGTGAATATTGTTTCGTGTGAAGTGATAAGTTTGTGTGTTTTTACGATTTGTAAACTTAGTAAATGTGAAATCGGATAGATTTGCTGTTAGAATTTATTTTAACAGGTTAGTTAACAACTCTAAAACCTACTCTCCGGACATAAGTAAGTATTATTAACTCTATATTAGAACGGAAAGAGAAATACAATAGTTGGCTGCTCTCGATCTTATATTGTTATTTATTTAAGTTTTGCATATTTTTAACGTAAACTCGTAAAATAGGTACCTACCTATCTCAATCTTATTTCACTCGATATTTCAATCATGTATTTACGTAATGACCACAATCGCAGTGTTTTCTAAAGATTAATAGATAGGTAGTTATTGACTATTTTGTGCTGTGCATTATGCACAATAAGAATTTGCCTTTTCAAAAATATTATAAATCTAATCCCTCGCTTGGATTAAATAACGCATAATTTTAGAAATAAATTCGATTCGAATTGTTATTATGACGACGACCTCCGTGGCGTAATGGTTACCACGCCAGACCGCCACCCAGGAGGTCCCTGGTTCGATCCCCGGTCGGGTCATGATGAAAAACGAACTTTTTCTGATTGGCCTCGGGTGGATTGGATGTTTATCTATATATGTATTTGTTATAAAATATAATATCGTTGAGTTAGTATCCCATAACACAAGTTTCGAACTTACTTTGGGGCTAGCTCAATCTGTATGAATTGTTCCCTTATATTTACCTAATTTAAATCTCGATACGATTTCTAAGATATAAAAAAATCGATTACATAATTGTATTCTATGAAACTTTGAATAGGTAGCATCAATTCTCTCAAAAAATATAAGTACATACCTGTACCTACCTATCTGGCTTGCCTTGCTATTGAACCCTAGGCACGCCACTGGTTGTATAATATAGGTTTAGTCTCAAGAATGCTTTTATGTGGGTACCTAAGATCCACGGGAACGACTGCCGACAAACTGTTATGCAGTTTGGCAGATAGTTTTTAAGCCATATTGTACCTTTCTCTTTGTAATAAAAAAAAAAAAAAAAAATAGAAAAAAATATAACTATACAAATGACAATTTTTTGGGTGTGTTCTGAAAAGTGTGGTTTAAGATGTAGGCAACCGATATGAAAGAATTTTTTGAAATTCCCACGGGAAAGGATAAACGCACACGAAGTTGCGCGGGTTTCTCTAGTTAAGCATAAAATTTTAATAGACCTGCATATAATCTACACAGGATGGAAAGACATTATATAAAGTTAATATATACTTACCTACATAATATTTACTTAGTCGTAAATAAGTTTAAGACTTAATATTATGACTAGAATGCTAGAGAGACATTTATATAAAACATTTTATTACTACTTTAGGAAATATGAGCTTCCGTTCAATTCAAAAATATTGCCTTTGTTAGCTAGCTTGCCAAGAGATAGCACTTTGGCGCCTAGACGTAATAAAGCACGAAATGCTTATATTATGAACTTAGAACTAGTCACCAAACCCGGATACGCGCGGGAACAATAGAAAAACTTTTCCCTGCTTATAGTTGCTTAAAAAAACTTTTTTGATTATTAAGTAAACATAGGTTTTCTAGATTGCAGTTTTTGTTGTGTTTTTTTATACATCAGAATAAAGGATTTTAAATAATACAATAAACTAGAACATATTAAGTTCATTTTAATTTATCGTAAGTTTATATATGATAAATTAAAATTGTAAATATATATAATAAACATACAAATAGTCAGTAAGCATACTTAATGTGTAATTATGAAACACATTATTCGGCACGCATTTGTCCTACTTGCTTGTTCTTACACAAGGCGTAGTTTTGTTATAAATCTTTAAACAAAAGACTTTGCATTCGCCATGCCACAACAACGTAGGTATATATTTACTAATATTATAAAGTTGAAGTGTGTTTACTGTTTAGTGTTTAGTTAAACGCGCTAATCTCAGGAACTTCTAGATCGAATTGGAAATTCCTTGGATAGAGCTAATTATAATGTCGAGGAAAACTATAACATTATGCTATGACTTATAGGAATGGAGCATGAACAAAAACGCAAATGAAATAGCGTGGTTCAACTAGTACTACCCTTAGTATCTTCAACTCACTCTTATATTTTATAAGACAGTTTATGGTGAGACGAATTTCATAACAAGCTCTTTTAACTATGTTTATAAACAGAAAATGCATAAAAACCCATTTAAACGACGTCAGTTTATTGCTAGTTGCATACAATAATGTTATAGTCATGCATCTACATAGGTACAGTAGCCTCGAGGATAGCAGGACCATCTTTAGGATTTTTGGTAGCAACATCCAACATCCTAGTGGACACATGTGTCTCTAATAAACAAAAACCCCGTTTGGTAACAAAGAAAAGGACGGAGCTGACAAAAGATCCGCTTACAAGATGTGCAAGCGATTTTTTTCTAAAATGGTCCTCCTATCTTCGAGGCCACCGTACATCGTCTAAACGACAATTGCTTACAATTCTTGAAGGACAATTATTGCTCCCACTAAATTATACAGCGCTGGTCAATTCTCATAATTAATTTCTTACTTACAGTATTATTCGTATTTACTCGGCTTAATCACACGACTTGTTCAAAGATAATCGAAAAAACATCACTATTACACAGGCGCCACGTTACACCACATCCCTAGAACGTCATTCTTTTTTTCGTGTGTATTCGGCAATACACGCAATAATATATTTTATTCAATTTTATTAGTTTTTTCTATTATTAAGACATTATTAAGTCTTTATATAAGTGGAAGAAGAGGAGATAAAAAGAAAATGTGTAAAAATCGAGTAATGGAGGAATTCGACGAAAACAAGACTCACGCGCTGTCGTCGCCGCTACGAGGATGGTTACCTTATGTTGATATAAATCCAATATCTATATAATTTCAAAGCAAAATGGTGAGTTGTTTTAAAGTTGAACTCTCAAAAAGAGTAAAAATAATAAAATCTCTTAATAATTTAGATTTCCAAACAATTCGGCAGGCGACCTGGTAAGAAAAAAAATGGCCGCTCCTTTCATTTTTGCAATTAATTTTTTTATAATTTGTCGTAATGTTCCTATAAATTTGTGATGAACAAATTTTTCTATGGGATTGTTGCCTTTAGAAAAAGTAAAGATCGTTATCCTTTTTCCAAGATGTGATGCATTGCAAATTCATTTGCATAATATTATTATAAATTTAATAATGTCAAATCAAGGCATTGTGTGTGGCTCAGTGGTACCGACCGTTCCATGCATTAAATGGAATACATTCATTTCAAATATCAGTGATCTTAGTATGTAAACCACATTCAGCTAAACAATTGTTTGATGTTTGACCAAAAACAATTTGGTCTAGCTAGATGAATAATAAGAATACATTAATAATATACTTCACAATTATTGTGTTAAGTACTAACACATTTGGAAGTTATTTTATTTAACCTTGGTAAATGGCCGTTGCTGGATCAACAAGAATACATATAAGTAACCAATATAGTTTAGAAGACCCTTTCCATATATATATATTTTAAATACAGAAAAACAAAGACTGGCCGCTCCTTTATGTAACACATGGGATTTCTTGCAGTGACTATCTTTACAGCTGCTTTACAGTTTACAAAATTTATAAGAGGTATTTGGCACAAATTTAAAGTTGGAAAAGAAGAAATTATTTATTAATTTGTGTACCTGCCATGAGGATTTTTTATTATGCCAACCATTATATTATTATCCGAGATTAAGGAACTGCGAATGATTTGCGGGATCATTTCTTTCCGAATTATATCCTAGATATAAAGGATGTGTCTAGTTTGTGGGACTAGTTCCGTTCTTATTTATCATGGATTTTGGGACATTAGCGTCTGACACATTGGGGTCAGATCATGTTTCCTGTTCATAAAAATCTTGGATTTAGGGATTGCGAATAGCACAATTGGGGCTATTTCTTCCCGGTTTTTTATCTGGATTTATTATCCAAAAATTGCAGCCATCCACAGACAGGAGGCACTTGGCTCCGTGTGGTTTTGTTTGTGCTGAATGCCTCTTTCCTGACACAAATATTATATTAGCATTTATTAACAATAATGTTTAGCGATGGTTGGTTATATTTTCTTTTCTCGGACCATTACCTTCGTGAAAATCCTTTTTCCAAGCAAGCAATGGAAAACAAAGTTGGCCTTGGTCATATGATTTTGTGAAGAATATAGTTTCAGAATTAATATAATTTATTTCAGAAAATAATGGATTGATTTCCAGAATACGAGTTGTCCTTATGAGACCATACATCATATATCAACCCATAATCATCCCACTGCAGGGATACGGGTTTCCCTTCAACCGAAGGAACCATTTCTTTCACAAAATTAAATTATTTTTCTAGCAATGCATTAATGACAATGGTGAACAATGTTTACCTGGTTATGTGAATGGTTTCTTAAAAGAACCATCTCTGCCAAAATTGTTAAAAACAATAATATTAATTTATTCCAGACCATAATGCATTAAACACAATGGCATATATTAACCAAGGAAAGTGATGGTTATAGTTGGAGATTTATTTTAAAAATATACATAAAAATATATTATTATGTTTTTACATGCCTTTAGTGGAGGGTTTTTGAGACAGTTACCTACTGTTCTGTCTTTTATGCATTAATTATGAAAATTGTGCCTGAAATAATTTACTCTTACTGCTAAAACATAACGTTTTCTTTTTTCAGAATTATGAAATCATAAAACGATTATTCTTTTTTCACAACGGGAAAAATGCCAACTAAAGCTCTCTTTGGCAATATCTAAAACTCCCGTCTTACGCATTATATACCTACAAGGTATTTTTCTTTTGCGAATTTCAGCTTGTTTGAACAAGACAAGACTTCGATCAGTCGATCGAGACGAGACTTCATATTTTTCAATGGCTTTTTAGCAATTTAATAATTTAGTACTGGCAATACTAAAGATTTTATTTTTTATTTTATTTGACAGCAGTATTAGTAAGCCAAAAACTGTATTGTAATCAGACAGTTGTTGCCAAAGAAGAAGAAGTCGAAACAAAACGTCACGAAATTGACAGTGACATTAGTGACAGTGAAAGATTTTAGTTTTTTGAATAAATTAAATAAAATTATTAATCCTTTCTTTCAGTGTAAACAAAGTTTATAGGAGCCATAATGTGTAAATACACAGTAAATATATCGCATTGTTGTGTAATTATGCAGAAAAAAGGGCTCAGTTTATAAAACAATGGAGGGCCGATTGTCCTTGTGCACTGAGTACCTAATAAGTATGATGAGCGAGTTTCGAACTTCGTTTTTTATGACTGCGCGGGCCAGCTGTGTTGGCTACCAGTATACTTAATTGTTTTACATACGCTTCTTGAAGTTAGCGGTCTTAGCCTGAAAGACTACCTAGTACCTACGCCAAAAGCGTAACGTACGTTTGTACAGCACAACCAGAAAGTCGGCAATGAAATTACAATGAATCTGTCCTTTTTTATTGGGTACTTAACCAAACCGGCAAGATACAGTTTCAAACAAGTTTGTATGAATTATTTCCTACTTGGTAGAAAAATACATTTAGTTATGACATCTTGTCATAAAGTGGTTTTTTTTCTGTAGAATAATTTACCTTTTATATTGTGTGAGAAAACACATACTATGCAAGTAATTCTGTTATGGAAGTGGCAATTGATTGTTGCCCTTGTTTAAGTAAAAAATATGACCTTTTTTTTTATGAAAGATTTTACATATGTAAAATTCCTTTAAGTAGTTACAATTACTATGAATCTTTTGTAACATAGGGTGACCTATGTGTACTTTGATCATTTTCTGATGATGAGCGTCAGTGTATATTCAAGACAGGTTGATGGATACGGGTGTTAAAACCTTTTGTGTAATAATTTACATAGCATTTGCTGTGGTTTTATATATACACTTATTATAAACCTATTCTATTATGTAATATATATATTTATTATTGAAAAATGGTTGAATTTATACATAGTTGATACTAAAACTATCATATTCTCTATGTCAACATGGTTTATCCAGTAATTATGTAGGTACTGTGAATAAACAAAAATAGAATGTAATTAACATTAAAACTATAGTTAATAATAATAATAATATGATGTATTCATGATTGGAATTATCCTGACCAAAGTCTTAAGTCTATAAAACTTTTAATGATTGAACAATATTAAAATTGCTCAATTCTGATGTTTTCAGATTGCATAATATTTATGTATGTACTTTGAATTTATGTTTCAGAACTAAGCTATCATGAGCTATGTACAGATCGCAAAACAAATGAAATTGAATTTCAATTTTCTTAAAACTACAAAAAATCGTTTATTCAAACGATAAATTATTTAACTTATGGTATTTAGTGGTTTAAGTAAACAAATGACTTTCCAGTATTTGACTCAATTATATTAACAGCAATACCTTAGTATGGTATGAGATCTTATCATGTATAAGCGTTGTCACCCAACAAAGCACTTCAACCCTTATGTTGCTGATGGTATGAGATAATGTCATTAAAGCTTGTTGCAAGTTTAACAGTTGGTTTTAAAAAAAAAAAAAAAAAAATAATGGACAGTATAACAGAAAATAGTGCTTTTTTAAGTTTGTACTTTTATAATTCATGTTTTTTGATTCAATATTACAGTAAGAAATTACTGAACCTGTCCAGAAAAGGAAGGACAATGGTTATTGAAATTTCCATTTCATATAACTAAAACTAGACTTTCGAATCCTGCATGGAATTGCTTTAAACATTGGGGGGGGGTGGAGTGTAGTGACATGTTATGCAGAATTGAAAATCATCCAGTTGCACTGATTGGTTTTTAAATTTAAAACAAATAGGTTAAAATAATATTTAAAGATAAATACCTAAGCAAGAGATTTTCTGTACCTACGGTAAAAATCTGTAGTACTTTGCGATAACTTGTCCTTTTACCTTAAATTCACTATTAACTCTCACATCTAGTGTGTTAATTCTTATCAAATCTTGTCCACTTTTCTAAGAGATAAGTTATGGGCATGACTTAAGTATAGCGATTAGATATATTTTACATTGTGTTTGCATGTTGTTTAATCGAGATCTATAATGTGTCTGTAATATCGGTAGGTCAACACTATAGATTTTACCTATCTAATCATCAATATTAGTATGGTTTAAGAAATTTATTTCTCATGAGAACTTAAATGACAATATGTTCACTTACTGAGAAACTAAATAATTCACTATTATCACCGAATCAATATTAGTCAAATGTTTTTTCTGAAACTGTGACCGAAATGGACATTTATTCAAAACTATTTGGAGTTTGTGTTTTTATGACAACCCTTTCTGGGATAGGCAAAAATACAAAGATAATATTATATTTTCTGTTTACTACAGAATCATCTTCAGAACTGGTGTGCTGACCATATAGGTATTTGGTGTTCTGGTTATAATATTAAGGACAAAATGGGCAAAAATCCAGATGCTCTAAACATCTACTGTAAGTAAGAAATTAATTATGAGAATTGACCAGCGCTGTATAATTGATGATTAAACGAACTTACCTGTACGTGAAGTTCTATCATAATTATACTAGCTGGTCAATTCTCATAATTAGGTCCCTCCCAAGTACCCCTCCCGTAAGTGTATGGGATACACAAATCTGTATTTAGCCCACATTGTCCGAGTCGGGCGTAGACAATAGTATTCTCTGTCTACGGAGTCAGGAGTACTTTAAACAAAATGACGTTCTAGGGATGTGGTGTAACGTGGCGCCTGTGTAATAGTGATGTTTTTTCGATTATCTTTGAACAAGTCGTGTGATTAAGCCGAGTAAATACGAATAATACTGTAAGTAAGAAATTAATTATGAGAATTGACCAGCTAGTATAATTATGATAGAACTTCACGTACAGGTAAGTTCGTTTAATCATCAATTGCATGCGATTATTGCTCTTGAATGTAGGTACCTACAAGAAACTGGCGTCATCTAAATGGGCCTTTAATGCATGTCTTGCCGCTTGAAGAAGCGACGAGAGCAGAGATTACTTACTCTTAACAGTACGAGACGAGGGTTCGTCGGGACCGTCGGGCCCTTTGGCTAAGAGAGGACTCTTAGCCAAAGGGTATACATTCCGACTAAAAAGAAAAGTGCGAGTCAGACTCGCCATTGAAGGGTTCCGTAGCAGCAATTGCGGTTTACGATTTATGACGTATTAAAAAAAACTACTGACTAGACTTTCTCGTTCAAACCAATTTTCGTTGGAAGTATAGTATGTATGGTATGTACATCATATATATTTTTTAGTTTTATCATTCTCTTATTTTAGAAGTTCCCCCCTGTAACTCATTTTATCACTTTGGAAGTGTCTCTCGCACAAACTATTCAGTTTAGAAAAAAAATATTAGAAACCTCATATCATTTTCGAAGACCTATCCATAGATCCCACACGTATGGATTTGATGAAAAAATAATTTTTGAGTTTCAGTTCTAAGTATTTAGGGTTTTTTTGGGGAACCCCCAAAATTTATTGTTTTTTTTTTCTATTTTTGTGTGAAAATCGTAATGCGGTTCACCACAGATATCAGAATAGTGTTCTGTGCGGTTCACAGAATACATCTACTTACCAAGTTTCAACAGTATACTTCTTATAGTTTCGGAAAAAAGTGGCTGTGACATACGGCCGGACAGACAGACAGACAGACAAGATGAATTTATAAGGGTTCCGTTTTTTGCCATTTTGCTACGGAACCCTAAAAAACATGTCTGCCATCTTCTCCGCGCATCTACCTAAGATTATAACACTTATACAGCCTACCGTAAATAAATAGGTAGTATAATAATTATATATACATGGAATTTTTATTTACGAAATGAGGAAACTACGAACTTTAGCATTGAAAAAAATTCCATCCGTTATCCTAAAACTCTAATTATGTACTTCCCTAAGAAAATTCGAAAGGGAAATGAACGAGAAAGGAGGCTGACGGCCGACGGCCCTCCTAATTAGTTACGCATAAGTATGTATAGGTACCTACATACATTTATACCTACGTATACCGGCTAAAGACAGAACACGACAAAAGTAATTAGGACCACTCCCAAACCGGAACGGGGATAAAATTCCTTTATATCTCAACTCAAGCCTACTTTATCAATTCCATAATTTTAATAACTCATTAAAAATTATTAATGGCCGTAGACTTTAGATGAGAGTTTACGCCCATAAATTATAGGTAGGTAACGTACCTACTATAACAATATGTGTACAAAATATATGTATAAGTAAGAATGTTTGTTTTGGATTATGTACAAAACATAGGGCTATGTTTGTTTTGGTTTATTTAGGACTCTAATGATTGATCGTTATACCTTAGTCATAGGAAGTCAGCATGGGATCGTTAAATTAAAAACCGCGTTTAAAATAAAAACAACAATTTGGCTTAAGAGCAACAGCATAAAATAAAATATAATTAAAAATATTTGTTATTTAAATATTATTATTAAAAATATTTGTTATTTAAATTTATTGTCGTTGATCTGATTAATATCTTCTATATAACTATGAAAGTTATTTAATAGTTTACCTGAGATCTTAGCCTGAGATACTGTTAAGTATTATAATATCTGTGCCTGAGACCTGATTGCGACGCGCCCGACATAATGGAAAACTACATTTTTGCGTATATCTTACTGCGGCTACATAAAAATAATATTTCATGTTGGTTTTCGATAGTTAATTATTATATTCACTTTTTCATTTCGATTTTTTTCGTGTTCTAGATTAGATAGTCATTAAGTATAAGTTAATTTTGATTTTCATTATTATTAGTTTTTTTTAAGTTATTAGTTGTATTTTCATTTTTGAATTTTGAGTTTTCGTTAGTATTAGTAAGTAGGTAGGTACCTAGGTAGATTAGATTAGTATTTTGATAATTATTAGTATTTTTTTATTTTGATTTTCATGTAGATTAGACTGATAGGTTTGGTGTTCTTTCGTAGGTATAGGTGTATATTTTGATTATTTTTCGTTAAGTTTTGCTTTTCTTAGTTATAATTTAAATTTAAATTTTGATTTACCTTTGTGGGTATTATTACTTACTATTAATTCAATTCAAATTCAAATTCAAAACTTTTATTCAGAGAATAGGTTTTCACAAACACGTTCTCTTGTCAGAGTATACAGTAATAAATGATTTGTATAAATTAATCTACTCTATATACTACTACCATTTCGGAAACAAAAGCAAAATGACCACTGGTAAAAAGAAATGGCGAAAGAAAACCAGTTACGGCCTTTTTTGTCATTTAAAAATATATCGTAATTTTCTTTTTTCTTTTCTTTTTCAACATAGAATTTAAAACTAGGTACATACATACATTACGTACGCGGAATGTCAATAAATAGTGCCATTAATTTGTCTCAACATAAAATTAAATCTAAAATATAAAATGCTAAATCGGTGTTAAAGATAGGAGCAGACCGCCCGCAAGGCAGCAATAGTTCTCGTGTATTTTCGAGTTGACGTGAGAGTCGGCCTTCCAGCCTCCATTACTGGGCTCACCATCACGATATTATGAACAATATTGTAGGGAACAACAGTAACCCGACCCCCAACGCCACCACCAGTTTGGACAATTTGCGAGCATGACATGCACATACACATTAACATCCTTGTCATATATTAATTTATATTAAAATGTAAATAATAAGAAAAACAGCACCACTTAGCACACTTTAGATTATTAAAATGACTCGCAAAAGTCTATATATATAAAAGAGAAAATCACTGACTGATTCATCACGAAATCTCCGAAACTACAAGTGCCAGGAGTCTCAAATTTTACATACACGTCCTTTTGGGGCGTAGGTGCTCACTAAGAAAGGATTTTTGAAAATTCATCTCCTAAGGGGTTACCCCCTTAGGGGGTAACGGGGGTGCAAAGTTAGTATGAAACTTTGCCGTTTTTGAAGTTATTCGAATGAAATTCAGCATGAAGGTTCTTTATTGAAAGGGATGAAACACGAGTAAAATATTTTTCTTAAAAATCATCCCTTAGGGGGTTAAACGGGGGTGCAAAGTTAGTATGAAACTTTGTCGTTTTTTTAGTTATTCAAATGAAATTCAGCATTAAGGTTCTTTACTGAAAAGCATGAAACATGAGTAAAATATTTTTTTCAAAATTCATCCCTTAGGGGGTTAAACGGGGGTGCAAAGATAGTATGAAACTTTGCCGTTTTTGAAGTTATTCGAATGAAATTCAGCATGAAGGCTCTTTATTGAAAGGCATGAAAACGAGTAAAAATTTTTTTTTTTAATCATCCCTTAGATGGTTAAACGGGGGTGCAAAGTTAATATGAAACTTTGCTAGACATTTTATTTGAAACTTCTCAGGAAACAGGAATTCTCCTGGCGGTAAATGAGTAAGTACGTGTTTCAGGATTTTTCAAAATTCAATTCCTAGACTAGAGGGATGAAATGAGGTGACTTACTACCTAAGCGTCTACACGTGTATTATCGAGGGCACTCGACCTAGAAAGCTGAAATTTTGTATAGAGGTTCCCTTTATGATGTTGACAAGGATAAAGATGGGGTTTTACAACATTCCCACGGGAAAGGGAGTAACAGGACTGCAAGTGTATTATCGCAGGCGCTCAACCTAGAAACTGAAATTTTGTATAGAGGTTCTCTTTATGATATTGACAAGGACAAAGATGGGGTTTTATACAATTCCCACGGTAACGGGAGTAATCGGACTGCACGTGTGTTATTGTGGACGCTCAACCTAGAACGCCTAGATTTTGTATTAAGCTTCCCCTAATAAAGTAGACAAGGATAAAGATGGGATATAATGTTGACAAGGATAAACAATAAAATTGTTGTTTTTTTTTTTAATTCCCACGGGAACGAAATTATTGGCATTTTCGCTTGACCACGCGGACGGAGTTGCGGGTAACAGCTATTAAAATAATAAAACAACAGGATTCGTACACAGTAGGTAGCCAAGATTAACAGCGGCGAGCAAATAGACAATGAGCAATGAAGAACACTAACGTCTCGGGGAAAACTACAGTAATAGGAGACTGATAAATCCGTCTATACTTAGTCACAAGTCCAATTCCACGCGGGCGAAGCCGCGGGCACAGCTAGTCTTCTATATAATAACTGGTTAAAACTTTTGTATCCGACATGGCATATCCCTTACAAGCATTTTTTTTTTTTATCACTACATCCACAACGGGATGAACGACAACCAGCTTTACATTGACATGATATCAGTTCGAGGTCTTTCAATGAGATTGAATTTGCTGATGAATGTATCTGGCAATAGAAAACTGTTGTCCTCAATCTTCCAGCCACAGTCTATGGGTTCAGGTAGCGTGGGCTTTGCCACGTTGGCATTCAGCCAACAAAATGCCTGGTAGTTTGCTCTTAGGGCATGCTCGCGAAACGCTTGTCGAGTCGGCGATAGTTTAAAAGATACTTTAAACACAATATTATAAATAGTACAGTTTTAAATTAATGGACATGAAACTTACTAAAGTGACTTAACTAGTGAACTTTTTCAACTGTGACATAGACACATCAGCATAATGCTGCTCGTCTATAACTAAATAATAATAATATATCTTGGATTATACATACATACATAGATGAAAGATATGGAGGTAATCTAGGACCCAAGAATGGACATAAATATGATAAATATTATTCCGAAAATCACTCCGGAAACAGCATCCGCTATAATAGTATACTAACTTAGGAAGTAACGAAGTCTATAAAAACAAACTGCCGATTTATTTCTTTATTATTTATGTATTTTTAAATTTAATTTGATATAAGTACGATATGTCTGGCTCACAGAAATGTACACAGAATTCCACTCGCTATCTCACAGTACTGACACATTTCTCCGCTTCATTTACTCGCGTCCATTCTTTCGTACAAGCTGCCCGAGATTTTATGGTATAAGTCGACTAAAACGACCGGGATATGGGCAATGGGCGAGTGGCTAAAGTAATCACTAGAACGCTAGCGGGTCACGTTTTTGGGTCTCACATAATAAATATTTGTATACTTAATTCAAATATTTGCACTGTGTTTGCGTTCGCGTCGGCACGAGCAGCATTTAAATGCCAAGAGGCAGGCGGTACGTAAACTATGGTAGGAAAAGGGTGGAAATGCCGCCACCGTCATTCGTGGATCCACCACTTTATCAAGGTGTCACGTATCCAAGTTTGGAGTGGTAGAGCATTTTATGAAATTGGCCAGCTCGTAGAATATCGGCGTAAAGCAACAATGCGTTTCTTTCAGTAAGTAAGATTTCCGGAAGCCCAACTCCTTCCCCTTTCGTGTAGCATGCAGCACTTAAGCGCCGCGCCTCTGATGTGCATCATAAAAAAAGAATCTGAATTGCTGGCTACCACCAAAGCACCTATAAAGAAAAATTGCTGCGTGTAGTGCTTTTGTTTTTTATTTTGTTCACGTGAACGTGCACCTTACATAATAAATTCAATACGTACAAACATATTATATTGATATTTATCGGCGTAGAAACTAATATTATTATGTATATTATATTTAGACTAATATTTAGTTATTTCCAAAGAGAGGTAGGTAAGCATTTGGTACTCCCAGTTATAGCGAATTCACTTAACTTTTTTCATAAACTTGGGCTACAGTTCTCCGATTACTGAACTGGAGAACTCCAAACCAGTCTCCAAACAGTTAAGTAAACAGTTTTTGTTTGGATAACTAATTAGGAAAGTAGATACTTAGTATACTTACCTAATAAGGAAAACTGGTCTTTCGCAATCAAATTGTCTTTGGGTTTTCATTTAGAACTAGACATTATGAGAAGCAGAGATGTCATCAACGGACAGTAAGTATATAATTATCTAAACTTCGATCTGCAGTAATACGGCTCTAAAGGATTATGACATCTTATCTAGAACTCGACAACAAATGCAAATAGACAAAACTAAGAAATGACGTCTAATCTAGAACTCGAGAAACACAGAGCTGAGAAATACGGCTGTATTTCATGTTCAGGTATCTAAATCGTTTGAAGATTTCACAAATAACTTGGTGTAAATGGAAGTCCCAACAATAAACATGAAACGGGAAATCGCCGCGGGCGTACGATAGTCATGGAGTTCGAAACCACTTGAAGGCGGTGCGATCGTTAAACAAAGGTCCTGTGGCGTTATTGTGCAAAGTTTGCTCGTAACGTAACTTAACTCGACGGCAACGGTGGGTGCTCACATTGTAAAGGTAATTTATTGCGCTACAAACATTAAAACCAAATCAATTAGATATGTTGGCATCTAAGTCGCAATCAAAATTGTTTATTTAACTACTATCGAAACCCGCATAACTTCGTTTGCATGTATCCTGCTTTCCCGTGGGAATTTCGGAAATCCTTTCTTATCGGATGCTTAAGTCATACAAAGAATACATGCAATACCAAGCCCTCGCAAGTGTCAGGTCTCTACGATCAGCGGTATGGGCTCTGCGTTGGTTGATCAGTCCATTCAGGACAAAGAGCATTTGATATGTGGACGGCCACGGCGGAGTCTTACATCCCAGGAGTTAATATGGGTGGTCGATGACTTGCATTATTCATGTAAAAAACACGTTTTGATATTACAAGCAAGTACTTTCGATTTGTTTTGTTGTTCGCCTGCGGAGTATCGTAGTATGGCAATAGAATACTTATTTTGTAAATAATTAACGTCTGATTTTTATGGCTTTGCATTCTGTACTGTAATGCGTGTAAAATATGAAAAAACTAGTGAAACCCGCGCAACTTCGTTTGCATGTATTTATGCACAGTAGCGCCATCTATATCAGACTTTTAATAAAATCCTATAGGAATCGCGTATCTTTTGGGATAAAAAGTACCCAGTAGTATCCAAGATATCGGCTACCCAAATATATACATAAATATTGGCCTAGCCATTTAAGCGTGAAGAAGTAACAAACATACACATAACTTTCGCCTTTATAATATTAGTAGGAAGTAAGATAAAATAAATAAGTTACTTCAACTTTCAACACTAAACAAAGATGCCGAACGTATGCCGCCTGTCCCGCGCCTAGGAGTAAGGTATCAGTCGGTCACTAAAATATTCCGAACAAATAAAAAATTAGGACGAAACAACGAAACTATTTTCATTTAAAAACTAATTTATTACTTATAAAATATACAAGTTCTTAATAAAGCGTTTGATATCATTTCAATGTAGCAGTATTATAATGAATAAAAAAACTAGATTCTGTATAAATGAATAGCTAGCTAATGATAATTCATTAACAATAAAATAATATTTTTAATTAAAAATATCCAATTCCTTGCTGCGGTTCATACATTTTCGCTGGGTCTTTCTTCAGAAGCTCAGGCCTAAACAAAAAAACGTAAAATAATTAGTAACCTAATTATTTTGTTTACTTATTACTCACTTCCTCTTACCCAATATGGGATCCCAATCCTCTATCGACGATTGTACGTGGTTGACCGAAGTATTGATCGTAGTTTACAGTTTACACAATGTGAGTTTGTCAATCTGACAAAGGAACAAAAGGATTGAGATCGCATATTGGATTCGGGCGATAGTTGCCACTAAACTATCGTTTTTGACAGGCTGTTTATTATTTATCGTTCGATAGAAAATCACAAATGCGTTCCCTTATCAAGACAAGTACCTAAAAGTAAATAAAATAAATTTCTAAGATCACAAACTGACATAGATGATGTGTTTATGCTAATCTGTATATAAAAATACAATGTCTTCCGATTACTGAATTCATGAAAATATAAAAGGGACTAACAATTATCTCGTAATCCGTTAATAAAGCTAAGTGAACTTAATACAGAGGCCTAAAGTATCTTAGCAAAGTTTGGCAAGTTTACAAAGGAGAGAAGTTTAAATAAATCTATTACTTACAATGTCAGCTGCACGGTCTGCTGTTGGATTGGAACTGTCAAACAAAAGGTAAAAGATTTAATTAACAATTGAGAAGTCAAACACTGGAATACCACAATTAGCAATGAGACATACTCGTAAAAGAGTCTTAAAATAGATTATATTTTTAGCATAAAACAGTCAAGTTGTTTATAGTTATTTATTTGCCAACTGTCTGCATCAAAAGTAAATCAAATTTTCTTTATTTTGTTTTGTTTGATAGATATCTATCTATAGCTAACGACATAATAATAATTAAAATAATAATATTGAATTACTACAAATCAGCACAATGTAAGTGTTCCTGGCAATAGCTTTTACTATAAACCGCTACTCTACTCCCACTGCTGGGATCCAAGTCTCGCTTCAATCGAAAGCATACTCCGCCACGCTGCTCAATTCTCTAAAACCTTACTAGTAACTTACTCAATTGCGGTTGTTGTTGTTGCAACATTCCAGTAACATCGGAGTAGTACAAGGCCTGGTTAGGCGGCAAATACTCCTTTCTCTGGTCAATTTCTATGTAGGCCGTTTGTACGACGGGCACCGGCTGTGTAACGGCTACTTCTTGAATCCGCCATTTCTCCGCTTCTTCATTGCAATCCTGCAATTTCTGCATCCTCTCCACTTGCTTGTACGTAGGCTCACCGCCGATATAATTACGTTTTGATCTATTGTGATTTCTAATCTCGTGTTTGCGAAGGTCGGATCTAAAAAAATGGACTCAGTCAGAAATATACGAACAGAAAACATTTTTAAGTTACATTAAATCTGAATGTGTTATTGTCTAATTAAAGCTCTGTCTAAAGCTTAATCTCTGTCTAACAACAATATCTCAATAGGTGACTTTTTAATTAATAAATGTTTTTGTGCAAATTGTAAGTTTTACAAATAGGGTATTACAAATGAGGGGTGCCATTTAAGTACCCTACAAATATAATAATTGATAAAATACTATTAATAAAGAAGCAAGTCAGAATAATCCACAAAAACTTACAGAAAAAAAATGTACATACTTGTAACAAAAGTCCCTCCCACAGAATAGACATCTATGCTTGATATTCATATGTGTCGCTTGCTGGTGCTCCCGTAACGCTGTATTAGTTCGGAAGGCTTTCTCACATAACATGCACTGAAAAAATATAAGTAATTAAAAAACATTCAATAATGATAATACAGTTTTCTTTGGTAAATATTTTATCTACAGAAGATGTACATACAAGGATTTTAGAAACTCCAAAAAGAACGAGCTTGCATTGTGCGTATCGACAGACAGACGACAGACATTCGCTATTAGGATTACGGATAGGCATTTGTTCTACTTCTTTCTTTCTTTTACCAGTGTCGTCATTATGCTTTTGTTTCCAAACAGGTGGTAGCTTATAGAGTAAATTAATTGCACAAATCATTTATTATTGTATTACTCTTTGACTAGAGAAAGACCTACTCTCTGAATAAACGATTTGAATCTTATAAGATTGGTGGAGTTTGCTAGCTAAATCTAAAGATTAGGCGATGTAACAAATTTTTAAATGAAGCTACAGCCAGCCAGGCCTTTCTTGAGTTAGGTCGCATTACTTTCGAAATATGTTTTATATGTTTTTTGTGCATGTGTATTTCCTCATGTTTGATTTCACCAAATAAAGCCAGATTACATTTTTTTCTAAACTACATAACACTTTTTTGCTTCACATATACTTATCTAATATTGTAAAGAGGAATGATTTGATTGTTTGTTTGCATTGAATAGGCTCCGTAACTACTGGACCGATTTTAAAAATTCTTTTGAATTTGAATGAAACACCTTACCTTAAATTGTTTTTCCTGGTGTGTGAGCTTATGTTTATTCAAATTGGACGGATTTACAAAAGTTGCGGGACAGTGGGGACACTGGTAGGGCTTCTCTCCCGTATGGGTGCGCATATGCATCACCAAATAGTACTTATGCTTGCATTTGTATGGACACAGGTCACAGAAGAAATTAAAGGTGTCAGAGTGTACGAGCCTGCAAAGAAAATTAATACCATTAAGGCTAAGTGCAAATGCTTTATTGTGAACAACGTCGGAAAAATTTGCGATATAGAATATTCGTTATGTTATTTGAAATTCATACAATATACTTCATCTTAAACAACAAAAAAAAACATAAATTAAGACTGTCGTTACGACAGATCATCATGCACTAGCTAGACACAATTTATTATTCATCCATAACATTACATGAACATTTCAACAGTTTTAAATATATTTTTTCTTAATGATGCACGCTACTATTTAGAATAATAGAATTTATACTAACATATGATTCTTAAGGCGTGCAACTATGGGGAACTCCTTGCCACAAGTGGTGCATTTATGTGGCACACTAGCCTTGTGTATCTGGCGCATATGCTGCGTGATACTTAGCACAAGTTGGCCGCAAAGCTCACAGGCACGCCGCATACATTGACGCTCGCGACGGTGCTCCACCAGTATCTCCTAGAATTGTATAATCTAATAAATATTGTGGTACAATAAATATATCCTGCTTTGTCTATAAAAGTAGACACAGAGACTAATTGACCTCAACCTGACCCCAACAGCCAAAACCACCAACACTGGACATAGTAGTTTTTATTTATAAGAAACTACAACTCTATACAGTCAATTAAACTTCTAAAATTTTGAGATATTACATAAAGCAACTTATATAATATTATTATCAAATTCCAGTAAAACCAAAATATTATGAACAAACAACAAGCTTTGCTTGAGAAAATGATATGTTCAACAAGATACACAAGTTCAAGTTTTCTTATCTCTTGCGAGATTTTGCAGAGAGAAGTTAAAAAGCTGAGCCATTTTTTAATGTTCTAACTAAGTATACTTCATTGGTACAATTTAAATGTTCATGGACTGATATTTTGCAATACTTAGCCCGTTCGTACACAAGGCGACGCAAGCCGATACTAGGCGATTTTAGCATCCAACGACGCGAGTGTACGTACGAACCTCAATGGACTTGTATGGCGGTAGTCGCTTGGATACTAAAATCGCCGAGTATCGGAGGCTTACGTCGCCTTGTGTGCGAATGGGCTTAGTCTATTACGCTAGTATCTCACTGTCAGCCAGTATGTTTTACACATTAATAATCTGCAAGTATACCTTATTAGGGAACGTCATATCACACGGAGAGCATCTAAATTCTTTTATTTTAGTTGCAGGGCTCCTCTTCTGACGCGACTTGTCTTTCTTCTTGCGAGCTTTCATCAATTTTTGTTCGTACTTTAGTCTCTTTAATTTCATTTGATGCAATATCAATTGGAAGTCGTGTTTGGAATATGGATAAGTTTGGACACCTAAAAATTATAATTTTTATATTATAAAAACAAATAAATAGTTTTTTATTACTGTGTGTACTAATTTGTGCGTTTGTGTATCAATTGGTGTCTACTGGGTGTTAAATGGGGTGCATCTTTTCGTTTCAGAGGAGTTCGCCCCTCCACTGTGAGACAGACGGAGGAAAAATGTATAATTTTTATAAAAAATCCCAGTTGCCCCAAGGGGCGAGGACAGAAGGGCTACTGGGATACACTGCATCTTTTCAGACCATCTGACAATCACTGGATTGACCTTGCTTAACAACTGTCATCTATCAACCACAATCAAGATCCTTTAAATTGACTATATTATATTAGAATCTTATTCTGTAACATCTTATCTTACCAAAGGTACCAAAATGGTTCTATAACAAGTCACAAAAATCTATAATAAAATACCTAAAGGATTTAATATCTTCCTGAATTTCTGGTCAGATGCCTCACAAGTTTTTTTTAGTGCCATTGCAGACTTCACGGATTCCAGGCACTCTGCACAAATATATTTTGGTAAAGAATCATCTACATCAACCTGTAAACATATTTTAATGACAAACAATAAAAAGAGTATCTTAGTATTTTTAATATGATGCTTTAACTTGTGTATTAAAAAAGAAATAATGATTCATTTATTTATCGTTATTTCTATTTTAATACACAAACTGGAACTATTTGAAACTCTCCTAAGAATAAAAACTAATTAAGTTTTAAATTTAATAGTTATAGGAATATTATATTAATTTGTGATATTTTTTAAATTAAAACAATAATGTGAATATCTTCTAGCTATACATACCATTTACATGCCAACACTTTATTTATTTTAAAAGAAAATTATAACATAACAATTTAAAATAGTAGTAATTTCATGCCCAAATACTGCTAGAAATCCTATCACGACAGCTGCAGAGCAACTTGACCTCCCAAATGAAGTTTTTTCTCATGTAATTAAACAAAAATTAATAAAAATGTACATTTTGTTTACATCTAGTATTCAATAAAATTTCATTGCGAACTCGAGTTACCTAAAAAAAACGTAATTTTTACTTCATTTGAGGGTTCGGGATTCTCTGCAGCTGTCTGTACCTGCTCAAGTGTTGTGTACTGCTACACTGAGAACTTACAGTGACATTGGTTATACTCCGAAGAGCACTCATAACATCATATTCATTGAGTCTGTAAGTCAATGGTGTACATCCTTTCTTTGCACATACTCTACATATCATATCAGTCGCCAAACGACCGCCACTGTTGCTGAAATAACAAATAATCATATTTTAAACACAAAGGTCTAAGTACAGTTAGCTGTTTTTTGAACTCTGCCTACTACATAAGATGACAGGCATGGCACAGTGAACTTCAGGGCTACAAAACGAGAAATATTTAATGTAATTTAATGTAATTAATGTAATACTAACCCATCCATAAAGAGGGTTTGCCAATGATCACCGCTGGTCCCCTCCTCTTCATTAGAAGTACTCAGCGGATATGTAAATTGATTCAATTTTGATAACATGTTTTTAGTCAAATATACGGCCATCTTTATTATAGTTTTATTTCATTGGATCACTATTAAGGAATTGATTATCTTTCAATTCATTTAGACGGTTAAAACGACCAAATTAAGTTTACAGGCACAAGTAAATTCATTTTACATACTGCCTTCAACAAATTATTTCATACAAAACAAAATAATTGCAAAATATACTCAACTCAATGAACGAAATGAATGGTTTTTTGACGTTGATTTTGTTGGTTTCGAGTGTTGCCACAAAAGCAAAGAATTTAAGCAGTTCACATAACGTGCGCTTGCAGTGTCTGGTTCCGCTTTAATAATTACAGAAAACGTTTGCCTTTGCATCTCCGTGGGCGATACCAAAAAAAATAGAAGACGTCTGCGTCTGCAAGTGACGTGACATGTCAGTGTCAGTCAAACAAAACAAAATGACAACAAAAAAAAACCTTTATTAAACAATACAATATTATTGAATAGGATAGCCGATAGGTTGGTAGTGTACACAAAAATAAAGTAATTTTTAATTTATTTCTTAGAAATCGTTAAGGTAAAATACAGATTAGTACAGAGGTAATAAAACCACTAATGAAAATATCAAGAAGTTAGTAACGTGTTTGGTGTAATTCGGAAAACAAATTCAGATTTACAATGACTTCTCTTCTAATAAAAACTATATTATTTGCGAAAGCTTTAGAGAAAATTCACACACAAATGAAGAAGAAACACAAATTAAAGAAAAAGAAACCGTATGTATTCGTTTATTTACGTTTTGTTACCCGAAATAAAGTCAAAGTTTACTCGGCATTAAAGCCGGTATTGAGCTGAACTCCCGCCCTGAAAACCCTCAAGGAAATGGAGGTTCAGCGTCCCCACCCACAAATATTGTATCCCCGAGTACTTTGGTGATGATATTGAAAGTATGCATAGCCGCCGCTTGCTTCTGCATTAATCCAATATCAATCCGTGAATCCAGGCTGTCGCAATAGAGCTTCAGGCTTTTAATATTAGAGTACTATTAATATTAAATTATAGGATTTTGTATGGATAATATTATTTTTTCGCAGGATTACCATTAAACCAACTGTAACCAGGTGCAGAATTTGTAATCAAGAAAAAGGAGACATCCCCATCTTCAATAATAAAATGCAACCAGAAATTCCAGAGGAGATTGCTCGCTTCTCAGGAGTTCTTGTAAGTTATTCTTTTATAAAATATTTTAAATGTGAAAAGTTGTTTACATGGTCAGTAATAAAGAGAAGGAATATCCTATGACAGAAAATGGTCAATTTTATGCCATGGGAATAACATGAATATTTCTGACCTTGACCAAAGTCATATCTAAGGTGAAAACTATAAATTTGGAACCTGCAAGAAATTTAAAAGATATAATATAATGAAATTTTATATTGAAAAGTTTTGTCTGATAGCCTTTGCATTTAATTACAGATTAATAACACAGATCATTCTTCCAAGTACATGTGCCAGGGCTGCCTTGATTTGCTGAATGGTTGCATAAAATTTAGAAAAATGTGCCAAAAGAATAACCAAATAATGATACAAATGCCTATTAAAAGAGGTAAATAATTTCAGTAATATATTGCTTTAATTTTCTTTAAGATTTAATTAAAAAATATTTATATACACAATCTTTATACACTGATTTGACTTTAAAATTATTAAATCTATTCTTTAAATGGACCTAATACAAGCACTTTTCTTTTCATAGCTATGTATATACTTCCTTTTTTATGCAAATAAATTCTGTTTTTTTTTAAATAATTTTATTCAATATCTACAAATAGCACCTAAATACAAATAACAGGTTTCCAAACCGTGAAACCACGCAGGGTTTATATGTGTTTGGTGAGTCTCCATGTAAGTATATGTTTTAGGAAGTGTTTATTTAAATTTAGTTTAAACTTTTTAGCATTATCTCTATTCAACTGCTGTAATTCTACTGGGAGTTCATTGAGATGTATTTTATAGAAATTAATAAAAATAAATTACTGCATATTATTTACAATATTATCTGTGTAATTCTTTTCTTCTTTTTGTCCGAGCCGAGTTTAAAATTATATTCATAATTTAATTTAATTACATAAATATTTTACTTAAATATTGTTAATGTGTAAATTTCAGAGTACCAGAGTGAAAGTGACGATTCATACAATATCCCATCTCCAACATTTTCCGATGAACACACAGAAATACGGGATTGCCCCACTTGCAATAAACAATTTAATGATTTGGTTAGTAAGAAAACTTGTGACTGAAGTTATTTTTGTCAAAATCTAATGGATTTTATTAATCTTGTTCCATGTTATTATATGACCAAGATAGGCATTACCGTCTGGCGTGATCTCCTAGGAAAAAAACCTGATTTTCAATATATTCTATACAAATTTAATTTACATGAGTTCAACAAATGCTTGATTTCCAAATATTTATATTACTCATTTTAAAATTTATACAGGTTGCATATTATTCTCATTTAACAAAATGCGAAAAGGGTCCTGAAACTCAGCAGCCTGAAAAAAGATTTTTATGTGATGTTTGCGGCAAGACCGCACAGTGTAATGCACATCTTTTATCTCATATGTAAGTTTTATTTAATTATTTTTTACCATAACCAAGGCTGAATAGTCGCAAATGTGGCGCCTACAGCAGGGCTCGACCCCTGAATATACTCTAACTGTGCTACAAATAAATGTAGTATAACGAGTAGGTATATAAGTTATTCAATATTTTGTCACTTTCACACTTCATTTAATTCTCATCAAGAAAAACAGTGACACAACAGTGAATAACTTATATACTCGTTATACTATGTTTATTTGTAACACAGTAAGCCAATTCGTAGCTAGCAGTGTTTTCAGCGCGTAGTAAGTATTGTGATTTGGCGTTTTGACGAGCGTGTACAAGTGAAATATGTTCACTTGTCTCGTTTACAGAACACTATTGGTCTCGAGAGGAGCTCGATGGCGTCGCTGTTCAAAGTAGAGTCGCACTCTACTTTGAACAGAACACGCAACTTAAGCGACGACGTCGACCCTAGCCAGCAGCGTTTGGATGGGTTCGTTATCTTGAGCTTTTGCGTGCTTCGGACGGCACGTTGGTCCCGGCTGTTCTTTTGACGTGCCCTTGAATGGCGAACTCCTATTGGCCAACGCACTTCGACGGTCCAACTGCGTTGATCAATAAGAGTTGGCCGCTAGAGCGTGGCGTGCGTGCGAGCACATTGCGCACGTAGGTAGTACTATTAATTATTCTGTGACGTAGCTACACTCTAGCGGGGTTGCGGAAGTATCACCAGTGCCCGCAACCCCACCACGTGTAGGCGGAGATGGTGGCAGACAGTCAGGTTTTTAGTCGGTATCCCTCATTGGCTAGAGAGGTGAGATTATTGATGATTAGATTTATATATTAAATCTATAGGTGAGCCTGACAGACCCCCATCGCTTCCCCAAGTAGCGCGACATTCAGTAATGCATTTTTCTGACTTTAAATTTTTTTAAAAAGGTACACTCTAGTGAAAACAAGCCGTCCCGCTTCCCGCTGTCTATTTTATTGACCTACTTAGTTGACAATTTATTAGCATAAAATATATGGTCATGGTTATAAATCATGTTAGAATACAATAACATTGGTGTTACAGGGCAGTACATGATGATACATTTCGATTTAAATGCGACGTTTGTCCATATCGAGGTCGAACTATGGGTTTGTTGAAGGTACACCAAAGGATACATTTGCCTGAGAAACCCTACAAATGTACGCTGTGTCCAAAGACGACCACCTCAGCCAGCAATCTAAAGAAACACATGCGACATGTTCATAGCACTAGCAGGGTATATAAGGTACACCATAATCATCTTTATAGCATCATCAAATGCCAATGTAAGAGTATAAGCTCACCATGAACGATACTACTAAGTTTCTGTTACTTTTTTACAGTGTACATTATGTGATAAAACGTTTTCGTATCAACAAGGCATGAAGAGGCATATGGAAGATACCCATTTACGACAGGGAACTGTCGAGTGTGACGTGTGTAAAAAGAAATTCCACACAAAGTAAGTAGTCATGCAATGCGTTGTAGCCATCGAGTATAAAAGTAACAGAAGCTAACGTTTTAAAACATGATTTTTGCTCCCACACTGAATGTTACAATTTGTTCAATACCGTTATGTAACACCCGTCTTAGCATAAAATAGTAGATTTTACAACAAGTGCACAAAACGAATCATTTCTATCCGAGACTTTTAGCAGCCCTCGCCTTCGGCTCGGGCTGATAGTAATGTCGAGGATAAAAATGGTTTTGTGGACGAGTTATAAACTCTACTTTTCACTTCGATTGCGAGGAAATAAATTAATAAACGCACGAAAAAGCAAGACCTGTTTCCCGCTGCTTTTTTTAAAAATCTTATGACATTGATATTAGGCTTGGGCTGCAGACCTATACAGCCTACTATTAAATAAATTTTTCACCTCACAAGCTCGGAAGAATCTGTTTGTCATTCGAAATCTGAGCGCAAAAGTGCAATTTGTGCCCTAGCGTGGAAAGAATTTTTAAAATTCGAACCTTTGTATTCTATAATTTTTTATACCACCAGTTCTCTGAAAATGCATTAATACTTATTTCATGCCAGTGCGCCAACCTTATTTTTAGAATAATCGAACTGGCTAGCACGACACCGCATGAAAAAAAAACACTTATTTAATATATTATTTGCGTTTTTCTTGCACCTAGCATTTTCCTCGCTGTAGTGAGGTGAAAAATTGTGTGTTTCGCTCGGCAGCAAAGTTTTTCTGCGTCTCGTACCTTTGAAACCCTCGCTACGCTCAGGATTCAATATAAGTACTCGCGCCAAAAAACAACTTTGCAGCCTTGCATAACAAATAACTATTGTAATAAAATAATTTTCTTAAATTAATTAAATAACCTACCGTACTTTAATTTAAATTTAAATATCTTTTATGACTTAAAAAACACATAAGGCAAATAAATTAAAGTAAATATTATAAAATAACAAATTCTATCTCTGAACTTTTTATTGTGTTTGGCTGTATGGCTCATTTCCTTTGCGTTAATATAGATACATTTATGAGTAGATACGTTTTTGCCCTTGTGCACAAAATTCGATTTTGAGCAGCCTATATCCTGCGCAAATAGGCATTTTCTGAGCATGAGAAGTGAAAATTGAATTTAGCATTGTGCAATCTGCTACGATGAAATGCACGGTCTTTTGGTAATCTTTAGAGAAAGAGATTTTTTTTTATTATAATTTACTTTTTTATGTGACATTTATATTGACATCGCATCTTTTACCTAGCATAATCGAAATGAAGATAAAAATATTATGTATTAAAACAGAATATTATGTTACAGAAGAATATTACAAGGCCACCGTTGGAAAGTACATAAGATAAAAGCACAAAACAGACTTGGTCGAATGCCTGCCTATTTAATGCAACAAATTAAACCAAACTAAAATATCAGTTTATACTGACTAAAATAAATGAAATTTAAAGGAGAAGAATATAGCGTATCTCCCTTCGATCGAAGGTACCTAGTACAGGAGGAAAAAGAGGAAAGGTGAAGACTTTAAATGGATTCAAAGTAAACTGTTCCCCCTTATTACTAAATTACAATCAGACCAGAGTTAACTTAAGGCCTCTGCATACGCAACGGGATAATACCTCGGACGGGACGGGGACGTGACTTTTTGTTCGAAACGGCCTGTCTCACTCATACAAAATAGGAATTGAACGGGACAGCGAGTATCGTTAAATCGAACTAGAATCGGTTCTTGTTACGTGAATTGCGCCACTGTCCGTGTAAAAACACGTGACAAAACAGGTTTTAATATAATAGTCCTTAGTTTGTAATTTTTTTTATTGAATTTAAGTGTATAAAAAAGATTATTTCTGTGTATGTACCTACATATAGTTACTCGATTAAAAAATGAGAAATAAAACTGATTTAAGTTTTTAACATTCCATTCCATTTATTTATTTTTAAAAACGCTATCTGGAAATTACTGACTTGGCATTGCTGTCGTCTACATAACAATCTATCTACAACCATCTGGATCGTGATCACGATCTTTGATTAATCTTAGAGGCAACGCACGAGCAACTTTGTCTCCCGGCAATTTATTTGTCTATGTCGCCGTCTCCTTGCCGCAATTTGAAAGGTGCGCGCACGAGAGCGACAGCAACAACTTTTTCTTAGTGTTGCCAACATTTTGCGCTTTTTGTACGTTTTCAAATAAACAATTTTTAACCCCGTATTGTAGACCGATAGCGCTGGGCTAAAATGAGGTCATAAGTTTCAAAAACTCTAAAGTTGTTGATTTCTCGCCTGTGGACACGGACGTACCTAAGAACCTTATTATTGCGTTTTGTGTCAGATCTGTCACTTGCATTTTCCGCAATTCGATGGTTTGTGGTTGATTTTACTTATTTAAATCAAAACTGACAAAATTAATTTAAAGTTTAAAATAATTATGGTATCATATCTAGGATAGCCTGCGGAGTGTACAAACCCAGTTTGTGTCATCTTCGGCCAGAGCAAAACTGAAATAGGGTCAATATGTAATAACAGTACAAAAAAAAAATTACAATTGGTTGTATAACTATTTCCTATCTCAGATCACTTACTTAAGGCCAATAAATAAATTTGTGCCAAATTAAGACATGCAATGTTAATATTTTCAATTATTTTCCTATTTAAAGCTAGTAACGCTGCAAAAAAATATTACAGTCATTAGAGTTCACATATTTAATATCATAAATGCATGAAAAATCTACATTGTAAATTTGTGTCAATTTCATGCACGTTATAAATGAATAAAACACCAAAACAATAATTTCGGTCGAAACGGGCGTACGCGCGCAGGCGGCGATGGGCGGGGGTATACGCTACGCACGCACACAAGTTCGTTCGGTACCTACGATGATATCATGATGATGAACAAATCGCACCCTCATTCAATTCGAAAAGGACGTAACCCGAAAAAGTAGATTTTTCAGTAAAAGCTTTATGTTTAATCGTAGAAGAATGATTTTAACATCAAAAAAAGGAGAAAAAATATTGCATTGGTGGTTGTTTTCAAGTCAGTTCAATAGTTTATGGTTTTTTAGAAATAAGAAAATTAAAATATTACACTAGTTATCAAAATGGACTTTAAATATAAAATACTAAGTTTTCGAGTTTGAGCCAAATTTATTTACAAAATAATGTATATTACAAAAAGTATGTTTTATAGTACCAAACAATTTTGCGAGAATAACTAAACTTACTCCATTTTTCCCTGTGTCAAATTTGTTATTTAGCCCCATATCAGTTACTTACTCCTTTTTTCAATTTAAATATTTGTCAAAAGCACTTATGTAATAAGTAATGATATTGATGTTTTCCATTATATAGGTAATTAAAAATGTGACATCCATATCTCTCATTAATACCAAGGAATTAGTTAAATGTCAAAAGTAAATAAGGAGCAACGAAATGTTCACATGAGCTATTTGTTTTTAAACAATAATAATTATTGTCTGTATGGTTACAAATATACTATATAATAATAACAATACTGAAAAAACAATGTACTTTTGGTAAATATTAACTTTATCTACCTACAGTTTTCTTATATTCATTCAAATCTAGAAAAAAATAATCAAAATAGGTACAAACTTGGTTTGATTCACAAAAATAACATAATTATATATTTTTTGTCTTATTTACAAAACTTATTATTTTTTTATTAATAAAAAAACAAAACACTTAATGTAAAACAATCATAGAGTACGACAATAACGTACTATTAATAAAAAAACGTGTTCAAATACAAACTTTAATTAATAAATAAAAAGACAAAAAAAATACGTTTGTCTTTTTATATTAAAATACTTTTTTTTAATTAATAAATAAATCGTGTTCATGTACCACTTTTAATTTATTGAAATATTTTATATTAAATTCAATTAAAAATCTATTGTTATCGTTAAACCTATTGGCAGTTTTAAAATAAACATTTATTAATATTATTTAATTTATAATGAAATGTAATTAATCTTCTACAGAAGAATCAAATAAGCATGGTATCGACAAATGAACCTTCAAAGGAGGTAAAATGTTTGGTAATGCATAGGAATAGCATTCGTATCACATAGACTAAATTAAATCTTTTAATAAGGCATTAATAGGTAATAATAAATTGATGATAAGCATATAGGGAGTTCATCTCAATCAATACCCAACCAGGAAACCACTATAATCCTTGGTGACTGGAACACAAAGTTGGGTAAAAATAGTAAGACCGACGATCACTCAATATCTGTTGTAGGAAGGTATGGTCTCGGCATTAGAAATTAACATAGAGGAAGACTTCTTGACTTTTGCATTGGAAGAAAATTAAGCATTATAAACACCTGCTTCTCATACCATGCAAAACGCCTCTACACATGTAGAGTCCCCGGCAATATTTCCCCAAACCAAATTGACTAAATTATAATAAACACACGGTGAAAAAAATGTTTCCCGGTGCTGGGCGCGGCTCAGATTACAACCTACTTGTGGCCACTTTCACTGCTCGTCTTAAGGCTCCCAAAAGGAAAACACCACCTAAGCCCAGGCCTTGGAGCCCCCGGAACAGTCGATCTTTCAGAGCACGTTGGAAGAAACAATAAAAGAATGCCCACCGCCTGACGGCACAGTCAGTACATTGGCCCTTAAACTTCACACGAGAGACCTCTTTAAGAAAGTTCGCCCGCTCTCCAAAAACTTCCTGGGTGATTGAAGATGCTCGCGGTAACCCAATACATGACCTTGAACCCATAGCCGAAAGATGGTGTAGCTACTGCGAAGACCTTTATATAGAACCTGCTATCAACAATGATACGCCTTTGAATTGGAATCTTCCGAATCAGCAACCAAACCACCCATACTACGTTCTGAAATCAAAGCGGCAATAAACAAATTAAAAAAGAGGAAAGCACAAGATCACATTACGTCAGAAATACTGAAGGCTTTAGGCGACGCGTTCAACGACTTATTGCACGAAATCTGCACCTACACTTGGCGACATGGCGAGTATGGCGACTGGCCCAAAAACTGGTCAGGCCGACCAGAAAATGCGACAACTATTGCACTCTTGCTCTGATCTCTCATGGCAGCAAAATCTTCCTTGCGCCACATACTGAGCAACCTTACGTTTTTTGGATTGGCAAATGCAGCGAGAACAAACCGGATTTGTGAAAGAAAAGGGTACATGCGAACAAATCCTGAACCTCCAACAACTTATTGACGACCTCCGTGGCGTAATGGTTACCACGCCAGACGGCCACCCAGGAAGTCCCGGGTTCGAATCCCGGTCGGGTCATGATGAAAAACGAAGTTTTTCTGATTGGCCTCGGGTCTTGTGTTTAGCTATAAATATATTTGTTATGAAATATAATATCGTTGAGTTAGTATCCCATAACACAAGTTTCAAACTTACTTTGGGGCTAGCTCAATCTGTGTGAATTGTCCCTATATATATTTATTTATTATTATTGAAAAAGCATATAAGTTCAACACGCCTAACATTATGTGTTTTGTCGACTACAGTAAGGCCTTCGACTGCGTCAACTGGAAACTTTTGTCGAGAATTCTAACGAAGCTTAGCGTACGGCCGCATCTAACTGCGCTGCTGCAGAAACTATACTGCAACAAACAGGGAATCATATGAGTCTATAAACTGACGTCACAACCCTTCAGTTTTGACTATTAAGAGAGTAAGGCAGGTACTGTCTCCCATTTTGTTCAACGTTTATCGTGAATACATTGATAAGGCGTACCTGCAAAAACTGGGAAGGTAGTCACGATTGGTGGCGAGAAGATAACGAACTTACTACGTTACGCCGACGATACCACACTGTTAGCTGCCAACGAAAGCGAGATGATCACCTTACTGAACAGAATGGAACAGCCCGGAACAGGTCAGTGAAGAACTTGGCTTTTCCATAAACAGCAAAAACTAAGATCATGGTGGTACACCGCACACAGAAGCCAGAGGTCACTGGCGCGCTTAACCAGAAAATAGTTCACAGTTTCACTTACCTGGGCTAAGAATGTTATGTCACAGCTACAAAGAGTTTGAGTAGAAAGAAACATCTCCATAAATACAAAACGCTAGTTGGTGACCACTCCGGTGTTCTCAATTTTCATATATGGTGCCGAGACCTGGACCCCAAGGAAAGCGGATGGAGGAGACTACTGTAAATCCCATGGACGGATCATTGCATCATTACTCAAAGAGCTCAATATATCTACAAGGCTTTCTACCATCTGGCTCCGTAGAGTTCTTGAATTCTTCGGCCACATCGCCAGGAAACGTAAAGACGTCCTCAAACGACTTTATTTTCACTAGCAAAGGGACGATAGAAGACCTAGGGGGGCCCGAATGCGTTGGTCTGGCCAAATCCGCACCGCTCTCGACTTTTATGGAGCTATTCACGCCGCCGAAGATAGGATCAGGTGGCGGAACATCATCAGAGAAAAGCTGCTTTCTAGACGTGTTCACCCTTACGTTGCCTCCGTTGGCTCCCCGTGCTCAGTATTCAGTGTTGTGAATCGGTGCAACAAATTATTCTTAGAGGAAAAAAGCGGTAATCGATATTTAAAATATTTTTTTATGAATATAGTGTTTATAAAGACTAGCATTATAAATGACAAATCGGAATAAGATCATAATATTTATTACAAACTGTTTATTTTGTATAGGTACCTATTAAATTTTAACGAAAAGCATCATAATCTTCAGTATGTCCTATTGGTCAATTTATTCTTTGCGTTTTATCACAAATTCCTTTTTCTCGAAAATCACACATTCAGTTTTTTTTAAACAAAGTTTCGTGCATATAATTATTCATTTAACAAGAAAAATATGAAAAAAAATGTATTTTCAAATATGGTAAAATCGGGATTTCGACGTAATACCACTTATGTCTTTATTACCCTGGGGGTGCGAAATATGTGCCTCTCCTACCTATAGAGATAAAAATAATCACCGTTTCCTGTTGGAACAACTACGCACAACTAATTTGCGAATTTGGTTTGCCCCTCCCGCGCGTCCGCTTTCTTCGCCGCGCTCGCCCTTCGCGCGAAGTTTGGTTATTTTTTAATGAAATAATAAGATTTCGTGCATAAAAACAGCACAAATTATGAATAGTGTTTTGTTACACTACAATAATCGTATAGACGTAACTTTAGTAACTTGCATTTTCTTTTGTGGCTTTTACAGAGTGTTGTAATAAAAAATTAAATAATCAATAAATATCGTGGATGAATTCGGCACAAAATATTTTGAATAACAGATATCAGTAATTTGAAACGCTTAACATTTATTTAACTTATTATAATATTTTTTAGAGCTAGTTGGCTGACGTGTTAGGTACTGATTAAATATCAGGATTTTCGTGGACAGAGATGGCACAAATTGCTTATGTATATTAGTTAGTACTTCGTTATTATCATGAAAGTAAATTTTTTATCTCTAATTATCTTTTCGTCCAAAACGGATCGAAAAGACAAATACCTAAATTTCTACCTATGCAAGTACCTAGGATGACACAAACTAATGTATTAGGTTGGGTAAATGGCCCGAAAACTATATGCGAAATTCAAGCAACTTTAATGTTTTTGAAACATCAGAACCTAGCGCTACAGGTCTATTGGTCGTGGTGAGGTCGTGGTACACTTAACCCTACTATTTGTATTTATGTTTTTAGACGTTTCTTTCTAACCCTTATTTTGGCAAAATTTGCTCTAATAAAAAAAATCTAGCTCTTTTTATCTCGTCCGACTGCCCTTTTTCAAAAACCAAGGTGGCACACTGCTTTTTCTATAAAATTTTACGTTATAAGTTGGCAACCCTGGAAATTTATTTTGTCGCCGTGCGGGCTCCCGCGGACAAAAAAGTCTCCCGGGTGTTGCGTCGCTACGTGCGCGCTGGTGCGCGCACTTTCATACTAACCCATAGACTTGATGTAAGAGACAAAATAATTGCGGAGACAAAGTTGCTCGTGCGTTCCCTCACTTAAAATCCAAATCAAATATTAAAAAATCTGCTGAAATGAAAACACGAAAAAAAGTACGTCGTGCTTGTCTTTTCGCGAACAAGTCAGGTTCAACCTTAACTTTATAGAAAGATTAGTTGCCAACTAAAAGAGACGAAGACGTCACATCAAGAATGACAACTAAAAAAACTTTTGTGTTGTGTTGTGCAGAAATATTATCGTAATTTTTAATTTATTTTTTAAATGAAATCGTATTATTTAACGTCGTATAAAAATTAAACAGTAAAGAAACTACCTAACATAAACCTTGATGTGAAAATATCTAGAAGAAGTTTGTATATTTGTTTGGTGTATTATAAAATTACAAAACAAATCAAATAAAATTATAATGACTTCTCTTTTATTATTAAAATCTATGTTATTTGCGAAAGCTTTAAAGAAGACTCATACACAAAAAAAGAAAAAACATAAAATAAAGAAACCGTAAGTATTTCTGTGTTTACCTTTGGTTTCCAAAAAACATTGTATGATAGCTTTTATAAGATTTTGTATACATAATATTGTTTTTCGTAGGATTTCCGCTAAAGTAAGTGTAACCAAGTGTAGAATTTGTAACCAAGAGAAAGGAGACATCCCCATATTCAATAATAAAATGCAACCAGAAATACCAGATGAGATTACTCACTTCTCAGGAGTTTTTGTAAGTTATTATTATTTTAGGGTGGGACGCCTGCGGGGCACAGGCGGGTGTTCAAATCGCTTGTTGGACTCATTACACCCTATTCCCGTGTTTTTTTTTTTTGTAAGTTATACTTTCATATATTATTTATCATAGATTACTACTACTATTGTAATAATATAGGATTTTTCCGACTGTTATGTGTATTTATTTAACTATATGAAATCAGTACTTTTGTTGGAAATAATCCATTAACCCTTTCCATGCAGCTGGTATGTTATCACATATATTTGGAAACCTTTTCTTGTATGATGTGTTTAGAAACATGTCTTCATAAAATCTGTCCTCTCATTTACTGTGTATATAAATAGATGTATACAGATCTCAGTACACAGGTGTGACAAAGAAGTTATGGCGCCACATAGAAAGAGTAAAAACTAAATATTGGGAAGTAAAAGTAGGTAATAAAAAAGATTTATAGGTACTAATATTTATTGTCTTTTCATTTAATTAATTACAGATTAGTAACTCTGATCATTTCTCCAAGTATATGTGCCAGAGCTGCCTGGATTTGCTGAATGGTTGCATTATGTTTAGAGACATGTGTCAGAGGAATAACGAAATAATTATACAAATGCCAATTAAAACAGGTCTGGTATTTGTTTTCATTAAATTCTAATAGAATTTTATTTAAAATATTCATGCTGTTAAGCTCTTAAAAATCTTCCTTTATTTTGCTATCTTTATCATTATGGCACTTAATTAATTTTTTTATACCAATTAAGTCTGAGTATAAATGTTTATATATGCTGTTTAAAATTTATACAGGTGTAACAATTACATTAATATGTTCTTACTTAACTAAATAAAAAATCAAAATAATAAGACAAACACACAAGCGGACCACCTATAAGAAAGTGTTAATCACAAATTGTTAATGTATAAATTTCAGAGTGCCGCCGTGAAAGTGAGGATTCATACAATATCCCATCTCCAACATTTTCCGATGGAAACACAGAAATATGGGGATGTACTACATGCAGTGAACAATTTCTTGATATGGTTTGTAAGAAACCTTATGATTAAGGTTACTTTTGTCCTACTAAACAATTTATGAATAAGAATAAAATAAATTGGTAAATTATTTAATATTTATATTTATTATTATTATCCTATCCTTATAAATAAATAAAAAATATTTTATAAAAGAGTTCTTGTTATTTATTCTTCATTTTTATTTATACTATAATTTTTTACTAAAAATTTTGGTATGTATTTACTTAAACAATTTGAAATTTTCTACAGGTTTCATATAATACTCACTTAACAAAATGCAAACATAACATAACTGAAAATGTAACTGGACCTGATATTCAGAAGCCCCCGGAAGAGGTGACCAAGAGGAAATTTTTATGTGACGTTTGTGGGAAAACTGCATTTTCTAATGCCAACCTTTTGGTTCACATGTAAGTTTTTTTAAATTTACAATTAGGTACTATAAGAAATCGAACACGCAAGTTAAGCAACGTCGACCCT
This sequence comes from Endotricha flammealis, assembly GCA_905163395.2. Classification (NCBI taxonomy): domain Eukaryota; kingdom Metazoa; phylum Arthropoda; class Insecta; order Lepidoptera; family Pyralidae; genus Endotricha; species Endotricha flammealis. The sequence continues at coordinate 10,448,724 of LR990861.1, read as the reverse complement.
AGCCAGTGTTTGGATGGACCAATGTATCACTGGACACATGTCTAATATGAGTAAAAAGCCCACTACACATTCCCACCAATGTGTCTCCTGTGTAGCCAGGATCAAGAATGGCGACCTCAGATAGATAATAAGTAATGAAGCTTATTGACGTCCTGGGGGAGAAAACAACAGCTGTCTTGGAACTCACAACGAGTTTAATCAGAAAGAAGATAGTCGGAGTAGGAAGTATTGAAAGGACTTCTAATATGAGTAAAAGTTTTAATGAAATGCATAACAAATTGTAGTAGTGTAGAAAAATCGGTGTTTATAAATCTCTTGAATATCTTTATATTTTATACTACTTTATAATTATGTATCTTGAGTTTATCAACAATTATGTTATATTACAGGGCAACACACGAAAACATATTTCCATTCAAATGTGACAATTGTCCATATCAAGGTCGAACTATGGATTTGTTGAAGGTCCACAAAAGAACACATTTGTCTGATAAACCCTTCAAATGTACACAGTGTCCAAAGGCGACAACCACTGCCAGCAACCTCAAGAAACACATGCGACATGTTCACAGTACTACCAGGCCATATAAGGTACCACAAAAAAAAACATATTTTTTATTTGTTCAATTTAATTGTTTTTTTGTTGTTTTTTTTTCATTGTATCACAAGAAAAAAAAAGAAAAAAAGGAAATATTCAGATTAGTATTTTGAATGTTGCAAAAGTTTTACCTGAGGGTCTAAAAATATTTTTATTCAAACGACACTAAACGAGCGAAGGAATATAGAATAGAAATTGTGTTAGATTTTAATAAAAAGGATTAGGATATCATCATCATACAACGGCATGTTATCAGTAAAAACTTTTTTTTTACAGTGCACCTTTTGTGATAAAGCGTTTTCGTATCAACATGACATGAAGAGGCACATCAAAGATATCCACCTACGACAGGGTACCGTGGAGTGTGATCTGTGCAAAAAGAAGTTCAACACAAAGTAAGTAGTTACATTACACGTTCTGTATACACTAAGAGCCCCTTCACACATGGCATAGGCGTTCGATGAACGTATACGAAGCGCAGACGCCGTGATAACGGGAGGCACGCTTAGCATTGTCTCTGCATACAGTAAAGTCGTCGAGACAACGCTATGCGACCGCTTCTAGAATACCAGTTCAGATTATTCTATGATTATGTTAAGTTATACATTTGATTAATTAGGGCGGATTCGACCAAACACAAAGTTACACGAGTGTTACTATTCCGGGAATAATTTTACTCCTTGAATTTACCCTTGGGTATCTTCGTTCACGTTTTTCCAATGTACTCGAGGAGTACGTTAAACTCGGTATTGTTATTCTGCGGAGTAAAAAGAATGATGAATGAATGTCAACTGACAAAAAATCATTGTATTTGTTTCTTCTAGCTTGCCTTGGAATGACGCAACAATTCAATTATGTAGGTACAGTGAAATTTCAAATGTTGACAGCTTATTTTCACAAGTGACACCTCTGCTCTGACAATTGTTATTCTCAGAATAAACCTTTACTCCGCCAAAATTGCCCGTGTAAATATTTACTCGCGTATAGTTATCTTATTCTTTGGTTAGTAGTTGGTAGAATGCAAAATCTGCTTACTCTTAGATTAAGCAATAGTTACACTCGAGTAAAGACTTACTCAAGTTTGGTCGAATCCGGCGTAAATAATATACTCTCATATTCGTTCGAAAGTCGATGTGACAAAGTTAAATTGAAATAGACATCCAATAGTAGCTTTCCAACAAAATTACCGTTAAAATTTATCTTAAATTTACCTTATAGACAGCAAAAAGTTTTATTTCAAATATTTTTTTTAAACTCTGAACTTTTACGGTCATAAAACATGTTTTACTCCCCATCTTTTTCAGAAAAATATTACAAGGCCACCGTTGGAAGGTACATAAGATCAAAGGGGAGAGACAAGGACGGCTGCCTTCTTATTTACTGCATCAAATGGAACCTAACGAAAATACCAACCCATACTGATTAGTTAACAGTAGAATTGTAAAATAGAATGTTTTTGTGTCAACATAGTACAGTCAGGAGCACGTTGAGCTTTACACATGCAGTACAATTTTGGCTCTTATGACATAGAACTTAAGAATGGTACAAAGTCCGATGTGTAAAGGTCGACCTGCTCTTGACTGTACATTCAACCAATGAAAGAGTTGAGCAGGGCCCTAAACATGATTAAAGTTTTCTAAATATTCCATGACCCTTAACTCGAATTTGTCGACCTCCGTGGCGTAATGGTTACCACGCCAGACCGCCACCCCTGCTTCGAATCCCGGTCGGGTCATGATGAAAAACGAACTTTTTCTGATTGGCCTCGGGTCTTGGAATATTATCTATATATGTATTTGTTATATAGTATTGTTGAGTTAGTATCCCTTATCACAGTTTCGAACTTACTTTGGGGCTAGCTCAATCTATGTGATTTGTCCCTATATATTTATTAATATTGTACTTGTAAATTACAAAGTTTATTTCCTAACTATGCTTACATAATTTGGAAATCTTTGTTTTTAGTTCTCCCTGTCCACCTCTTTCATTGCTTGACTGTACCTTGAAGGGGAATACAGCAGCTATACTGGAAATATTTTAGTCCTCCAGCCGTACAGGATGCATGGCTGGAGGACGAAAATAAGAGCCAAACTAAATTATTAATCTAGTTATAATATTTCACAAAAGAACTGACTCTATTAGCATAACAATTCAACATTGTAACATGGTAGAAGTAGATAATTATAGCTGATAATAGAATTTTAGATGATGTTATGTTTATTTATACTGCAATTTACTTATAGCAATAATAATTTTATGATTCCGAATAATAATATAAATTATTTTTTATTATATTACACATTATCATGAATTAATGCGTGTCTGTTTTAATCCTTTACACTATCTCTACTCTGCTGCATTTAAAAGGGCAATCACACCGATTCAGAGCTATTAGTATGATGGACCATAAAAGCACTTGTTCTAAAAGATAAAACTCATTTCTAGTTAAGTTGTCTCAAAGAACAGATCTCCAATTGATTAAAATGAGAGCAGTGTTATTTCTTGTCTTATTAAAAGGGTGTTTCTCATTTGACCTACCGCGTGATGGTTGTTTATCGGACTTAAATATTAATAATAACCACTACAATGTAACGGGTATGTACGAAGTCGGTAACGCCTACCCCACGGACGCTCATTACGATGAATATGGTAATCTATTCTACGTTAAATCTGGTCGAAACTATGAAGGATTTTATTTCGATGTTCATGTTATAAAGTTCGAATCGAATACAGCAACGAAAATTAAGGGTAAGTTTTGTTAAAGATTGGTTACGAAAGTATTGTGCATGAACATGTCTGTTAACCCTGGTCTGGATGTTTTCTACGTATAATAAGTATTTATTTACAAAAAAGTATTTATGTAGGTATATTTATCAGCAATCTAGTACCCCATAGTACAAGCTTAGTTGCTTAGTTTGGGACTAGATGGCGTTGTGTGATTTGTCCAAAAGTGTTTATTTTTACCTTGATTTGTCATAAAAAGACATAATTGGTTTAGAAGTTTATCTAACCAACTCTACTTTATTCTGTTTTCATATCAAGGACTACCCAAAGGACTTAGCTATTCAGTAGCTGTAGACAAGAAGAACACAGATGTATATTTTGGTACTGGGAAAGGGTTATATAAATACGATTACGAAAGCCACAAAGCAACCCCAGTCTCAACTGAAGACGTGAAGTTAAGCATGGTCTTTGTTGGTGAGGATGGTAAAAAATACATAACAGAAAGCAACAACGGCGTAGAAGAATTATATCTCATTGAGAATGACAAGAAAATCCGATTTAATACATTAGATGCTATGAACGGGATGACCATTGACGACAAAAACAATTTCTATTACATCAAAGACGACAAGTTATGTATATTGAAAACTAATTTCACAGAGCCAACGTGTGTTGGTAATATTACTTACGATGGGATAGCTCAAGTGTCGTATCATGAAGATAAAGTTTATATCGCAAGCCAAAATCTTACGTACATCCACGTAAACGAAGCAGAGAGATTGAAAATGGTAGAAAATATTCCTGGAAAAGTCACTGCTATTGCTTTTGATAAAAGCGGTGACTTTATATTAGGTATCCAGGGTAAATTGTTGAAGTATAAGAAAAATGATTGCTATATACAAGATAATGTTACTAATCAAGTAGATTTGAAAATGTAAAATAAAACAATGGAATTTTTAACATTCCATTTATTATTAAAAATAAATTACAGCTTATGCATATATCAAGATCATTTTGATTACCAACTCCTCAAACCATTAACCAAAACAGTGTCACCTCTATAAACACCTTTCCCCATTGAATCTTCCTAAATGGAGAAGGGTAAAGAGGTTACTGGAAATTCTTTATTAACACACCTAGATAGTTACCTAAAATTAAGCCTAAAATACATAATACTTAAAAAGTTACAATGCTGGACTTTACTCCAAAGCATGGGTGGCTCTTACCATACTAATATCAATATCAGTGTATTTATTTATTTAGTTCGCATAATTTTATTGAAACTTAAGTTTGGGAAACCTTTCAGATAAAGGTAAATATTAAAGATGGTACAATTTATACCCATCATAAAGAAGAAAAAAAAGCATAAAAACAAATTTTCGTATTTGCAAACAACATACAGAACATTATCCTTCGCTCATGATAATCATTGCATTTAAATAAGCAGTTTTCAAATTATACAAAAGCTAAGAGAAAAAACGTCACAAACTCACTTAATATTTAATAAGTTCATATTCCATACATTTTCTAGATTACCTATGCATTAGTAAAGTTGAAATAAATTTAAGACATATCAAAGTAGGTGACTCTTAAAAATAGAACCTCTATACTAGGCATAGTTACACTTTTCAGCAACATTGAAGTAAACAGATAAAAAGTGTACATAAATTATTACGAAATGGGCTAGTTCGACCAGGGAAGTACCACGCTCTCACAAAATATCGGCGTGAAGCAGCAATGCGTTTCGTTCGGTGAGTGAGAAATCCGGAAGCCCAACTCCTTCCCTATCCCCTCTTTCCCTTCCCTTCCTCCAACTTCCTTGGTGGACGACACATTGGTAGCACCCCTGGTGTTACTGATGTCCATAGGCGGCAGTGACCGCTTTCCATCAGTTGGCCCGCTTGCTTGTTTGTCTACTGTATGACATTAAAAAAAAGGAGTTTTCCTTGGATATGACAGGAACAATGTAGATACTACCCTAGACACTACAATAACTATAATGTCAATGGGACTATTCATTTTCTATAACTAAAAATCAGTAAGGCATTTGACTTACTTTACAACATAAAATTAATTACTTAAGCAAAATCCAGAATCTAAGACCAGCACTTTGAGTAATATGAATGTCAGTGTGGTAGAATACTCTGGGATATTATTGGGAATGTAATAGGTTGGGCTTGTGAATTGGGAAGTGCCATAGGTTGACTAGTGCTGGAGATGGTGATCTGTTGAGTAGATGTCTGATGTACCAAATGTTGTGCAGATGGCACAAGCTGTTGCTGAGCAGACTGCTGTGCTGCTAGCTGCTGAGCAGATTGCTGAGCAACCATCTGCTGTGCCGACTGCTGTGCAGCAGCTGCTAATTGTTGAGCTGACTGCTGTGCTGCAGCTAGATGTTGAGCAGACTGCTGAGCTACCAAGTGTTGCGCAGATTGCTGTGCTGCAGCTGCTAATTGTTGTGCAGACTGCTGGGCTGCAGCCAAATGTTGAGCTGATTGCTGGGCTGCCAAATGTTGTGCAGATTGTTGGGCAGCTAAATGTTGAGCAGATTGTTGTGCAGCCAAACGTTGAGCAGATTGTTGAGCAACTAAATGTTGCGCCGATTGCTGGGCTGCTAAATGTTGGGCAGATTGTTGTGCTGCTAAATGTTGGGCAGATTGTTGAGCAGCTAAATGTTGCGCGGATTGCTGGGCTGCTAAATGTTGTGCAGACTGCTGGGCAGCTAAATGTTGTGCTGATTGCTGAGCAGCTTGGGCTGCAGCCAAGTGCTGTACTGACTGCTGAGTAGCAAACTGAGGTGCCTGATGCTGAGGCACAACCTGAGTCTGTAAAGCTGATTGTTGAACTAATTGCTGAACTGCAGTTTGAGATGCATTACTTATTAATTGTTGGCCTGGTGGAGCTAATGTCAACTGTGCTGGAGTAACTGCCACAACTGTTTGTCCACCTCCCATTAGTGTCCCTGAATCACTGACTTGCATCAATTGTTGGGCCCCAGCGCTAGTAACTATCAGGGCACCAGAATTTCCAACAAGCTGTTGAGTAGTGCTCACTGTTAGCAATTGAGGGGCAGGTGTTAACAGTTGGGCCCTTGAGGCAGCAGGTGCGAGCGCTAAGCTAGGTGTGGCTGCCGCAGGCACTAATGCAGGCAATGCACCTGAGAGACTGACAACAGGTGTCACACTTACAGTAGCCAATGACACTGGTGCTGAAGAACCGTGCCGTGAAGTTATCACACAAGAGTGCTCACTCCTCATTGAGGCAGTTTGTTCCAATAAAAACTCGTTCATTGACGTCAATTGTACATTTTTCTCGGTCAAATCACCAACTTTTTTCAATAACACACTGATATTATCATGCAGAAGTTTTACCTTATGATCTAAGCTTTCACAATTGGGGCACAGATTAGACGCATTTAGAACCTGCTTATCAATACTATCCTCATAGGTATATCTCCTGAATTTAGCTTCTGGTGGTGAGTCGTCATCCCTGATTGGCGGAGGGGGTCGGCTATAATTTGGCGGTGGGATAACCATCACGGGGACCAGTTCATTGCTAACCACATCAGGAGGATGAATCAGTTTACAATCAAGATTTGTACATGATCCGCGTATATAAGCCTGGCACACGGGTATGGTGCGAGGGTCTCGTGGAAACATACCAGTTTGGTAAAAATTCTCCTCATCCTCCACTGTACTGTGAATAAACTTACAATTGTTTCTAAAGCATCCTTTGTTCTGAAAGTCATGGCAGAAGCGGAACAACTCTTTCAAGCAAGCTTTCGGTGGTATTTCATGCATGAATCTGCAGTTTTCACGTGAACAACATCCGCGAATGTAGTCGCGACAGAAATTGTTCGCTGATAGAACAGACTTGTCATCATCACAGGCACTCATTGTAATTTCTAAATTTGCTGTTCCGCTCTTTCCGATCATGACTTTTATTACTGGATCTTAGTTTCCGTGTGGTTCATTGCATTTAACGTAAAATGTCTATAATACGCGATAGGTACAACACGATTGGCTTGTTGTCTCACCCGTTTATTTTATAATTCACATCAGGTGTTGTTTCAGTTTCTGGCTACATTTATGTCAAATCATGTATAATTTATTTGATCACATTATCACAAACGATACTCATTTGAAATAGGTAATGAGAATTTCATTGAGATGAGAACTGAGGATGAGAATTATTTCAGAAAACAACCAAAACCAAACCAAATTCGCAACTGACTATAAAAAAGTACTCTGTGCAACTGACTGACAGGCTGGCGAAACTCAGTACTGCAAAAAATATATATGGACTTTACGCTAATTTTAATGGCGACATGTTTTGTCTCTTACTTCCTGTCTAACCTTCCTTGTCTCGCCCTGCTGTTAGTCAAAATGGTGACGGGCAGTCTTGAATATTTGTAAACAACGCGTAGTTTTAGTGTGAGTTTTAGCTAATTTTACTGCACGTCACGTGCGTATTTAGTGTTTTCGGAGTCTACCCATATAACTAAGTGCATACCGGTTTATTATAATTTACGTGCATAACAGCAAAATGCATTACAAAACCTGTGAAATATGTGGGATAAAATCGGGTAGGAAATCTAATCAAAAGCGTGTATTCCTGGCTCAATTCCCACTAGATGAGAAGCGGTAAGTAGTTTTTCATGTTATTATATTGATGTTAAGTAATTAGGAAGAAGTTCTGGTCTCTTTAATACTTTGCCTTAGAATTCATAACCAAAAATCATGTGCGCCATAGGGATGTTCTTACTACGTACCAAATTATCGATAAAATTTTTTTTTTCGTAAATTTGGGTATAAAATGTAAATGAGATATTTGCGGCTGCATTTGTTTAATTCATTATTAGATTGTTCATGTTAAATGAAGTTTTATTATTTTAATCATAACAGTAATTTGGCGAAGGAATTGCAAAATAGTAAGATATTAGAATTTCCTCTTGAAACATCTCTTATTATCATCATCATAAAAGTTCCCCTAGATTGAATCCCACTTATATTTCAGATCTCCACGTGACTGCAGCCTTTCAACACGGTGCCCGTAGGGTGTGATCGTTGCCAGCAACCATTATAAGCACGGCTCGTACTCCACCCTTGGTAAACTACATAACCTCTTTTCCTGACATGGTTTGACAGCTCAATTCCTGAAGCTAATGATTGGTTCATTTCAGGACCAGATTTGATGTGACGTCTGTGGCGACACCTATCGCCATTCAAAAGAACCACAGAGAGAAGAAAAGTTCACAATGCGAACACATGACGGCGCCACTTAGAATCATGAATCACGTTATCGAAGTTTCTACGATATGGAGATATATATACAATACAACCTCCGACACATACATTGTCGGAGCCGCGGTTCCCCAGGCATAACGCCCAGCCTGGCCGGAAGATCTTCCCTTTGTGGCGGTCGATCACATCGCCATCGCTCCCGCTACACGTCGACTGGGCAATCACCAGCCCTGAGCAAGCATTGCCCATACTCCGCCATGGTAAGCGGTAAACTATAATAATTTGAATTTATGATATTTAATCAGCCACATCAACGTCATTTCAATAAGCTGTCTTTCAGAAACACTTGAATACCCCTCATCTCTTTTGAATTAGTGTGTACTCAAACGTTAATAACAGTAATCTCTATTTATTTATTATTTCAGATTATGAATGCCTTCGCTCACAGAACAGTGCAAAAACGTGTGTCGATCGATCAGCTAACAACATCTGAAGACTCCGCCTAGAATACCAGATTAGAAAATGACAAAAAAAATAATTCTAACATTGTAAACGTAACTTTATTCGTTTTTGTTATGATATAAATTGTATAATAATAATTATAATTATTAGGTAGGTATTTGAATTTTGAATAATACTCAATATTTCCAAACTAAGTAAAGAGATTTTTATTTTCCTTTTGTATGTTAAAGAAAACCTGTCTGCAAGGTACCCACGCCACGCTTTTTTTATCGATATCGATACATTCTGTACTGTAACGTACCACATCTCTAGTATGCTTTTGTAGAATGTTGGCATTACTTTTTTTTTGTGTCTTTGTTGTTGGTACGTTGGCACGAGATCTTAGCGTGAATTGACTGTCAAAAACAAGTCAAAAAGCTTGTATGAAGTCCCGACTCTTATAACGTAGTGATTATATACTCTTTGCTGACTGACAGACATAGGGATGATGGATGTTGAAGAAACATCGATGTTTTGTTGCAAAACATCGATGATTTGACTTCGATATTATCGATAAATGATGTTTCGAAAGTAAAAATATCGATACTAGCTGTCTAGCTAGTATCGATATTTTTACTTTCGTCGTCTGACTATGACGTTCAACTATTTTACACTATAGTCAGTATTGTAGTGGTTGAGTGTTGGAATTGGAATAGAAACAAACTTCACATAATAATCATGTATTTCTTTACATCTCACTTTTCAATACAATTTAATTACCCCATGACTAAATAATTATCATCTTTATAATCTTTAAATAAGTGTTTCACTTTATAACATGATTAGTTTCTACAAATACATATTTTTCTAAAATCTAGTAAAATATAAGCTTTCTAATAAGATGTCATAAACCGACTAAATCTAAATCTAGACAACATCATGTCTGTCTAATTTCAAAGTGCTCCAATTTCAAATCTTTCTTCATATCAAACTTTTTCCTATAACCAGCCAGTTACATTACCAATACAATTCCTTATTTAAATAAAACCTACAACATCCCCTCTGAATTGTATATCAATATCTTCAAATAACAATTAAATCCACCCAATCATAAATTACTAATCAACAATCAAATATTCTTCTTCAACTCTTCTTCTGTTTCCACTCCTTACCTATACTTCCACTCCTTGTACTCCGACTCCTTGTACTCCGACTCCTTGTACTTTCACTCCTTGTACTTCCACTGGACCATCGACTTCTTCCAATTATCGCAAATTATCCATTCCATTGTCCGAAAACTCTCCTCCTCTAAATAACTTCACAAATTTCTAACCAACTCATTATTATAAATCCTCAATCCTCATTATCCTCAATACCTCTCTCAAGACCTTCATGTCTTATCTCCCAACTCATTATTTGCTTCATCGTCCAGTAAAAGCAACTACCATCAAAAACTCATCTCTCTGCACGTTACTCCAACTTCCTCTATCGATACGCATCATTTCTAAAGAATTTTTCTTTCCCCTCTTGATGCGTATCGATTTAAAATTTCGTTTTCCTCCTCCATTTTGTAATTTCTTTTGTTTTTCTCCTCCATTTTGTAATTTCGTTTTCCTCCTCCATGAGAACTCACCTTCATTTTCCAATCTGGGAATTCTTCCGTGTGATTCACACATTGTTATATAATTACTTCTAACATTCTATTCCAACATCATAATTAAAGGCCCATAACCTGTTGTTATAGATGCCCCTGGGCCCATAACCTGTTGTGGATGTTGAGTGTTGGAATAGAAACAAACTTCACATAATAATCATGTATTTCTTTACATCTCACTTTTCAATACAATTTAATTACCCCATGACTAAATAATTATCATCTTTATAATCTTTAAATAAGTGTCTCACTTTTTAACATGATTAGTCTCTACAAATACATATTTTTCTAAAATCTAGTAAAATATAAGCTTTCTAATAAGATGTCATAAACCGACTAAATCTAAATCTAGACAACATCATGTCTGTCTAATTTCAAAGTGCTCCAATTTCAAATCTTTCTTCATATCAAACTTTTTCCTATAACCAGCCAGTTACAATACATTACCAATACAATTCCTTATTTAAATAAAACCTACAACAGTCAGTTCATTTTAATGAAAACCAAGGTGTAAACAAACCTTACTTAAAACAAAAATGTCGATAATACGTAAGTATCACACAAGTTTTGTTACCACAATATGGTACTGGCACTGATCAAAGTAAAGCGCTTATTACACTACACGATTTCTAGGGACAGGGCAGTGTAATAAGAAACAGGGAGTCAGAGTCCCTAAACAGGGCGATCGGGTGGTTCCGATCTTCCTGCCTCCCTGCCGCCCTGCCGATTGGGTAGTCTAATAAGAAACAGGGAGGCAGGGAGCTCGCTCAGTCGCTGCGGCGCGAGCGCAGAGTTCACACGTTCTGTTGTTTTTTGTGCGTTATACGGAGCTATTATTAAATATATTATTTATTAATAAATTAGTTATTCACTAATAAATTGAATTCTTTTTTTTTTACTTTAATAAATATTCAAATTTCTCCTTTCTTTGAAATCCGCTGTATCCAGAGCATTGAGTATCCGCATATTTGAGTGCTTTCCTCTTAATTTCAAGTATTGCTTGACCCAGATCCTTCTTCTCTTTTTTTCTTAAGATGAGGAACGTTGAACTGCGCTCCCTCACACAAGTAAAAGACGTACGTAGGTGCAAAAACTGCCAAGTTAAAGTGGATGTGGCCTGTGTCTGCCCTAAGCAACCGGAAAGATGTGCAAAAAATATCAACTTTTTGGGTTCCGAACGAGCGACGAGGTAAAGGAAGACCGAGGAGGCTATGGCGGGACGATCTGAATGCCTTCTTAGACAGGTGGCCAGAAGTAGCTTTGGACCGTGACGAGTGGAGAAAGGGAGGGGGAGGCCTTTGCCCAGCAGTGGGACACAAGACCTTCAGGCTAGGAAATAATAAAAATAAAAAATATTCATGGATGTAGTAAGTGCCAAAGTCACAGCTAAAGCAACTTTTTGTGATTCGACAAAGTCGGCGCCATAGCGACAGACGTGCACAGACGTTCACGTTCAAACTGAGAGAAAATCAAACAGGGCGCGATTTCCAGCGTAGTGTAATTAGGATTGCCAGATACAGGCATTTTATTTCCGGGACAATTCTAGGGTTACCGATTCGGTCGGTAGGAAAATATACAAAAAAGGTACCTAATTATTTTTGAAAATCGCTACTTGTAATATTTTACAAAACTTAAAACACAAATTGAGCACCGCACCTCGCTTTTACTTATTCATTAAATAAAACTTTAGAAAAAAAATTAACAAAACACGAGTGAACGAAAACGCAGAGCTCGAGGAGGGCCGGCAGTTGAGCGGGTAGCGGGGGCAAGAAGCGTGAACCAGGCGCATGCTTCGCGTTCGAGTCATCGAGTGGTAGGTATTGGAAATCCGGGACTATAAAGTGTAATTCCTGGACACTGGACAAGGCACGTAACTCCGGGACAATCCCGGATTTCCCGGCCATCTGGCAACCCTAAGTGTAATAAGCGGCACCCTACCTTAAATTACTGAGTCGAGGTTGCTGGTTATTACTTGACAAGTTGACACTGGCTAAATTGCTACGAAAGAAACGCAGAAGCCATAACTTAAAAAATATATTTGTTTCTCGGGGGGAATAAACAAAAAAAAAGGCTAACAATTTGACGTTGAGGCGGTTGAGGTTGAAATATTTTTGAATTTTATCATCGAGATAGAAACAATTTTATTTGCGAACTAGTGTTGTGTTGTGATGTGAGTGGACTTGAGAAGTTGAGATTTGTGAAACAAGTTTATTTCACTCTGTTTGTTTTTGTAATCCACTTTCAATAACATAATTTGTTGTAGGTTTAAAATAAAATAAAAGGAATTGTATTGTAACTGACTGGTTATAAAAAAGTTTAATCAAAGGATGATTTAAAATTAGAATGTTCTAGAATTTTGACAGATGATGTCTAAGAATTAATTCAGTGTGTTTTGAAAAGTCATTGTGTTATGAAGTCATTGTAGGTTACTGTATAATGAAATATTGTTTTATAAATAGAAGTTTATATGAAAGAGTAAATAATGTTATAACGATGGAACAATTCGATCGATCGATCGAATTGGAACGATCGATGATTTCGAATCGATGTCAACATCGATGTTTTTCTAACATTGATCATCCCTCAGACAGCAGCCAGTTCTATCCACAAAAGGTTCTTAACTGTCGCGAAGTTAAACGAAAACGAGAGAGTGGACGGACCTTAGAGTATAGATAAGCAAGCTATAGAGCGCGCGCATCGCTCTTTGAGCATTGTGCAAAGCGTAAGCAGAGATGTTCTATAGTGCAAATTTTTAGTTTGCTTCCATTTCGTCGTTTTTACAGCTCTGCACTGCACATTTTTTTTTTGACAATGTTGTGCAAGCTAGTGAAGCGCTAACGGGATACGCTTCACCAGCAACATTGGTTTTACGTGGGCGAGGTGTCAACCCGCCGCACAACCCCCGAAATGCTGGAGGACCACACCCGTCGTTGGTCAGCGAGTCCATCGGACTTAGCCGGTTAGTGTAGCTAGGCTGTACTACCGACCATTCCCCTATCCGGCACTGCACATTTCACCATGATTCCTTAAAATCCGAATCAATAACATAGAGAGAAACAATCAGCGTGCGTGACTAATAGCTTCGTTCGTTGCTGGCTTCGTTGTTGCTGTTTTCAGTTCGTCTGTATGTTCATACTCGTGCTTACCGTTCATACTTGCTCTAGCGCGCTCTATAGCTTGCTTATCTATACTCTAAGGGACGGACTGTTCGTCGTAATTCTTCTGCACTTTTTAGTGAGGGAACGCACGAGCAACTTTGTCTTTACAACTATTTTGTCTCTTACATCAGGTCTATGGGTTAGCATGAAAGTGCGCGCACGTAGCGACGCAACACCCGGGAGACTTTTTTACAAAGAGTAAAGTAATACAAAGAGTTAGTGAGGGAACGCACGAGCGACTTTGTCTCTACGACTTAAGGCCTATCCGAAGAATTCTTATACTTGGTCCTAGGTGCCGGCACTGTTGTGTGCGGATAGGCCTTAAGTCGTAGAGACAAAGTTGCTCGTGCGTTCCCTCCCTAAATCTTTTTTTGTCCGCGGGAGCCCGCACGGGGCGACAAAATAAATTCCCAGGGTTGCCAACTTATAACGTAAAATTTTATAGAAAAAGCAGTGTTGCCACCTTGGTTTTTGAAAAAGGGCAGTCGGACGAGCTAAAAAGAGCAAAATTTTTTTATTAGAGCAAATTTTGCCAAAATAAGGGTTAGAAACGTCTAAAAACATAAATACAAATAAAATAAGCGAAAGCAAGGGTTCAAAATTGTTTATTTAAAACGTACAAAAAGCGCAAAATGTTGGCAACACTGAGAAAAAGTTGTGTTGGAGACAAAGTGCGTTCCCTCTCCCCATCTTCGTGCTACTATGGCACCGAATGTAAATTCACAAAGTAAGATCATCACATCACAGACGTGAAGAAGTTCTCATCTAAACTGTGGATCATGGCCATGGAAGTAATAAGTACTAGCGTACAGTACTTTATTACTTCAATGTAGTACTTATTACTTCCATGATCATGGCCACTGCCACTATTTAAAAAAAAGAAACGGAAACCTTTCTTTACCTGTCGGTTTGTACTTCCTTCTCTGTTCAAAGATTAGTTTTTATTGATCATCTTTTGCAAACTTATAATAGTGCTGAAGAAATCCCGCGCTCTCTTCAGCAACTTCTCTCAAACCCTTCCTGCTATAAACCCATTTTTGATTTCGTCTCTTCTACCTTTTCTGTTTGTATATAAAATGTTATTATTTTGTTTTTAATTATTTTATTTTTATTTATTCTTTTCGTTGAATTTATAAAGAAATTTATCTTATTCTATACTTACAAAGACTTGGCTTATGCCTTTTACGTATTCTTTTTTCTTGTATTTATTTATTACTTACGACTTGGCTGTATGGGCTTAAAGCCTCTTTGCCTGCCCTTATAAAAAAAAATTGGGCGAAGAAAAAAAAAAGAAAAAATTTACCTGTCTATTGTCATTTTTACCCCTGTTACTAACGTAGTGATTATATACTCTTTGCTGTTACTAATGAACAGTCCTCCAGTTTATTATTAAATCTTTTCTCTTCTAACGGCTGTGAATCTGCCCAGTGGATGACTTCACCTTTTAATTTCAGTGAATTTGAGACTTCTTTATTGAACAAAAAAGATACATCACCTGGCCCTGACTTAATTCCGTATTCTGTTATTCAAAATTTACCTAGAAGTGCTAAATTATTATTATTGCAAATATTCAACCAGCTCTGGATCGTAAATCATATTCCTGAAAGCTGGAAAAAACAATATGTTGTTCCTATTTTAAAACCATATAAAGATCCTAACAGTGTAGATTCTTATAGGCCCATCTCTCTTACTTCTTGCTTCTCCAAAGTTTTTGAAACAATGTTAAAAACTCGATTAGATTGGTATGTGGAAAGTCAGTCTTTAATTCCTCATAATCAGTCAGGTTTTCGTAAGGGCAGGAGTACAATGGATAGTCTTAGCTGCTTAATAGGTGACATTCGTAACAGTTTCCTGTGTGACAAATCTACGTTAGCTGTTTTTCTAGATATAAAAGGTGCATTTGATAACATAGATCACTTGTATTTGATTAAGAGTTTACATTCTTTAGGATTCCCTGGTCATGTTCTACACTGGATCCATAACTTCCTGAGCAACCGCAATGTTTATTTGAAAATCGGAGACAGGTTGCATGGTCCTAGAAGTACAAACAAAGGTACTCCTCAGGGATCTGTAGTATCACCCCTTATATTTATTCTTAGTTTGGTAAATCTTATGAAATTGATTCCTAAATCAGTAAATTATTTATTTTTTGCTGATGATCTTGTCTTATATACTCAGTGTGATAATGTTGTGGAGGGTGAGTTGATACTGAACTCTTGTTTGGGAACGCTTCATGATTTGCTGAATGAACATTTGAAACTGGAAGTAAATGTAGATAAGAGCTCAGTTATTCTTTTTTCTAAACAGTATACTTACCTTTGTTCTTCTGTCCTTTACGGTAATGTGTTAATTCCTGCCCAATCTCATATTAAATACTTGGGAATCATTTTGGATTCTAAACTCTCTTGGAATCCTCATATCGATTTACTGTGTAAGAAGACTGAGCTAGGTCTTAATATTATGAAATCTTTGGTTGGTCTCAAGTGGGGGTCTGATCCTAAAACTCTGAAAACTCTTTATATTGCAACTGTTCGTAGTCATTTTGATTACGGCTGTATGTTTTATTCTGATGCGTCCTCTAAATTGTTGAGAAGATTGGATATCATTCAAAATAAAGCTTTGCGAATTATATGTGGAGCCATGATATCGTCTCCTATTAATTCTCTTGAGGTGGAGACTGGAATTGTGCCTTTACGAATTAGAAGATATTATCTTATTGACAAAATGTGTTTGAAATTGATAAGCAATGATAATCCGGTGATATGCCGTTTTTTGGAAAATTTTGTTATACCCAACTATAATAATATTGAGTATTATTTGGAAGATACTAACATGGGTACCTCCATATCATATTTAAACTTTGAATTTCAGGACGTAGTTTATTGGTCTAGTAATCCACCTTGTTACAGTTTAGATTATTTTATTAACTTTAGTCATGTCTCAATTAATCTTACGAAATTTAAAAATAATGCTGAGTTTTTGGAATTTTTGAGCTCTAAATCGAAATTTATTAAAATTTATACTGATGGTTCTAAGTCTACGAAATGTACTAGTTTGGCGTTTTACGACTCCTTTCTGAAATATGGTAAGGTACTTAAATGTAACAACTACTTTTCTGTATTTTCGGCAGAGGCTTTGGCTATTTTACATGCTCTGGAATATGTCTTAGATCATAAGTACGATACTCATAAGCATATTTTAATTTTATCAGATTCCTTGAGTGTATTGTTGGCTTTAAGTGCGAAGCAGATATCTGTCAAATGCAGTTATCTAATTCTTGAAATTAAAAAGTTTATTTTTCATCTTTGTAAAATTGGTGTCTCTGTTGAGTTTTCTTGGGTTCCTGGACATTCAGGAATTCTGGGAAATGAGATAGTGGATACTTTGGCCAGGTCTTCTGATTCCTTGACGTTTACAAATTACAGAGTACCTTCCTCTGATTTGGTTCCGTACTTGAAGTCAATAATGATTCAACGCTGGTCCACGGACTTAGAACTTACTAGAATTGTTAAGGGTCAATGGTTGGAGGCTGTTGTGTCTAAGCCTTCTACTAAGGCCTGGTTCGAGGCCTATACGCGGTACCCTGGTAGGCACTTTATAACCACTCTAAGCAGATTGCGAATAGGTCATTGTAAATTCCCCGCTCATTTATACCGTATTAATCTTGTTACTAACTCATCTTGTCACTTTTGTAATGATTGTAATTTCTGTGACTTGCACCATATATTTTTTGTTTGTTCCGAATTTTCTTCTCAGCGGGAAGTTTTTATGGGTATGTGTCGGGAGAGGTTGGGATTAGCCTTCTCTTCGGTCACGGAGATGCTGAGGCATGTCAAGGTGTATTCATGCATCTATGATTATTTAGTTAATACTGCGGGATCCTTGTAGTTGGAAGGTCTGTTTGACTTTCCTGCTACAGGGTTGTTCTTGTTCTTTTGTTTTCCTTTTTCTCTTTTTTTTTAAATTCGTTTTTTTTTTATTTTATCTTTCATTTTAATTACGTTGTTATGTAAATATAGAATTAAGAATACTGTATCTTGTGTAATGTAATATTGTTCTAATGTAATATTGTATCTGTTCAGGCGGATGGCATTTTGGCCTATGCCTTAATAAATTAAAAAAAAAAAATGTCTATTGTCACTGTCAATTCGTTATTTCGTTGGTTGATTGACTTATGGCGGAAACACACTACCGTGTCGGGGCCTGTCGTGTCGCGCTCTGTCGTGACGGTGGGTGTGCACACTTACGTGTCGTGTCGGGGCGCGCTTCTGTTCAGAAATGAACGAAATAAACGCCAGACGTTTATTTCTTTCATTTCTGAACAGAAGCTCGCAGTGTTTGCCTTTGTCTGGGTGTTTTCTATAATGTATAATGGTATTTATTTACAAAAAAAAGTATTTAAGTATATTTATCAGGAATCTAGTACCTAGTAACTCATTATCACGCTGCAAAAATAAAAAATAAAAAAAAGCGTCCACTTGTTCGCGCCACGAACCACGCGCGGGTATAGAAACACATTTGCAGGGCGTGTCGTGTCGCGTCATAACCCCCACCACCGCCGTGGCGCAATCGGCGGCCAGCAGTCCGCGCCACGACAGAGCGAGTCACGACACGACACGCCCTACAAATGTGCTCCTAACCCTTAGAGTAAGGATAAAATATAGAGATGTCACGGTAATAATAATACCGTGTGCGAATGAGATCACAAGATACAAAAACTGTAAGGAACGAAAAGGACGAAAACAATATCTTTTGTCCTTATCAGAGTTTCACTTTTTGGTTAGACTCAAACTGCTGTCAAACTGAGTTCGAGCCCAACAAAAATCAGCTGTTCGAATGTGTTCGAAATTGTTTTGTCAATTTTACGTAATTAACAATAATCCAAGTGGTGAAATTAAGTATGGTAGTTAGTGTTGTTTATGACTAATTGTTTTTATGATGGTGATGTGTTGTATATTAGGCTGCAAAAGCCGTACGGAGGTGAAATCACCAAACATAACCTTTCACACGTAAGTACGATTTTTAGTTAAAATTATCTCCAGATTTGTAAAAATATTAACAGAATAAGAGCCGTAGTGTATTATTATGTGATAATAGAACAGAAATAATGTGTTAAAATGTTATATAAAATCACCGTAAAAAGTGTATTAACCAACCAAATTAAGTATTAAGTTCAAATTATTATCCTCAAACTGAAAGTCAGGCTTGTCCCAGCCATTTCAATTTGTCCAGGTTATAGAATTCGTAGGGATACCAGTTGAGAAATTGGTAAATTACCCTAAATATGGGGTATTTTTTAATTAAAATTTTAAGCTTCACGTTAATAAATTTAATTATGCTGCTCTTATCGTCAACACAGACTTTTTAAATTTTAGATTTAATTTTATGCTACCGCAAGTTAATAGCACCATTTAAATTGACATTCCGCGTATAGTACGTAATGTTTATATTATTATGTACCTAGTTTTATATTTTATGTAAAAAATAATTTAAAATGTACGGACCGATATGTTTTTGCCAAAGAGGCCGTAAGTTTTCTTTCGTCATTTCTACTACCAGTGGTTATTTTGCTTTTGTTTCCGAAACAGAGTAGAATAATTACACAATTTAAATGTACGCATCCACTATGCCACTAAATCATTAACCAATAAAGTGGACAATATCCGTAATATGCACGAAATTGATTTTATTTAAAGGACAATAAGAACTGGAAGTAAGAGTAATTTGTTTCATTTTTCATTCAAGGCGGAAAAAGTTTTGAATTTTCCCCGTCTTTTCACTTTATGGCCGATCTCTGTGTTAATCAGTGAACCAGGTAGTGACAAGTTGCTAAGTCAAGTCCATGTTATAAACTGTCTCTTATGTGTAGAATACAGTAAACTGATAATCTTTAAAAAAAAATATTGATGCCGCCTTTCGTATTAAGTTTAAGTAAAATATTTTGATTTGCCGTCAGTTTTATTTCTTGTGTATCTTGTAAAGGGTATATTTTGTAAAAGGAGGCAAATCCAGAAAACACTAATTCTAATAATAGATTCCAAAACGAATTTTATAAAAAATTTGGGGTAAAATTTGGTTGCTGGTAACACTGGTATCATAAGTACTATGAAGTTGTCCCTTTCGGGTGTTCGCGATTGCCGAATCCAGAGTCTATACTATATCCATGTCCTAACCATATAAAATGTATGAGGGCATTTCCACCTAGAATGACCTACGTGAACCATGCGTGTAATTTTTTTTTATTTTCAGAGTTTTAGTACTTCTACTTTACAAGAAGATACCCAGTATATTGAATTTTAATAAATCTATAAAAGATTTCGACTTTAACTGAGATTTCCTGAAAAAAATTATTAAATTTCAAGAGATAGTGCTCATGAGTAGATCAGTTTCGTTACGAAGTTAATTGGTTTGATAATGAATAAACTCACTATTTTACTTTCAAAAACGACTTTCGTTACGTAGATTAATAACTAAAGAAATTAAATTCGACCAAAAACATACGCTTTCAAGAACAGCAGAATGCCAAATTTAACAAAATATGGAGTTTCGTTACTTTTGGGGTATAGCGGAACTAATTAGTTTAAGTTCCCGGGTTTGCTTTTTACTCTTTATTAAAAAAAAGGAAAAATTACTAAACCTTTCACATTAATCTATTGTTGTCATGAATAAAACAAAACTATTTCATATAAAAAAATTAATAAAATTTAAATTGTACAGCAAATAATTTCAGGGACAATAACTAAACTGACACACTGTAACGAAAAGGACATATTAAATATGTGGGTACACTAAGCCCTAAACATGCTTATCTGGTATTCATTTTACCTCAAGTTTAACCAATGTAATTTCTAACTTTATATTAATAGAGATCGCTAGCTTATAAAATAAATATGTATTTCTTTTTTATTTACTTAATTCATTGCCTTTTTATATAAAAAAATTACTATTTTTTATAATTTATATTTTAAAAAAATATCGCAAGGAGTGTCTAAAGATAAATTCGGAAGTTTTTAAACTTATTTATTATTTTTCCCTTTTTACTTTCAGGGAACCATTATCTATTATCACTTTTGCAGCTGAGTGTGTTCACAACTTTTATGGGTCAGGTTCGTTACATTTTATGTCAGGTTATATGTTACGAAGCAAAATGTAACGAAACGGACGTAACGTTTAGGCTTCACAAGTCAAATTTATGTTATTAATTCGTTTAGAGAACGTTGACAATTAACTTTATCATCATGACGTAAATCAGAAGAAACAGTTTCTTATTTATTTGGCTAAATCTATAATAAAACACCAAAGCTTTTTATAAAACTCGGTAACAACAGCTGACAAAAAATGTGGAAAACTTGCCTTACCACGAACGTCTCCACTTCTTTCGCAGATTATTTGAAAAATAACAGCTGTAATGGCGGAAACACACTACCGTGTCGGGGCCTGTCGTGTCGCGCCAGAAGCATATCGCGTTCATACATTTTATATGGTTAGGAGCACATTTGTAGGGCGTGTCGTGTCGTGACTCGCTCTGTCGTGGCGCGGACTGCTGGCCGCCGATTGCGCCACGGCGGTGGTGGGGGTTATGTCGCGACACGACACGCCCTGCAAATGTGTTTCTATACCCGCGCGCGGCTCGTGGCGCGAACAAGTGGACGCTTTTTTTTTAATTATTTTTTGGAGCGTGATAATGAGTTACTAGGTAGTAGATTCCTGATAAATATACTTAAATACATTTTTTTTGTAAATAAATGCCATTATACATTATAGAAAACACCCAGACAAAGGCAAACACTGCGAGCTTCTGTTCAGAAATGAAAGAAATAAACGTCTGGCGTTTATTTCGTTCATTTCTGAACAGAATCGCGCCCCGACACGACACGTAAGTGTGCACACCCACCGTCACGACAGAGCGCGACACGACACGCCCCGACACGGTAGTGTGTTTCCGCCATAAGGCGTCGAAGTAGATTTCTCTATGATTCAAATATTGCCAGATTACGAAAAATACTCACAACTCCGGGGAAATTTTAAAAAATATGCTATAATTACCGTAACTAAGTGTGACATGTCAGGATTTGTGATTTTGCTGGGACAGACTTTATAATTAAATATCGACTTAATTTTATATGAAACAAGGTAGGTTTTACAAATACAACATAAGCAGCACATATTTTATAGTAGAATTTACGCTCCTAATACCATAGATTACAGAAAAGTTTGGTGTTTTCGGTCATCAAAAACCGTAACCTCTGTCGGGGACAGTATGCAGAATTAAATTCAACGATTTTAATTTTATTTTTTTTATGTATATTACGATTATTTTATAGAAATATTCGATGCTAGTTAAGGCATAAATATCTAGAAAACAAAAAAAATATATCAATGTTCCTGTAAGTGGTTCACAGAGTTAGTAATAAAATTAAATGTGTCGGGGACATAAGAAATGACCTACATTGCCACTTTACGTGGAAATGCCCATGAACGCGATATGCTTCTGGCG
The DNA here is from genome assembly GCA_905163395.2 of Endotricha flammealis. Classification (NCBI taxonomy): domain Eukaryota; kingdom Metazoa; phylum Arthropoda; class Insecta; order Lepidoptera; family Pyralidae; genus Endotricha; species Endotricha flammealis. The sequence continues at coordinate 10,426,409 of LR990861.1, read as the reverse complement.
CGACACGACACGCCCCGACACGGTAGTGTGTTTCCGCCATTAGAGAAAGGATAAACCTTTCTCTAAGTTGATTGAGGATTTTGGCGCCAACTACAATAGCGTCCACTTGGGCTCGTGATTAGAAATTTAATTTTTGTGTGTTTCTGCGTTTGATTCATAGTATTGATAGTGTAATGTGAAGCAAACATTGGTTATAGTACATATTGATTGAGGTTTGTGATCAGGAACCTATTAAAAGTGCATTATCGTGTTGACTTCAAAATCCGTATTTTCTGAAGAAATTTTGCTATCATCTTTCTTCGGGGCGTCTTGACTCAAAGACTGTATACTGTCAAGAGTCAAGAATGTCGATAGCATGAACTCGCTGCTTTGAATTACTTATAAATTTACTTATGACTTGGCTGTATGGGCTCGAAGCCCTTTGCCTGCTCTAGAGCGAAGAAAACAAAAAAAAAAAAAAAATTGGTTGATTGACATAAACAAAATCACGCACACAAACACAACACAAATATAGCGATGTTACGATACGAGTGAAATAAAATGTTGTTTTGGTCATAAAATGTTAACTAAAAAATAACAAATTCATGACAAATTTATGTGATTTCTTTTTGGGAAAGAGTATGCTAACAGTTTGTGAATACTTAGTCCATACAAATAATTGCCAAATGAGGTAAGCGTCTCATCTAATTTCTCCTATAATCCCGACACATTGTTTGCTTTTTATTTATTATTGTAATTGTTGTTATAGGTAACATAAGTGAAGTAAAATGTTTAAACAACAACTGTCGCCGCGTAGCGTGCACCCTTATCAAACTACGGTGGTGCCACGGAGTGAGCATCAACTTGCATCTGCTGCTCAACAAAGGGCAAAATATCCGTGGGCGGAGGATGGCGGTACGCCTGCATACCAAGTCACTGGCACGGACAGTTCCACATCAGATACTGCTTACCACGTATGTACAGTTTTCTTGATATCTTTTCTTTGGGTCCATATTGGGTGGCATAAAATTGAAAGTCCTAATTTCGAAATGCATAACTGGTTTTAGTATAATCATCTTTTCGCATAACGCTGATTCGGCATAAAATTTTCACGCACAATTTTCTTTCGTTTATGTACTTTAGTCATAAATAACCATAAAATTATTAAGCATAATGGTTTATCGTATAACTTTATTAAAAATAATTTAACTCATAAATTTAAAAAAAATTAACTCAATGAGTGCGATTCGCTTCTGGCACCGCATTCTGGCGTTGTTTGTCATGTTCTAACCTACCTAACTTTTATTTAACCTAAATCACAAAAATCATAATACGAGTGGGGTACTTGAAAGGCATTGTTACATGGCATGTCAAAAGTTTCATAGTTTCTGGGTGTATAGTGAAAAATCTATAAAAATGGTGAAATATTGTTCGGTTTACGGGTGTCTCGAAACCGAACAATTTTTATACATTTCCTTCGGATGAAACAAGGTAAGCAACAAAAAATTTAAAAGTGTCTAGGTATTAAGATAATAATTTTGTAGCAGTTCTAGATTGGATGAGATAATGATTTTATAGCAGTTCTAGGTTGGACTAGATAATATTTTTTTTGCGTTTTCACCCGTGATTCTAATTTAGTTTCGTAATTTTCTAAGAATAAAAATAATAATTGATTTTTAAAGTGAATCCAGTGAGGTGTAGATCGATAGTTATGAAACTATTGTGTTTGCAATTATGTGGCGATATAGATTTTTAGAAGTTTTTTGTATCACAAAATTTAAATCTCGTACCTACCAACCCTATCGTGCTGAAACCGGTAGGTATTCAAAACTCATTCGTTGTATGACGTGTCCGGGGTGTGCCTAAACTAAAGCTCGATAAATATTAAAGTTATACTAGATAATAATATGCAATTATATTAGGACAATTAGATTATGCCAATTAATGGACACCCAATTTATTTTTATAATAACATTTTACAATAAGTAATACATAACGATTCTTTATTATTAATCAATCAATAATGAATGACATTACATACTTTGATTTATCGTATTTGTTTCATTTATTCATTAAGTAAGATTATTATGACTTTAAAATTTATGGATAACAAAGTTATGGTTAAGACAATTAGGGAAATTGATAGTTATGCCAAAGAATACGTTATGTGTAAAGACCATTATGCCAAAAAACCATTATGTGAAGTGACTATTATGCTAAACATTTTATGCCATTCGACATTAGGATAGAAAATGTTATACAAAAACAGGACCCCTTTTCTTTTTCATATTTTTGTTTTTTTACTTCGTTTTTGTATGCCAACATTTTGGTCAATGTGGTGATAGATGAAATTCTAAATTAGAAGACCACAGTGTCACCACACCTACACACGACCACAGTGTAGGATATTCTTTTTGAGGAACTATGAAAAATGGAATTAACTTATTTTCATATTTGTCGCTATCTACACAAAGATTTTGAATTTTGTTTGTATTGTAAAATATATTTACTATATTTTTTTATTTACCAGGTACCTCAATATTACAATGGTACGATAAGAATGTATGGGCCACCATCACCAGTGTACCAATCACCATATGGCGGTGGCACTTGGCGTAGTTATAAAAAAGGAGAAAAACTCCCAGCACATGCACCAGAGACATATACTTTTCCACAGTGCGCTTCATCATTCTCATTGCCCGTTTGTGATGTTGATCCCCACACTCGGAATGTGAGCCGATCACCAGTCCCCCCATCTGTAAGCCCTGAAGTACCCATAATCGGAGCCTGTGGTGGACATTGTCCAGGATTTGAATATGTGTGCTATTATATTTTGCAGGTAATATACTGTGTTCATATTTATTTTTGTATTTTCTTAATAATTACTGTATTCCTTGTATTTATGTTGATGTTTACCTTAAAGTATCTTTTATAAAAATATAGTATGCTTTCCTGAACACAATGTATTTTCATCTGTAATTACTTACTCTCTCACTCAATAACTTGATACAGTTATATCAATATAATACATTTGTTTTAATTTAAAAATAGTGTACAAGGCAGATAAAGGAAATACAGAAACTTTAGATAGAATAACTTGATATACATCACTAAAACGCAGACAAAAATATAATACACAAATAACTGACAGAGTCGTGTTTTTTCCTATGCTTTTAATCACTTCAGTCTTTTTGAGAACTGTGTAGGAGAAAAACAATAATGATAAATACTAGTATGAAAAATACGAGCCTGATTGATAATAATTCAGGTGTTCATAATATTTTTAACCAACTTCAAAAAGGAGGTTCTATGTTCCACTTTATGTATAGGTTTTTTCAGGTAATATTTGTAGTGGGGATACTAACTGGTATCTCCTTATGCATTGCTGGAATTGTGTTGAGACGCACAAATCGGAATGGCGACCTTGGGGTTTTGGTGTACATAGGTATGTAAATGTTGGGAATCTTTACTTTAAATACATTTTTTTTCTATATTTATTTTATTTAAATAACAAAGCAACACAACAGATAGATCTATACTTATTTCTGGCTTGTTCAAATTACTCAAAGACAAGAAATGAAAGTTTAATTATACTTATACAAGCTTTTGCCCGCGGTTTCGCTCGCGTTAAATTCGGGGTAACATGGTTCCCCTTTCTTCCTATCGTGAAAACTGCGAAAAGTCTCATATAAAATTTCATTTTCTCTTTAAAGGAGATTTAAAAAAAAATGATAACACGATTTTTTTGTTAGTCACAAATAGTCCGCATACCAATTTTTAGCTTTCTACCTTGAAAATTGCGGAATGCTCCATACAAACTTTCGTCTCCCATTTTAGAGGAGTGGGGGGTTAGAAAGAGACAAAGAGTAGCCTATGTCACTCTCCATCCCATTAACTATCTCCACTTAAAAAATCACGTCAGTTCGTCGCTCCGTTTTGCCGTGAAAGACGAACAAACAGACACACACACTTTCCCATTATGGATAACTTTGAAAAGATTTTATACCGAAAAATCAAGAAAGCCAATACGGGAATATTTTTTATAATAGAACCATGTTTTAAGTGAACTGGATGAATTTATTTTCTACAATAGATTAAATCTTTATTTGCATACATACATTTTGATGTTTTCCTTAAAGGATGCCTCTCGTCATGTGTTTGTGCTGTCCTGCTCGGCGTGCAGTGCTGTGTACGGCGCGAGATACGACAACGCAAATTGAGAAATAACATGCACATACCTATGCAATCCATGCAGGTAAAATATATGTAGTTTCTAAAGTCTACTACACCTTATTTCGTATAACTGAGATGTTCCTACTACAGATATTACATTTCACGAAGAGCCTTCGGTAAAAAGTTCGGAAAAGCTCGTAAAATCGGTCACGCACACTACAATAGTCATAGGTAGTGATGGGCGATTTCCGGAAATGTTCTCTGTGGAAACATTGCGGAAACGTTCTCGGAAAGTAGAGAATTTTTAATTGTTTAAAAATGTAGATTTTTTTTAATTTTGACATAATAATAGATGAATTCATATTCAACGTCATTATAACTACCTACCTGACACGTATCTTCACTATGGCATAGCTACTGAAATTACATGCATAGTCATCTATTTTTATGTCAAAATTAAAAAGTCTACATACATACTTAGTATAGATTCTCTTGAATTTCCGTAAATTCTCTTAAATTCTCCGTTCAAGAGAATGTTTCAGAATGTTCTCGTTCCAAAAAAGTTCTCGAAACGGAAATGTTCTTCTGCCCATTATACAAAAAAATAGCTGAATGAGCTGTAACACATTATAGCTATAACAATATACAATTAATAATACAATTTATTGGGTACAAAAGCATCCTACTTTTGTACCCAATAAATTGTATAGCATAATATTGTTTCATTAAAAAACATATCAATTTTTTTTTTCAGGAAACGCCAGCCACTGCTTGCCCCTTATTAACATCCACCATACCTCATAGTCAAGTGTATAGGTAAGTTTCAGTATCAGCAGAAATTAAGAAGTCGTTTGTATATACATTTTTCTAAACACTTATAGAACCTTGCGTAAAGAACGGCTTATCTATTATCTATTAATCTATTAATATAATAAAAGTGTAAAAAAAGTTTGTCTGTACATAGAATATATTTCCAAAAAAATTGTTTAGGGCGATGAAGAATTTCGTAAAATTTTGTCCGTCTGTTTGTACGTTTGTATGTATGTATGTTTGTATGTATGTTTGTACACGCTAATCTCAGAAACGGCTGAACCGATTTGGATGCGGTTTTCACTAATATGTGGCGATTTGCTCAACTTAACATTTAGTGTATGTTTCTTTTCAAAATTCCCACGGGAATCCGAGATATACGCAAACGAAGTTGCGAGGGTATATCAACGCACAGCCCAAACCGCTGGGTCTAGAGATTCCAAATTTGGCATGTAGGTTACTTACGACGTCTAGGGATATACAAAGAAAGGATTTTTAAAAATTCCCACGGGAAAGCGAGATATACGCAAACGAAGTTGCAAGAGGACGCACAGACCAAACCGTTGGGTCTAGAGATGCCAAATTTGGCATGTAGGGTCCTTATATGGTCCGGACCGACCGGACCGGACCGGATCGAACCGGAACGGACCGGAACGGATCAGACCTGATCGGTCCGGAAGGAACCGCACCGTACCGAGTCCGTGCCGGACCGGACCGAACCGGATCGGACCAGTTTTTTTTCTGAAGAAATATATGTTAATTGGTATGTAGGTACCTTATCAGGACCGGACCGACCGGACCGGAGCGGACCGACTGGACCTGATCGAACCGGACTATATATATATATAAAATTCAAAGTCCTGACTGACTTAACTAAACATATATCAACGCACAGCCCAAACCGGTGGGTCTAGAGATTCCAAATTTGGACTAGGTTCCTTACGACGGCGACGTCTAGGGGTGTACAAAGAAAGGATTTTTCGAAATTCCCACGGGAAACCGAGATATACGCAAACGAGGTTGCGAGGCTATATCAAATTTGGTATGTAGGTTCCTTACGACGTCTAGGGATGTACTAAGAAAGGATTTTTCAAAATCCCACGGGAAAGCGAGATATGCGCAAACGTAGTTGCGAGGACGCACAGCCCAAACCGCTGGGTCTAGAGATGCCAAATTTGTCATGTAGGGTCCATATAAGGACCGGACCGGACCGGAACGGTTCAGACCTGATCGGTCCGGAAGGAACCGGACCGGTTTTTTTTTTCTGTAGAAAAATATGCTAATTGGCATGTAGGTTCCATATCAGGACCGGACCAACCGGACCGGCCCGGACTGACCGGACCGGATGGAACCGTACCGTACCGGGCCGAGCAGGACCGGAATTTGTTTCTGAAGAAAAATATGCTAATTGTTACTAGGCCACGCGGGCGAAGCCGCGGGCAGAAGCTAGTTATATAATAAAATAATTACGATTAATACCTTCGACTAAAATTATGTGTTTATTTGTTCCAGACCCACGGTAAATATTTGCCCTGAAGAAGACGTCACAGGAATTCCTTGGTGGCGTCGCGTCAACAGAGACTGATTAGGTTTAGGTATTATATCGTATTTCATATATTTAAGATAAACATGTAATTTGGTGTACAAAATAATTATCATTTATCTGATTTTGTTATTTTATAATAAATGAAATTAATTAAACACTATGTTTAAGTTTTATTTGGGTAAATATCATTTAAACAAAGTTTTTTTTAAATATTTCTTTATCTTCAATCCATGGGGACGGGATTGAACGGCCATTCGTTATTATAGAATGTATGTCACCGTGAAATTGTAAAAACCTTTAGATTATAAATTTATCGAAAAGAAATTTACATTGGCAAAGTCTGTTTATGTCATCGAGTACGTAGAGAGATTTTTATGAAAAAGAATGCTCATGTAGATATGCAATCTTTTTCATAAAAATCGCTGCGTCTATAGACTGATTTAGCGACAACCAAATTGTATTTGCAATGCAAATTGAAACAGATAAATAAAAGATCAATATTCAGGAATGACAAATTTTTATTTCACTAAGTATCAATAAATACATGCCAAAACTGAGTAAAACGTTAAGTACACACCATCTTCATAAATTAATTTCCGAACATTGAAGTACTCGTGCGTAACTGGTATATAAATAAAAGCTAATCATAAAATATATATAATGCACCATAACTAGAAAATATAGAATTTAAAGTAAAAAATATGAAAAAAATAAGTAATTGTATCAAAAAGAAAATAATAATAGAATAATAAAATTCAATAGTAACAATTTCTATTAATACGTACATGTGTACGTAATAATAATATGAAAAATTATAAATGTTTTCAGGTGATGTGAAAGTAAATTATACAAACCTTTAGATAAGATTAGAATTTCTAAGACGTCTTTAAATTCCAAATACTTAAGAGAGCTATCTTTACCATAAAATCGTAAAACAAATATTTAATATCAAAATTAAATGCCAAGCTATCATAACACCGTATCCAGCTTTTATGTTTCCATTGCAATCTTTTTATTATTTTGTACTTTTTGATTATTTATTAAGCTTAGTCTGAAGTATTGTTAAAAATGTTTCGTGCATTAGCCATTATTATTAGGTCAAAATGCTACTGTAACGTACGCTGGATGTACAATTGTACATTACAGTCAACAAATGATAGAGGTATCCAGGGAGAAATAAGAAAAGATTTTAAAGCAATAATAACGTAATCAATCACCGTTATGAGATCCAATTGCATAGTTTACAAAGTATTATTGATAAGATAAATAAAGATTCAGAAGAAAAAATTAAGAGTAAATTCTTTCATGCAGTATTTCTAAACTTGAATCTTATCTATATACCTCTTTCCTTTGTCGACCGTACAAACCGTACATATTCGTTGTAATATACAGAACTGTGTAAGACATGACACATCGCTTACATGCACATGGCGATTGATAACGTAGAAACGTTTCAGAGTACTGATTTTACAATAAATATGTAATTGGAATGCAATTCTCAAGCTGGATACTTTGACATAAATTCTCCCTACGCTTCCTATTTATACATAATATACTCCCCAACTTAAATCTAGAGGACGCAGATCGGAGGATCTAATTAAACAAAACAAACTAAATCTTTTGTGGTGCGATAAAAAATATGTTAGTATCAAAACTATACATAACATTCATACACACAATGCCGTTTAATTTTATTTGTGTATGTACTTCTTACATCATAATGAGATTTTAAGTAAATGTTAGTCACTTATGCTGCACATTTCGATATTTTTAAAATATCGAAACAATCCTACTTATTATCTACATTTTCTTGAGATTACAATGAAATTACTTATAAATAATAAACATTCAATATGTTTTATGCAAGATTATTTTGATTTCCAAACTGTATTAAATATTAAGTGTTAGGGAAGGTCCAAGTTTTTAAGTTGTGATTTTTTACTTAGGTACTAAATTATAGTTTTAATAACTAAAATTCGAACAAAGAGCTATCTAAAATATGTTAAAAAAACTATTGTTTCTTATTCATACTCATTCGTACATACATCGATTCTTTAAAAAAAAATGAAACACTAGGAGACTTTCCCAAATGCGTAAATTAATTTGAAAAAAAATCTATAACTAAGATACGTTTATTATAAATTATCGTAATCGCAGAACATACTTAGTTTCTAACACTTTTTCAATAAACATCAATTAATAATTGTATTGATAGACACAAAATATTTCATCAAAATATACGGAAACATTGAAGCTTGACAATAATATTAATAATTCATCTACCTTATAAATAATTCAAAATTGTTTAAATTTAAAGCTACAAAGATACTTCTGTGATGTTGTGTTTTTGTCACATACTAAAATGTGTTATGATGTCCGCGTCACGTCAAAATCCTTCGCTTAAAAATTCACTGAATGTGGCTCTAATCTTAACAATTCTAACGACGATTCCCTACACGAAAGATCAAATCACATTCGTGCACATCCTTACTCAAGAGTTCTTGTTTTTAATACATTTATAGCATTCACTTGTTAGTCTCTAACCATATGATGTAAGAAATAGATAATGCTTCTGAATGCTATCTACACGCCGCAACGCAACGCACCAGCGAAGTATGTAACCAGCTTTAGATTAGACGCATCATGTCTAAAATTGTCAAAATGGTAATCAAGTCTACCAATCCATATGCTCATGACAATCGATACTCAACTAAAAAAATCCTTTATTTTTAAGCCATTCAAATTAGTTATTCGCAAAATACAAACGAAAAATTTCCACAAACACAGTAAATTTTTGCAACTTAAATATTTCGAGTTGGGTTAATTAAAATTTTCTATTATTTTGAGATTTTGGTTTTTAGGCTTTAACTGTATTACAAATTACAATAATATAAACCTAATATGATAACCGTCGAACCGCTGAGTTAATGATCTTATTATGAGATGTTTTTATTTGACATTGAGATTCCGATAATTTTGTTAAATTAATGAATAGGTAGTTACTAATTCACATTTAATTATAATCTAGATCTGGACGTTAATTTGGCCGCTTGTCTTTTACTAAATACTTGTATTTAGACAATACTAAGCTCCATTTACAATATTGCAACAAAAGTAATAATTTTGCGATAAGTCCTGATTAAGCGTATTGTGAGCGGCCTTGACTGTCCGAAGGCTGACTATAATTATCGCAGCGAGTGAACCTTATTATCCTCTTCCTCCTATTGTGACCCCCCCAATGAACTATCAAGGTGGATCTTTTCAAATACAGGGAGGCGAATTACATGCAAACATTCAGCCGCTCATGATTCTCTTAATCAGGACATAGCAGTGTATAGCTACTCATGTTATTTATGAACACTTTAAAACTTAAATTAAATTTTAAGTATTAAGTGAAAATATTTTTGCGCTATTCTACATCAATAAAACTATAAATTACGTCTCTGAATATGTTTCCCTTCAAAAACATTTTACTCAAAGAAAAACCAAGTAAGGAAACTTACATAATTATATCTTACAAGTCCACATTTTATATGTCTGTCAATACTCTTGCGAAAACCTGTCTTGCGACTTTAATACCTTGTACCATGAAATGCAACTTATCTTTATGGACACGAATGGTACCAGAGATATTGAAAGGTCATAAAAAATAATTTTAAGTATTCCACTTAACACCTATGTTTATCAATATTACCACTCCAGCGTTTGATTATATAGGGGGACATTATTAGGACTAGCCCAAGCTCGTAGACTAAACTTGATGCTGTGTTCTCTACGCTACCGACGGTCGGCCATCCAACATTTTGTCGCTCTCTTCGGCACTGCTCAAACTGAAACAAGAAAAAGCAATGAAGTCAGTCCAAAAATATATATTGTGCGATGATGATAAGGGCAGATTGATTGATCAGTAGTTAAGTATACTAATGGTAATTCGTAGCAATTTTTAACAAATAGTTAGTTTATTGCAACTAATTTTAACAATTAGTATACTTAACTACTGATCAAACAAGTCTCTCTTCAATCAAAAACCTTTTATAATAAACTGTCTATAAAAAATTGGATGCGTTATGTTTTCCTTTATTAATAAAATTTCTTCATGTCATCAGTTCTTCTTTCTCTATAAGAAGTCTCAGTCTTCTACGTAGTTGGTAGGGCTTGAACGTCGTTGATGAGTAAATCAGTCTTAGTTTCATATTTATGACTAGCTTTTTTGCCCGCGTGAAGTTCCGGGCCCATTCCCGTGGGAACCACATTGAATTTCGGGAAAAGCTATAGCCTATGTCACTCCTTGATAATGTAGCTTCCTACTGGTGAAAGTATTTATGAAATCGGTCCAGTAGTTTCGGAGCCTATTCAATGCAAACAAACAAACAATCAAATCTTTCCTCTATATAATAATCTATACTAATATTATATAATATTAGTATAGATTATTATATTTATTAATTATGTATATTTACTTAATAGGTTTTATTTATACCTATATATTTATCCTTTTTTTGACCTTCACATAGGGTGTTTATTCAAATGAATGAGAAAAACATTCTCGCTGTCATTAAAATGTTTTATAGCTGGTTTGGACCGATTGTAAGACTGTTTACTCAATACCAACGTCATAGAGAAAGAATAACGTCATCGGGCATTGAATTAAAATACGGTCACGCTGACCGGGTAAACGCCTGTTCACGACTGTGTAACTGTTTAATTAGTAAATGTGAAATAACAAAACTGTTAGCAATGTCCTGCATAATTTAGCAACGAAAAATACACTTTAAATCCACTAAAAAGTATTTATCTACGGACGACATATCGTATTAAATTCAGCTTGTTTTGTCTATAAGCAATTAACTTTATTTTCTAATGGGTTTTTAAATTCTTACAAAACAATACTTAAATCAAATTATATATGGACGATTTTATTAGCTAAATGCTTATATTGGTCAGTTATCAATAAGATAATCATATTTGAAAAATAAAGGAGACCTTGATCAGACATCTATCAAAACGGTAATTCCACGAGAGGTGTGAGCTGGTTTCATGAACAGAACTCCTACCAACATGTCATCGAACTGGGGACCTACCTCAAATCCTACTAATATTATAAAGGCGAAAGTTTTACATACACAATGTATGTTTGTTAAATCTCCTTCTTCACGCTCAAATGGCTGCGCCAATTTTTATGATATTCGGTATGAAGGTAGCTGATATCTTGGATTAACATATAAGGCACTTTTTATCCCGAAAAATAAGCGATTCACGTAGGATTTGGTCAAAAATGTGATATAGATGGCGCTGCTGTGCATAAAATGAAACGCGGGTAACACCGCGGGCAGCAGCAAGTCACTATATATTCTAAGGTCAAGTATAGTGAAGTTCGGTAACTAACCATTCTTTATTGTCCATGAGGTTACGCATCTCGTCGTCGGGAGCAGGTGGGGCGTCTCGTACAGGTGCGTATTGCGCAGCTACAAGGGGATCAGTTGATGGGTTGAGTGCGGTCAGGGCTGCTGCACCGCTGGCAGGAGCCTCCTTCCCGCCGCCCCATCTTGACGACCATGCCCAACCACCGATGCCTGTGAATGATGAGCCACTTAATAATGAATACATAAAACTTCTTATGTGCGACGTCACATGCACATAACATGAATATGTCACATGTTCCTGGTAAGTGATAGTTAGCTTATGTATCAGGAAAAGTGTCCGATTTTGTAGGTTTTTTCGATAATTTCTCTAGACATTTTGATTAACTAGGATTTTTAACAAAACTGTGAAATCTGCCCTAATTGTAAAGTAAAAACCATTTATTCTTATTTAGAGAAGATTATTAAATTTTAACCATAAATCAGGATTTAGCAAAGAAAATTTCGCTTCTTCGCTCCTAAATAGTGTTCTCTTTACTATTAAAAGCACTCTGTAATCGTTTAAATTATCAGTGTATAAAGGTCGCAATTTTGATGTTCTAAAAATAACTGACCACAAATAGATATCATAATAACATTCATAATAATGTAAATTGCAATTGTGTATAGACAATGGTTACATACAGTTACAAAAACAAATAGTTTACTTATTACTAATTAACATAACATTATTTATACCGTATCTATTTATTATTATAGCATGTTTGTGGTTTCGACATGTTATGCGGAGGGATGAAATATATGATGACTAAACGAGTAATGACAATGAGGTTAGATGTGGAGGGACATAATTGGTACCGAAGATTGTATAGTAAAGAAGATATGCTTATGAAGATGTACGTACACCGTCTCTGAAATGATGGAAACAGGGCAAGTGAATGGTGATAGTTTATTAGCGTTTGAGACCACAGGGATATGGGGAAAATTAAGACAAAACCATCGTAAGAGAACAGGGCCGTCGCTTAGGAGCGAGGATAAAATGCATGCTCCATCACCATAGCCATACAACTTAGTGACGCTGCCAGAAAATGGGATAACCATGAAATACTTGTATTTACTACTAAAATAACTTTCAGACTACTAAAATAACCATGAAATATCTTTTGGTTTAGGGTTACGAAACTTCGGTACCCAATTTTTGGATTTTCTGACATACACTGACAGACTTGCTGTTTGGGACAGGTATGATATTTGTTTGGCGGTCTTTTTGATTAAGCGTTTTACGAGACGTACCTATGTAAATTAATCAGGTATTTATCTATGCTTGCTAAAGAATATGATGTTACTAATATTGAAATTTTAAAACCCATACCATTTGCACTAGGGGGTTATCATCATGCAATCGGTGAGAATGGATGGCTTAATTTTTCTGTGAAGGTGAAGGTCGGGAAAGGTAAGGTCGTTACGATAAGGTCAATAGTAGAACTGACTGGACATAAAACCTCAATTTACGTAACGAACGCAGAAAATGCAGGGTTAGGGGAAGTGTTGAAATGGCGACCTATTTGGGAAGGGAAATATCTATCTACACGCTAATAACGTATGAAAGTAGATATATATTAAACTAGCGAAACCCGCGCAACTTCGTTTGCGTGTATCCCGCTTTCCCGTGGGAATTTTTAAATTTTTCTCTCCGTAAGAACCATCCTCGTACTTCAAGGAATATTCTAAAAAAAAAAAACAGCCAAATCGGTCAAGCCGTTTTCATGTTATGTCGTGACAACGGAAAACGGGTTTCATTTTTATATATATAGATTAATATATTTGCACAATACAAAACTTATAACAAACTTCTGGATTTAAACTTTGACAAATCTCAAGCACCAGACGTTATTAGTTTGGGCCAGAAATTAAGAAAGCTTATGTTTACAAGCCAAGGTGTTGTTGCTAAAGTAACGCCAACTAATTTCGTCAAAACCTTTCATTGTTTAAATCACAAATTACCATTTTTTGATAAATTATATTTCCCTAATTCTAAAAGTTGTAGGAGACGTTGTTGTTTATTTAATAAAACTTGAAGAATAAACTTTCATTTCTATCGACTTTCCTGTTTAGTAAATATGCACTTGTCATTTTACTATCTTGATAGATCTCGTCACAACAACACGACATCGTAAATTAACTACATAACGTGACACAACTATCTTAAAGCGCGCTGAGGCACTTCTGTATGCGAACTTTTTGTCTGCAAAAACAATGCATGGATTAAACTACTTAGTTGCTCCTGTGCGTTACATGCACAGAGATATTCACAGAGATTTTAAAAATACCTGTGGTTACATGCAGTTGTTTTAGCCCTTATTTAAGCAAGCTTTCTTTATCTATCAGTTCTTCTTACTTATATTTTCTGATTAAAGTTGTGATTTCAAAGACAGTTTCAGTTATTACCCCGGGCATCAATAATCTTCACTATTCATTATGGTCACTCCGTGGTCGCCGTCGTTAATCCTGGCTTTACAGGACATAATGAACAGTAATGTGAGCTTGTCCTGATTTACAATCGAGAATATATCAAAATGTCTATGAAGAATACTAACCTGCGAATAGCAATCCCAGACAGAGTATGACTCCGCCCGCTATGAGTGTTCCGACACCACTTTCGGTTGTGTCAGGAGTGTCAGCTAGTGGTGCGTTAGAATAATGTACGCCACCGGCGATCAGCAGTGCAAGACCTAAAAAAAACATCGTTATTATCATCCTTAATAACAAGTGGGATATTGGGATATCAAACAAAAGGGTATTTCCCCATATACCCCTTCCCCTTTTTAGGCCATTTCTCTTTCATACCATATCTCTTTTTCTTGCAAAAGATTTGCATGAAAGGGAAACAGGCTGAGTAAGAATATCGAGAATAAATCAAAGTGCCATCCATGGGTATTGCTGGAATTCCAGATGCAGAACTGCAGTTTAATTTATAAATGTATTGGAATACCGTATTGTCGGCAGTGTTGGTTGTTATAAGCTTTTGTTTGGTAACTAAAAAGTCTTCAGGTATTTGTTTTAATTAGTGTCTACAGTTGAGAGACAAGAAGTAAATATCATTATTGGATTTCTATGCCAAGAACGCACGTTTATTTGGCACTAGACAGCTATAAAAGAGATATTAGGAAAACCAGTCTCATGTAATGAGTATTGACTCTTGCGACTAGTCTGGTTAGTTTTATTTACACTGGGGAAGAACAATGAAATCATTTTCCTGTAATATTTCGCTTTCGTATGAGTTAATGAAATTTTCAAATACTATTGCCAAGATGTTTATAGCCAGTAAAATAGCATTGTCGGTGGCCTTCCACAATCTGTCAAAGGACAGGATAGATGACCCATCGTTTGTGACGGACCAAGGTTGCACAAGTCACATCCAAGGTAGGATGATTCTCTTATGGGAGCTGATCCTGAGACATTGAAGAGCTAAGTAAACTTGTCCTCTATTAAGAAACAAGTCTCCTTAGATAACCAGTATTTTTTATACCACTAAGGTGGCAAACAAGTATACGCCCGGCCCGCCTGATGGTAAGCAGTCACAGTAACCTATGGACGCTTGTAATACCGGGAGTATCACTCGCGCGTTGCTGACCCTGTAGAAAGTGGAGCTTACTCACTGTAGGAACACAACATGTCAAAGTCAAAAAGATTTTATTCTGTAGCATAGCCGACAGTACATGGCCGACACCAATGCTATTTGGCTACGATCTTCTGTAAGGTGGAGGTCCTTCCCCAGATGGGCTGCTCCGATTTGAGCGGATTATCCGCCGTGCCCTTTTTTTTGTTTTTAGTCACAGTGGCGGGGTCGCGGGAACTGGTGACACTTCCGCAACCCTACCGCGCGGGTGTCCGTGGACCCATTCCAATCCGCTGTGCCCTACCCTCTCTTAAAATTATGGTTTGTAGAAGCCCATTGAGCCATGACCGCTCGCCAACTCCAATTTAGTCGTTGATAAAAAAAATATTAGTATGTACCTACAAGAATGCAATTACGTTACGCTTTATACAAAATCGTCCATTCCGACATCCACGTCCACTATTGAGTCATCTATGTTTATACCTACGCCTATTGAACTTAATACATAATTTTAACATAAAATATGGACTATTGATAAACGTAGAAACTAGAAAGTGTAATTTTGTGTCTACACAAACGAAGCACTTTTGTCTTTTCCACACTCGCAGACTTTTTGTCCACCACACATAATTCGATCACTTACAACACGAGGGACTTAAAATATCACGTACCTATCTGTAGAATCGTACCTACCGCAAGCAATTTATTTTTCCGATCAAAAGACCGCCGAGGCGCCTCTGCGCAGAATACAGACTGTAAGTATTGTAAAGAATGATCGTTGCAACAATCATTAACAAGCATCAAAGTATTGCATTTAAATTATTAAGATGAATGAGATCTCAGATCACAAACCGATAGTATGTATGTACTTCCTCAAACATATTTATGTTTAGTAAACATACTCAATTATACTAGAGTGATTATACCCTTGAACCATTTGCGGACATCTACCTCGTATGAATCACTTACGATACGATCATTTACTAATACTTTTAAAAATCTTTCGTCTTTATTCATTTCGTTCTGATTCTTTTTTGTTGCAGAACAAAAGAGTGTACAGTGAGTAATCATCGCAAGATACTCATGAATTCTCGTGACCCTAGAGGAGTCCAAATAAAATAGAATAAAAATAAAGAAGTTTCTCCTAGAAGAGTAGAGAATGAGTTGGGTTTCTGGACATTGGACCGTGTCGTTCAACATTATCATAATGATTGTATCAATAATATTAGATTCCAAAACCACGATCCGTGGCTAAAGAATCGGATAAGTTACAGAAATGAAGAAATATGATTCATTCATTACATTACGCACAGAGGTAATATTGGAACGCAAAATTGTTACGCAAATGACTATTAATTTCTAATTCTGTCCCTTTGTAACTCACTAGTATGTTGATTTTACCGATAATAACACTTTCGGCATAATGTTTGGTTTAAGGGAAATAATGTGGGACTCGAGCATAATGTCTTAGAACTGACATAGACAGACTGTTCAAGCAGTTAGCCTTTGATGAACATGTGTATGTTGACAAGAGCGGTCCGTGTGGACCGCTCTTGTCAACAGCTTGAAGCTTTGACCGCACGACCACCGCCCGAAGCAGTTGCATTGCAAGTATTGCAACCGCTCGAGCAGCAGCGCGCGGTTCGCATATGCGTGTATGTATAAGACTGGTAGTTCACTAATCAACCACTATGCAGACGCAGCTGGAAGCAGATCATCCTTACTGCTTCAAGCAGTTCGTATATCTCGGGGGTCTTAGATTATATTATAAGCCTTTGGTTTCTGCTGATTGTAACTAATCTGCCTCGCCTCGGCCAGAAATCACCTTCGATCAGAAAATTATTATTTTCATGCAATGTTTGTATAATAAGTATGTAAAGGTGTTATGGAAAGATAAAATGATCTTTCGCTCACGACAGTCACGACGTAACGTGAACATTTCATTGTCTGATCATAATTTTGTATGACAATTTGCAGTTATGAAATCAATAATGAAACATAAATTACATTTTGTTTTATGTAATATTAAAGTATGAGAGATCTCTTTTATTTTCTTCAGAAGTTAGGCCTCTGACGACACGTCTTGTTTATTCATAGCCAGCTATTGATTTTTCTCGGCTTCTAATAGTCACAGATTTCATAGCTAATAGCGTAATGTTGAATATCCATTAATTTTCCTCAAGAATTCGGCTATCAAATCCAAAAATAATTCTCCGACTAATAATTCCAGAGATTACAGAGTACAGTCGAGAGCATGTCGACCTTTACATATTGGACTTTGTTTGTACCATTATTATTCTTATGTTCTATGTCATAAGAGCCAAAATTGTACTACAAGTGTAGAGCTCAACGTGCACGTGACTGTACAAACAAAATCTATCATTTTATTAAATTGCCATATATTTACGAACCAAAAATAAACACATAATATGACCCTCGTACCGATGAAAATCAATAACAATCTAGCTTTTCATCGGATACTCGTTCACAATGGACTCGGTGCACCATACACCTATAGAATTTAATCTTCATAAACATACATAATGCATACAGTGCACATACTGTATCTATAGGGATGTACTTGGTTTATAATAAGGAGTCGATATGCGCATTAAGTACAGTACGGTGCACCGGAAGTCCGCCCACGTGTTTAGGTGCGGCCAGTACAACGCCTCCTTATATTCAATACTGGGCGAGTTAAGCTACCTTCATTACCTACAGTAATGGACAGGCAAATTGATAATAACTACTTCAATTGACAAATAAAGTAGATTACACGAGTCTAACTATTATGGGTTTTCTGGGAATTTTGTAAAACGGTGGAATGAAAATAGAAACGTTTATTTCAGAAATTTCTTGTCATTTACAACTTGTATCTAAAGAAAATAAACGTTTTTAAACTACCACCATTTCGGAAACAAGCAAAATGGCCACCGGTAAAAGAAATGGCGAAAGAAAATTGTGAATGTAAACTGTTGAATAAATAGTATGCGCAGTAGTGGAAAATGTCTTGTGAATTATAATATTAAAAGTAAACTACAAGAAAAATCGTGTGTCTATAATACTATAATCCCTCAATAAAGTTTGTTTGAAACAAAAACCGAGGACAAATATTCAGATCAAGATAATTCAAGTACAACTATTAAATTACAGTAATGAAAAATTAACATCATCTTCATCTCAGCCACAAGAAGCTTTTTATTGTGGTTATTGCACCAGATATGAATTAATAGTATAATGTTAATATACAAAATCCATATCACATACTCATCTCATCTAACATAGTTAACATATTAAACAAGTTTAAAGTTCAACAACCTTGCACATTGATAGGTATATAAGTGAACCTCTACAGTAAACAAATACAAAACGTCTGGGAATCTTTTGTGTACATATCTGCATCTACAATAATCTACATATATCTATTTGTGAGCAAATATTCAAGATTACTGTTGTCGGATTTAACATACAAAGTTACAGAAATAAGGAAATTAATATTTTTTAATTCTGTAATCTCTTCTTAGCCTGCCCTTTGATTTTCTACCTTCTATCTTACTTTATTAGATATCCATACTTAAGGCTGTACCAACAAATTTCGCTAAAATTTTGCTGTTTTTCAAGTTGTCTCTACTCCTAGCTACCATAACGAATAACCACCAAAAAAATATATGTTGTGCTATAGTCATTGTACTACATTTATGCTGTTTGAAATTTGAAATTACTGAATATTTATGGAGTAATAAAATATTTAAGGAACCTAGTAATCAAAGAAAGAATGCGATTCAACTTGGGTATTTATGCATCGATTCGTGTAAAATTTACATTAATACATAGGCAATAATATTATCTACTTATTTGTTGTTTGGTTTTTGAATTTGAGTGTATTTCCACCAAGTCACAAGCAATTTTCCGTCAATTACGTAATTTCTGGATAGCTGGTGACTGGACACAAGGTAATCAGTGCGCTCCCACGCTTTCGGATGGATGGACGTGTGCCAAATTTTCGCTGCACCATGCATGCTCTCGATTTTTTATTATTATGACGAAAATATCCAAATAAAAAAAATACAATAAATGCATGAAAGTTATTTATCTTTATAAAATAAATATTTTATTTTATTTTTTAAAAGATAAATAACTTTCATGCATTTATTGTATTTTTTTTAGTTGATATTTTTTATATTTGGATATTTTCGTCATACAGATTCATACAGATTGAGCTAGCCTAGGATACTAACTCAACGATATTATGTTTTATAACAAATACATATATAGATAAACATTCAAGACCCGAGGCCAATCAGAAAAAGTTGGTTTTTCATCATGACCCGACCGGGGATCGAACCCGGGACCTCCTGGGTGGCGGTCTGGCGTGGTAACCATTACGCCACGGAGGTCGTCAAACCAAATACGTTGAATTATATATTATGACGTATATTATTTTATCCACGATAATGATTGCGGCGCATTACAGCGCCACATACAATACTTAAATTTCGACACTGCTCCTATTGGTTACATGGTTTTTTGGTAGATTCAACAAATCGCTAGTTTTAGTCCAGTGTCTCCTGGTTCGATCCTTAGGTTGGTGTTCATGCTTTTTGATTTTTAAACTTTTTTTTACAATAAAATTTTATGTTTTACTTTTTACCTATCTACAATTGCAAGCAGTAAAAAACTATAATAAAAATATGTAATAAAATGCATTAAATTTTTTAAATAGGAATCTGAAATTGTCGAAGTATTTTTATACACATTAAAATTATATTTTTCTTTTTATCTCTTTTTAGACGAGAAAAAAAAAGAGATAAAACGAAAAATATTATTTACTAATGTGTATAAAAATAGACAATATCAGATACCAATTTAAAATTTTGAGGACATTTTTATTATAATATTTTTTTACTGCTCGTACGTAACTTATTGTTAGGTAGGTAAAAAGTAAAACATAAAATTATATTGCTAAAAAGAAGTTTAAAAATAAAATAAAAAACATGAGCACCAACTAAGGATTGAACTTGGACACTAGACATTATTTACCACAAAGCCATAGTAAACAATAATAGATGTGGCGGAATTTAACTATGTATTGTATGTCGCAAATAAAATTATGATATAGATTACGTCATTTATTTGACTAATAGTGCCTTTCATACTATACTAGTGGGTGCCTGCGGCTTCGCCTGCGTGGAGTTTGGTTTTTCTAGTTTTACGCATTTCTGGGATAAAAAGCACAACTCTAAATGTTGACTCGAGATCTCCGTGTAAAATTTCATCAAAATTCATTCTTTAAATTCAGTGGTTTTTGCGTGATACGATTTAACACGCAGACGTACAGTTTTTTTTCTGTTGAAAATGACTATTTTGGTACTGTATCGATAGTAAAATCCAGCCGATCAATATTTAAAAAAAATGTGTGAAAACCGGTACAACACGACTTGTAGCAAAATGACCTTTTTCATTGAATGTGAATCAGAGAAAAATACTCAATTTTTCTGTCTAATCCATATTTTGATAGGGCTTATAGTTCCTGAGATAGTATGGTACAACTAGAGCAAAAAAACGGGATTTGTTAAATAATTTTGTGTAACCAACCAAATACGACATAACATACATCGCCTGCAAAATTTCATTTGCAATGTTAAGATTTGTTTATAATAATATATATTTAGTTCTATCATAATTCATATATCATTTTAAAAGTGTCAACTGATATTGTTTAGTTCTAGAGGTCTATGGAAAGTGTTCAAATATTTTAATAATTGGTTTCTCAACTAGATGTCGTTAATATTACCGCGCCGCGCGTCATTGCCAGCCCTCTAGTGGTGAAAAAGGCAAGGTTTTTAACAAAACTTAGTACTACAAAAGGCTCAATAGATGTCAAGTTTTTGGCATTTTACGTAATATTAAAGCGGGGTGAAGGGGTGAAGTAACGTTACTTAGAGGTCAAATCTTCAAGGTCATCGGCTATATGGAGCCCCTTAATATTATAAATATGAAAGTGTGTTTTGTTTGTTTTTCCTCCCTTCACGTCGTCGAAAGTAATGAACGGATTGATATGAATTTTTTATTGGGGATAGTTTAAGATCTGGAGTGACGTAGGCTATACTTTTTTCCCACGGGATAAAGAGATTCCCATGGGAAAAATTATTGATTTTTCCCTCGCGGGTAACAGCTAGTTTATGATAAACTAGTCATGTCTTATACTGTGGTATAAGTACTTCCTACTAATATTATAAACACAAAAAATTGTGTGGATGTTTGAGGACTCACACAAAAACGGCTTGACAGATTTGCTTTAGGTACACATCTGGATTAACTAGGGATAGTTTTTATCGCGGATTATCAGTCTGGGAACGGGAAGAGCGGGATTTCGCGGGTGAAACCGCGGGGATCAGCTCTATAAAATTATATTAACATTTAGGTCAACCGATAAGGAAGTTGTCTATTTAACTTCAGTAGTAAAGTAGACGAAGTACTCATTCCCCTAACACTAACTTCCAAGAAATTGTAACATTGACCTAGTTTACGGAATGAGTTCATTTGCTAGAGAAAAGAAAAATCGATTAACGATTTTCAGTTATGATTTATTAAGAAGAGGTTCTTGATAAGTTTCAGTTAGCCTATCTGTTAAATATTTAATCGAAAAATCATCCAAAACCTAGCAACCGTGCCGATACTCCGAACAAACAATTCTGTTTTGTTTATCAAAATTAAATGTTATTTTCTTGATGATTATTTTACCATCACTGTCAAAGCTGTGCTTTACAGCTTTATTTGATCACTTGTTTGATTGCAAATTATGTGTGGCATGTTTGAATAAAATTTTGCTCAAATTTTCCAACTGTGTCTCGCGCCAGCTCAAAGCATTGCTCACAGATCATTTAGGACCTAAGCAGCAGAGCAGTGAGTCACGTGTTCATTACATTAACATACAATGCTATTTTGAACAATTATCACATCCTATTGTATTCCGGAAATGGATGCCGGTAGAAGGTAATTAGTGGGTCAAAAACGCCCGTTGCTTTTCACCATCTGTCATACAAAAAATGTAATTTAGATCATTTCAATAGGGATATCACTCGACATTTCTCTAAAGCCTATGCTACATACATCTTTCAGCTTCATTAAGTGAACAATTGTTTTAACACTGCCTCTGGTTTCTTGTTTAGCGGGCCTTTTTTCGAAGTTAGAGCATTTTTCCATACGGTTTGACAGTCTTGGAGACTTCAAATATTCTTTTAACACCTACGTTACTGTATACTACTGCACAGTCAACTAATAGTGTCTGTGGCCACTTTATTACAAATTCGAGGGAGGTTAAGCATATTTATCCATAAGGGTTTGCTTGGCAGTATTCAAAGAAGTGTTTAAATATTTTGTAATGGGTCTGGCACTGGTGTTATAGTTATGTATGATGCAAACTGGAATCAAAACATCTCAAAACTTTATGTTCCAATAGTAATGTAACAGTAGACCGTGGTGCACGGTAATCGAGCTTTCTTCATCTCTCTGGGCCATTATATTTACTTATGTTTCATATTACCGTCTCTATGTTGTTGCGTAAGTAAGGAGGGTAATCCCAAACCTTCCTACTCTAGGAATCGTGACAACGTTATGAAGATTCCGTAGTATTTAAAAAAACTCTGAATATACGAATTGTACTTCGCAATTCCAAGGAGATCATTTTTACGTAGTTGCGTGTTTTTCAGCTCGCACAGTAAACAAAATGTAAAACGAAAATAGATTAGTACACATTTAGTATACAAACAAAAGTTAATAATGCTTACTCACCCACTGTATTTTACGAATTACGTTTTAACTTTTGAGCTTTGTTACTTCTAATACCGACTTTTGCGTATTTTATCTTTTTGTTATTAGGACCCCATTTATAAATGACGTAACGATTTAAGAGGGGGGTCAATAAAATAAAATGTGACTTTGTGGGGTTGAATCAATGAGATATGTAACAAACATGGAGGGGAGAGGGGCCTACCTACATAGCTTCAAACAGAATGCAAAACAGACTAAAGTCATTGTTAAAAAAATCACTACTGAGTTCTGGCCTAAAGGTTGAGTGGAAAATATATCTAAAAGATCACAATAAATAAGTAAATTAATAATAAGTGAACTGAAAATAGCGAGTGTGCCACAAATAGCTGCAGTATAACGACAACGACATTGTGGATACATAGCTTGCATTAATAATGCAGCCAGGGCCACTGTGGACTGTGGAGTAACTGCGTCGTTTGTAATAAAAATAAATTATGATATCAAAGCAAATCACGATATGACGATATATTTGGTCATCATGATCACATACATTTTTTTATTATACATTTTCATGTATATCTGACTGAAGTCTCTCAAATAGAGGCATAGATTACGACTGTTATCCTGAAGAATAACATACTGGAACAATATTTACCGTGAAAAGCATTTATGCGATTTCAATATAGCGCCGTAGACATAATGGTAAATACTGTGGTCTGGACCACAGCTCACAGTATAAAGAATACTACTAGATTACATTGCACAGACTACTCAGTGATGAAGTGTATAAAAATCAAGCTTTTTTATTTGAAATCATTCGTGCTAACAGATCATCAGCATTAGAAATTCTTAATAAATAAGGAAGTGAAGTTTTAAATCACGCGATGTACCTCATTATAAGAGTATTTCAAAGAGTCTAGTCGTTGTCGTCCTTTGAAGCATTCTCATAACCCAATGCTGGCAAGACTAGTCTGACAGACTGCAAGTTGTCCTGGCGTCGCGCGTGCTAGCACGGAAGAAGCTTGAAGAGTGAGGTACACTAAATACTATTCTTACTACTATAGTACAGTAATTGGTCATTGAAGGATCACTGTATTTACTTAACAACATTGTACCTACTACAGTTTCAATAAATTTTATTATTTCTGACATGATTCATTAACAAAATTAAAAATAATCACCGTAACTATGATAAATGGTGACTAACGGCTACTAACTAGTATTGATTTGACAGTTCTTTAAATTTTCCGCGAAATATACTGAGAAACGCGCGAGCATGTAAATAACTCACACTACAAAAGACACGATGTGTGATGTGGTATTTGTACATTACTACGACAATGATACAAGGACGTGTGTTCTAACTATTGAATAACGTATACCTAGATCGTAAGGACAATGGCAATGGTGTAAATTGAGGTCAGCGTAAATCTTTAAAATAAATCAAAATAGACAGTAAAAATATAGCTCTTTGATCTGAACTGCTTTTGTGATTTATTTTATGTCACATTACAGGCAAAAAGGCAAGCAGCAAACCTAATGGAAAGTGGTTACCGCTGCCTATGAAAACTGATCTTTTGTACGAAAAATGTCAGCAATAATCGAGGAGGTAGAGGTGTATATCTTGTGTACAGGGTCCATCACTTAATAAATTGAATAGCCTACTCAGATATTCAAGGGCTTCATTGAAAGAAAGCCATCATTAGAACACACGTGTGCCCGAGGGTATTGCGAAAATGGACCAGCGGAAGCAACAAAACAGTGGGCAGAGACATTAGTGACTCACGGTTGCTTTCACTCGCCGTCTGGAACAATAACCGCCCACGTAACTTAGTAAATAAGTAGCGACTTTATAACATATGCAGTTTGCACGTGGGTGTGAAATAGAAAATAATGTCCCATGTCGATTAAAGTTTTTATTTCTATTACATTAATGATCCATCATATTAATTAAGTTGCCCTTTCATGATATTATCTTAATTAAAATTCGTACAAAACGCAGGCAGACATAAACCTGTCACGCACGACAGAATAATTTTCTCTAATGATTTTCATTGACACATCCATTAATACATACACGTTCATTTCATAGTATTCGACGAATTGATAAAATTATTCATGTGATTCCAAGAGTTTTTAAAGAATTTATGAATTATTCCAATTAAGAATGACTAAATTATAGTTAGGGCCGGTTTCACAGGTTCCTTATAAGTACCAATTAGCCTTACTGTCTGATGAATTGACGAAAAATCAACAGACAATTTATATGACAGACAGTCTAACTGGTACCAATTAGAAACGTGTGAAATCGTCTAAAATATTAGAATGGCTTTTAAGCAACTACAATTACTATTATATTTTGGGCAATGTAATGATATTTTAACTAAGGGTTCAGGCGGTCATCGCCACAAGTGACTTGCGCGTCACGGCCTCTATGGAACCGTGCAAATGAACGTTTCCGGACACAGTTGCCAACTGCAACTGCCGATAGTACGTGCATACGCATGTGCAGCTGGAATTATTCAGAGATCGGCGACAAAAGCCGCTGCTGCACAACCAACACTAAACGGTAGCCAATTGCTTGTAATACTACTTGTAAACTATGAGGAGAAGTTCCTGGTTTTATTTAACTATTTCCCTATTTTCTTCTAGAGGTGGTCTTTTTTGGTTGGTTGGGTGGCTAAAAGTATGCTGCGAGTCCATTGTATGAAAAAGCTTGAAGTGTCTCTCGCGAGCCCCCCGTTGCCCGCTTACCCAGAGCCTAACATGCACAGGTATAAAGTATACTAAACTTATATGCAAAAAATATTAACCTATTAAATGTAAAAAAGCCAACTTTTTCTGGCCAAGATAAAAACCTGTTTTGTCTGACCGAAATTGGGATGACGTCAGTTTGAAAGAAGGTAGAGTGGCTACGAGCGAGGTTTTGCGGAAACAACGTGGTTGTACAGGCCCAATGGAGTTTGTCGACCTTCAGGCAAGTCTGGTTTCTTTAATTGAACATTACACATCTAACAGACACGATTCCAATTATAATGACTTCGGTTTTTTGCAATGATCTAATTCGAATACATATTAAGTACTTTGTAACTCTACCATTTATTCGACTGTAGTGATGGTGGTCTGCGCATGTTTCATAATAACTTATAGACTCCAGATTATCACGTATCGCAGAAATGCCTGGATAAACTGTAACAGGAACCAGTTAGACTTGGCTATGTACTTATACCATTTTTGTTTAGTTTGTCATGTCATTAAATGAGAATTTTATGTTTATTCTTTGATATAAACCTTCAAATTATTGATTTATAATCCAGTGTATTCTTCTGAGACCATAAAACAGGTTAACGAGTAGACGAGCCGGTAAAGTGTAATAAGCAGTTTAAGATAGAATCAAGTCAGTAAGGTTGTTGATCTGTCTGCACGTTTGTATGTCTGCGGCATATCGTGATCACGTAGCACGCCACCACCGGATGAGTCACCAGCCGCAAGCGCCACCACGCCGACACACCGGACACCCGATACGACCACTGCTCATTGTGCGCGATACGTACGATCGCCAAGCTTATCATGGCTACTGGTACAGCATAAAATTACATTCCAAATCAGTAGAAACAACACTGCGTACGCTTTTATGGACATCAAATTATTTCTTTGTACGCACGTCATTCACTTATTACTTTTAGCGATTTATGATAGCCGTTTTTATTGTATTCGTCATTTTAGAGATTTTCTGTTTCCTGATCTCATAAGGTAGGGAATTAGGATTTTATTGATATGGATTTGTCTTTAGACGTACTCGTAGAGAGGAAACCAAATCTTATTTTTTTATATCAGATCAGTATCCTTCTAATTTCCTATAACGTCGACTTTCAAGTTTTCGACGTGCGGGTTTCCTCACAAGTTTTTCTGCAGCTATGACTAATAGTAATAATGAGAAATAAATAAAATACCTATGTAAAATCCAATATAGGAAGAATATAGGTAACGAATTCACTTCCTCGACCAGTCTTACCAGAGCAGACTCGTAAGATATCACCACTCTCAGTTTTCTAATAAGTAATTCTTGTTATTAGAAAAGCAACTTATCTCATAGTCACAATCTAACTAAACAGTATTTTACATAGTATTTATGGTTACAGATCTTAGTTTGCGTTCGAAGTTGCAGCTGCAGGTTTTTTTTATGTCACAGCACAGCAAGCAAACGGGACTTGATAGAAAGTGGTTATCGACGCTTACGAACATCAGTAAGATTAGAGGCAGCATAACACTAACACTAATTTGCCCGCTACAAGGCACGGAGTAGGAAGAAAAGAGATAGGAAAGGAGTTTAGCTTCTGGATATCTCACAAACCAAACGAAACTCACTAATCTTACTTTCCCGGTCTACCTAGCCTATTTCATCTACTCGTAGAAATGAAAATTATGCGCGATCCTCTATTTTAATGTTATCAAAGTGCGCCACGATAGACTCGATTAAATGAGTTAAAAACAATTGTAATTTCGAAATCCATTCATATGTGGACATTTTGCTTTATTTATACGATCTATCGACGCGGTAATTTATTCAAGCGAAACACGTTTCGTCAAGGTGACTGATGTACTGGTGAGTAGACATGTTGGGCTGTGTTGGGCCTTATGTTTATGCCATCCGGAAGTTGACAACCCATTCACCGATATGATACCATTGATAGAAGGAAACAAAAGCCTTTATAGTAAACTCGAGATCGTGACTACTCATATGAATGTGTTGAACCTGAGTATGAGTGGTAGATAGAGCACCTACCACCGATTTTTATAGCAGGACTAGTGAAACCTCCGCAACTTCGTTTGCGTGTATTCCGCTTTCCCGTGGGAAATTAGGAAAACCGGTTCTTAGACGTCATACAAAGAACCCACCTTCCATGTTTCAGGTCTCTGCGATCAGCGGTTTGGACTGTGCGTTGATTCTCAATCAGTCAGTTATTCAAGACAAAGCATTATACATATTTATTTAGAGATTACTTAAGTCTTACTTTTTCGTATCAATGGTATCGTACCTTTAACGAGCTTATTTTCGTTAAATTAGACAAATACGAGAGTAAATGAACCCTTTGTCTTCTAACTTCGTTTAACTCGGTCCACTTCGCAAGTAGTGTTAAATGTGTATACGGCAAATGTCACGGCTATTGTCGTCGCGGGAAGACGACCTTAAAAAAAATACCATGTATTGATTGACAAAATCAAACAAATAAAATAAAAGTAACTCAAATTCTTTGATAAAGAGAAAGTCAAATATTTAAAGTAGTAAAAGTCTATTATACATTTACCTATTTATCAACTTTTTATCAATATTGTTATTATTATCTTTACATAACATAGTATATCATTAAGTTGCTTTCTGCTGTCTGTCCCTATGTATGCTTAGATCTTTTTACAAACGACTATGATGCGTTCTTTTAAAAAAAAATATAATTTGTTCAAGAGGAAGATTTATTATGTAATTCCCACAGGAAAGCAGGGTAAACGCAAACGAACGGGTTTCATTAGTTTATAATAAATTGTTGCTAATTTATCAAAATGGGGGAACTTTTAAAAGCTGGCAGTGGGACCGTTTCGCCAAGAGCAGAACTGGACAAACAGCGTTGGAAGCCTTTGACGAAAGGCACACCAAACTGAGAGATATAATTTAAATTAATGAGTTTTGAGACAACTGTGAATAGTTGGAATAAAATGGGCTATTATTGTTATTATAATTTATCAGGATAATAATAATTGGGCATTGATTGCTGTGGTTGTTGTTTAATAATTGGATGGAACAATATTTGGGTACGTACTAAAAATGTATCTTCACAAATTATAAAACCATTTTTTTTTTAAATTGCGAACCAAGTGTACAAGAGGTGACTTTTTAATCTTCTTATAAATAAACTAGGGAAACCCGCGCAACTTTGTTTGGGTGTATCCCGCTTTCCCGTGGGGATTTTGGAAAATCCTTTCTTATGGGACGCCTAAGTCACACAAAGAACGCATGTTTCAGGTATCTGCAATCAGCAATTTGGGCTGTGCATTGATTCTCAGTCAGTCAGTCATTCAGGACAAAGAATTTTATATTATAGATGACAGCAGGCACAGCAATTTAATAGAATTTATGTTACTTGTAGCGCATCTTGACTTCACCCACATTGAACTTAGTATCTATGATTGATGATTCGAAATATCTATAACATATTTGATGATTTTGATGCTACCAACATCAAATGAGAGTTACATTCCAGTGCAACTTACTTATTACTTTGTGAAATGTATCATGAAATAATTTTTTGATTTATTTTATAGTTTACAAATACTTGCATCTAAACTGAACATAATTATTAGTAAGATGTCCATTTAGAATGTCTATGTTTGATATGATGAAGAACATTCAACTTTTTGGAATTAATTTTGAGTTATTACCTACTATTGTAGATATTTGATCTCTCTACCTACCAATAATTACTTTTACTATCCTTTTTGATCTCAAGTACCCTGAAGAAGTGGCAACACAGTCACACTCATTATTTACTTTCTTTGTATAGCCTTGTTTTTATGGTGAAAATGACCAAAACCTTTGTCACAGAGTGTAGTAATACATATCATGTAAGAAATTTTCAAAATACATTTGTCCAAAGCAAAGCATCCCGGTGGAGTAGCTGCGTCGCTAGGTCCCTTCCATTGCGAATACAATAATAATTGGTCAGAGACTTCAGAGAGTCGCTGGGCATTGTTTTTTTTTGTCTTTGACATTTTTCAAAGTAAAGGCTGTCATGTTGTACTTACCAACGATGAAGAGTGTGCTGCCGAGTAGACAAAGTCCAATTCGTATACAGACGGCCCGGTTGAGGCTGCTTGTCACGCGGCGCGAGAAATAGCTCATCGGGCAGTTCCATCGCTGGTCGTTTGGCTGCTGTTCGTATGTCACCGTCGTGGGCTGATACACGGCACTTGTAGGCATTGTAACGGATTGAATCACAAACACTCAACAAAATATACTTCGTTTCTATCACCACTTTAATCAGACATAGCTCTAAAATGGCTCTAAATACTTTTAATCCAAAAGTCTTGTTGGGCAATGAATGATACAAAGCGCGTGAAATGTCACACTTGAATTTTGTGATACAAGGAATGTCTAAAGTTGCTATAAAGGATTGATGAAGTTATAACGCAATGATAGAATAATATTACGTTTTACAGAAATCTATTGTGCTCCAAAAACACGACACGCTACACAACCACAAGAACAAGAATGAACTGACTGACTGAATGAATTGAATTGAACCAAATTGAACTGACTGGACTGGTTGAATTGAATGAATGAGTTTTTTTTTTCCCCGTTTTTGCAATCAGACTATAGACGAAGATCTATTGTGCCTTGTGTTGTGCCATCTTCATGACCAAAGAGGAATATTGGTAGGTATGGAATGGCAGGCAACTCCGGGGTGAAATCGGCATCTATGGAAGGTGCTGCCTGTTGTAGTGGGGTTGAGTTGGAATAGAAACAGAACTCACTCGTAAAACATTATGTATTTCTTTATACTTCTCTTCTAATACTTGTAAACAATTTAATCACTCTCCATAGCCAATAATTATTATCAAAACATGATTTTAGTTCCTACAAAAACATTTCTCCAAAACTTAAATAGAATACAAGTTTTTTACAAGACGTCATAAAACAGACTGACTTTTAAAACCAGACATCATTCTGTTCAATTTCAAAAGAGCTCTAAGTTTAAATCTTTCTTTATCTCAACATTTTATAACCGGCCAGTTACATTACAAATACAATTCTATAAAACCTACAACACTGCCACCGCAGAACTGGGTGGGTGAATTAAAATTTCAACTATAGCTAAACCATTGAGCTAAACATAGTATTGCATTGGTACCTCCTTTATTTTCTGAATATATTTCTTTGTTATCGCCCCAAAGAAGTCCCCCCCTTCCGACGGATTATATCAATTAATGAGCATTTAAGTATAAGTATCCAATTTGTATTTTATTTACATTTTAAGTAAAAAAATAACTAATAAAATAAATAACGTCAATGCCATCGAATGGTCCGTCAGACTCGTCAGACTCAAGTCAGAAAAGTACTTTTTTTTTGCCAGTAAAATTTTTTTTAGTTTCTGCAAATTCACAGAGGAGTTAGGACGACATAAACTGCAAATTGACTTATGACAATCTTTTGAGATGTAGTACAGGTTCAGCGCGTGTTAGGCTTTTGGCCGTGGGTGCGCATGAGGCCCTGGCTTCACGCGTTCCCTTCGTCAAATACAGGAACATTTCTTGAGCCTGACACGCTCCGAATCGCAACTTGTCTACGGCGTGGGGTTCCGGTCTGCGTTCCTTCCTCATAAATCGGCTGTTTAAAATCATAACATAGTAACTCCTTCCAACAAAAATGTTCAGCCAAAAAACGGGTCGTCTACTTTGATTCGTTCGCCCAAAGAAACCAGAAAAGATAGCGATTTGGATGTTTGGCGAAAAGTTGTGCTATATTGTTGACATTTTAGTTTGTAATAATCGTAATCGTTATGGAGTATAGTTACACCTGAATTGCTCATATCTACTTTATTTTTATTTGTGAATTTACCCAAACATGACTGTAAAAACAATATCAAAACTTAGTAAGTCTCAGTAACTACCTACATACTAATTATAAATGAGATAGTGAGTTTGTTTGTTTGTTATCCTTCACGGCTTGACTAAGCAGTCGATTATTGGGAAAAATTATATACATTTGTCAGGGGGTAAAGAGCCCAACATAGGCTAATTTTTTCGCGGGCGAAGCCGTGGGTAACACCGAGTAATGAATGAGTTATTTCTTACCTGCATTCGTTTTCGTTCTTATACGCCTGAACCGATGAAATTGCTTGGAACTCATTTTATTATTTTTAACACTCGTGCGCCCGTGACACTGGACTTACTAGACGAAATTTCATTGATTTTACAATCTGCGCCAAATTCAAAACATAGCCATGTTCAAGACGTACAACCTTTTTGTTAAAATAGTTTATTCTTATTTCTTTATATATGTCAATTTTATTATTACAATATTTTAGTTCACAATGTACAGTTCAATAGTTTAGATCAATATACAGTCCTCAGTTCTCCAGCTCAACAGTTCAAAGGTGTGTTTAATTTTAACCCTTAAACACACCCCCATACAGTCTATAGTTCAAGCACCGGCGGCGTTCGGTGTTAACATAGTCCTTCGAGCCGGATGAAGACCAAAATAGAGATGTTGGAGGAGTTTCACGCGCTCAAAGGCGCTAGTCCACGGTGGCAGAGCGGTGCGTCATTAGTGCTGCGCCCGCCTGCTACCGTACCACCAGTTCAAGGCGGAGCGCTGCGCAATTAGTGCTATTCGGGCTTATTCGCTCTCAGACCAATAACAGAGCGGTGTTAACAAGTTGGTATTTCAAATTCATATCTTAGTAAGTTGCTTATGCTGCTAGGCTAGAGTAATAACAATATAAAGAGGGAGTGTCTCTGCACCCGTTTTGATACACCGTGCCAGTCTGGCACCAAACGCCGAACTTTGCCGAACCGCTTCGTAGTTGTCGATGTCAAAGCGCGCCAAACGTGTCTCCCGGAAAATAAATAAATATGGCGGTTTGTGCTATGATATCGTATCACAAGTTCACAACACGTCTGAAAAAAGTTTCAAATTTTCATGGTATTTTGTAGTTAATTATGAAAAAGAAACAATACGATATCGTATTATTTTAATGCTCGGTGTTGCCCGATTGTGAAAATAGTTTCCCATTTTAACTATTTTTATTGCTTCGACTGATTAATTTTAAAACAGTTGCTGCTGCTACTGATATTTACGTAGGTATGTGACACGTTCTATAATGGAAGTCCTTGTGAATTTACGATATCATATACCTAAAATTTTGTTACTTGAACGTTGAGAAATTTAAACAAACTTTATTTATTCCCCCGCTTTTTGGAAATTACACCTCCATTGGCAACATTCCGCAAGTGTCATACAAGGACACAGAACACTACTACTCCTAGCGGAGTACAAGGAAATTTTCTTAATCATGCCAAATTGCTTAGACTTGATAAATAAAATTTTTAAAATTACTTATAATGGGTGTTTTAAGTTAAGGTCCACATCATTTTGTTACTGTCTAGTAAGTCGAAAAATGCCAAAAACCATTTTTTTTTCAAATCACCTGTTACTAGGTTTTGAATTTGGGCAGCCGAAATGTCCCTGTGGCAGTGATGTCGACAAGCTAGGACATCACGGACTGTCATGCCAAAAAAGTGCAGATCTCTTTTCGAGACATGCTGCACTTAACGATATCATACGCGGTCCCTTGCCACCGTCAACGTGCCAAGTCTACTCGAGCCGACTGGTATTACAAGAGACGATTGCAAGAGACCGGACGGTATGAGTTTGATTCCATGGAAGATGGGCCGGGTGCTGGTATGGGATGCAACCTGTTCAGACACGCTGGTCCCTTCCTATCTACATGGAACCAACAACAGAGCTGGTGCGGCTTGTGAAGCGGCTGAAAAAGCTAAAGCTTGTAAATACAGGGGTCTAGGCTCCGAATATGATTTTGTCCCATTCGGTGTCGAGACCCTTGGTCCCTGGGGTCCTAGCGCTAAAGACTTTTTAAGGAAATTGCAAAAAGGTTAGTCGACATCACAGGAGACCGAAGAGCTGGCAATTACTTCGGACAAAGAATTAGTCTGGCTATACAAAGGGGGAACGCTGCCAGTATATGCGGAACCTTGCCTAAAGGGACTTAAGGGACTCCTTTTAATAATATGTTTTTGTTATTTTATTATATTTTTTAAGGTTTTTAGTTTTAGGTTCATTATAATAATTTATGTTTTTATTAATATGTTTAGTTTTTGAGTAAGTAATTACCCTTTTATGCCCCTCCGTTCGTCATTTTTTTAAAATAATTTAGTTCATCTATACCCTTTTTTGCCCCTCCGTTTGTAATTTTTTTTTTAATTTAGTTCATATACCCGCCACAAAATGTCGCTGTTGTCTATGAAAATATACCAAGTGTCATCCCAAAAATTAGGTATTTTTAATTCATTTCATTGTTGCTGACTCGGAGCTCATGGACCTAGAAAAAAAGGCGGACGGAATCTTGATAAGAAAGAATTGAAGCACCCTAATGGCGGCGGCGTAACTGTGTTGAGTGTGAACTGGCTAACCTGCACGCCCGCATTCACACCATAGTAAGCCGGCCGGTTCGTACGTATACGCGAGGTGGCTTACTTTGGGTGCTTCACTTTTTAGTTTCAGTGATGGTGTCCGCCTTTTTTTCTATTATAGGTCCATGGCTGAGGATTATTGCTTTGTTTGTTTCGTTCCAAGTTTCTTCCTCAAATGTCAAAACTGACCTTTTTTCTCGTTCATTGGCAATCATACTTCAGACGAAGATTCTATTGTGCCCATGGAAGTAATAAGTACTGTTAGTACTTATTACTTCCATGATTGTGCCACCTTCAAGTGCTTGTGTATCGTCTTCATGCTATCAAAAATACTATAGAAACTCTACCGAGTTTAATACGCACAGCTTCGGAAGAATTCGGGCAAGACGCGACACTAGCGCCCCTACGGCATGAGGTGAACGATTTCAAAACTTTTGTATGCAAAATGTCATGTCACCTCATGCCGCTAGGGGCGCTATAACATTTTGCATCTTAGAGAAAGGATAAATAGAGTTGTCATCAGGCGTATACCCGTAAGGGAGAGAAACAAAGTACATTGATTACGTAGTGTTACCAGAAAAGAGAATATTACCCCATGATTTACCCCATGTTTTTTTTATATTTTTATATACGATAAACTATTGACGATTACTACTGATGATTTGACTATTGATGATTTGCGATGTATTTTTTCTTATAATCATCAATATATTGAGACTTCGATTTATACTTGTTTGTTGTTAACATTGATACGAATTCAGGCGTAAATACATGAACAGCTTACGAAAACATAAGTAAAGTAACACATTGTACGTGCCTATCAAATTTTAGAGTTGCCCTCGATCATCTGGGATCCCATCATCAGATTCTGACTTTGTGACAAGTGATGATGGAAAAAAAAACAAATGGTCTAATCCATACCTACAATACTTAAAGAATTATGCTCTAACTCCTATCCGTTTAGGAGTTGTACCTTCCATCATCACCTCACCAACATGGGATGATGACTTCCAGACGTAAATAAATAAATAGCTTACGAAAACATAAGTAACGCGTTGTACATGCTTATAGAATCTGAGGGTTGCCCTCGATTTACCTGGGATCCCATCATCAGATCCTGATTTGGTGACAATGGGACCAAGTTGGGATATGCACTTTCGAAAAAAAAAAGATTAAGAAAATCGGTAAAAAATCGACGGAGTAATCGGCGGACATACAAAAAAAATACACAGTGAAACTTAGAACCTCCTCTTTTTTTGAAGTCGGTTAAAAACTATATGTGGGGGTTTCTCGTCTGTACAAGCTTGTTATAAATAGATATTATTTTTAATTTAAGTTGTCACTATTTTACCTCAATTGTGGGTAATATTGCATGGGTAAATTCAAGTAAATTGCTGGTATCCCCAATACGCGTGGTACCCGACTAAATTTAGGAGACACAGGGAAGTGGCCGCCTGGCTTCATTTTACTTACCTACTTAATTTGGGTGTATAATACTACAAAATACGATTATTTTCTTGAACATTTACGTTTTATTTCGTTATTTCTGTACATTGAAGCCGTCATTTGAGCCTTAATAAATATGATCTGTATTCATTTTTATCAATTAGGGCCGAAATAAAGTCTAAATAGTGTACTTACGAATGAAAGGTTATGTTGTCGATTTTACGTTCACTGCGGCTATTGCAGCCTAAAACACTACAATGCACCATAGTCTATGAACGCAAAAACACATAAAGTCAATCACAGATTACAGTTTTCACCTTGTTTTCACACTGAAAATTCAGATTTTGAGAATTATAGAAAACCACTCTCGTTAGCTGGGCACAGTTAGCGACTGTGCCCAGCAAAAAAATAGTATACGTCGATAAGGACAAAAAATGTTTCTCTAGCTCTTTTTGGCCTTGGGAATATTGTATTTACTCATCTCGCTCACTCCTACCGTGTCGCCTCTATTCATCCTTTCTCTAAGTTTTGCATACAAAACGCACAAAAGTTTTGAAATCGTTCACCTCATGCCGTAGGGGCGCTAGTGTCGCGTCTTGCCCGAATTCTTCCGAAGCTGTGGGTTAGTCTTCTATAGTATTTGATATTAGCAAATACCTATAGACGAGTAATAGATAATAAAGCCTTTTTGTGCGTTTTGTATGCAAAATGTTATAGCGCCCCTAGCGGCATGAGGTGAACGGAGGTTGCCAAGTCATTGTATGAGAAACGTCAAGAGCTGTGGGTATTACTCGTCTATAGTGTTTGATATTAGTCTTCTATATTATTTGATGCTATTAAGGTGGTGTATGTACGTTTCGGTCCGCGCGGGATGTTGAGATATTCACATTTTTATTTTTATTTTTACAAATTGCATGTCAATCATTGATAGAATTTTCGTGAAAATTTATTTGGCGACAACAAACACAATATACCTACTGAATAAATAGCAAATAAATTATAAATATTAGCTCTTCTTATTATGAATATCCACGATGCATCTTTTTCCCTATTAACGTGCATTATGCACATTCATAATGCTCATTCATAACGCTCCGAAGAAAGATGATAGCAAAATTTCTTCAGAAAAGGCGGATTTTGAAGTCAACACGATAATGCACTTCCTGATCACAAACTTTAATCACTATGCACTTTAACCAATGTTTGCTTCACATTACACTATGAATAGTATGAATCAAACGATATTAAATTTCTAATTACGAGCCCAAGTAGACGCTATCGTAGTTGTCGCGAAAATCCAAAAACGGGCCTATTAGATTGTGAAACCTATAGTATCGGTGGTATCGGCGACTGCATAGCAAACTACAGTTTTATACAAAGATCAAAATAAAACTTTAGATATTGTGCAAAAATATTTTAATAATATAATTTTAAATAAATTGAAATTAGACATTACCAATATATCATTTTATATCACTAAACAGTCAATAACTGCAGATTACAACTAAATTATACTTTAACAGGTAAAAGGCACTCATCCTTGTTAAGTTGGTTTTACTATCGATTACTGGTGAATCTGAACATTATTGTCCTGATAAATTCCAGTTAGCCTATCTATCAAATTGACAATAAAAAGCTGTTTATTTATCAGTTAGTTTACCTGGAACTTACCAGGAATTCGTAAAACGAATTTGACGTTTCACGTAATTCCGATCCAGTAAAAAAAAAGGTAGAGCATCTAACAAGCGCAGCGCTTATGTTCCTCAAAGATCTATGTGCTCTCTCTAATATATCTGAGCAGGATTTTATTTTAATTCCCCAGTTAATCAATAGACTACAAACACAACTGAATATCGCTACTTCGCAGGTATCAAATAATTATGTAAATTCAAATATACATCACACAGATATACTGTGAAATAATCCTAAAATAATAATATTCTTATATTTAATTGAATATCAGTCATAAATAATAAAATAAACACAGAACATAATATTTGCCTAATCTAACTTCATTGTCGCTTTCTAATATTTACATACATTCGTCGTTTCCAAATAATAAGGCACCAAGAGTGTGAGCATAATAATTCATCATATTACAAGGACATTGTTTTCTGTTATTTATGCATTTATTGTTGTAATTTTTTAATTAATTTCTCTAGTCTTCACGTCTTTCTCACAGACTAGAAGTTATATAAACAGCAAGATTTGGGCTGCTTTACAACCAGAGATGTACTAGTATTCCGCCATTTTCCAAGTGACGCAATTAGCGGTTTTTTATGCGTGTCTATGGTCGAAAAGCAGCCTTGATCTTGGCCGCAGTGGCCGTTGTAGTACCAGTCACCCCTATCTCAACTGCTCCACCATTTTGGTACTAAATAAAATAAATATTTCTCAAGAATTATAGTTATTGCCGTCTAGGGCACGGGCCTATTGGCCTTATGGTAAATATGACACTGTAAATTAACCTTTAAGATAACCTGATTGATGTATGCGATATAAAATTGGACATAATCCTACATTTGAGCACATACAGAAGTGGTTTAAGCAATATGGCATGATTATAAAATCATTTAGGCTTAAAACCAACCAGTTCTTTGCGCTTTGTACTGAATATGAAAATTATACGGCTATAAAAATATTCATTACATATTACTTTGTATATAAAAATAGACAGTATTGATGTATGAAATAATTCTGAGGTTAAAATCTCATTCGTAGAGAGAGAAATTTAAGCAGCTTCGTCATTATATTATTCGGAAGCCCAGTTATGTATAGCGCACATTATTGACGAGGGCCGCGCCGTAACTTGTCTATTCACACCGCAGTTTTGTTAAGCCACACAGTAACATTAGATAATATTTGGTCGCTTTTTGTTGATTGTTACTCATCGCGTTTATATCGCCAGTAACATAATATATATTAAAGAGTAAATTTCAGAATTAGATCATTTCATAACAATTTCAAAAGTAAGGCAACATTAATAATTTTATGATATCGAATGTAGCTCAGTGACACTCACAAAAAGTAACTGCGGCGTGGATGCATCATTACGGTGTATTGCAGTGCGGCCTGACCGTAATTTACACAAACCCTTATACCTCAAAAATTGCATTAAATAATTAACCAGGAGGGCTACTACGAACCGATATCAGAAACTTCAGTAGTAGTAGTAAGTATCGGAAGAATTTAACCATGAAATCCTACTAATATTATAAAGGCAAATGTTTTGTGTATGTTTCTTGCTTCTTCACGCTCAAATGACTGGGCCAATATTTATGATATTTGGCATGTAGGTAGCCGATACCCTGGATTACCACATAGTGTACTTTTTATCCCGAAAAGTACGCGATTCCCGTAGGATTTCATCAAAAGATATAGATGGCGCCACTGTGCATAAATAAATACACGCAAACGAAGTTGCGCGGGTTTCACTAGTACAATATATTTCATGGTTTTAATTCAGCGGACTACTAAAATAACCATAAAGTACAAGGTATTTCTTGGATAGAATTCAACGAGTTACTAAATTATTACGAACTATTAAAATTCTTCCTTACTTCGGCTGAAGTATCGAATGTTGTTTCGTAGTAACCCTCCAGCATTTCATTACAGACATTGGGTAAGTCCGACCGCCGGTAATTAGCGATGAGGGAGTGAAATAACTCTTTAGAAGTATTTTTCTTTCGTAGCACTCATCGAAGCGACAATCAAACTCACCAACAGTGTGAACAGTCAGAGATCAACTATTATTATATGCATCTTACTTTATGCGTAATCCACATTATATTGACGTTAGAGAAAAAAACAGACGGTAGTTTGCTCGATAGCGGTCAGACAGCTGCCTAGATACAGAAATACTTCAAAATGCCCAATACATTATACTTAAGGATTGTGAATGATTGTACGATATTAACTTAAAACTATGAATATGTTTATTATTTGAGCATGATATGCTAATTAGAGTTTAGCTTAGGCAGGCATATAACCAAGTTTGTGTAGACAAATAACGGTTGGATCTTTCTATTAAATATCGAAAAGCCGTGGAAAGAACATGTACATAATGATAAGACATAAAGTAATAATAAAATATCATATTTTGTCATGTGATTATTTCCAAGTGTTTTTATATTCAGTCTCAAATTTCCAAATACGCCATTAGCGGGACTAGCTACCGTGTGCAATTTTAAAACTCCAAAGATACATACCGGCCACATAAAACTGTGACCATTATAATTACCCGAGTTTGCATTTTAATCGCGAATACATAAGGATAATGATTCATTACTTTATCCAATGATACCATCTTTTCCAGGAACAATAGCTATATATATAAAATTTGCATGAAAAACTGGTCCTTCCGATTGCTATAATAGATTATCACCTTTACCAGACTACAATTTCGAAGAATATGCGAATTTTCGATAGAAATACAGACAAAGCACTGTGAGCTAACTCTTGACATATCTTTAAATAAGTAGGCCATGCGCTGGCGCCAATTGATTAAATATAATATACACAAATTGTAAATAAAACTTTACCATAGAATTAGAGCAATATTAATGCTAAAATGTACGTGTATATAGTTTTTATACATCTATTTATCGAAGTATCTAATAACTTATATAATTGAATGATTATGAACACAACCGTTTTTATGACCGAGCAGTTATGTCCCATGGTTATTCGACGGCGAAGCCTGCCGTTTCTAGTACGGCCTGTTTCAGTTTATCGTGTAGCCTCTCCTTGGAGGGGTATGGCGGTAAGTCGAGACGGTTGAAGCAGGTGTGCGCTTTTGGGAGGGATTCGGGCGCAGCGTCGGCGACGAGATGCAACGTAAACAGCCTGGGAGCCGCGGCGCCCGTCGAGCCCTGCAATGCCCGAAAGCCGGCGAGTGGCACTCGTCGCGATCCAGTCACGAACTGCAGCAATCGGGCGCGCATCTCCGCATCAAACTCTTCAACGACTTCCCAGAACCACTTTACGATCGGGGCCTCTGGTGTGACGTGTTTCAGTCGCGTGTGTCGTCGCCAGTCGGCGGGGTCCAAGTCGGCGCGACCGCCCAGTAGCGGTTGCAGGTCGCGGGGCGAGAGTGACTTTAGCAATTGCGTTGGTATGATATCTTCGAGGCCTCGCTTGAGCGCCAGCCACTGCCTTTCTGCTCCCCTGGTGAATCGGTGTGCTACATACAATCTTACATACTCGCGTTTGTTTTCATCCGAGACGGCTTCGTTCGCGCCGCCCGGTCGTAGCTCTACGCTGCGAACTGCGCCAAACGAGGAGCACTCCACTGAAAACGTTGTGTCTATTACACCTGCGATACAGTTCTCTCTGTAACAAAAAATAATATAACAATTAAATTATTTATAGCGTTTAACATTAATTGCGATAATAATAACAAAATTAAATGTAATTACAAATATTCAATTTAATGCAATTGACACATATGATTAATGTTTACCAAATACTCTAAATAAGTA
This sequence comes from Endotricha flammealis, assembly GCA_905163395.2. Lineage (NCBI taxonomy): Eukaryota > Metazoa > Arthropoda > Insecta > Lepidoptera > Pyralidae > Endotricha > Endotricha flammealis. The sequence goes on along the minus strand of LR990861.1, from coordinate 10,385,018 downwards.
AATACTCCATGTGAATAAAATGAAAATAATACTCACAACATCCAAGACAATGATCTGTGTAGTTCAGGGTCGACATCGCGTATATCTCGCAGTGTGATAGTGCGACCTAACAATTGTTTGTAAAATGGAGCTGTGAATGCCGCATCTAGCTGATGTCCGTGGAACAGTGCAACGCCCAGTATTCTTCCAGCAAAGTGGAAATATGATAAATGTTCCGGGTTTACCTAGAAAAGACAATGAGATAATTTGTTATACATGAAAGGTACGATCAATGTTTTTCGACTTATTCAATGTTAAAATGAGCTTTATACACTGCATTTTATGTCTCATATTCTGCATCATACCTCAAAATTACAAGCGCAGTGTCAACCAAAGTGGTAAAGGGCGGAGCGGAGCGGATGTTTTGTAAATAATTAAGATGTCAGGATAACAATATCTTAATAGTTATTTAGAAAACATTCGACGATAGGCCTTTAGTTTTATTTGCATTTTGTCTTATTCTCTGACCCACTATCAATAATGCCAATATTATAATTTAATTATTTCTTGCGGCACTTCTTCTCAACAGGCCATTTTCGTCGGAGGTGCTAGTAGGATAAAAAATATCAACGTGCAAAAGTATTTACTATAAATCTACTTGCGAAATAAATAATTTGACAACCTCCATGGCGTAATGGTTACCACGCCAGACCGCCACCCAGGAGGTCCTGGGTTCGAATCCCGGTCGGGTCATGATGAAAAACGAACTTTTTCTGATTGGCCTCGGGTCTTGGATGTTTATCTATATATGTATTTGTTATAAAATATAGTACCGTTGAGTTAGTATCCCATAACACAAGTTTCGAACTTACTTTGGGGCTAGCTCAATCTGTGTGATTTGTCCAATAATTAAATAAATAAATAAAAAATAAAAAAAACACACTCACCCCAGAATCAGAATTAATTTGCAACGCGTATCTATCATCACCCGAGCTGGCATACTGAAATAATCCATACTGTGGGTTAAACAACTCCCTGCCCAACAGATGGAGCCACTCGCGCGCGACGCCTCCGTAATCTAGCCCTTCTTCACCTCTGAACTTCACCAGTAGACGTTTGCGAAGTTCTTTCGGTCGCAACTTCATCACGAGCCGGTACGATTCTTCCAGTACTTCGTTACGTGATACCTGAATTACAAAGATAATATAAGCTTTAGTGAATTTAATTTCTAAAAATCACAATAATAGACACACGCCAGAAACTGCTCATATCAAATAATACAATAAAAAAAAAGACAGATGGCGTTTCTTTCGGTGGTACGCATTCAACCCATGCAGGAAGCGAACCAGTGACCAGAAGAGTTACTTGAGAAGCCAATTTTATTCCCATACAATACTTAAACATAAACATGAATAGTCGGCATAATACAGTGGTTTAACCATAGATTTAGTATTTACTAGCGTACCTATAGATCGGCTTTAGTTTGATTAAAGCGAGACCCAAAACAAAATACACTAGCGTGCGTGGAAAGACATGTGTGCAAGCAAGATATATAATTTTGTGGATTTTCCTTTTAGTTTGAGTTACATCCAGGCACTGCACAGGTAACCTTATTTAATCACGTCTAATTAACACCAATACTACACTTAAAAACCACAAATTTTGTAAAAATAAGTGGGATTTGTTTTTATTTTATAGCGTGTAAAGGAAAATGGTCTCGCCTATCTATCTCGCTCTAACCAACGTGTATGCTATGATCTCTCTTTTGCATTGCCAATCTTACGCTAGTCTATATATATAAAAATGAAACCCGTTTTCCGTTGTCACGACATAACATGAAAACGGCTTGACCGATTTGGCTGATTTTTTTTTTGTAGTTTTCTAATACTCTGTACAAGGTTCTTACGGAAAAAATTTAGGGGTAGGGTAGGGTAGGGTAGGGTAGGGTAGGGTAGGGTAGGGTAGGGTAGGGTAGGGTAGGGGTAGGGTAGGGGTAGGGTAGGGATACACGCAAACGAAGTTGCGCGGGTTTCGCTAGTATATAATAAATCTATGGGTTTACATTGTGAGGGATCGGAATCTGTAATAGGATACCCTGTGTTACAGTATTCCGGCCCCCATTACACTACAATGCTTATGTGGTTCTAATCTATTTCCAAAATTCAACAAAATTCAGTGTTCCAATCGAAAAAACTTACTTGCGATAGATTAATAGAATTCTCATACAACAGAATAGACTCACAGTCAAGAATATGTTTTATCTTACCTCTATTCTACAATGTCCAGTTTGTGGCTGCAATGCCTGCAGTTCTGCTCTGAGCGCACGAGCTTTGGCTGCCAAGTCGCGTTTATATTTCGGTAATGCTTCCGAGTCGGATGGCTCTACGGCCGACGGTGGCTGCGTCGGCGTAGCCGGCGTTACTTGTACCGGCTCTGTGTTGGTTTGCTGAAAAAAAAAAAAGTGTAACAGAGAACGGATTTTTTATACATACACAGATGGGTGTAATTTAATTAGGTTAAAAGAACGGTGAGCTACTAATAGCACATAAAGTTGGTTTGATGAAAATTGAGAAAATTCACATTTTTAACACTACATAAAACCGCACATCCTATATTCTGTGCCTTAGATGGCATGGTAAGCAGTTGTTTCCATTTGTTGTTAGTACATGACAGTTGTTAAACCAAATCCTTGACGGTTCGGCGACTTCGGTGGCTACAAAACACTAATTTCATTACCAACTTGCAATTGAGTTCGATTGAAGAGACTCTAATGGAGATCATTACAGTTGACGAAAAATATACACTTACAACAAAGACAACAAAGCTTAGTTCAGACACCAGCCTCTTACATTCTTACTTTATTTAAACAGTGCACATGGTATTTTTGCGTATTCTAGTTTTTTTTATGCCACTAAGATGGCAAACAAGCATACGGCCTGATGGTAAGCATCACCGTAGCCTATAGACGCTTGCTATACCGGGGGTATCACTAACGCGTTGCCAACACTCCAAAGTGGAACTCTGGAGACCTTACTCACCGTAGGGACACAACATGGCCGAGACCAATGCTATTTGGCTACGATCTTCTGTAAGGTGGAGGTCCTTCCCCAGACGGGCGGGATGTTTACAGATGAAGTATACTCACGACAAATCTGGCGGAGAGCGCGAGCCGGGGGTCAGTGAACTGCGTGGTGCGGTTGTTGTGGTCGACGAAGTAGGCGCGGCCCGAGGGCGCGTGGCGCAGCTCCCAGCCGGCGGGCAGCGGGCCCGAGGCCGCCGCGCTGTGCCGCAGGTGCGAGGGCACGCGCGGGTCGTGCCACGTCGACGCGCCACTCACCACGTTGTAGAAGTACACCTGCCCTTGGCTCGTCGTGCGCATCTCTGCAATATCAAACAAACAAATCACAGCACTAAAATCCTGCTAATATTATAAAGGTGAATGTTGGTGTGTATGTTACTTCTTCACGGTCAAATGGCTGGGCCAATTTTTATGATATTAATACATACGTGACAGGACAGGGACGTGTGGAGGGAGAAAGGGGAGGCTTTTGCCCAGCAGTGGGACATACATGGCTATTAAAAAAAAAAATATACATGCGTAGGTAGCTGATACCTTGGATTACCACATAGGGTACTTTTCACCGCGAAAAGTACGCGATTCTCGTAGGAAGTTGCGCGGGTTTCACTAGTTTAAAATAGTTTTTTGGTTGAGCCAAGTGTGTCGTCCCAATAGACATTAAGCGTAGCGATATTTAACCGGCAACACGTTTGCCGACACCGAATACTTTGATCGTCATGAGTATGCGTTAAGTGGAAGCAACTGGACACAAAACATGTTTACGTATGCTCAGGGAGTGGATGATTTCATACGCTATAGAAATCAAATATTCATCGGTAGCATGTATCCGACACAAAACACAAAATGTTTCCATGTTTGCGCCCCCGCTAAGTAACAATTCAAATGCTTGTTTTCGCTTGTTGTTTCGTCAAAGTGCGTATAAAAGTAATCCATGTTGTATAATCTGTTTATTTTCAACAATTATTATTATTATAATGGACAATGAAAATTATACATTGATTATGTTAGTAATTATCAAAATATGTTACAGTTGAATGAACATTTGAAAATAAACTCTGACAATCTAAAAATGAATCTTTCCAATCTATATTACAATAAACCTATTACCATAACCAGGTGGCAGATCAGTAGCAGCAATCGGTGTAGGTGGCGTTGATGGTGTCGATGGCGTTGTGGGAGTTGACGGAGCAGACGTGGCGGGGGCTTGACGGGTTCGAACGGCAGTTTGCGGCTGTGGCTCGGGTCTGTAAAAAACATTGTCAAGATCATTGTACCGAACAAGACATGTCATGATTTGAAAGTCTCTCAAGGAAGACATGTGGTTTTTAGAATTTGAATAACAATAAAATTTGGCTTCTATTATGGCACTAACTTTGCAACACCATGTCACAGTTATGTATATCTCATTATCACATTATATTTTTAAAAATTCTATTATCTTTGAAATATCATTATTTGTGTATCCATTGTGTGTGATATTGTTACTATTACTAGGCGATGTCCGCGGTTTTACTCCCGAAATCCCGTTGTTCCCGTTCTCAGGCTGATATTCAGGATAAAAAATCATCAAATCTGTTCAGTGGTATTTGCGTGAAATAGTAACAAACATCTACACAAGCTTCGCATTTATGTTATTAGTAATGCGGGTTGCAGATCAAGAGCTAAGTTATGTTAGCTTCTAGTTAGTATAACATACATTACGCGTTGTGGTTCGCGCCCAAGTATGAAAAATCATAGCTTACTTACCACTTACTTTTGTCTCAGACCCACTTAAGGATAGTTCAAAGAAAAACAAAAATAGACCTTAGAGAAATAGACGTGGCATGGTTGACGTCAGTGTCAGATACGGGCGATTGTGACAGAGGCGAGGCGGAGGTTGCTGGGGAGGTTGGAGTGACGCCGTTGGGCGTCGTCGGCTGCGATGTTTGTGCCGACGGAGAACTCGGACTCGATGCCTCTGTCGGCCTATCCCATTGTGTGCGTCGTGTCGCGTGGTTCAAGTAGTACGGCCTAGAATCAAATAAATTAAATATCAAAATGTATATAAGCTACTGCTACTACTTTGTATCATTGCAAAAATACAGGATTTATCCTAGCTTAGGCTCCAGTCCACCCTACTTCTGTATACACCAACTGTTTAATTGCAGCACACATTTCTAATACTACAACAGTCAACTTATACTGCTTATTTCTGTGTCTTGGAGATACATAATAAATGATTTATATATTTGCCTTTTATGCAAAAGGCAAAATCATTACAGACTGATTATCTCTCAGGCTCTCAGCCCAAATCCTTGGACCTAGGGAGCTAAAATTTTGCACAGATGTTTTCCTTATATAGAAAGGATAAAAGACAGACAGATAGTCATTTTTTTAAATTTCTCGCGACATAACGTAATACCTACATTGAAAACGGGCATGGGTTTCCGTCACTTTATTTTTAGAAGTGTTATTTTAATTTTAGTTGGTTGAAATGAATCTTGCAGATTAATGAAATAAACAGTGGTTTATTGTGGTTATAAGTTTTTCCTTAGATATCATGACTAGTTTTATTGACTGTGTAGCTAATGATTTTTGTATGATTAGAAAATGTTTATGTATACAGTAATTAAGAAGTAATTAATAATGAGTAATATAAAATATGGTGAAAGATCTAACAAAGTCTAACAAATTGAAATTTAATCTTATTCTAGCCTCTCAAATACCCAACAATAAAATGAATATTAATAGGTATCATAATTAATATAATGCGCCAAGACCGCGAAGAAAAGGAAAACCAAATTTACAATATCATTAAGTATTCTATTGATACTGGATGAAATCCTTTAGTATTTTTTTCATTTATTTATCTATTAAAACAGTATTACAAAATAAACGGCCTAAATAACATTGAAAAAACCAATCAGGTTTGGGAAAAATGTTAAAAACTAATAGTCTACGGTAACATATTATTTAAAAAATGACGTTAAGAGTTTAGATAGAATTACTCCATAATGATAATACTTTGATGATTTTTTACAAATAAATAATAATTACCGGCCAGATGACGTAAATCGTTCCTCCCAAAACTGCGGCAATGGTGATGGAGTTGTGTTCGGCGGCGGGTCTCTTGGAGACCGCACGTCGCCTGCGGGGCCCACGACGGCCAAGGGTGAGCCTTCTCCTGCGGTCTCCCCTCGTGACTCCCCTCGAGCACCATCACGGGATAGCAGGGATACTATTACTTGTCCACGAACAGCACAAGTCTCGCCAGACCCATCCTCACATAGTTCTAAACATTGGTCTGTTGAAGCAGAAATTACATTATTTCAATACATACTCTCTAAATATGTAAAATAATAATACATAGCCTGTAGAGTTGATTCAAAAGAGCTAATATAAATAAAAATAAGTGACTTTGAACTAAATATGCAGAAGCGTTACTTATTACAAAAACAGACTTCATGTAGTTTTCTATGTAGTTATTTAGACAAAAAAATTACATGGATCTGTTAAAAAGATATATAACCTGAGTTTAACACATTTATTTCTTGAAATTTATTATCAATAAACCTAAATTTTTAATGCGATTCCTAGAATTCTATCACATTGAGTAACCAGTCCTTAGATATTAATATTAACAACCAAAATGTAAACTCACAGCCAGTGTCCTTTAGCTTGTGTACTGTAGAAGGCTGAATGCGCACACAGCCAAGGAATCCAGATCCCTGTCTCTTGTGAATTTTTCTTTGATTCCAAACACTAAAATTAAAAATATATTTTAGAAACCGTCAAAGCCTTGAGAAGGTACTTTAGATGCAAATGTATTGTAATGTTTAGCATACTGTGAAGAGATAATGTCTGTGCATTACGGCAGGACAGGAAAAGCAGTGTTTGGATTTGTTAAAATATCTTTGTATAGTATTTTAATGATTGATTCTATATATTTAATTATTTATACAACTACATAATGTATGATGTAAATTAACATAACCTGTAATATTCTAGAAATGTCAAGTAACTTATATGGAATCTCTAATGCGACTCTCTGACCAATCTTTTTGCATAGTTTAAAAAACAAAATATATAATTTTTATGTTTCATGATCACCTGATAGTAATTCCTTCGCCTTTGTTGAGATATAGGTCATAATGTGTATTCCATTTAGGATCAAGTGTTGCTTTCACTGCATTCGTCGAGTACACTTGTCCACTGCCATCCACCGCGATTTTAGCGAAAGGATCCGGCAAACCTGTTGTCCATTTAGTGTTGTTAAAATTTGTATCAATGGGTGATAACATTCCAAAATAATAAAAAAATCTAAGTAATTCGTTGATTTCGTGAGCCACATGTAAACACGTGTAGGTATGTAAAAAGAAACGAATATGATACCAAAACGAATCAAATAGAAGCATAAAAATTTTGCGCGATTACACGACTTGGTACAATATGCATGCATCGGGTTGACATGAAACCTTGAAGAAAAACCTTCGCAAATATTGATAACAAAATGTAGAGCACACTCACGAAAAAGGTCCCTCCGCACTAAATTTCTTGCACACAAAACTGAAAGGAAAAGTAAGCAAATGTTAATGAAGAACTTGTAAATTTTAAAAGTAAAATTTTCATAATTGCACTGCGAAATGATATATGAGTAATTTACTTGTTAATCTTATTTTTTGTGCTCCATATTTGCGATTCGACACAGGAGTCGACATTTTAATCTAAATTTCAGATTAACATCACAAGAAAATTATTGTGTAAATCAAAAATACAATTTTTTGTCAACAGCGTAAACTTCGAGCCACCATTTTTACTTCTGCGATTGACTGGTAATGAATGAATGAAATTGAATGAATGAAATGAAAGGATCGACGTCTGACTACGGATACAGAAAAATTTGGATACAACAGATTCCTGAAAAAAAAATCTCTTCTCTTCCGTGGCCACAAGTAAAATAGAAAACATTTTGTTTGTCAATGTCAAAAATCAAAATTTTCAATGTCAATATAGTTTAATTAAATAGCTTCTTGCATTGCAGTATTAAAGTATTAATATTTATATTTATACTATACAGTTATCTGTGCTGTGATCTGTGATTGCAGATGAGTATCATCTCTATATAATTTGTGGATTGCAGTCAAAGAACTCTGTGATTGCAGTCAACCAAACCAACCAACCAGATAGTCAACATGCCTGGCTGGAAAGACACCGATAGAAAATCTCGAAACAATTTTTTTTTTAACAAGATGAAGGAAAGGCCTCCTTTCATTTTGTCTAAAGAGAAAAATAAGAGCTAAAAACTAGCCAGTGTGTTGAGGAAGGCTTATCATGCGCTAAGCTGAGGCGCTAAGTGCTAACATGCTGTTTCGAAGTTTGAAATGACGGCGGCGGCGGTGCGGACAAGTTTTCGCTCACTCCAACTCCACTCAAGTCCACTCCAACCAAGCTCACTCACTGAAATTTGGTGAATTCCATAGTGCGTATGATAGGTGTGTTTATTTGTTGTCTTGTCTTGGTGTTTATAGTGAATTTAGGTAATTTTTATTTTTGATCAAAGAGAAAAATAAGACATTTTATACTAAGTGTAAAATGTATCTGTCATTCACATTCAGTACCTACAGTCGGCATCATAAAAACCAGATAACAAGCACCACAGATTACGCTAACATCACCAGCACTCGAGCGGTAGTGTTCTGTGTGTGTATATATGTATAAATATTGATAACAACTGAAATAAATTTTTAGTTATCATTGTAAAGTAATTCTATTATTGCTCATAAAATGATAACTTTAATAGGCAACTAATATATATATTGTTCATACAAGGACTATTAAAATTTATTTAAGCTAAAAATAGTGTAATATATATCAATATTTGCTTTTCAGATAATGAAGCCAATAATTATAGTGCATGGCGGAGCAGGGGACATTCCTTCTAGTCGGGTTAAGGGGAAATTAGATGGATCAAATCTAGCTGCTAGGGCAGGGTATGAAGTGTTACATAAAGGTGGCAGTGCCTTAGATGCTGTTGAGGCCGCTGTTGTTTCTATGGAAAAAGATGAACATTTCAATGCTGGTATGTAAATATGCATTTGATTACTTACTTACTTATGGTCCGAAGTCCCCTAGACGTGCCAGAGGGTGTCCACAATGCGTCGCCATACCGATCGTCTAGAGCCTTGCGCTTTATAAATAATGAAAAAAACTAAAGAAGTAGAAACAAATATTTAATTTTAAAAATACATTCATTAAATATAAGACACAAGATACCTTGTAATGAATGATCTTGTAATATTGTTAAACAATATAAAAAAATTAAGGGTACAATTTTAATGATCACCAGAATAAATTTTTATACCCTAAGACTAAGCACCAAATAAAATAATTAACTCTATATAAATTAAACTCAACCCAAACCAAGGCCACTAAAGTAAAATGTTATAAGATCCAAAATAAATATAGAGACGTCAAAATAATTTTACGGTTTGTTATATAATCTTTTTGATTGCCAAAATGGATAAATGGTCACCAAATATTGTTTTATTAAATCAGTATCATTAATACCAAAAACTACAGTCTAATTTGCTATAATGTAATCAAATTATCATACCTAAATTCAAAATATATTATTGTCAAGCTATAAATATTTGGTCTAAACTTAACTTAAACGGTGTTTACATATTTTTATGGCATGCAATAAAATATAAATTAGTAGCTCCATTTCTACAATACTTTAACACAATTTGGTGACCATTTTTCCGTTTTGGCAGCCATTTTGAATTTATTGGTAGTAATACGAGTGCATTTCTGGTAGCCACTTAATTATAAGCCAAAAATTAATAATAATATTGACCTACAGGGCAGAATATACATATTTTTTTATTGTTTTTTTAAACCTATCAGGTCCCTATTCACAGCTTGTATAAGGGGTAAAAAACATAATTTTTATCATAATTAATATGTCATATATAACAACATTTCAGTTTCACATTGGTTTATTAATTTTATTATTCATATAACAATGAAACACAAAGTCAATTTCTCTGATCAATAGCTGAACTGGAACTTATCAGGAACCTATATCTGAATGCCATTGTGAGAAAATAAAAGTTATTTCATTTTCATATACTTTACTCTTTTTATTCTGCAGGTTATGGGTCTGTGCTAACTGTCCGTGGTGAGGTAGAAATGGAAGCCAGCATAATGTGTGGGCAAAATCTTGATGTTGGTGCTGTGACCTTAATTAAAGAGTTCCTACATCCTATAAGTATAGCACATAAAGTTCTCACAGAGTCTCCACATTCATTGCTGGGTGGTGAAGGGGCAAAAATTTTTGCTTTGGAGAAGGTATTTTTTTTGTTCTGTTTCTAGAAGAATTCTAGTTCTTAATAAAAAAAAAATATGTTTAAAAAATACATAAATGATTATGAATATTTTTATTTTTCATATTCAGGGTTTTCCAACAGTAAAACCGGAGTCTCTAATCAGTCAACATGCTAAAGAGGCTTTGGCAGATTTTAAAAAACATCGCCAATTTGGAAGAACAGAAATAGGAACAAAAGATGAGGTAATCATAATTTATTTCTTTTTTTACTACACAAGTAGACTATAGGCTGAAAGGCTGAAATGGTCATGATGATAAAGATTTTTGATAGAATAATATTGTACAATAACAATATATTGTTCTCGATGTTAAAACTTGCTTATTTTTATCTTATTTGTAGTGTAGATAAAAGTATGAAACTAAGTTAAAATGAACCTTATTTTAAAGGAGTAAATTGCTTTCATTATCTTATTTACTTTTGGTGTCTACCAAGTAAGCCTTGTAAATGAAGATAGTATTGCTTATTTAAGTTTACAAAATTCATAATGGTCTAAAAGTCTAAATTAAAGTAAGGTCTAACTAAAGAATTCTAATGTATAAAATACATAATGGCGTATATAATTATACATTAACATTCCGTACTACATTGACTTGAGAACAAAATAAAGCTGTTATTCAATATCATTCAAATGAAACTAATTAGGTTAAATTTAAAAATACATAGGATATTTTATTAATGGATAATAATGACGTACAGTCAATCAATGAAAGAGGCAAACAGGGTAGAAAACTAAGAACAAAGAATTTTATGCTAATAATGTAGGTATTGTTATGAAACTTTTAATACACAGTTGCACTTTCAGACCAGCGGGCCTATCATGCTTTCACTCGAGATAGTTTCTCGCACGCGACAAAGCTTCTTCGCCAATAGCAATGCCTGTTTTGTCTCTGTAGACATAACCGAGAAACCTATTGGCAGAGCGGAGCGAGAAAATTTTGTCGCGTTTATCATGTTAGCCCGTCTGGTGTGTCATAAAAAAATTAAAATATTATTTACAGAGTGGTTTCGGTACAGTGGGTGCTGTGGCGGTAGACGCAAAAGGGCATGTAGCGGTAGCCACAAGCACCGGTGGAATGAGTGGCAAGGCTGTCGGTCGTATTGGTGACACGCCGCAGATCGGCAGCGGTACTTATGCCGATGATAATATAGGCGGAGTTTCTACTACTGGTAAAAAATCTCATAAGTTCACTAAATATATTCAAAACACAAAGATTGCTGTCGGCAATAAGGCCGCCTTGTTGCAAATACACTAGTCTGTAAGTTATCTGTTTATACCTACTATATTTTTGAATTGTATTCTTAACTTAATGTGCGTTTTTAATATTTTTAGGGCATGGTGAATCTATATTGAAATACTGCTTGGCTCATGCTATTGTCAAGTTAATGGAAGGTGGCCTGGATGCAACAACCGCTACGAAAAGAGCTGTTGAAGGTATGATAATGTATAATGTATAAAAAGTCATTCTGAAGTTTTTATAAATATAAAAATAAAAAAACATTATAATGAAAAGCACGACAAAAAAAATTACGCTTTTTTATATTATTTTTTAGAAAAAGCGTACCTATTTTTAATTTTCGTATATTGTGTGTGTATATACTATACATATAATGTAAATAAAAACAATATAAAATTAACTAGCTTTTCCCCGCGGCTTTGCTCGCGTTAATTTCATGATTGGCCGATACAGCGCTCTCTATAGTAGTAGAAAAATTACTTTCCCATTGGAATGACATACTTTCGCGTGATAAAAAGTAGCCTATGTTGGGCTCTGTACCCCTAACAATATGGATGCAAAATTTTCATAATGATCGGCTGATTAGTCAAGCCGTGAAGGAATAACAAACAAACTCCATTTATAATATTAGTAAGGATGATACGTTAAGTTTCTAGCTAAATCTTTTTCTTCCTTAGGTTGACAATGACAGTGTCATATTTAATGTGTTATTAATATATTTCAGCAACATTGTAAATATTTAATTTTAATTTCAGGCATGACGTCACGATTAAATAATACAGCTGGTGCGATAACTTTATCAAAAGATGGTGACGTCGGAATTCACTTCAGTTCTCAGAGGATGTCGTGGTCATATGTAAAAGATAACAAGGTCTATTATGGAATTAATCATGATGAAGTTTTTGAAGAGCCTTACTAATATAAAGTGTGAATGAACTATGTCAAGTTGTACATATAAATCGACCATTGTGCTCCATATTCCCAGTAAAACACAGGGATTTTATACCACACCTGCGCGGAAAGAGTCCCATTTCTTCCTTCAAAAGTAGCGAGAAAGTACGCGATTCCTTCCCTAGAATATGCGGAGGATAAAATTTATGAAATTCCATTACTGCCAAATAAGTGAATATCGCGTTGAATTTTTTTCGATTATATCGATGTTGCAGACGCTGGGAGGGTGTTATCACTAGAGCTTGTTGTCTTGAGCTCTCTTGACTGCTCAAATCTCAGATAAAATGACTTGTTAAACTTTCGATGGTCTTCACAGTCTGCTTCAGCAAAAGCCAGCTTGACGCCTTTCGTCAAATTGAAGCCTTTCGTCTAGTGTGTTACATACGAGGAGTACTTCGGGTAATTGTGCATTTCTTTCGATCTTAGTTCTCCACACATTTCATTTCAAATGTTCTTTTACGACAATCTAGTATACTTATAATAAATCTATGATGACAATGGAGTGTGTTACTGCTGCAATTTTTGTTGTAATTTTTGTGTGTTCAAGGGTATTGTATTTTTTGTTATGATTGAAATTAAAGAAACCCTATTTTAAAAAATGCAGCAGTACAATACATCATTATATTACTTTTTCTTGAAAGAATACAGGGATCGGTTTGTTCAATTAATTTTTCATGTAAGTAGGTATAATTTTGTAACTACCTAGTGCCTAAATAAAAATTCGAAAATATACAACTTAGGTTTAGGTTTAGGTTTAAAGACTTTTATTCTCATTAAGACATAAAATACATCACTTACATGAGAACATAGATATTTTAAAAATAATTAAATGCACAAATTCGTTGACACACCAATTACAGTAGTACAGAATAACAAAGTAAGTAGTACTCAGTAAAAATTTACAGTTTTAACAATTTAAAATTATATATTTGGCCAATCGCTTTTTAAATGCGTCGAACGAGTCAATATTTTTAATTTCCGAGGGTACCTTGTTAAAAAGGCGCGCTCCTTCGTATGTTACCATCGATTGGCCGTACTTTGTTCTTGGCTTAGGCAAAACAATGTAGCTGGCGCGTCGGGTGCAGGGGCGCCCAACTTTTTCACGTCTAGTAAAATGTATGTTGGTACGTATTTTGTTGCTTATGGTTTTGCGGACGAATGTGCAAACGTTGTAAATGTATAATTGTTTTATATTCATTAAATTTGTTTCGCGATAGATTTTTGTAGTTTCCGTTCGAAAGTTATAATTAAATAGCATTTTTATTATTTTATTTTGCAGTATTTGTAATTTGGCTAATCTCGTTTTGGCAGCACTACCCCAGATTTCAATAATATATAATAAGTGCGGTTTAATTAAAGAATTATAAATTTTATAACGTAATTTGCGCGGTACAAATCGAACATTAATCCGTAGGGAGGTATGGAGTGATATTAATTTAGTTAATAATTTTCTTATATGATTATTCCATGTTAGGTTGGTATCCATGAGTAGACCGAGGTATTTTTCACTGTTTTTTTGTTGCAATGGGGTATTATTTATTGTTAGAGGTGTAAAAATGGGTATTGGTTTATTCTTAGCTTTGAAAATCATATAACTAGTTTTGGAGACGTTTATTGTTAGTAAATTGAATTGCAACCAATCATGAAGAATATTGAGGTCCTGCTGGGCTTGGGATATTAGGTTATGAATTGACCCAAAGTATAAGGCATGTGTCATCTGCGTATAGAGTAATATTACCATTTAAGCCTAGTTCGTGCATATTATTTATGTAAATTAAGAAAAGAAGTGGACCCAAAATAGACCCCTGTGGGACTCCGTAAGAAATCGTTTGTGGGGGGCTTTGGCAGTTACTGACTATTTTAACGATCTGCAGTCTATTCGTGAGGTAAGATTTAAAAATATTTAAGGCTTTGTCAGTAATGCCAATGACCTCCAGTTTCTTTAAAAGCAATTTGTGACTAACGGTGTCAAAGGCCTTTTTCAAATCAATAAATATCCCCAATGCAATGTTCTTTTTATCAATGTTTTCTTTGACTTTAGTAACAAGATCAATAGTTGCCGTAAGTGTATTACTTTTTGATCGAAACCCGTATTGTCGTTCATAAAGGAAATTAATAGATTCCAAATAGTTCTGCAGCCGTGTATGTAGGACTTTTTATTTTTATACCTTTAGTTTTTTAGTTTCAATCATAGACCTAGAAAAAAAGGCGGACACCATCACTGAAACTAAAAAGTGAAGCACCCATAGTAAGCCACCTCACGTCCGTTTATTCCTAGTTGCCCCTGCGAGATCTGCCACCGGTGGCAGATGGGAATAAAATTCAACGCGTATACATACGTACGAACCTGCCGGCTTACTATGGTGTGAATGTGTGCGTCAGCCATTTCACACTCGCACATAGTTACACCGCCCCCATTAGGGTCTTCCGCCTTTTTTTTTTTAGGTCCATGGTTTCAATCGTAGACAGAGAAAACTATAGACTGCTGGATGTTTTTTATTTCACTTACAATAGAAAAGGATGGTCATATACGCATGGCTGATAAAAAAAGAGACAAAGAGTATTTTTTTGTCCCTCACTACGTGCACATGAGTAAATAAACTGACGGACAGAGGCTGCACTTCCATACAACGTCGCGCGCCGAGGACACGCACACAAGCATGAGGCGCGTGTATTGCGTGTCCTCAAAGCGCTCGTCACGTACACATGCTTGTGTGCGTGTACTCATCGCAGCGACATTGTATGAAGTTTAGCCTCTGTTCCGCGGTTTATTTTTACTCATGTGCTACGTGGCCGGTTTTTTCAAGGCCAGCAACTTTAATTGCTAAACAAACTGACGTTTGCTGCAGGTGATAACTAATTATAAAGTTTTTGTTTTGTTTATACAATTACGAATAACTGTTTTGTGTTAATTAAGTTCCTGGAGGTGATTGCATCTGTAGAAAATGGTACGGTGCAGTATAATGGGATGTAAAAGTGATAGTGAGAGAAAAATTAGTGGGTTGTCGTTTCATTCGTAAGTAGACATTATTCCCGACTATTTTACTATTTATCATAGTTAAATATACTAATTTTGGTTTATTTTCGACGAATGTTATCAAGTCTCATCATGATTTTGAAAAATGCGTGAGATTTTTAACATTTTTGCTAACATAACCTTTCAAGTCAGTGTTGCTTTTTTTTTTGGTGGAAATTTTCCCTAAAATAGGAAATTTTCTGTCAGAGTCGCGTTAGGGGCAAGGAAGTAGTTGGAGTATAGGCTTAGGGGCACTATCAGACGCCAAGAAAACATGAAAAAAAAAGTTTTTGAGATAATTTATTTTTTAACAAAAATTTTAGTTTTTTTTATTTTCTTCTTTTTTGGGTTCCATTGAGAGTGGAGTGGGAGTTGGGGGGGGGGGGCACTTGCAAACACTTTTAGCCCTTTGCACCAACCCCGTGCGCTACCGTTCTCGAGATATACGCAATTTGGAAAAAAAGCGGATTTTCAAAACTGCAAATTTCTCAGGGAACCCCCACCCCCCGCGGCTTTGCGGCTACCAGAAGAACAGATTGGATCCGAAAACTTAGCTCAAAAATATGTAAAAAAAAAATTACACCGAAAGAAATAATCCGTAATGTTCACACGAATTTAGTACTTTTCCAAGGCCATTAGATGAGAACTTTAGTTGTTATTAAAAACTAATAAAAAAAAAAACCCCGACTGCATGAAATTACCACTCAAAAGGGAAAAACAAACTCCATGATTTAGTGTAAAGTGTATGCACCGTGTATTATGTTTTATTTGATACCTACTCCAATACTTTATATGTTTTAAATCACAGAAGTTTTTATATTTTTATGTACTCAATGTCACTCGCGGTATCAAGACGAATTAGTGAATATAATAAAAATAAAATATCCTATTATGTTTTAGATTGTTTTCATTTTATTTCCTACAAACTACTTTAATAAACGGGCAGTTTTCAAGAGACAGTCTTCGCATTATTTTTTTACATATAATTCATGAGTGAGAATTTGAAAAATGCCTGTTATCTTGAAATGTACATACATATAATATAATACCTACCTACCAATACTTATCTAAAGATTTAATTATTGGCATCCACACGCATTCATTTTTATGATTTGTCCCCGATGTTTTGAAACTAATAGGTAAGTATTCGTTAGTTCTATTAATGGATTAAAAACTTTAAAAAGTACTAAGTATCAGCATGTCAATTTTATACATACAAAAAGGAAATAGAGAGTTTGGGGTAAATTTATCCTTACCTGGCAACTCTAAATCTAGTATGTACTTTTTTTTCTGTCCCTTTCAGCGGCACGCTTAGTAGCTGTCTATAGTTTTCTCTGTCTACGGTTTCAATGTTCTGTGTTTTCTAGTGTTGTCACTCAAAGAAAAAATAAGACTGTGTCACTTCTTTAGTGAAAATATTACTACACGAAAACGCCTGACGGTGTCGGTGTTAAGTTTTTTTTTTGCTGCTGTAGCATTTTAATGGGATCCTTGGCCTGCGCTACGTATCTACATCATTTTTTTTTACACTTCTTTAAAAATATAATGATTGCCACAATCAAAAGAAGAAGAAGATCCTGAGCAGCTGTTTTTGACAGATATGGATATTCGTTTAACTTTTTGGAAACGACAAACATTTCCTTTTTAATTTTCTACTACATTAGAACTACCTCTATATAAAGTGATGTGAACAATAAAAAGGAATTTACAAAACAATAAAAATGTTGATAAATGGAAATTTTTCTTTGAGGTTCAAACCAGCGGAGTTGCACCAATTCAATTGGCTGTATGGAATGGCACCATGTTTCCCCGTGAAGGCTTCAAAAATCAATATTATTAGTGATCCCAAAAATTTTTACGATACCTTATATGAGAGATTTAGAAATGCTAAGAATAGAGTTTCTATCGCCAGCTTGTATATTGGTACTGGGGGTATGGAGAAGAAGTTATTGGAGGCAACAAAACAAAATGTGACACAGAATAAAAATTTGATGTTGAATGTATTGCTTGACTACCAGAGAGGGACTAGGGGAGAGATGAACTCTAGGACTCTGTTGCAAGAATTCCTGCATGATGTACCCGATCAATGTAATGTAGCATTGTACCAAACTCCTCGCTTGCATGGTTCATGGTCTAAGGCATTACCATCTCGGTACAACGAGTTGGTAGGATTGCAGCATATGAAATTATACATTGCTGATGATACCGTACTGTTGAGTGGTGCAAACTGCTCAAATGATTATTTCCAACAACGGCAAGACAGATATATAGAGATAGAAAATGCAGATTTAGCAAATTTTTACAGTGAACTTATAGGTATGATGACTGTAAGTTGTTATGAATGATTTATTTTTTTGTTTAAATTTATTTTCACCAATTTTGACAGAAAATTTTATTTAAATTGAAGTTAGGTTTAATAAATTAAAACTTATTTAATTTATTGATTAAATTTCTTTTTTAAAATGTAGGAATATTTAAAATAATAGAGATTTTTTTTCTTCTAGGAAAAGTTAGTGAATTTAGTAAAATATGTATGAAAGATGGCACAATATCTGATGGAAGTTATAACAAAGCATTGATGGTGAATGAGATGAGTAAAGTCATACAAACTCACATAGACAAATGGTTGGCAAGTCAAGAATTGAAATTATCTTCAAATGACAATCATGGTAAGATTTTTTATTATAAAAAAAATATTTTCTTTGTACACATTTTCAGCCAGTTGCCGAAACACATTTTAATTTTAGTTCCAGATTAAGTCTGATTTGCACATATTTCTATCCCAATTGTTATGTTATTTGTGGAACGCTAAACCAACTACGAAAATTATGATAAAATTTACTTCACCAAATCATTTCCAGTGGATTCTTCAGATACATGGGTATTCCCACTTATCCAGATGGGAGAATTCAATATAAAACAAGATGAACAAGTGACACAGAAGTTGCTTCAATCAGCTCCATCAAATTCAAATATTAGGTTGGCTACTGGATATTTCAACCTTACGGAACAGTATGCTGACACACTATTGAAAGACTGTAAGGCTAATATAAGCTTGCTGATGGCACATCCAAATGTAAGTCATTGTTTTTCTACACTAACCACAAAGGTTAAGTAGATAATTCACAAGTACATATTGTTCATAATAGAATAAGCTGTATTTACAATACACAGAATAAAAGGTTAATTAAAAAATATTCTAACTAAATGCTTATTCATACAACATATAAATTTTGTTAAATAATTTATTCATGAAACATAAAAGTAAGTCATTTTTTAAAATCTAATAATTCTACTTGTTTAGTCTTAGAGCATTAAAGTCTGGTTTAATGCTCTAACCCCCTTACTAATAAACGTTGTGTAATGCGTGTACTGTTAAACAATGTTTTGTCACTTTCATACTTCATTTGATTATCCTCAAGAAAGACAGTGACAAAACAGTGTATAACTATATACTTGTTACACAACGTTTATTAGTAAAGGGGTAAGTGTTTAGTAGAACAGAGTTTCATAAAAACTACTAGAACTAAAGACTGAATGATTCTTTAAATGTATTTGAATTTTCTTTTCTATGTTAATTACAGGCAAATGGTTTCTTGGGAGCAGCAGGGCCAGCAGGCGGCATTCCACATGCATATTCTTTGATAGCTAGAAAGTGAGTTTTTTGATACTAAATATAGCCACATAATTAGAATTATTCTGCCTGAATGTAGAATAAGAGAGAAAGATCAATATGTAATTGAATATGTATGTATCAGTGGCGAGGGGTCCTAATAACACGATTCCTGTCGGCTTCCCTTTTAAAAATAGTGAATTATCTAACAGCATCGACTCTGCTAATAACATGATTTCGCTTCATACATAATAATGATACCCAAACGCCTATACAATAATAAATAGCAATATCACACGTCGCCAAACGCCTATACAATAATAAATAGCAATATTGTGATATTGCTATTTATTCGTCGCTTAGCCTGTGCGTCGAAAGCCGGTAATTCCCGAGTTGTAGCTGCATACAGTTTTAGGAGCGGCTGTCTCTTTCTTACGCGTACATTTTGTTCCTAGCGCGGTCTCTTTCTCACGCCGATCATATGAACATATTAAGCCGGTAGTCGCCGAGTTACGACAAGGATGGCATGTATCAGATTACGTTAGTGCGACAAAGATAAACAGAGGTATTAACCTGAGAAGTAAAAAATATAGTTAATTATGTGTTTAGTGCTTGAATAATAAAACAACTATAATTTTGTCGCGTTGTAATTGTCAAAATTATGACATTTTTTCAATTCACTTTCGCCTGTGCTTTCGCTCGTACTGTTGTTAGTTTTTTTTTATTTGTTTGTTGTTAATTTAGTAAATTTGAATAGATTAGAGTGACTTCGTGGTTAAATGTTGTACAGGGCTCGGAATTGTGTTATAGTTATAGAATTTATCGGTTTCAGTTGTAAGTAGTTAATTGTTTATTTTTGGTTAGTCTGTTTTGTTTACATTCGTAATGGCTGCAATTTTAGACGTGGGTTGTTGTCTCACAGACTTTTTATTAGATAATAATTTTCAAACATACAGTTTTGAAAATAAAAAACATATTATACAGCGCGCCAGTGCTTTTCCTTCTATGAAAATAGATTTTAAACGGAAAGATGGCTTTACTAAACATTTTCATTGTAATTTGTACGAAAAGTATTCGTGGCTCACAGGTAGGTAGTTGTAAACTTAAAACACTGTTTTGGTTTTCCATATTATACCTATCAGTGCTTTTATGTATGGTAATGGTAATATGGTATTCGGAATTCTCCATCCCTGTGGTAGATAACACTGTATTTTTTTTTTTTGCTCCGGCTTCCCCTGAGTAAAATTTCACCCTTCGCCACTGGTATGTATGTATGTATGAAGAATTGAAGAGAGATGAAGTAATATTATATCATGTAAATAACATTTTTTTTATGCCACAAATGTGGCAAACAAGCATACGGCCCACCTGATACAATATTAGCACTATTCTGCCTGAATGTAGAATAGGAGAGAAAGATCAATAATTGAATATGTATGTATGTATGTATGATGAGAGATGAAGTGATATTATATCATGTAAACAATTTTTTTGTGTAACAAGCATACGGCCCTAATGGTACATTAAACATTTCTCTGTACTTCTATCATATTCATAAAAATAAAATAAAGTAGGTATCTTTCATTAAAATGATGAATACATATTTTTCAGATTTTGGCAAAGAATAGAAGAATTTAATCAAACAAATAGAATTGAAATATTAGAATATGAACGGCCTGGGTGGACATTCCATGCAAAAGGACTATGGTAAGATGGAGTGAATAAGCTTATCTGAAGTTTTTTTTATAGAAAATCTCTAGACTAGATGAAAACCAAAAAAATCAAAACAGTTTTATTATTTCCTTTTTCTGTTTTAATTTCAAAATTACTGCTTTTATTTTGAATTAAAATACAGGCAAAAATTATGGGATGTCACTTGAAAATAAGCACGACCAAATTAGTGACCCCTTTTTTGTGAATCAAATCACAATAGTCACACAATCCTTTCTGATATTTCAATTAGTTTTCTGTCATAGGTTCTACCCGCCAGGCAGTGGTGTGCCATGGGCCACAGTGGTAGGTTCAGCGAATTTGGGCGAACGCTCCGTACACAGAGATCTTGAGGCGCAAGCTGCTATTTTCACAACCTCAAAGGATTTACAGGTATTTGCAAAACATCACCTTTAGAGCCCTTTCGCACATGGCGTAGGTGTAGCGTCTTCGATGAGCGTATTCGCAGTCTCGCACGTCAAGCGTTGTCTCTGCTTACAATAAAGACAACGCAGGCATGCGTTTGTGCTTACGTAGTTATTGTATTCTCTTTGGATTTGTGTGTTATTTTATTTTCGATAGAAACCTTTACCGTGGGAATAAGATGTTTTTGGGATAAAAAGCAACCTGTCTCTCTCCAATCCTTGAACTAATTCCCGTAAAGGAAATCATATCAATCCATTGGTTTATTTCGACGTGAAAGACACACACAATATTAGTGCAAATAGCCTTTAAATTTTTGGAACTACTTTTCCATTTGGCACTTCAGTTTATACTAATATTTACATTTCTTCAACAGAGAAGACTTCATGAAGAATGTTCGAGCCTTCATAATTACAGTTCGGAATGTAGCAACGAACTGAAAGACCGACATGTACCGATGTGGGTGCGAGCGACTGTGGGCCTTTTTCGCACCTATTTCTGAGTGAAGTTTGGTCAAATACAAGGTACACAA
This sequence comes from Endotricha flammealis, assembly GCA_905163395.2. NCBI lineage: Eukaryota > Metazoa > Arthropoda > Insecta > Lepidoptera > Pyralidae > Endotricha > Endotricha flammealis. Next base: position 10,363,113 of record LR990861.1, on the reverse strand, counting down.
GCCATGACTATTGATCTGTCATCCACTGAAGCGTAGATGGCCGGAGATGATAGCGAATTCTGATAATGATACTGTTAACGCATTTACTGCCGGCAACGCATATATGCGTTTTGGTTACTTTCACCCAGTGCCTTGAACGCGTCTGTGAGTTCATATATTGAGTTCTATTAATTCTACTATGCTCCACTTATGTTTAATGTTACTCCCTTAATCTGAAGACATTGACAAGAATAATTGGTACCATAGGGAACAAATCAACGTCAAAATAGTATAAACTCGCATGTGCGTTTGAGGCACTGGGTAATAGTTGGTTAAATGCACCTGTGCGTTTGCGGCACACAGAAAACTGCGCCAACTGGCGAAGGGTTAGGGTTTTTACCGGCAGTGAATGCGTTAACAGGTAATCATTATTATTTATATCTGTGATCGGCTTACGTACAGCGCTAGGATCGCAGCTATTGAAGGTACTTAGTGGTACTTATATAGGTATTCAAGGCGTATTCATTAGTTACAGTTTTGGCCACCGGCACAGATTAGTTTGTTGCACTGTACTATTTAACTTGACGGTAATGACTGAAAATCAGTGTTTGCTGCGCTTTAGAGAGGGAACACACGAGCAACTTTGTTTCCGCAACTATTTTGTCTCTTACATCAAGTCTATGGGTTAGTATGAAAGTGCGTGCACGTAGCGACGCAACACCCGGGAGCCTTTTTTGTCCGAGGGAGCCCGCACGGCGACAAAATAAATTTCCAGGGTTGCCAACTTATAACGTAAAATTTTATAGAAAAAGCAGTGTTGGCACCTTGGTTTTTGAAAAAGAGCAGTCAGACGAGCTAAAAAGAGCTTGATTTTTTTATTAGAGCAAATTTTGCCAAAATAAGGGCTAGAAACGTCTAAAAACATAAATACAAATAAAATAAGCGAAAGCAAGTGTTAAAAATTGTTTATTTGAAACGTACAAAAAGCGCAAAATGTTAGCAACACTGAGAAAAAGTTGTGTTGCTGTCGCTCTCGTGCGCGCACCTTTCAAATTGCGGCAAGGAGACTGCGACATAGACAAATTAATTGCCGGGAGACAAAGTTGCTCGTGCGTTCCCTCTCTTAGTTATTATTCTGAGGTTTGCTGTCTGAGTTATTGACTTTTTGTGTCACTGCGGTACAACAATGTTCTGTTGTTTGTGCCTCAGTTATTCAAATAACTCGTCGTATTTATTATATTTGATATCGTTGTCGGAATAACAGTTTCCTTTTGGTTATTTAAAAAACCTCTTCGTTTCGGTGGACGATAGGTATTGAGTGCAGCTGCACCAAATAATATTATTGTATAATTGTTGTAATGAAGTTACCAAATATTGTTGCGAATTTGAGTTTGAATGTTCGTATATGTAATACAATGAATTTGTTATATAGTACTGTGTTTTATTACGATGAAAATGCAAACAAAATACATAGTTTTCCAATCACTTTTAATCATAATCATTCTTAATTTTCATTCATATACTCGCATAATTATAATTATTTCGATTCACACTTAAAATAATTTTAAAATAAATTAATGAAAAACACTCTGTAATAATTTATACAAAAATCAGTCGTGACATTATTTGATTAGAATTAAAAGTATAAAATCAAATTTACATTAATAGGAATCAGGCACATTATTAATAATATATCTATTCTAGTGAGTTCTAGACAATAATTAACTGATAGCAGAAAGTAAGAATGGTCCAATGGGAGTGGACGATTAACATTTCAACTTAAAATGTAATAATACCAATTTGTAAAATCAAATCAATCGCACATAAAAGCAACTCACGTTTGAGCATTATTATTTTCACATAAAACAATTGCAATTGAGCATTTTACAATATTACTTATATTAATTGGGTTAAAATCAACATTGAGGCATACTTAAAGTATTTTATTCTGAGCAAAATCGAAGTAAATTCTATTTGCACATAAATCGAGCGTAAAATGAGAATAGACGAAATGAATTTCCACCTTTCGAGCATGGGTGAGCTTTATTCTAATCTTTGGTGTGCTGGGCATCTACGCTGACGCTCGCCAGATGCAGTCACCGTCGCGACATCAACAACAAACGTGCATAAAACAGTAATCAACAGTAAACAACATTCAGGCGAGTCAGTCTACACTGGAACATATTGTGTTTGTGTCGCGGTAACGCCATCATCCTAGACTACGGACGCAGAGAGTAGGTACAAAAATAGTTCACCTATCCAATACAATTAATACTACTTAACAATTAAGTATCGAGGAGGCCCCGTACAAACGAAACAGCATAAGTTTATGCTACGATTAACAAAGCATCGTGAAGCTCGCAGCAATCAACATTTGCGAGATTCATACTATAAAAAAAACAAAGATTCATAAATCTTCTCACTGGAATAGGCATAATACACGATGTGTAAATCTGGCTACTTGCAAGCCTCCTCTTATAATAACGCTACTTATGCGAATCACACTAAGGTAAATTGACTAGGCGTGGTAGGTCGCACTGAATGCGTGAACATCTAGACTTATACTTTGACCTTGGCTATACGTGAAGAATACGATACGTTTCTACAAAATAATTTTCGCACGGGCAAACTTTATACCGAGGCAGTTATATTTAGTGGAAATGACAGAGACGATATGATAACGAGTCATGGCATCTCTGTTATTAACGCCTACGAAATCCTATTGTCAATGAGGCTTTGATATGTAATCTAAATGCATATTTACACTGATGGAGTAGTTGGCATCAGGAAATGTAGAATCGTGTACCGTACTAAAAGTTTAGAATCAATTTACCGTTACGTACTGGATCAGTATAAATAAGTTTTTAGAAAACAAATGAAGCGTAAGGATTTTATCGAGTCTTTTTTGAATGCCAGTCAAAGCTTAAGTCTTGGTGTTTTCGTGTGACGTTCGTCGGTCAGAATCCGACGTCGGGTGGGGGGTCTGGTGGCATGTAGTGCAACTCATCGACCGGCCCACTGAACACGTTGTATAACACTGCGAATAGTGTGCACGCTGCGTATGCGCCGAGGGCCGCCCACCATAGGAGACGCTCCCAGAGGCGTTGTTGTGCGTGCTTGAGGACTAGCAGGCCGATGGTGAGGCCGGCCAGGGCTCCGGCGACGTGCGCCGCGTACGACACTGGCGGCGCTTCCTGCTTGACAAATACAAATATAACGTTAGGCAATACCACAATAGATACACCAAGTACAAAGTATTATAATATTAAAGGTCATATTTAAAAAAAATGCTTTTATGCTTAGTGACTTTTAAAAAAGAAAGTACCTTCAGAGAGCCACATGAATAATAGTTTACAAATAATTATTTAATTTAATATGAAATTGGACCAAGACTTTGACATTGAAGATGTAAAAGATATTTGCCTTGTAAACCAACAATAGATACAGATGCAATTACCGATGTTATAGTCATCCCATACAGTCATCAGTAAGAAGGGAAGATTAAAGTGTATACCTACGTCTACAAGAAATTAACAAGCCCAGCTGGCGGGGTTTCATTTGGCAAGACGCCGGTTTCACAACGACCCGATTTATTTGTCTATACCTAGTCATAAATTAGTTTTATAACTGACCACCGAAATACAGAACAAAAGTATATTTTTATTCGTGCGGAATTGTTAAAATTTCATCACAATTGATATTTGCGGAGACAATTGACGCAAATCGAAGTAGAAAAGACGCAAATAACAAAAATAACTGACATGAAAATCGTTTTAGACGACTACAAGAATATTTAACTATTACAACAGTTTGTATTTTAATAGTGACTTGTCACGTGTTTTCGTTGTGCTAAATTGTGATTAGTTGATGAAGTTTTTGGAAACTTATACATATTTTTACGCATACATCTCTACTTACTGATAACTGTACATAAGGCTTTTGTATCACACAACCTCTATTCGCAACTCACCTTAGTATATCTAGCGTGTATCGCAAATCCCACGTCACACGATGCGACCGCCAACGCCGCGACAAGTCGCACCGCGCCGTAACGCATCGCATGGAAATTGAGTAAGGCATTAGCTAGATGCGCTGCCAGAAGGGCATAAACACCCCCCGAAGCACCCGCTAGGCACACGTCGGGGTCTAACACAGATGCCGCGAGAGAACCCCCTAGAACCCCCGCTAGGTACACAGCACCGCATCGCAACGCACCGTGTACCATTTCTAGTGGGAGGCCCACCTGTGAACAAAAAATATCTATTTGAGTGTGAGTGAAGAGCGAAGAGATTGAGAAAATAATATGACAGACTGTAGTGTAATATAAGTTTCAATAATAGTGATCTGTGTAGAGTAGTACATGTTGACTAGAGAAAGTTTTTGAATGGAATATTTCATTTCGACAAAACAATAGTTGAATCAGAAACTGAAATATTAGGACTGCATATTAAATTAACTCTAGTACTGTCATTAGGGATTTCACTTACCGCAAGTTGTACCAACAAATTGAAGGCCAAGTGCAACCAGCCGGCATGCACGACACTGTATGTGAGGAACCGCCACAATTCCCGTCGCCTGTCAGGTCGGTACACCAATGGGGAGTCCACGGGAACCGGCCCCGCAGCTGCGGCCACACCGCTTGAAGGCGTCGACGCATACCACGCGAAAACGCCTAACTGGAAGAGATAGTACATTCGTTAGTTATTGATGTGGAGTATCTTTGGTTATGTAGGTATATCTATATAACCAAATAGTCTATAGACTATTATAGACTAGCGAAACCCACGCAACTTTGTTAACGTGTATCCCGCTTTCCCGTGGGAATTTTGTAAAATCAATTCTTAACGGATGCCTACGTCATACAAGGAACACACCAATGAGCTTCTATTCACTAACATCATTGGAACACACCCTCGTAAGTTTCAGGTCTCTACGATCAGCGGTTTGGGCTGTGCGTTGATTCTCAGTCATTCAGGACAAAGCATTTTATGTAAATCAAAATAATAATCAAAATATAGTATACACCCCTAGACGTCGTAAGGAACCTACATTCCAAATTTGGAATCTCTAGACCCAGCGGTTTGGGCTGTGCGTTGATATATAGTTAAGTCAGTCAGGACTGAATTTTATATATATAGATGACCTATTGACTAATTGAGTGTATCAGCCGAGGTAGGACAGTGTCTAAGAATGTCCACTCTTACAAATCAAGATTAATCTCAACAGAAATGAAATAAACTGGAAGTGTGTTTTAAAATATTTAGGCTTTATTAAGAAAGTCGAAACGTCAAAAGAGATTTTCAGTTTTATTTGATTTATGAAATTATGAATTTTTGCTAATCCTTAATATACGATGGCTATGTGGAATGGGGTTGAAAATGTGACATCGAAGTACTAGTCAAAGACTTCGCGCCTAAGCCCAGCGTCTACACAAGATTTATTAGACCTGCGTTACAAGTTCTCTAGCAAATATTAATATGATTTATTAACAACTTAATTTTCATATAGGTACAATTTCGAGAATATTTTTAGATAAATAGTTAGATATTAAAAAATTATTATACTAAGAACGTGGTTAGTTAGTAGAGCTTTTATCATTCTGGATACGTTGAAGACTACGGATGTGCGTAACAATGTACTTATTAGACTTTCATATTATTCTTATGCTGGCGTAGGCACTACTTTTTAGAGCTAGAACGTATATTTGTGTTTTTTATCGAAGGTTAATTTGATCTCATTCACTCCATAAGGAATGCAAAACCGATCAAACTATCATTCAATAGAAAACCACAAGTGCATTCTCGTTTTACGTGCACTTTACTACATACACTAAAGAGGTAATTCATAATAAGTTACAAGTACCAGTGATGTGTACTAATAAAATGAATTATATTAGTATATTAATGTGCGCAATTAATGACGTTCGATTGAATTATTCATTAAGGGAAAACCGTTAGCAGAAAGCTGCGTGCGTTTTACAGCGAAACGCACCTTGCGGGGTCCTACTCTGATACGGTAAATTTGAAAAATCTTCTAATTTACATTTAAGACATTGTATATTATCAATACAGGTATTTTGAAAATGTGGTATTTTTTTATTTATTTATATGAAATCGCATCGTAGAAGAGTAGACCCCTAGGAATCGTGGTGAATCAATGTGTGACGGTCGGCGTGCGCGCGATTGTTATGATTCACGTAAACCGCTTGTTTGCACGGATGTGAAATCCGCCATTACAAATTTTAATTAACCGAGGTAACTAGAGCGGGGATCGAGCGGTGCTTCGGTACAATAGAAAGTGATGCACCACTTTGCCAGAAACAGACATAACATTCATATTTGTAACAACTGCGCCAATGATTAAAACTGTAGATGGGTCAAAATTGAGAAAGACAATCTCAAACTCTTTATGATTCAACGCCTTCCTAACATCATGTAACCTTTAAAACACCATGCAAAGACCTCAAGCGTTACAAATATCATCAAATATGAAAAAAGAAGAGTTATCGTCAAATTGACCAACCTGAAGTGTATTATTCCCTTATTTGCTCTCGATAATTGAATAATTTTGTCCTACATCTAATTCATTTGTGAAATTTTAAACTTCAGTATGTAAGTCAATCTACACCTTGTAACATTATTGCTTTACCGATTGTGAGGACGGCGCGGTTTAGTTTTCTTCAGTAACTGTATATGTTATGTGTATAATAATATATTACCTCTAGCAATGTGACGCATATGATGAAGAGCGGCGGTGGGCAGCACGTGTATCGCTCCTGGTAATACTTCCGTTCCCGCTCCTCTGGGAGCACTTCCATTGCTACTAGGTGCACCATCCTGTCAAAAAACAGTACAAAAATGTTTATATCTAGATGGTGAGTTCCAGGAACCAGGTATTGAATATCCGTCACAAAAAATTGGATGCATAGTAGAAATAAGAAGTTATTTGATAAATATACAGCAAGATTTCCTAGACTCGTCGAGTAATGTAGTAAAAGTAGTATTTTTTCGGGAGAAATAAAATTAACTTTTCTTGCTTACTCCAGAATACTCGAGATGTAAATACAATATAAATTACCATATTCGAAAACTAAGACATTGTTTAGGGTAGAGACAAGTAGTTCTCATATCGGAAAGCAAAGACTCTGGTTGCTGCCAAAGGCTGACTCGAGTTTTGGCTAGTCCAAAGGAGTGTAAAATGAATTGTATAGATTCCAATTTTAGCAGCTGAAGAACTACCACTGTTATTACAAATGTAGTTTATCATAACTTAATAAATAAACAACAGAAACCATTTAACAAGGTCCGACCTACCCTTCGGTAGAGCGGCTACGGGTGACAAATTACATTCCTACGTCTAAACCATAACATTCTATATGAGAAATATTTCCGTGGTCAAAACTGTATTCGTACGAAACGTAGCAATTAATCAACTCACTTTCACGTTATTCTTGGATTCATAAAAGCAATTTAACGATTTTATTACAAGAAAGTACACAACATGTCACTGTGACTGAAACACGACAACGACAAACAGACATTAAAAAATGAGTTTATTTCAGTCGATACAGTTTTAATTGAATTATAAAATACACGTAATAATTTTGATACAATTATATTTGAATTTAAATAAATAAATCGACTACATTTTACATACAAAATTTAGTTTAAAATAAAAATGGCTAGATACTATTAATTTTAAATTTTAAACAAGGAAATGACAGTAAAGTCACGACATACTTGAATTTAATGTCGGCATTGGGGAAATTGCGTTTTTTTGTAATTGATTTATTCCGTTTCGGTTCAATTTACATCAGGGGCAACAGAGGAAAACATGGATATTATTTATATTTTATAAATATAGGTTTTTTCCGCTAGTATACTCGTAATATTACAAAAGAAAATTTTCTGTTAACCCGATCAACGTCATGTGTATAGTTTTCGATACATATTATTATGTATCGTTTTCGACGCCAACTTGGCTTTAAAAAGAAAAGGGAGTCTGCGGGCTTACTTTAGAGAGAGATCAAATAAGTTTTTTTATATTTTTTATACTTTAAGTGGCAAACAAGCATACGGTCGGCCTGATGGTAAGCCGTCACCGTAGCCTATAGACGCTTGCAATACCGGGGTAACACTCGCGCGTTGCCAAACTTCCCGACCCCCCAAGTGGAGCTCTGAAGACCTTACTCACCGTAGGAACACAACATAGCCGAGACCAATGGTATTTTGCTACGATCTTCTGTAACCACAGGCTACGGTCACTGCTTACCATCAGGCGGGCGGTATGCTTGTTTGCCAGCTTACTGGTATAAAACAAATATGTAGGATTCTAAATCCCATGCAAGGTATATAGACGTAGGTAGTTACCTGGCGAATAGTGTTGGATCTTCGAGGAGAAGATGGAAATCGTTTTCGGAGCTGACCTCACGGTCGCGTTGGTGGACCGCGCATCTGTAGCTACGTGTACGCTTGCCGCTCATCTGTAACAACAACAGGAAAATTAAATATAACAATGTAAGTTTTATTCGTAGTATCATATCTGTGCCATCTTAGACCCTTGGGAAAATCATAGATGCGATTCATTTTCGAGGAAATAGGAATAAGGAGTGGTTTCATTCAGACCAAGACCTAGTAGAGATTTTTGGAAATGGTGATCATTTTCTAAGAAATAAAAATCAGGGTCTCCAAGTCGGACTTCACTATCATTCCATGTTATTCTTTAAGCCGTCAGTCAGGGATTGTTAGATTATAAAACAGATTTTTCTAGGTACAGACATTTTCACTCGAAAATATTAAAATAGGAAAAACAATTACATATTTAAAAAAACATCAGGCTGCTGATAAGTCGCAACATTGCTGGCATTTGGGACTTTCTCTCTATTTTACAATATTTATTTCTCGTAACTATACTACATTGACCTACATACAAAAAAGTCGGGAACATAGTCTAGTCTGTCCCTATGTATGTATGAAATCTTTAAAACTACGCAACGGATGTTGATGAGGTTTTTTTAGTAGGTAGAGTGATTCAAGAGGGAGGTTGTATATATAAATAATACATACAAAAATTTGCGCGGGTTTCGCTAGTTATATAAAAGTTTTAAAAAGGATATATCACATAAATACATCAATAAAGTCTAGATACTCTAGTAATTCTAGGGTGGATTTAGTGTCGCGGCCGCGTCGCGGTCGTCTGGCTCGCGTCCAGCACCTATCGACCAGCCCCCGCCCTTGACAAAGCCGGCGATCAAAAGTAGCTTTTAAACTTGTTACTTAACTATGCTGGATTTTTACATCACCGGCTTAGTTACTACAATATCGATTCTAACTTAACGCAGAATCAGGCAAGTTAAGTTTTTCTGAAGACTAAAATATGAATGAAAATTTTTTTAACGGTTTTGTATTGGTGAAATTTTCGAGAAAATCAGGTAGGTACTTTCAACTTAAAACAGATGGGAAAGTCATACATAAAATAATTAGGTAAAATAGTGGTATCATTAGGTCACAAATCTCTGTGCTCTAGGTTGATAACTTTAAAATTCTATATGTCAGAATGCAATAGTTTTGACATTTGAGTTATCAAATTGTTGCATAAAATTAACTCGGAGTTTTACAAAGAGTATGAAACAGTCATTATGTTTTAATATATTCAAAGGCTTTTGGAAGGCTCTCATAAAACTTTAGTTATTCAGTTATCTTATCTTAAAGTATCATTAGTATAACTGACTTATTCGAGGATTATGTAGATTCATTAATCTTTTGTTAGCGACCGCACCTCCATGAGATCATTTTTATGTATTGACAAGTATTTCCAAGACGGCAGCAATAAATATTTACATAATAATAACATTGTAAAATGCCAAGTCTGTCTTTTTGTGATGCGCACAAGTCGCAACAAAAAACTAGAGAACTGGAAATTTTATGAAAAGAAAATCAATCTTTCTTTTTGAGCAGTATAGCAGTAATCTACAGAGGAGAGACCATTTTGTGAGTTTGAATCTAGGTCATGCAGGGGGTAATGTAATCTTCGTAATATAGAATCAAAATTAAATTCATTAGGTATTTAATTTAACGCCATCTAGTATATCGGTACAGAACTCACTTAGCAACAACAAAGTTACTTTTAGTTTTTCGAATATTATAAATAAATGCCAATAAATTTGATAAAAACTGATGAATTTTATGGAGAAAATAATATTTACTCTATATAAAAAGGCACTAACGTGTATTATCAAGAGAAAAATAACTCTTTGAGTCTTACCATTATCAGAAAAGGGTTATTTTTTTGTATATTTCGTACAAGAATTAAATTTAATGAGTTTTTTTTAAATATTAATCTCATATTGCAAAATGAGAACTGAAAGAAATATCTATTATGAAGTAGTATTACATTTTAAATCACTGAAACAAATTGTGATTATAAATATAATTTATTGTCGTTAGAATTAATTGTATTGTGTATAGCGGTAACACAGAAAATACATTTGATATCGCATAGATCACTTCGTTTTGCCTTGTAATTTCAAATCTTCAATGTGCCACAAGTTTCTTTGAATTCTTTTTCTTCTTTCCCATTAAAGAATAAAGGTTTTTTCTTTCAATTAATATTTTTCTTTATTAAACCTCATAATCACAACCAAGCCGTTTTAACAAATTTTTTTTAAACTATCCGAGATCCCGAAAATACCGAGATCTCGCGAGATCTCGAATTTGCGATCTCGAGTCGAGATTGCATTCCCTCAACTATGTATTTACCATTTTTCAGACTAGCTGTGCCCACGACTTCGTTCGCGTGGTTGTCGAAAACACTATCGCAATATGAATAATTTTCCCCGTTTTTGAAACATTTTTCACTGATGCTTCGCTCCTATTGGTCGCAGCGTAATGTTATAAATAAAGCCTTCCTCGACAAATGGACTATCCAACCCAAAATTTTTTTTTTTCGAACCAGTAGTTTCTGAAATTAGCGCGTTCAAACAAACAAACTCTTCAGCTTTATAATATTAATATAGTAGATAGAAATAGATGGGGAGAAGCTTTGTTGAAAGTGGAATTTGGTTATAGCGATTTCTGGTTTTGAGTAAAAAAAAAAATCATGCATCTGACAGCTTCGCACAAGAACGCTGAAAATGATGATGAGAGCTTAATACGAGTAGTTAAAGGGTTTGTTTGGTTGAACGCTCTAATCTCATCCACTACTGGTTGAAATAAAATAAAATATTGATTAAAAATGCTCGTATTTATATTGTGTTTATGCAGTCAGAAGCAAGTGGAACAAGATCTTTTAGGAGATGTCATGGCAACCAGCAGTCAGGTCGCGCGGGTGGGCGGCATGCGCGGTGAACGACTGTTGGCAAATCCGCGATACCAGACAACCGCATTGTCTCCGCAGTCGTTCAACTCAGTTTCCCACGAGACTGCGAAATGTCCAATGCCAAAACCTAAATACGAATAGCCTAGACGCGCCGCAGACGCCCGGCTAAATCGGTCGGTAGCGCCCGTGTTCATTTATAACACCACTGTGACGATTCAGTTCCGTTCAATGGAAAAAGTATCTTCAACAAGTCGTTACTGGAAACTCAGACCAAATAAGACTGGAAATAGGATAAATGCATTAAGGTCATATTTTCAAATTTTTCAAGACGACAGGTTACGAACACGAAGGTTTACATACCTAATTACTGCTTTATAATATACTATAAATACTATATTGGTAAATTTTTATAGGGTAAATCATGCTAAAATAGGTAATGTTAAAAATAGTGCGACTGATGAGTTTTGATACTTGAAAATATTTTTTATAGACCAAATTATTTTATATTCTTTTTTTTAGTGTTTCTTGTTCCTAGGTTTTACTTAATCATAGCTCCACTATCCCTAATTCTTTTATATTGTATGAAGATTTAATATGAATTATAGATTCAAAATGATTAATACTTAGATCGATTGGATAGTTTCACAATAAATTTGCGCGGGGCGGCGGCTGTGTGAGTCGGGCGCCAGTGGGCGCGGTGGCGGCGGACCGGCGTGGGCGCCGCGTGACTCACGCCGACATCCGACACGTCCGATACGTATCCGGAACCACTAACTAGGCACTCACTATTGCCATTGCGCCCATTGCCTGTCAAACAAACGCGCGAGCCTACGCGACACAACACTCATTTCAATACCCACATTACCATTCATAATTTATTGCTTTGTACTACTCATTACACATATATACGTATAGTAAATATGTATGTTTTTTTTATTTTTTATTTAAAACAATTTTACAAGACGTCAAGCATATCTGATGTTTTGTAAAATTTTATGGTAATGGTAAAACCATGTTCCATAATATGATTCTACTCATTGTATATATTGTTTTTAATAATTTTATCCAATATAAAAGGAGAATAAAAAAATATTTATACAAGTAAATAAAATTACATATAAAAGAATTTAATCACATTTTTTTTCTCGTTTCCAGAATTTGTGACATTAATTTCTTTTAAATAAGTAAATATTGTTGACCAACCGATCGCGCTGGAAATATTTGGGGGATATCTGTGTCCAGCAGTGGACTTCTTGTGGCTTTGGTGACGATGATGATGATGAAGTATGTATTGTTATAAAGCAATGTTTTCCATTGTACTTTGTGTTCGTACATTGAATTATTTATACAATATCTATGTACCTATTTGAATGGGTGCTGATTTATTGGCTAGTGACTTATGGACACCTACGCTCGTATAGAAACATTGCAAGTTTATGAATGGAAGTATAATTGTTATTCCAGTATAGTTCATTCACTTATTCACATTATACCCGTCTACATAAGTAGCACATTCAGGATGGTTGTCTTGCGAATACATCAAAACATTTTTTTGAGCTACTTAATAAAACAATATTCTTAATTTTACAGTTATTAATCTCCAAGCACCGTCGCCGCGTCGTTTAAATCCTCATCATTAATATAAAGTAAATTAAAGTTAAACGTTGCTATGGCGTTTGAACAATTGAAAAATATTCTGAAGATAAAAATCTTTATTTTTCAATGTCTTGATTGCCCGTGCTTTCGCCGCAAATAATTACTTCTTCGAGTGAATCAAAGCCACTCGGTAGGGGGTTTTATCTAAATCTAGCATATTAATGTTAGATTTAGTGTGGCAAAGTGATGTGCCGGGCACGTGAACGCTGGGAGCGTTCCCACGCGTCCACCTCCGCACCATTATGTTCTAATCTCTTGTAGTCTCTTTCCATTATTACGATGCTGTGAAAGTACGCTATACGTTTTGCAAGCGGGAAGCGACTGTATTGCGGAATTCTTACTATTGAAAGCTGTGCAACTATAAAAGTAAATTTGAATTTTGATTAAAAACAGACACAATTACAATTTCCTATTAATATTAAGGTAAACAAAGTAAAAATTTATCATGTTCAGGCAAGAAATCAAAAATCAGGGGTTGAGATAGTCAATAAAATGGAAATTAAGGGTTATTGTCGTTAATGGTGACTGGCACAAAATGGTATCCTAAGAGGTACACGTAATAGGTAAGTATCGACGCTACATCCCGCCGGAACATCCGTTTGTGGTATTACCTCTATGCACGTACGTAGGTAGGTGCCGAGCATGTTTGATGTGGTTAGATTTTTTTACAGTTTTAGACGTGAGTATAATGAAAAAGGTACGTTGTAATTATAAATAATTGAACCCCAATTACAACTGTTATATGTTTTAAAGTTTAAAAATAAACGCTCTTCTGTATTCATCTACATAATATATATATGTATATATAAAAAATTCAAAGTCTTGACTGACTGACTTAGCTATATGCCAACGCACAGCCCAAACAGCTGGGTCTAGAGATTCCAAATTTGGAATGTAGGTTTCTTACGACGTTTAGAAGTGTACTAAGAAAGGATTTTCCAAAATTCCCACGGGAAAGCGAGATATACGCAAACGAAGTTGCGAGGGTTTTTCTGATCCGCTGGGTCTAGAGATTCCAAATTTGGATGTAGGTTCCTTACGACGTCTAGGGGTGTACTAAGAAAGGATTTTTCAAAATTCTCTCGGGAAAGCGAGATATACTCAAACAAAGTTGCGAGGGTATATCAACGCACAGCCCAAACCGCTGGGTCTAGAGATTCTAAATTGGGCATGTAGGATCCTTTATAAGGACCGGACTGACCGGAGCGGACCGGAACGGATCAGACCGGATGGAACCGTACCGTACCGGGCCTGGCCAGACCAGACCGATCCGGAATTTGTTTCTGAAAAAAATATGCTAATTGTTAATAGGCCACGCGGGCGAAGCCGCCGGCAAAAGCTAGTTTTTATTTAAATTAGTTGAATGATCTAAAATATACATATAAAAAAAAAATTAAATTTTACTCTGCGTTAATCAGAGATAAGTTATTTAGCAACAAAATCATACTCATCAGCCAGAAACTGTTGTTTTAAAGATTCGTGTCAATACAGTGTTATACCGTGAAGTTAATAGCGGTCGATCTACATAAAAATAGAAAAATTTTAAGACTGTAATCAGTAAATTTTGTTTAGCATCATTAAATTTTCCTTGAAATCCATTATTTTTTAAATAAAAATGAGTTTTAGAAATATGTATGTATTTATTTATATTCTTGACATTTAAGTCTTAGATTTTTAAATAGCATTTTCTAGCATTTTTAATCAGTTTAAATAATAATTGTAACATGCATGATGTTATATGTACTTCTCGTAGTACATAGTTTTTAAATAAATTTTATCAAAAATTATTTTAACGCTTAATTTAGTTGAATAATTATTTTTTTCATGATGTTAAAGAGTGCCACTCAGGTTTAAGATTATTTTTAATTAAGAAAAAGTGTCCTTTATCCTTATCTAAAATAGGTATCAACAAAAATGTAACAACATAAATATAAATTGTATAGGTATAAATATAAATTATATAGGTACGTTTAATTAATAATTGATAATAAAATTAAGTATGTAAAATATACCTACCTTTAAAACATTGGATTATTTAAAACATTAATAATAGAAGAAAAAAAATGTTGTCATGTATAATAATAAATCTTAATTTTCTTCTATAGGTGAATACATAGATTATAATACATAAAAACATTTTATGATCACATTAAATTTTAAGATTTATTATTTGATCGTTTGAGAGAAAAGCATCAAAATGAATAAGTTGTTGTATATTAGTAGGAAGTCAAAGTCCCTAGTTAAACTCTAATAAGAAAAATATTTACGATAAGTCTCTAATGTAAAAATGTAGTTAAATATTGAACAATTAGGTCAAAATTAATAGATTTCGCTCATTTTGATTTTATTGATATGGATAAAATAGTATTTACTTGTAGTTGAAGATGTCAACATAACCTCAACACAAATTTTTTGAAGTTTTTAATATCTGAGAAAAAAACTCTTGAAATGTCCACTGATATTTAAATCATGTATTAATTTTAGTATTATAATTATGATATTTCATAAAAGATATAAATTTTACTTACCCATTATTAACGAAAAAACTAAGTTTAACTTTGACACTAGAATACAAATAAAGTTCATGTATTTTTTAAACAAACACTGCACAAAAGTCACAAATTATAGTGAAATTCACTTATTTCATGTTTTATAATAATTATAATTGTTCAATTTGAGTTAACATTAGTTTCGAGTGATCGATAGTGAATACGCGAACGTAAACAGCTGTGTGGAGCGACCACAACGGACATGCACTCCCCACGGCCGCTTGTTGCAGACTGATTGAGTGAGTTTGATTTGAGACTTTGAGTTCACTATTTTTCGTTCGACTCTTTCGTTCGTTTAGTTTAGTTTCGTTCATTTTCATCCAATTGCGGGTTGAGGAATGAGGAGCCCGGTGCGGGTGAGGTGAACGCTTCTTCTTTCACAATTTTTTTTAACCGTAGATTAGTGGTAGTTTTTTTAGAGGGTAGTTCCGAAAACAGTATCGATAGTCATTAGGTGGGTAGGTTATAAATAATGGTTGATAATATAAAATCGGTTTTTTAAATAAGATGTCCAATGTTGATTCCATCACAATACATATTTATTTTAGTTTGATTCCAGTACTTATTCTGATTTAACCATGACCGTATTTATTCACAAAATCTAGCTCGTGTCCTAAATATTTGATGTTTTGGAATAATCCAAAACATCAAATATTTAGGGAAATTTATCATGACTATGACGACCTCCGTGGCGTAATGGTTACCAAGCCGGACCTCCACCCAGGAGGTCCCGGGTTCGAATCCCGGTCGCGTCATGCATGCATGATAGAAAACAAACTTTTTCTGATTGGCTTCGGTCTTGGATGTTTATCTACTTAAATGTATCTGTTAAAAGATATAGTATCGTTGAGTTAGTATTATAACACAAGTCTCGAACTTACTTTGGGGCTAGCTCATTCTGTGTGATTTTTCCCTCTAATTATATTTATTTATTTATTACCCTATCCATAATAAAGTTTTGTATATCGTACCAACGTAATCACACGTTTAAAATTACAATTATAGGTTTATACTAAAAAATGTCACCACCTAGAATTGTAATTTCGTAGTTTTTTGTAAGTATTGTTTCGTTTTTTTTGTGTTACTTACCTGTAATTTAAGTATTGAAAAAGGTACTTAGACATCTGTTGGCCAACTTGGCCATATGGTTCAAGTAATTTCCAAATTACCCTTATTATCCGTTTCAGGTGTTCCAAGATTGTAAAAGACAATAGTTTTATTGAGTTTTTTAACCATTGCTTAGAATAATAAATAGTTCGGACGGTTTCAGCTAATGTAATATTACAATACAATAAGTTAGTGTCTGTTATCTCTGACCATCTGTTACCGGTAGTATTAGGTTAACATTTTGCTTATATTCAGTAACTTTACTAGATATTTTAAAGTTGGTTTTTGGTTGATTTGATACATACTGACAGTACATAGTTGACGACCTCCGTGGCGTAATGGTCACCACGCCAGACCGTTACCGAGCAGGTCCCAGGTTCGAATCCCGGTCGGGTCATGATGAAAAACTAACTTTTTCTGATTGGCCTCGGGTTTTGGAAGTTTATCTATATATCCATAAGTGCTCATAACACAATCTGTGTGATTTGTCATACAAGCACCTATAGGTATGTAAATTGTTCTTTTTTACTAGTCACGTTAAAGTTCTAGTAGGATAAATAATGGTACTTATTTAGTATTTATAAATCAAAGCCGGACGATAAAATTTCAGAAAAATATTGAAATAAGTAAATGAAATTGCAAAAATTAAACCAGATGGCGCGGCGGCCTTTGATCGATAATAATGACATTTTACGCTTATCGTGTCGTGCCGTGTCGGAGCGATCCGTCAACACATGGCGATTAACATTATTAGCGACCAACAATGGCAGGTGGACGCCGCCAGGGGGTCGACTAATTTGCCCAATATTTATTCGCAAGATGGCGTCGACACAAATCGCCGGCCATTATGATGAACATTTGGCGAGGTGGCTTTGCTAATGTGCAGCGTTATGCGTGTCAGAATTAATGCTGCACTATTATATTCGGTGGAGATTCTGTGCGCTAATACAAAAATTTGTTAAAATAGGTGAATCCGGCGCATAGATCGCTCCAAAATTTTAGGAACTATTTTTAATTCTGTTAGTTATTAGTTAGATAGGGTATAAACATTATTAGGTAAGTCCTCTGTTCCTTACTTTTTGCTTTCATCAAATTATATTTAGGTTGCTTACGTACCTACAAAATTAGAGTAATTTTTAGTTTAGTACTTAATTTTTTAAATGAAAATGTGTCAAGCCTAGCATTTGATATTTCAATATAATATGAGTAGATCCAGCGTAAATATTGAAGTTTTTCTATAACTGTGCGCGCGCCATATCGTATAGAGCGCAATTTTATCTTGCATTGTCAACTATTGTTCAAGTTTTACCGTTTTTCATTTTCACACTGAGTCATTAAGATTCCTATGGGCTTTGTGTTAATGAATATATCTGTATAACACTAATGTACTTGCTTAATAATTAAAATAAATATATTTATTATTTTTAAAGCCCCTTATAAAGAACCAGGTGCGCTACCAATATGTTGCCTGCTACAAGGAAGGGAATTAGAAAGTACTAGCTGTTACCCGCGGCTTCGCCCGCGTAAAAATTACCCTATGTTGGGCTCTGTGCCATATGACAATATGTATACAAATTTTCATTATGATCGGCTGTTTAGTCAAGTCGTGAAGGAATAACAAACAAACAAACTCACTTTCTCATTTATAATATTACTATGATACACAGAACATTAGGTACGGTACAATACAGAACATTACAACCTGCCTTCCTTGGAAAAATAGGATACAAAAGGAGTTAAATCTAAAAAAAAAGTATCTAAATATTTGGATAGAAAATTACTTGCGAAAAAAATCTTGCAAATTCTTTTCAAACTGAGTTGACGACGACGTGACATTCAACCACGCATTATGTAAAATTTGAACCGTGTAAACCAAGGAAATTTCGCCGATTCGAAATGTACCGTTATGAACAGAACTTAGTACAACATTACCTACATTTGGTATAATGACGCAAACATATGGTGCACGGCTGTCGTGTTATCAAAAATTTGTTAATCTACTCAAAACATCCAGTCATCCCGAATGCCGCCGCCACCCCGTGTCGACTCCCCTTCGGAAATACTACCATTTTTTACACCGTTACTTTATTTGTATTTTGATACTTTTTAGTGTCTACGTCGTACTAATTATTTATCAGAATTTCGAATTTCCCATAACTATTAAGCTTTCGCCAGATACACATTTAAAGAATTGAAAAACTTTGCCACGCCGCGCCGGCGCCGCCACCGCATGGCTAAAATGCAAATTTTTGTTGAAACTTTGTAGTACGTCGTATCGTATTCAAAGTGTAATTAAATAAGATAAGCAGTACCTAGCAACGCCAGCCATAGAAGATCAAGATACAATATAGTATATTATACTGATTTTATTATCATCACAATAATATAAATATTTTTTATTTATAATGTGATGAAAATAAAATCAGTAGCATTATCGCAATTCTACACAATTAGTATTAAGGGGAAGGGAATTCCAAAGACGGACAGCTTGGACAGAAAAGGAGTAAGAGAATCAGTGGAGTGTGGAGGGGTAACAAGGCGAAGATTGAAATTGAGAGGAGTAGAATAGTGATATGCTACGTAAAAGAAAAAAAAAATCTTAAGACTCTGTTTAATGATATTCTGTTTTACTAGCAAGTATTTTTTCGCCGTTCTGGATCACGGAATGTTTATATGGAATTCTATCTTCCAATGTAATGAAATGTATTGTTACTTATATTGTCTTAATTGCAAATTGGATTATCAATGCGTAAAATACTTACCAGCTCATAATGCTAACTTTAGATCTAGTAAAGACGAAAAAATTATTAAAAGAATAATAAGGTCTTGAGTCATACAACAAATTAATTAGAACAATATTTTAGTACTCAAGGTGAGTGGAGAGATTGCAGTCACGTATTGGTCTCTGGTGGTTTTTCCAATTCTTGTAACTACATCCTTCTGGACTTTACGAAGGCCACGTCATTTTTCCAGCTTTCTAGGCTCAATTAAAATTATAAATAGGTCGATCGAATATCGTAACAGGCAACTGTTATTCCTGTGGACTGTGTTAACATAACTCCTTACTAAATCGCATAGAAAAAACGATTGCGATCCATACGCAATAGATTTTATAACTTTTTTAAATCTTGTGCAATGACTGGCCTTAATACGTAAATGGTAACCGCTGTTGCGTTGTTTTTATAAAATTGTATAAAATATTTTTTTGCCCGTTATGGTATCAATACTCTTAGCGAAAAAGCGGGCGTTTTTCAATACGCAGCGGTCAATATTTAAAGAGGATACCACTTCAGTAACCACCGCTGGAGGCCACATTACCCAGCCACTCATAATTTGGACAAATCGATTTAGATCGAGCGGCGCTTTTGTCCGATGATTTAGTAGCACAGACAAATTGGATGTTCCACATCGATCCATGATCGATACACACACGTAATCTGGATGTTAAAGCGGTTAGCAATTACAACGACTTGAAAAGTAAACGACCTGTAATTTCGATCGGTTAATTCCCAGCCCCATTAAGGTGGACCAATGGACAGCGCAATGAACGTTGATCACTTGTTTTGAGGTTTTTTAAGTATTGAAAAACAAATGTATAGTTTAATAGCTGTGCTCACAGCTCCCCTTACAGCTAGTAATAAGCCTGACTAAACACCAGAGATGAATAAATCATAGTTATTTCCAGTTCATCGCGTAAAAGATTCTAATTGGATTATATGCAAACTAATAGGCATTGGTGCTACACCAGTGACTCAAATATATGAGCTAAGAAGTTACAAAGAAGTGTTACTATTTCTTTGAAGCGATTCACTTTGAATTTGAATATATGTTACAATATGGGTCACTCTCAAACATTGAGCAGATTTTCTTCGCGTCTCGTAAAAAATGGCATAAATGATTCACTGAGATGAGTCATTACGTTACACCACATTACGCTATCGTACCGTAGACGTGTCTAGAGAAAACACGTCTAAACCAGCAAGCCAATTGATGTGAGCGACCGGCCTTGTAAACATAACTGAAATGAACGTGTTACGTTATTTCACGTCACACCTTAATATTTTTCGAAAATATTTTTTAACAATTTGTTACCTACTTGCAGAAATTCAAGTGAATTATGATCGTGGGGTTTAGACTGGAGGGTGCGTGACCTGACCGTTGGACTCAATTATTTTATCGCCTGGAAATGGTTTTTATTTATGCGTATAGGTCGTTAGCCCAATTTGATCGACGCTGACCTGTGGGCAGGAAAATCGGAGGGTGAAAACTGAAAATAGTTTACATTTAAATTTCTACCCTTCTCGCTTACTACTAGTTCACTTAAAGAAGACAAGGAAAAAAAGGAAATTGTTATAAAGGATTTTTAATATGATTTTCTCGGAGAGATGTAGTATGTACGAATATCCGAGAAGGAATAATAAAATAAACCGAACGGTAGAGTTCACCTTTTAATAGGTTTCAAATGTCGATGTTTAGAATCAAAAAGGGAACTTCGACGAATAACATCCCGAGGGTATGCAAAGTGCAACGTTCGGGACACGCGATCGGTCAAAATCCTGGCATGAATATGAGGATATGGAGTAAAGAGCGTTCATTTCGTGAATCGCAATTTGCATGGAAAATTGGGCCGTTGGCGGCACGAGCGCCTCGGGCGGGCATCATTGCTACCGAACCGCACAATGCACTCTAGACTACACTTTTTATTCATATTGCTTCATAATTTCCGTAATTTCTTAACATGCTAATGTGCTCATTTATTGGAACTGAATAATAGTATGTTCTCAGGGCTACGGGCTATATTCAAAAGGAAATAGATATTTATTTTCAAGTTTGATTGTTTGATTAATCCAAAGGAAGCGAATCATATTAAATCAGGCTTAATAAGGATTAATTTAATTCAGTATGTATTAATCTGTCCAAACGAAAGTCATGTAATTTAGCAAGATTTGTGACAATATAAATAATCGCTGAATCGCAAGAGATAATCGCTGGTTAAGTGAAGGATTAGTGGGTCATAAAATTGGTCAATATGTGCAGTGAGTGAGAGTTGCCGCGAGGAAGGACACTTCACTGACATGGCATCACACGATTGTTTTGTTTGCTGACGTATTGCTTTTTTTTTATTGAAGCTGAATTCATTTAAAAGTCTGGAAAAAGTTGTACAGTTGTGTTTTTTTTTTATAAACAATCTCTCAAGATGTTTCTTTTGCTTGACGGTCATGACATAACTTTAAGAATAGAATACTTTAAGGATCGCTGCATTTATTACAGAAGATGAGTCGAGCGTATCATAGTAGTATCTGAAGTGGTGTGTAAGTTCAAATGTTTTATTATGAATTTATCTGTCCTCGCACGCAACCGAGGACACGCGACGCAATCTTCCGTTAGACATGCATCGACCCTAAAATATTTTTGTGCAACTCACCATAAACATATGTGCCATATAGGTTAGACGTAGGTAGTACTATGTCGTACTATTTATTATTCTGTGGTAGTACATAAAAATAGGCATAGGTGTTATGTTACCGCATGTCAGTCAATCGATAGTCGCGTCGCTTGCTTGCGGAATATTTGTCATCGGTCGTTGCGTCAATCACAGCGGAGTTGGGCCTTGTGGGAAATCCGGCAATAGACGAAGTTGCGCGGGTCAGCTTAAAATAAAATAGGTACTTTGTCTTGGAACGACTGACGGATCAACGCTTCAACACACAGCCGAAACCGCTTTTCGTAGAGACCTAAAACTCGGGGGGCGGGAGGTTCTTTTTCTTTGTATGACGTACTCTTAGGCATCCGATAAGAAAGAATTTTCCGAAATTCCCACAGAAAAGCGCGTTACACTAGTTTAAAATAATATTATATTAGATAGAAATTCAAAACAAAACACAATATAGTCTTTAGTGTTCATGCAACAATTCTAAACATCAGTTCGTCCATGTACACACTTATCGTTTCACGGATATACTAAGTGCAAAAATGCATAATTTTACTCTCACTTGGCTAGCCAACGATCAGGCATAAACGAGGCCATTTGTATCAATGCGATCACCGCTCATCAGTTTCAAAGCAGCCGCCTGGCCGCACCTGCTTACACCTATATACGTGTAATGGCGTCTCTACCTTATTCTACCACACTGCGATTTTAAATATAAATAGTGAATACATAGGGCTCAAAATCGTTGAGAGTTTTTTAAGGCAGATGAGACATTTATGAATGATGTTTATAATTTTCAGCCGCAAACCGCGGAATGCGTGGCGCGCGGCGTATACAGGGGCTACTAAAGAACTATTCTTTTTAATGCAATACGCTGTTTTGACGTTTGGTTTAAAACTGAAATGTTATTCCTTTTCTATACTAATATTATAAAGAGGAAAGATTTGATTGTTTGTTTGTTTGCATTGAATAGACTCCGAAACTACTGGACCGATTTCAAAAATTCTTTCACCAGTAGAAAGCTACATTATCAGGGAGTGACATAGGCTATAGCTTTTCCCGAAATTCAAGGTGGTTTCCACGGGAACGGGTTCGGACGAAGTCGCGGGCAAAAAGCTAGTCATTTTTATACACAATGTACAGCATTAATTGCAGAGATAGCTGATTCTTCCTAACACTTTTCCACAAATATGCAGGCCAATGGGAATAGTACGAATATTTGGAACAGGAAATGATGGAATTAAGGAAAAAGAATCATTTCATCATCAAACCTTTCATTTACTAGGCGAAACTATTACAATATCGTCACGACAGATCTCTTGCAGATACAGAGAATGGAGCGCCAGATAGCCCATCCTTACTACTTTAGTCGACATAAAAAAAAACATATTTGCTATAATTTCAGTCATTATATTATTTTTGCCGTGCTTTATTAAACTAGTCTATTCCATTATCACTTTCTGTTTATGATTTTGTTACGAAAACAATCTATAAGACATACAATAGTGATTGTTACCGAAGAAATACTATTGTAAATCAATAGATCAGAGGTTAGTCAGTTCTGGGGCATCCATAACACAGATTGTTCCCATTTGACAATAGGCACGTGCTATTATACATTACGAGGAAACATGCTACTGAGGTGGCTAGCTTGCTTCACAGAACAATGCTCGTTTTTCCATTTACCGACACGGCTGAAGATATCGTTTTCCTATTAAATAGCGACGTCATGACAGACAGGGTAGCAAAAGACATATGAAAGTATAAAGAAAACCAATAGAGTATCTACTTGGGTGTCATAGAAGGCGACTAGGGTATTTATTTATTAAAGAATATTCACAGCATCACATACAAAAATATTTAAAAATAAAACCGGCGCAAGTACGTGTTTGGCCACGCACAGTTACAGGTCGGGGGGGGCGGATCATTGTATCGAAAAATGAGACCTATCTTACGATACCCCACAACATGGGGTAGGCGCGAAAAAAAAATTCATTTCCACTTTACAAGGCCCAAAAAATATATATTTTTCAAAATTTTGTCCCAGCACTTTGTTAGCATTGTTAATATGTGTATGCATACCAAATTACAGCTTTTTAGCATTAAGCGTCTAGGCGTTACACCGCGGACAGACAGACAGACGGACATGGCGAAACTATAAGTTCCTTGTAGTTTACTAAACCCTAAAAATGGACTCCAGCATTCGTCTAATAGTCGACGACAACCTAACTGCGCACGCTACCCGCCTGCCAAACGTGACAAGTATAGACAAAATATTCCATTTTGGAAACGTTTGGGGGAGGTCCTATGTCCACTAGTGGATAACTTGTGAGATGATGATGAATAGTGTAGTTATGCTACAAGCCGTATACCATTTAAGAGGGTGCTACAGCCCGGGACGATCTAACTAATCCGTTACAATAAAATAAAATCATTTATTATGCAAGTAGATTTACAGGAAATACTTTTGCATGTCAGATTTTTTTAAATCCTACAAGCACTTCGACGTAAATGGCCTGTAATAATGCTCTACATTGCTCTACCTCTACAGCTTCCCCGGTTATAAACTTGAATAAGATTAATTTTAAAATGGAAAGTGATGTAAGCAAACAGCATTATACGTTGTTACTTTCGAATGTTTTGTAACATTAAGATAAAATCGCGAGTGTCTACAACAAAAGTCCTTTGTGGGGGATGTCTTTGAATTACTAGTGATTCGTTGTAAAGTAGAGAGCACACCTATTTATTCGTTTTTTATAATTTTTTCGTACAAATGTTTAAAATAAACACAAAAGTTGAAAAAATTCATCCCAGATTTAAAACGAAATGCAAAGCCAGTCATTTGCTGAATGACTCGTTACGTAATCTGAAAACTGAAAGACGGCTAGATTATTAGCAGGCAGGAGAGATGTTATAAAAATAGATTTTTCGGAATTCGGGAAATTTTGAAACTGGGCACTGTTTTCTAGTTTAGTAGGTGCAATGTAGTACCTACCAATTATAAAATCTCATAAATCGGTAACTTTGGCCATTAGAGACGAATGCAAAATTCTGTATTCCATATAGAGACGATCTAGATGATCTAGCACATTTGTTTGATTTTATGGCCGCAATTAATTGAATCAAATAATTATAGCCCTTAAATATATATTTTACTAGCTGTTACCCACGGCTTCGCACGCGTAAAAATTAGCCTATGTTGGGCTCTGTACCCCTGCCAATTATGAATGTATTCAAATTTTCATAATGGTCGGCTGCTTAGTCAAGCTGTGAAGGAATAACAAACAAACAAACTCACTTTCTCATTTATATTAATAGTAAGATTAATACGATAGATATATAAATGTACATACTAGTGAAAAGCAGCTTTAAACAATGTTTCTATGTAAATGGGTAGGTATCTCGTGCCTGCGACAGGTGACGCGCGGCACCCTTAATTGTTTTTTGTAATAATATTCAAATATTGTGACGTTTTTTTCGTCCGTTTTTGTGTTACACTGGCGCGGGTGGCATACCAGGTGGTCTCAAAAAAAAAATTTTTTATATCCCTATAGCAGCTTGCTGACTGCCTTATCTATGTAAAACTCAATGTAGGTATAATGACAGGGTATTTATTCATCGATAAATATCGTAACGTGTATAGTTTAGAAATAATCGCCTAAGTTTAAATATTTACATCATATAAACGTGAATGAAGTGAAAACAAACGCGCATCTACGAATAACGAAACATTTCTGTACGCATAGAAAAAAAAAATATGTTTTCCGTGACTTCTAACAATTTGAAATTGATTTAAACGTTAAAAGGGTACAATAAAATTTATAACTGTTAAGTAACAGTAGCTTTTAATTTAAAGCAAATTCGTGAATATGATTTAGATAACAATTGAAAAAAAACTATGAACCGGGAACGCATGACTCGGAAACACGCAACGGAAGCAGCGTGTTAATCTATTCAAAACTATTTGATTAGGGTTCCGAATTAAAACGTCCATCGGTATTGTAGCTTTTTACTGTATCATTTATGTTAGTTGAAATCTGTAAGGTTATAGACCAACCACCGACCGAAATTATAATCGAATACACAATCCAAATGGAAGATATAATTTTCAAGCATTATAAAATAATGCATCTGTAATATTACCTTTTTTCAGGTATTTCATGCTAATTCTTGGAGTGGTAGAGCAATTATTATGAAATGGGCTAGCTCGACCGGGGAAGTACCACCCTCTCACAGAATATCGACGTGAAGCAGCAATGCGTTCCTTTCGAGGAGTGAGAGATCCGGAAGCCCAACTTCTTCCCTATCCCCTCTTTCCCCCTCCTTCTTTCCCTTCTCTTCCACCTTCCTTTCCTCCTTGGTGGACAACGCATTGGTAGCGCCCCTGGTGTTACTGTTGTTCATAGGCGGCGATGACCACTTTCCATCAGGTGACCCGCTTGCATGTTTGTCTACTGTTTGACATAAAAAAATAATATGTTTTCAGGGTTTTTATTTCTATCTCTTATCTTTCTTATCTTTAATATATTTTATGTTTTACTTACATACAAGAATGCAAAATAATAAAAAAAGCTGAACATAAGCAAATGTTGTAGTATTTTAGTAAGTTTACTATTAATTTAGATACCGTGAAATATGCCAAAATTGCCAACAAGGAAAACTTTGCCCGAAACACAATTTGTAAGCATATCGTTGATGTACAAAAATATCTTAATGTAATGGCCACATTGATTTACTTGGGTAGAAAAAAGGTTAAATGTATGTCAACACTGACTATCATGTTTATTGCTAACCTTGCTTAGTGCAAATTGTAACTTCAATTCTGTGAGATGGCGAAAACATAGGTAAATTTACTTTATTAGCTGTGATAGATAATTATTTATTGAGTTTATTAATATTAGTATCATTTCTCAAAAGTTTTTGAAAACAAAGTTAAATTGATGGGCAAAGTTATCTAGTAATGTTTCGACCTACGATTTACAACATTGCCCACCATCAATTTACGTCAATTCGTAATTAATTCTTTTTTTTAAATTGAAATTTAAACATGTAACAACACAATTTAATTAGCTCAGAAAATGTCTCCAAATTGCAAACATTTAATAATTTTCCATATAAATTAACGTTAAATCACATTTTTATCAATTTCCAGGGCATATAAAAATTATACTGAAGAAATGTTAAAACTTGCATGCGAAGCAGTAACATCGGACCAAATTTCTTCACGAGATGCTCAACGACCAATTTGGTTAAAAGTGTATGTGTTTAAATTTAGAATAAAAGATAGACATGACATGAGCATGACTGATCTCTATTAAATTATAATTTAAAAAATGATTATATAATAATAAGCATTATTCTTTGTTTTCCTTTTTATTATCTAAAAATCCGAATCCTTCTTACCATGTGCCAACCCTAGTACTTTTAAAAGTCGAAATGTGGATTGTATGGAAAATACTAAAAATCGCGGGATAACATTGCCCTGGTATTTTCTTGAAACTTTTCATAATATCACTTTCATTTCTAAACTGAACGTTATCTTTGCCAAAGTTCTTGTACTGGTGTTTATGTCAACGGCATAAGGCCCATATTTGCGCTAAAAATCAATGTGGGTAAAGTTGGCTAAAAGTTCAGAAAACTTTGCCTGCCAACAAAATCGAAGAAATAGTGATTTTAATCTTGAATAATTGTAAATTTAACTATACTAACACATGCGCATCATCTTACAGTCGTAGCTGATGAAAGAATATACTTAGGTCGTCATAGAAAAATCCTTCTTAATATCTAATTATGTGAAAAAAGTTGGCAAAGTTGGCATGTTTCACGGTACCTACTTACTTATTTATAAAAAAAATGTATTTAATGAAATAAGTTATTTGGTACATTGGAGTAGACAGTTTTGTCTGGTTGGTCTGTGGTTGGACCAAGTCAGCGCTTGGCGTGTGCGCATAGCGTGCAACCCTCGGCGCGGGCGCACCTGCCTCACAATTATCCGGCCATTAGTCGGCACGGAACCCGCGGAAACCCGAAATTAATGCAACCCTAATAGTCGGCCGCGAACCCGATCACCGTCTGCGCAGTTCAGATAATCTGTTTATTTACCAAGTGGTGTGAGGTAAGAGTTTCTGCAACATGCGTATAAGCATCGAGGTTGTATCGTTGCCGTCGTTGCATCACGGAAATAATATAAAATACGCGCAATGTAAAGTTAGAAGATGATTGATGATTATGATGATGAAACTGCCCATCTCCCTTTAGCCTTTATTTAATAGTCCTGACAAAAAAAAAGTTGGAAATTTTTCACTGCTGAATTTCAATTTAACATCGTCCTCATCATCTCGGCCACAAGATGTCCACTGCTGGACACATGCCTCCATGTCTCCTCTGAAGCCTACGAGATGGCATAAACAAGAGATGCTTTGTATAAAGTCCTCTTAAAGGATCTCAAAATGATTTTTCAAGTGAGGCTCAAAATGACCATCCTTAAAAAGTTATCCAAAGGACCTTGGTGTTTTGTGATCGGGTGAGGAGCGATTTTTATCTGATAATTGCAGGGCTCGTGTTGAATCCTTCATTAGGGGCGTGCTGTGAGGCGGGGGGAGGGTGGGGTTGTATAAGTGTGAGGACACAATGGGGCCCCCCCGCGGTATTGTGCGCTAATGTATGCGCGTGCGGCGTCGGCGACAGCGGCCGCGACGCCACAACACAAACATTTCAACGCATCTAATTTATTGTCGTGTCGCACTGCAGCACGCAAAAAATATTGTCTTAAGGTGCACTTCTGTTGACTACGACAGACATGTTGCATGGCATAAGGGACGATGGCTTTAGTAAATAAGAATACATTAACTATATCCATATTAAACAGTTATAAAACACAAGTGTTTGTCAAAAAAATGCAGAATTGATAAATTTTTATTCAAGACTTTTTAATGTCAAGTCCATGTTGAGAAGTTATTGTTGTTGTTGTAGTTGAGAATTAAGAGTAGGAATATTGTGTCAGTTCAATAGCAATGTGCATAGTAACAAAAAAAAAACAGTCATCAAAATGTTCATAACCGTTCATAATAATTTATTTTCACTTTTTGTTAATGTCGTGCTGTCAAAAGTTATTTATATTAACTTATTTTACTATATGATGCAACATAATAAATAATAAAAACGTAGACATCGGAATGATTTTATAGCATAAAAGTGTGTATAAGACAAATCAATTTTATTACAATTCTATTAACATTTTAAAAGAATCATAAAAACGAATTCAGTGACATAAATTGGTAATCATTTTGTCGCATTTAGCGAAATGACACCTTAAATGATGTTGAATATAAACTTTTTGACGGAGGATGACTCAGTCGTTGAGAGCAATTTTGAATATTATAATATGTAAACTTGTTCGGTGGGGCTTGTCAGTGTCGCGCCGTGTCTCCGTGATGGCTCGAACAAATTAGTGATGTTTATTAGGACAACCACTACATGTAGTAGTCCCACGTAATCTAACTATGCTACTCGCGAGATGACAGACATATGAATAGAAAACAATCTGTTTCTTACTTATTATGCATGTAAAAATTTATGTTCGTTATTATTATTATTACGAACTGAGCTATATTCTTTCTTAATTATATTTTTCCTTTTGGGTTTTCCGAGAGGCATACCTGCAAGCTTCGTAAATGAATCACCATATATTAAATTAAACCAAGAACTGTGTGCAAAATCCGGCATGCTAGATTCTTGCCGCGTTTTTCATTTCACCAATTCATATGTGTGTTTTGGCAATGTCTCTACAATATGTGTATTATTTTGCATAATACAAACTAAATTGCGTGTTCGTTCGTACATTTAAAATATTTTAAACACAATAGCCATATAAATGTGCGGCAGTTTATTATTTGCTGTATTTTCTGGAATTTCCTGCATTACGTGCGAGTAAGTTCGGCCACCCAGTCGCGAGATGCGCCTTCGGTTCTGCTTCAATTGGTAGTTGGCAAAAACTGCATTTGCATAGACTGCTCGATGCTTTCTGCGATAGTGCGCCAACGAGCGGCTACATGCAAACTGCCACTATTAGATACGGCACTCTGCTTCCAAACATGCGGAAAAATTCAACAATTTTTTAATAACTATAACATACATCTACAGTTTTTCGTTCAAGTGTAAAATTAATAGCATGAAGAGATTCTACTCTTAGTGTTTATATACGATGCTTGTTAAACTAGTTGATTATGTTAGTTAATTACGAATATAATATTTGTCTACATATCAATTTTAGTCGCACACAGGTGTATTTGTGAAATATGCGACTTATGTTAAATTTTACCGTAAATTTAAATGACCTTTTAATTCTGATATAATTTTATGACGCCATTAAGTCTCTATATCGTTCATCACTCTGCTCAGTTGCTCTTTTCTTACCTATTCGCATTTTGCTTTAAGTATAAAAATATGGGCGGCGGTGATCACTTTACATCAGGTAAAGTGTCTGCTTGTTGGCACCCTCCAGAATACGTCGGACAGAAAGATCGAAGAAAATAGATGGATGGATTGTGTGAATGAAGATATGCCTAGAAAGAATGATGTGGTCTGTGGAGCGGACGTTTGATAGAATAAAATGGTAAAAGAAATGTACTGCGCCGATCCGACCCCAAATGATAAACTTTGTTTTTTTTTATATTATAGTAAATAATAAGTTCAAGTGCGCTCATAGTATCGAAGTGTGCTCAGTCGGCGTCGTCCGTGGGTCGTGGTGACAAATGTAGCCGCCACCCACCGCACGCACGACCCCGTCGCGAGCGATCCAATAAATACAACATACATTTTATATCTCCATGTTTTTATTTATTTCATTTAAATTCCACGACATTGATGACTTAATTCCGTAAGAAATAATTTTGATTTTTCCTTTCTATTTGCTTAGTATCAAAGCGATGGTGATTCTAAAGATAAAATATTGAGATTCTATTAAGATTCTATTTTAATAATACGAAAATAATAGTCTTTTGGCTTTGTCATTTTTTGAGACCCAGGGAAGGATTTAGATTAGTTTCTCGCATATTACTATCAATAAAAATTCTAAGTATTGCAGTTACAATCCTACCCTATCATTACTGTCCGTTCTCAAGATAGTTCCTTATCACCCTGAGACGACTCTGAGACCGCAATTAATTATTACTTAAGGTCTAATTAATTACATCATCTAATTAAGCCGTAAAACAATAAGATCAGCAAGTTACACCGACAATTTGAACATATCTTTTTTTTACTACACAACACAAACATTACTTGCACATTTTAGATTAAGTTTTAAGTCCAAGTGGGTACTTAACGTAAAATATTTTTTATTTTGTTAGAGGTCAAAACACTTAAAAATATTTGCAAAGATGATTTCAATGTAACGTTTTATTTCGATAGTTAATTGGTCGGCTTGTGTAAATTAGAGGATAATATGAAATGAAGGCACAAAGGACGTTCAGGACCGCAAGGCGAAGGTTACGGACGGCAAAAACTTGAGCTATAATACTAGCATTGAGCGAGACCTGACTAAATCCTGACAACACGAATTAGTTTTTAAAACCTAAGTTTAAATAAGAAAATCAAAAATAGTTTTTGTATCGACCAAACATTCGTTGTTTGGTCTTGTAATGTAAAATTATTTTTAAATTAAGATTTTGATACTTAGGAAGACTAAAACTAAATACTGACTACAAATCAGTTATTTAATTAAAATAGGATTTGAGAACCAATAGTTTTTGTTTTTAATGCTTTGGATCAAATATAAAATTATTTTGCAATGCAGTAAAATTATCTTGTCTGTAATTACAATTCAGATTAAAATTGTCGCTTATACTATAATTTCAATTTATCTTGAGTTAGTTCGTTATAACTTGATAAATAATTGCATTATCATAAACACTTTTAGTACAGTCAACAAAGGAAATAAGTAAATATCCAGGCCTTAGATACGATTCTAGTTTTCAGTTTTTTTTTCTAATTTTCTGTTTGTTTTCTAATTTCTAGATAAGATTCTATTTTAATTAATAAGTAGTATTCATTTTGTGTCAACAACGTAATAACAATAACTTTCAAAATAATGGCTAATTTATTAGCGTAATGTCGCCTACTCGCCTCTACACTATTGTCAAGTAGATAATGGAAAAGGAAGATGAAGAGCGTAGAGCGCGAGTGTAGAGCCAGCAGTTATTTATTTATGCCCCATTCTAATTTCATCTGCTGTGTGTACTTCTTAGATTCAAAATACAAACTAGACTACCAAGATTATCACAGCTCTATCAATAATAGTGTCACGGTAATTTTCTAATTAGTTGAATTCATCAGTAGGCTATTTACCAGCTTACCAGCGACCACCGGCCAGCCTCCGCGCTCCATTACGGTCCTGGCATTCCTGCGGTCAAATTATTTATTTTGTGGGGCGTGAATTACCGTCCGGCCCGCCTCTTCGTTACTATGTTAATTCCTGCTACCTACGTCTTACCTTCTAATGGACTAATTGTTATGATGAATTTTGGGTGTTTTTAATTTGGTTACACCTCTATGAATTACCGTGGAAGGTCAAATAAATAGATGAGTTTTATTATTTGTTAATAAATTAAAAAAAGACATAAGAATTATGTTGTATTTGTCGTTTATTGTGTAATGTCTGCGCAATGTTATTTAAAAAGTGCGGTCTAATCAGCGCCCGTTTCAGTTATAATTTTATTCATTTATTCTCACCACACTGTTTCAGGTATAATGAAACATAAACCAAGTTGGCGCAGCGCAAGATCAAAGAGATCTTTCACACCTCAAATATGTACTCACGTTTTATTATGAACCCTCTTATTCACGACCATACGCCACAACCGACCGCAAGTCGCGGCGCCAATCGCGCTACTTTACACTCAGCAATGAATTAATAAGAAAGAAATTTAAAAAGTTGTGACAAAGGTGCCGTACTGCCGTGGACAATGTAATTGGTTATTAAAAAGCGCATATATCATGATGCGCGTGGGAGACGGGACCACAGGACGTGATTTGTGTGTGTCTGAGGTACCGCCCCTTCATTAACATGCTAATGCCGATTCTGGAGCGATCGGGACTCCACTATTCCCATTAGACTTCAACATTGGACACAACAGTCTGCTCCACTATTGTTGGAATTTAAATGAATACAATGTTATGCATTTATTGAAATACTTGCTTTTCGGTTTCGCAAGTATCTAGTACGGTATGACGACGTATCTAGAAGACAATGTATAGTCTAGACGTAATCAATAATGATCGAAACTTTTGAAATCATTTACAAAGTAATAATTTTGTATGATACAATTTGTAGATATACACTGGGCGTCAAAAATAAGTAGTACAGTTTTAAAATTGCAATATCTCCTAAACTGCAGAAGCTAGACCTTTGAAATAAAAAAAAGTTAAAAGACAATTTAATTTCATTTAATAAAAACTTCATGCATAATATCATTTTTTAAAGATTGACTGAAAAAAAACTTAATAAATAAAAACACTATTTTTTTAAACTGTTGGCTTGTACTTTTGTTTTTTATTGTTTTCTTTATTGCTGATAAATCAATTGCAATTCAAAAGCAAATGTGTCTTCAGCGAGTAAACTTTACTAATCATGCCTCTTTCACCAGAAGAATGTGCAAGAATCATAACTTTTCTCGAAGTAGGCATCAGTATGCGTCGTACTGCAAGAATGGTGGTTGTAACTCTAAGAACGATCCAGCAAGTAAAGCGAAGATACGAAGAGACTGGAAACCATCTAAGGATACCAAGTAATGGCAGACCCAGGTGCACTAGTACCCGAGAAGACCGCTTAATTGTCTCTACTGTGTTAAGAAATCGTCACCTTAATGCAGTTGAGGTCCAGCAACAGCTTCTTCAGACCCGAAGAGACTACGTTAGTGAGAGTACAGTGAGGAGAAGACTTGCTGAAACCAACCTGAAGTCGTAGAGGCCAGCAAATGGCCCCAAACTTGAGACAGGGCATCGAGTAGTAAGACTACGCTACGCGCGTCAACACGTACAATGGGGCGAAGAAGAATGGACAAGAGTTTTGATCACAGATGAGTCTCGGTTTTCTTTATTCACTTCCGATGGAAGGCGGAGAGTATACAGGCGACCTGGTGAGCGATACATTCAAGGTTGCATCTCGGAAAGAGTTCAATACGGCGGGGGCTCTGTACACGTATGGGCTGGCATCTCTTCAGAGGGTCGCACAGAGCTAGTGGTCATAGAAAATGGCACTCTGACTGGTGAAAGATATGCATTAGAGATCCTTAACGAGTATGCAGGGCCATATTTAGCAAATATGGGTGATGGAGCTATACTAATGCATGATAACGCCCGGCCACACACCGCTCATCTCGTACAAGAGTACATTCAGGAGGTTGGCATCAGCTTGATGGCTTGGCCATCAAGAAGCCCAGATCTTAACCCGATTGAACACGCCTGGGATGAGCTTGGGAGGCTAGTCAGAAGACGCAGACCACCCCCCGCCACCCTCAGGGCTCTAAAACAGGCCAATTATATTCCCCAACACCGCCTCCGAAACTTAGTGTTCAGCATGCCAAACCGGCTCCAAGCTGTCATCAGAGCCCGAGGCGGCAACACAAGTTACTAAAGAACCCAACAAGGCCCAAAACGTAAACATTAAGTTCTTGATAGTTCCTTCAAAATGGTTAGCTTTTTAGTTTTTTCCTAATTTTCAGTGTAAAACTTTACTAATGCTAAATAAAGTATTATTTTTAGAAAACTTTGTTAAATTTGCTATAAAATGACTTTTATTTCAAAACTCTAACTTCTATAGTTTAAGAGTAATTGCAATTTTAAAACTGTACTACTTATTTTTGACGCCCAGTGTATTTTGAGAACTAGCCAAACTAAGGTCTAGTTTGTAGTGTGGAGTGAAATAAAGTTTGCTTAATATTACTTCTACTGAGTTTAACAAGTCATATAAAAGTTTCATTAAGCCATTTCTGAATTATGAATTTGCATGCTCCTTCTACATAACGTAAACGAAATCTAGGTATTAACCTCGATATTTATTTCCTGATACACGCCTATACACGACAATACCTTCATAAATGGCGTTGAAATCCGGTTATGATGGCCTTTGATTAATTAATATTGGATTTTACTTGGAAAGTCCAGTATATATCCGATAATTTTTTCCCAGACTGTTTCTTTAGAGTAGCTAATTGTGGATAATATATTTAATAATTAAATTACAATACGTAAGTAATACAATAGACGGACTCATATGCTAAGTTGCTCTACCAGTCAAAAGCATTATTCACAAATGCGCAGAAAATAAATTTACAGTTTTAATACAAATTACAATTTGGACTAACATTGTCTTCAAAACCAAGCTGACAAGTATCGTGAGCTTTATAGGCTTCAAGTAATTTTTTTAAGGAAACGTCAAGAAGAGATGTATCATTTAATTTGATTACAGTAGGTACATACGCGTAGACTAGATATTTTGATGGTCTCTTAAAAATGTCGTATCCAAAGGAATAGTACTTTTATGAACATTGTGGACATCTAAGCGAACAGAACGGCGCGCTTGACCTCTACATGACATGAATACAATGTTTGATAATGTCCGCGGACAAGAATTCCGTCGTTTATGCTTTTTTCCTATGTATAATAAGTATTTATTTCCAAAAAAAAGTATTTATGTGTATTTATCAGTAATTTAGTACCCATAGTACAAGCTTAGATGCTTAGTTTGGGACAAGATGGCGTTGTGTGATTCGTTCAAAAATATTTGTTTATTTTACAAGTAAAGTAAACATTTCATTTCGTATTGGGCGTGCTTACGAAAATGTCGCGTGCGTGTGGCCGCTATATGGCGCTGTGCCGGGCGGCTGGCGACGACGACAATGCCTGGTGTGGTAATGTATGCGCTCAGGGGAGGTCCGCCCGCGCCGTGGGAAGACGTTCGGCAAGGTTTGAGCCTGAGTTTGAGGGCCTAATTGTTACATATATATTATATTTATAAGTACGTAAACAATTTTATTACCTGCAATAAGATTGGGTTTTTGAACTATGCGAAGAATACTTTTCGTATTTGCTATTAAGTCCATCGCTCGTAAAAACAATCTCGATATTCTAATTTAAATATAAGGAATTATAATAATTTATGTTAAAGAAACTCTTAATACCCGTGTTCTACAAAGTGCTACGCGTTCGTAGCACGCGCCTCGTAGCGACACGGGGCGAGGGCGCGCGGGTGCCGCGGCCGGCTCGACGCGACCGGTTCGCGTGGCGCCCAATCCACAAGAATTTGCATAAGCTTTTTGTATTCAGTAATAATGCGGTGCGTATTTTAATTGGGCGCGATTAAATCTTAATAAATCGGCCGGTTCCCACAAGCGGCTCGCTCGCAATTATATCGAGTGTTGTAATTTTGAGATCGCCGCAGGCGCAACGTACAAATTGCGCTCTTTCAGCAACACACCTTACGCTAAAATAATGAATTTTACACGGTGCTACTCATATCGTACCAGTAACTTTTTTTGTATAAAAATATGATAATCAAGTTTTAAAATGGTACAAAATAAAATATTTTTATCGTCAAAATTAAGTATTGTTGGAAATAAATTGCCTTACTATACCTATTTTTAATAGACTTTTCAGTCACACGTCAATAAGTTGTCACAAAAACTTGTATCAATTAGAGACTAAAGTGTTAACCACTTTGCAAAATGATATTCTGCCATTGCTAGCACCGTGTAAGTCTGAAATACTGCGGGATCGCGTGCGCCGACCGTCAAAGTACAGCGGCCGGCCACTTGTAATGCGCTCTTCAATTACCAATCGTAAATTCCAATTCAACTACATTAATGATATGTGAGATGTTATTGACTTGGTTGCTGTACACAGGACTAAAGAGTTACTTTGATATCTTTGTCTGCACACGTATTGAGACTAGGTTTTATCTGACTTCGTCTGCGTTATCTGAGTACCTGTTAAAGTAGTAAGAGTGGTCCGAAAGTTTACTGGCTGAACGAAACGAACATAGTCCTTTTAGTTTGACATGAGATTATGTGAACGTAGTTTATTTTTTTATTTAAACAAGTTGTAAATGACAAGAAAAAGTGCCTGTGAAGGTCTAATTTCTGAAATAAACGATTTCATTTCATTTCATTTCATTTCTGTAACGTCTTTTCTGTTATCCATTATTAGCATTAAAAATTTCAGTAGGTTTACTTAGTCTATGGTAGTTGATGAAAACGTTTTATCATCATGTACTCGTGGCTTTAAACCGTTTTCCTCCCCCGACAGTATAAACAAAATGTCCTATGATTGGAATAAAACCATAACAGCACGGTATTAGTATAATAGTTTTTGGAATGGTAGAGCCTTTGTTTAAATGGGCAGGTTTTACTCTCACAGTATATCGGCGGCCTAGCATTACGTTAATTGGGTGAGAGATATGGAAATCTATTTTCTTCCTATTTTTTCCAAACGCAGGATGCGTTTCGGGCCTAGGAGATATAAGTTCACTTGTCCGTCTCTGGCAAAAACTTTATTTTCTTGTATATATATAATGGGAGATATATCTGTAGTATAAGCTGTTGAGCGGCTAATTATCTCAGTTATCCGTAGCCTTATATTTCGGCAGAAACCGCCGTCCAAAACTAATTTATATTGGAATGTGATATACGCGCGGGCGGCGACTGCCGCGGGGCACGCGCGCCTCCGACGGTTTTAATCACCTTAGCCCACCTTAACCCTAACTGATGCCTTTCAAACTAAACATACAGTATGCACATACAACAACGTGGAAATATTTTTGGAAATGCAAAAGTTTTTCAATAACATATATATTGCTGATATACGTTCTAATTTTGATCTTTGTATATAAACTAAACTACGTAATTACCTATGGAAATAATTTAATTTTCTGTATTAATTTCTCCTCATTTCGATCTCGCTGGGTGTCGCGGAGCTATAGGATGCAGGCCGCTGCCAACCGGTCGTACTGGAAGCGTTCGGGAGATAGGAGAGCCCTATGTCCAGCAGTGGACTGCTTGTGGCTGAGATGAAAAGGTACTTAAAGTGTTATATTGCTTTTCGTTTCTTATATATTTTTGATTCAAGAAATTTAATTTACGATTAGGATAACGGTATCAAAAATTTCCTCATCCTCAAAAGAAGGCTCACGGTCACTCCGAGTCAAAATGGCGAGAGAGCTATGTTCGGGGTTTCTCTACGAAATCGAATCAGAAATGAGGAGATCCGAAGCAGAACCAAAATAACCGACATAGCCAAACGGATCAGCAAGTTGAAGTGGCAGTGGGTAGTGCACATAGCGCGCAGAACCGATGACCGGTGGGGCGAGAGGGTTCTGGAATGGCGACCACGTATCGGAAAGTCTGTGTCCTTTCCAGCAGTGGACTTCTTGTGGCTGAGATGATGATGATGATGGTATTAAAAAAATATTATACGTCGAGATGACCCAACGACCTACCTAGTCAACAATGAATTTGAGTTCGAATTTAATCTATAAGTTTATCTAATTATATATCAATCTTTATATATAAAAGGAGAAGCTGACTGACTGACTGACTGACTATCAACGCAGGGCCTAAACTATAAGGGTTAGAAACTTGAAATTTTGCACAGGGGTTCCTTTTATAACGTAGAAAGGATTTTTCAAAATTCCCACGGGAAAGCGAGATATACGCAAACGAAGTTGCGCGGGTTTCGCTAGTATTAAATAAAGATACTGTGCAAAATTTTTATAATGTGTTAACCCTTACTTAACTGCTGTTAAAACACTACCGAAACGACCCGAGCCGACCCTGCGCGGGCGCCACGCTCCATCCCATTATAATCACTCCATATTATCATCTGATATTATGGTTGCCAAATCAAAATTCCAGTGATCAATGTGTTATTTTCGATTTAAATAATTTTTTACATAATAGCTTAGCGTAAACGAATTCATGGTCTTTTAAGGTCTCAAATTTTTCATAAACCATAAGGAGACCTATACAATAAATGTATGGTGCGTCTACGCAGTAGTTACTACGTTAAATTTTTATCATGAAAAAAAAACGTTTTAGAGCCCTAGAAGATTTAAAGACCGCTCTGACCACATATTCCCAAATAAAATAAAATAAAAAAGCCTTTATTCTACTAAATTCTACAGTATTGCTTACACATAAATTTACTATATTGCGGCGTACGCCTCCCCTATTCCAGTCAAAACAAAACCGCGAGTAAGTCATAGAGTGATCGAATCGATAAGTCTCTTGTCAAATCGATTGCATGACAATCGATTTGGGGATTCCCGTGTAATTTTTTTGTGCTGCCAGAGGAGCACCGTCACGGTCGAAGTGCCAATGAGTGCTATTCTCACGGCTAGCGGCGCAAACGTCGGCGCCGGCTGAGCTAAAAAGTTATAAGGCGTTTTTACATAGAGCCACTTTTTTTACAATAGGGAAAGTACGTCTTGCAGTAAAATACTACGTTTTCCGCGTTCTAAAATAGTGTAATTAAGTTTCTGCAGTAAATTATAAATATTAATGCTATTTTATTAATTATGGTTTTATTGTCTTTTTAAGAAAGAGGTGAACGTGGACCGACACGTTTGAAATAAGTTATTCTGTTACAGGACGTTTTAAATACATCATGTTTTTAGGGTTCCGTAGTAAAAAAGTAAGTAAGAAAAATAGCCTCTCTCGGTTAGATGTTCTTTTTAAAATATATTTATTTTATTTATGAATGTAGCTCAAGCAAGTAGCGGCGGGCGTGCCGACTGCGGAATGTTTGCGGTTTCCGAGTCGGAAGCAGAATGCAGTTCTCATTATCTACTTCTCAGTGAATAAATCGGCTCGTTTGATGTCCGCCACTCGAGACGTGCCGATCACTCGAATTATCGGCAGACGAGTGATTATTATTCAGATTTACACAGTAAAAAGCTTTTTTGCCTTTCGTTTACTCGTTCTCACACATGTTTATTAGAATGCGGCGGTTAATCTTTGTCTGTTGAATAAAAAACAGATAGTTTGGTTTAATTAAGACGTAGTATTCGTAATTAGTTCTAAGTCTAACTAGATCTTACTTGCTACATAAACTAATAAATATAATATATCTTAGAAAATTTATTATTAGCGATTTAAATATTCATTTTGATAACGTAACATTATTTTGTTTCTTCAATTTTGTTTATATTATAATTTGCACCATAGTGATAAGTGAAATGCATTTACAAAGTAAATGGCAGGTACTTCTCTTGGACATGTTCAAAGACGCTTATCGTAAAAAAACCAGTTGTTAAACATTTCGTATACAACGTGTCACTTTCATGTACACCTTTCCCATCTTAATATTTGAAGCGTTAAATATAACTTTAATAGCGAATGCACTAATTGTCTGTAACTCACCTTTCTTAAGTCTTATCAAACGGGTAAACTGAAGGAAAGTCCATCTACATTTGAAACTCAAAAAAAGTCTATGCACCCGGGTGTAATATAAAATCTCATTGCGCCTGGGGATTTCACCCAGTTCGCTCATTCATTACAAATATAAGAAATTTTGACACTTATCTCGTAAAAATCTAAACGTGCTCTTACTATGTTTACGGGTCATCTCGCCCCCGCGTTTCCTATGTAGGTGTAGGTATATCATGTATATCTCATATTTTATCAATTTGATGGTGAAACCATCTGATTCGTGTGTCGTTGTAATTAGTAGCATTGTGTCGATGACCTGCCTGTTGCTAATTTAATAATGAAAGAAAGCAATATACTTAAGCATTTCGAAAGTTGTGTAAAATGTTATTTAGCGAACTAAATCAAGAATCATTCATTTATGTAATAGATTTATCAGTTCCGACGAGACGCTTCCCATCGAGGCATCTTTACAATGTTTTTATTTGTCAATATAATGGCGAGAAAAATGTTGCTTTGATAGCAGTAAAATGAAACATTTATTTTAAGCCGAGCGTTCATTAGCGCATCAACGAATGAAAGGCTTTGCAATGCCATATATCTTAAAGCTATGCGCTATTTTTCCCGTCGACGTAACTAACAGGTTAATTGATTGTATCGATTTATTATCTCTCATCGATATCGAGTTGTCCGCGAATTGTCACCGCGCCACGAGTCGGAGCCGGCGGCGCACTGCGGCAGGTGTGCGCGCACCTGTGCATCGATTGTTGCATTCCGAGCGGTCTCCGAGCCTCCACTCGATGCCGGCTACCGTCCAGAGATTATCGGCAACGATTCTCCTTCAATCAATAATTTTTAATTTTGTAGAAAAACTATAACAAGCATCACTTCCAAGGCGATTGCATGTGTGCTCGTCCGGAGCGTGGCTGAGCGCGACGGGTTATCGCCCGTCGGTATCTAGCCAATGGTTTGTGTTAATTTGTGGTTGGTATCGTAAAAACAAATCAAAATATGTGCTTAACAAGCTAATATACGGATATTATGTAACGTTATAAGAACGAGGTTACATATTTTGAAATTCACAAAAATATTGAAAATTTGCTATTGAAACTTTTGTTGTACGCATTAATCTTTTTTTTGGAACCATTTCTTTTATGTGAACACTGATAGACTGATAGTATTAATACCATGGAATCACAAAAAAAGAGTAAAACGCAAAAATAGAGCTTTCAATAAAAACAGACTTAATATTAAGTCTATTTGATCTAGATAACAAAGACATCGTCGCGTATCTTCATAAAAAGTCTGAAGAATATCAGTTAAACTAGGGGTGCATGGCGTAACGCGATGCAAAGTTGAGCTGAGCGAATGTTGAAAGTTTTGGCGCCAAAAATCAGCTTTATTGGTTTTGGCACATTTTGGCACATTTTGGCACATTTTATTTTCATTTTTATTTTTTTAAAACCTTGCCACAAACTGTCTCTTAAGATGTGCCAAGTTTGGTTCTAATTGGTGGAGTAGTTTGGGAGGAGAAGACGAACAACCAAATGAGGAGAGTCTGGTATGGAGAGCTTCGCTCGCCTTCGGCTCGCTCAGCTCAATAATTTATAGTTTTAAAACTTTACATTCCTGAGTCTAATCTGAGTAAGATATGACTGTGCGAGACGTAACCGCCAGTGATGCTCGCCGGACGAACGTGTCGTCAGCGCTCCGCATACTAAATGACCAAGTTCCGACACCCGTCAAATTAATTCCACTACACTACCAAGAACAGAAACTCTTTGTAGCTAAACACAAGCTATCTGCAACCTTTTCTAGCAGTAACAAAAGAGACAGGGACGCCAGATAAAGATTTCAAACGTAACACTCCGCTTTGTAAAAGAGTTATTTATGCAACACATAAACGGCAACAATGTTCCCGTGTAGATAGTACACAGATAGTCAAATATTGTGATATTCGCACAGTAAATTTTACGGAGGATGACTATATTAATGTGCTCTTACATTCTAGTTAGGGTGAAACAAATATGCCTAGAGATCTGGAGATATACTATCATTATACGAAATATCCGCTGGGAGCTCTTATATGTAGATGTGGTAATAAATTTTAGAAGGGAACACATCAAGTACGATGCTTAACTTACTGGTACCACGTTAGGTAGTGTACAGATAACTTCAATGTATTTTAATTTTCATTACAAAGCTTCAACCCAGCATTGGCCGAATTCATAAGTTATTTGAACGTATATTATTTAAATAACTAAACCATTAGTTTTAACATAAATTATATTAAATGTACAAAGTGTAGGAATAAATTTTTTAGTCCTTTTAAGGTTTGGGTCACCTGATGTCATTATCATAGCGGAGGTATTCCCCAGTTTGTCGTAGATGGCAGTGAGAGGCGGTGGCACGCGGGTCGGGCTCGCCTGTTTGTCGTTCCCAGGCGATAGCTGTTATCTCTTGCAAACACCTCGTGTTTGAGTCGTAGCCGACACAATTTAACCACTTTGCTGCTACATAAGGACATTAAATTTTAAATCTTATCTAACAAGAAATAAGTTCCAATTGCGTTTACTTTCTAAGCGTACGTTTGCTTTTTATGCTAAATATATCTTAGTCATATGGAGCTTTCGTCGGTCAGACACGCGACGCTTATCGAAATTTTCAAGTGAAGTCGCGCGTCACTCACTGTTTGTGTTTGCATATCGACAAGTGTCGCTGTTGATCGATATCGTTTTGTAATAGTTTCAATATTGGTTCAGTCCTTATTGGTACTACATATATGCAAGACTAGTCCTGTCTCTCGAGTCATTTATTTGCGGAGGAGAAATGTGAATACCGATGGTTATTTTTAAACTCATCGGGTGTCCAAGTCCATATAGTGTTAGTGGCGTTGCATTTGCTAATTGTTTCACAGTCACCTGCGTCCAGCGCGGCGCGTGCATCTGCAAGGCCGCGCAATAGGTCACAAGGCCGGCCCGCTACTGCACGTCTGCATAGCTGCTCAAGGTCTTAGGTTTCAGCTGCATACTGGTTTTAGATATCTGTCATAAATTATAAGTACAATATTTGTTGTACTCTTATAAGAGAAGGAATAACGGTTCGTGTTAGTTTTTCATTCAGTCATATTCACAATCTTGAGCCAATAAATGATAGATTATTTTATTGATAGCGGGAGCGAAATCTCTGATGAAGGTCAGTTTATGAATAACTACTTTATGATTAATAAACTGAATAAGATGCAATTTAGAATTAAATGATTGAAACTATGTAACAATAGACAATATAAATAATTACCAATAGAGATACACAAAGGGATATTAAGTGGTGATTTAGATAAATTAACGTAAGTAATATAATATTACTCTATGCGGTTCTGTTCTTTGTCCAATACTTAAAATATTTAGTCAAATTAATTGTACAAAATTGTATTTATACAAAGTACACTGGACAATGGCGTTAAACGACATATATGTCGGTCCCGTGGCTTAAACGTTGGAAATAGACGAGATAATGTCAGTTAAGCAGTTCAAGTGTTCCTGTCGACAGAATTAGTGGAACGATTCGCGATTCGCGACAGAGGGGGCCGGCGGAACAGAGTAGGTGAATTACAGAGAGATAGGACGAAATATTTTTTTAAATTTGCTCATAAATATGACTTCACAATTTCTGATGGTAATGGATTGGTTTAACAGAAAAAAATGAAACTTTATAAGTAAGTGTCCTGCAAAGAAGCGTCATCAATATTGCTTTGAAACATTTGGGTTTGTCAAACAGTCCTCTGACTGGTCGGCTAACGAAGATCAGCCGAGGTTTAGCAAAAACTTGTTAGGTCTATTTGACACTTCATTTAATTCACTTTAAGAATGCCCAAAACAGGTAGGTAATAAAGATAATCCTTGATTTATATTTTTTATTAATAAAGTGGTGATGTTTATGAATGGAACATACGACATACATTTTAGGTGTTCAGTTAATACAAAATAGTTTTAAAAGATCAGTGATGTAAATTATATTTCATGAGTCAGAAAAAACTAGTAAATCTTCCTAATAAAAGCGGAGCCTCATTGATCCTTAATACTGTTTCCCTAGATTACCCGATTACGACAA
This sequence comes from Endotricha flammealis, assembly GCA_905163395.2. Lineage (NCBI taxonomy): Eukaryota > Metazoa > Arthropoda > Insecta > Lepidoptera > Pyralidae > Endotricha > Endotricha flammealis. The sequence continues at coordinate 10,318,546 of LR990861.1, read as the reverse complement.
CACCAGATAAAGGTGTTGCCGGTGCCAGGTATTGATCAAATCTAATTTGATCTGTAAGTAGTCATTGACTCGAAAAGAAGAAGATATTGTTTCCCTGTAGAATACCTACTCTGTGGCGGCGTCTTGCAGCTCATCACTGTAAGCGACTGGAGCTAAATCCGGTGACATCCGCGTCGCCCGCCAAAGCACTTCAACGTGCTCTCTTTGCGGCGGCGGGCGCTGTGTCGAGCCACGCCTAAAATGACATAACTATATAAGGACAACCACTACTTTTCACAAGAAATCAATTAAATGTATTACTTTGTATGTGTACTAATATGTAAAATAATGGAGGTATAGCAACTATAGCAGTGTCCAAAGCGGTCTGAGTCAATGGACGCTTACATAATAAGCGCCCATTGACTTAAGAGTGACGCATCTAGTGGCATACCACTAGAGACTAGAGCGTCCCAGGTTTGATAGCACTCACATATCAGATATAGCTCTTTTTTGATAGTACTCTTCCGAAAAATACAACTTACATTTAAGTGAAAGAGTAAAATGAAACTTGGTTAACCGATAGAGGTTTAAAATGTCATGAAATTATTATCGACTTGAAGCAGCAATCTTTCGTTCTGTGAGTGAGATGTCCGAAAGTCCAAACGCCCTTCCCTATCCCCTACTTTTTCTCTGTTACCTTTTTATTGTATGGATGATTTTTAACCCATCTTAATGCATTTTCGTGACCAGTTTAGTCGAGACAACTGATTAGGAACAATAGATTTTTTACCAGTTGGCGCAGCGGTTAGGACTTATGTTTAAATACAAGGTCGAGAGCAAACAGAGATTCAGGTCAACCCTCGAGTTTGGGTGAATATTTAAAGCGCGTCGCGGCGCTGTTGTAGGCCACGGGAAATTATAAATGATCGTGCCATTAATGTATAAAAATAACTGCTCTTTATGCACTCGTCAGCAAATGAAAATGTTTCCGTTTGATTCTTTATCTTTTGTTTGTTTTAACTTGTCAAATAAATTGCCTTTTTTACTTGTTTTATATTATATTTATAGCTAATATTGTATTATATTTATAGCTAATATATAGATAATTACATAGATTCCTATGTAGGAATCTATGTAATTATAGTACAAACGCTGATAGTTCAAAATAATTGGCTAGTTTTCATTAAAAGATCCATATTTACTATCTGCTAGATCTTTCTATTTCTTTTACAGTGACCTGTCTGTTTGTGTGACACGTAAAGTCTGCCGGTATAAAGAAAGATATATCCAGATAAAAATTGGATGTCTAGGTATCTACTAAATCTATGTTGCGTGAAAGCAAGTGAGAATTAATTTAATTAAACAAAACGCCGTGAAAAAACGACTGAATTGTGGCTTTTTTATTTTAGCTTCTAGACAAATTTTATTAGACCTTCTAATTAGAAATGCATGTCTCTATTGTAGTAATATCAACCTATAAAAATGTGAAACTTGGAGGGGACATTCTTTATAGGACATAGGCATCCGATAAGAAAGGATTTTTCGAAATACCCATGGGAAAGCTGTGTGCATTGTCCCTATACATTTTTTTTTAAAGCGGGATACACGTAAACGAAGCTTTCGCTAGTCTGCGACTCTGCGCATACAGTACTATCCTATCCCTATAGTGTCTATCAGTGATGATTAAGTGAGGCCAAGTTTGTTAACGATAAAAATCACATTATGACATTAGAAAACTAAAGGTCCTAACGGTCCTAAGGATTTCGTGGAGTATATTAAGTAAAACAAATGTCGTTTGAGCATGCAGCTATGTTGGCGTGCTACACGCTATGATGCGGTAATATGTTGTCAAATTAGCAGTGAGGGGCGGGTCACCGGCTGCTCCATAATGCTCATACCGTATATTTAAACATCAAGTTGGCAACATGCTGTATAATCCACCTGACACTAGCTTAGGCAGCTGACAGATGTGTGCAGCTTTCTTTATGACGACGTTATGGAATAGATATGCAGAACAAAAATATATGAGCTACACTACTACTGTTGGATAGTCCGAAAATGTTTATTTTATATAAGTAACTGTTTTTTAGGGTTCCGCAATTCAAAAGGAAAAAAACAGAGACGGGTATAGGATCACTTTGTTGTAAATCTATGTATTTCCGGTATTTCACAAAACAATGTCTAAGAATCTAACTTAAAAAGAAAACAGATAATTCATGACTGCTGACGGAAAGACAAACTTGTAAGAGTATAGCAATTTCATTGTTTGTTTTCTTGATATTCCTTCATAGTTTGCTTTGTGTAGTGACAAGTTGACAAACTGACAACAAAATATACGATAACATGTTCTAGTTCACAGGTTGTATCTCACAAAGGCTTTGATGGATCACTTCGGTAACAAGTTTAGTGACAGTAAGTACAGCGTATGATTAATTTGTTTTAATCTTTATAAGCCTTTTGATCTAATTTGCCTTGTTTAATAATTAAGTACTCTTTGATTTGCTTGTGCTAAGAATTAAACGAGAGAAGACGAAGGATGGTAGCGTGGCGTCAACGACGGCAGAGGTGTTGAGGGAAGTCGAGAGGTTCTACGGGCAGCTTTATGATGCCTCAGTCACCAAACCCGTCAGCAGCAGAACTGCGAGGGACCCAAGAGCCACGCAAACCCAACACTACATCGAAGACATCCCGGACCTCAGCTTGTACGAGATTAGGGTGGATCACAGCGGAGCTTCTGACAGCGGGTGGTACATCGATACTTAAAGTCCTGCAGAAGCTCTATAAGTCCGTGCTGTTCGAGAGCAAAACGCCTGAGGCGTGGAACATAAGCGTGGTGGTTCTATTCTTTAAAAAGGGCGATAAAACCCTCTTAAAGAACTATAGACCTATCTCCTTTCTGAGTCACGTCTACAAGCTGTTCTCAAGGGTCAACACGAATCGTCTCGCTCGCAAGTTCAATGACTTCCAGCTTCCCGAGCAGGCCGGATTCCGAAAAGGCTACAGTAGATACCATAGACCACATCCATACGCTGCGGTAGATTGTACAGAAGACCGAAGAGTACAATCTGCCATTATGCTTAGCGTTTGTGGACTATGAGAAAGCCTTCGATTCGTTCGAGACATGGGCCGTGCCGTGCGTGCTACAATCTCTCCAGCGGTGCCACATAGACTACAGGTATATCGAAGCGTTGACGTGCTTATACAAAAATGCCACCATGTTAGTCCGAGTACAGGAACAGAACATGAAGGCAATTTCATTACACAGAGGCGTGAGACAGGGAGATATCATATCTCTGAAACTGTTCACGACCGCTCTTGAAAATGCCTTCAAGCTTTTGGACTGGAAAGGATTCGGCATCAACGTCAAGTATATCACTCACCTTCGATTTGCCGACGACATCGTGATCATGGCGGAGTCGCTGGAGGACTTTAGCACCATGCTCGAAGGCCGATCGAGTTTCCCAACAGGTGGAAATCCATCATTTTTTTTGTAATTTTTTATTCGTTTAAAAATTCCACGCGCCCATTTGTTACCTCGCGCCCCTAGGCACGTGCCTAGTTTGCCTTATTGTATGCACTATTATATTTCCTCTGTCTACCATAGGAAAAATGCATGTATACAGGGCACGGTTCCCATGCCGCCTACGCAATGGACGCAAGGCACAATTATCGCATTGCGCCATGTCGATCCGGCATTGTTATTTAATGTCTCCTCTAAATCAGAGCTGTGAGTCAGGTGTGTACTCGCCCTATTGTCGCACTCATTTCACACGCACTCACTAAAATGCTCCCACGACCTGTGTTTTCGTTGCCCAGAATGTATGTGACTCTTCCTGGAGGTATATAGGCAGTAATTGTCTAGTAATATCTACGAGGAAGTGTTATTGAAACGTATTAGAGCGTTTGATCGCAGAATATGCGCAGAAAAAAGACATTTTGACAACACAAATGAATTATGCCTAAATATTCTAAATTTGGTATTTCTTTGACACATTAAATTATGTTTTTTATATTTCCTTTAGGTCATTTAGCACAGTCACTATGAACGAAATTGTTCATTAGAAAAAAATAAAAACAGATCATTTTTCAGCTAAAGAAAGTTAATTGCGTGATTAATCATGAAAAGAAATTCCACATATTACTTTGAAAGCTGAAAAAGAAATTGTACATATAAATCTAATAGGTAATTAAATCTCTGATTTTACTTGGATAAAAATATTATTTCTTATGTTACTTTACATTACAAAATAAATGTTTAGAAAGCGTAACGAAGAAGGCTATAAAATGTGTGTAGTTAAAAATTCATGCACGCCACCTACTACGTAATTATGAATTTATTATGTCATGGTTGGTAAAAACTAGTACAATCGAGAGCATGTTAAGCTTTACATGCGCAGTATTGGCCCAATAACTTTGAACTTAAGAAGATAGACACTAAATCCAACATGTAAAGATTGACGTAATTTTGTTTAAAAAAGAAAATATACTAATATATAATAAGCATCTTAAGATATTTATGCACGGGTCGGTGTGTAACATGGCATAATATAATAACGGAGGACATTTACAAAGTCTATTATGATTTTAATTGACGTAAGTTAACTATCAAATGACATAATATTTAAGTTTATTATAATTTAATTTGACCTAACTCCATAACCACATAATAGTCATTTATTATAATACTTATGCGTTCACACTAATAATTAGTTTACGTGTTTAATGTCTAAATTAATTGTTTAATTAGATTATTTATCCAAATATTTTAATCTATTGTGTCAACAAATGTATACAGAAGCTCAGATCAAGATATGATGTAATTCAAAGAAAGCAGGAAACTTCATACATTCGTTTCTTGCGCCCGCACGTGTCGCCCGGCCGGTTGGGTGAGTGTATCTGTACAGGTGGACTGGCGAAACAATTCCTAAAGACACCATAAGTTTATAACTACACTGGGATAATATTCGTGTCAATTATGAATGAAAATAAGAAGAAGCTATTACCATGCGCATGTGTAATTACCATACATATTATATCACTTTAATGTTTTCTTTTTTATATTGTCATTGTAACTTTTATTACCTAGTAGGTACTATTTTAAAGCTAAGTTTCTCATCAAATTCTTTTAGTAACTACTTGTCAATAAACCTACTGAATTTGTCTTCATAGTGAGTTTAGATATTAAAAATAAGGAATAACTAAAAATCATGGTCACACTAAAAAGCAGAACATTGCATTCAGTACTTACTTAGGGTTGACCGAAAATACAAAATACCAAACTCAGCGTTACTATACAAGTTATACAACCCAACAATAAAGTCATAATCAAAGAGAGTCCAAGTTGTCGGGTTTTTCGTATACATATTATATTAACACTTTAAAATTCTAGAATAAGTTACTATCGAATGAAAATGGTGAATATAATTATGACATTTTCTATCGAAGTGTGTATCAAAACGCCGAAAATATTAAAATTTTAATAAACATTCTGAGACTAACAGATAATTTTAAAATAAATTACAGATTAAATTATAGCTGTCACTGTCAAAAGAAGAAAAAAAGAAATCATTTGAGACTTAATGTGGAATTCGTTTCAGATACTGGCTGTGATGTGAGTAACAAAACTTCAAAAAAACAATTATGTAGCAACCTTAAGAGTGTAGCAACCCTATTATAGTTCTTTTTGTCGCGATAATGTTAATTTAAGGAAATTATGTCACAGGAATCGCAAAACAACAGTTTTATGACAGTATTCTTGCTTACGGAATGCTGAAGTGCTCGGTAACTGAAACCACTACCACTACATACATAAAACATGAATGAAAACTAAAGTTATTTGCTTTTAATTGGTGATTTCAGTTGTGAGTTTTTTAAATTCATAATGAATCAATCTTATTTAACACTCATCTCGCGGTTTTACACGTGTTTTTTTTGTATGTAAGTATATACTTTAATATAAATACGCGGGCATCAGCTACTAAACAATTAATGTGTTACGGTTTTGTACGTATATTCCTCCGCCCTTGTACCCACAAAAATGTCGTGAAGTTAATCTAGCGCCAATGGCCGTACCGAAGCTTGCCTAGTAACACTTGAATGCCTAAGATCCTTAACTTTACATAATAATATACGTAGTGTTATAACTTATATTTAATTATCGTTTTTATACGTGACTGGTACGTTGCCGTGTGAACAACGAACATGGGTGAAATGAAATGGAACCGTACTAGTGCCTAGAGGTCAAGTAATCCGCAATACCTAGCTTTTGAACACGCGATCAGGCCTGCTGCGCCATTTAAAAAAGGCGAAGTGTGAAGTTGAATTATTTCAGGCTCAGTGGCCGAGTGGCTAGCAATGGCTCCCAAAAGCCGCGTGTTAGAATCCCACTCGAGCGAGACTAGTCCATTCCGTCGTCTTGAATATTAGAATAGGATTTATCATTCCCTTTAGAGAAAGACATGATTTTGATTTATAATATTTACATAGTAGCGCGGGTTTCGCTAGTAATCAATAAAAATGTAAATCTACTAATTTAAAAGATTAAAGCTAGGTTGTATAGTTTGTGGTTTTGGGATGGGAATGGGATTTTATTTAGTTGTTATCACGGTCCATCAATATAAAAAATATTATATTTATCAATGTAATATGCATGAATATTTTACTGTAAAAATTAAAACACTCAGAACTTTCAAGGTAGATTATCAAGAAAAGAAAAGATATGAGTACTATATTATAATAAACTTTTTATTAAAATGAAATTCCCCAAAATTTTTGCGCAGACCAAATCTCAAATATATTAACTTTAATGGAAAAATGACTCATTATTTACAAATTACGAAAGCTTGTTTTGTTTTTGCATAACCCATAGCATAGTCGGCGTCTTTGATATAACATTGTCTTACAAAAGGCTAATTTTCACATAAAATGCATAAATGATTGTGGTCGATGAACAAAGAAGCGAATAGGCGTTATTGCATTTTTTGTATCTGAATGAGGTTGGTCGCTGCAGTCAAAAAACGGTACGCCACTGGAAATGCTATATGATGGAATCATAGCATTGTAATGTCGTTTTGTTGGTAGATACTTTCTTTTGTATACTCCCACGTTTTCTTTGATCGGAAGCTTTCTCGAGCAGATAACAACGGATTCACAATAATAGCGCAAATCGAGGAAAGTTTTACGCCATCTAAGAGAATTATGTTTTATTATGAGTTTTTATTACATGGAGTTTTTCGATTGTTATTGCTTTTGAATCCTTTATTGATTAATCTTAAGCCGACACGACTAACAGAAATACGATAACGGTATTTTTATTCTGTTACTTTCTAGTATTTTATAATAGATTTTTTTCTTTTCCTGGTTCAATTAAAAGCAATATTTCGCATTCTCCTCAAACTCCATTCGATTCATGTATGATGTACTCTTCAATAAAAGTATTATTTCAGTTTATACATATAGAAGTCATTACTTACACGTTCAATCCAAATCCAGATCTCGATCCATGATCAGTGATGTTGATCCTTGTAACATTTGAAACGGATTGAGCAACACGTTACACAGCCAATCTGGATCTATCTGATCATGGATCTTGATTCGGTTTGACCGTGTTATAATTGCTTAGAAGTTCTAGTTTATAATACAAATTAGAGAAACTTAAACCACAGTTTTAAGAGAGGTAGGGCACAGCGGATAATCCGCTCAAATTGGAGCAGCTCGTCTGGGGCAGGACCTCCACACCTTACAGAAGATCGTAGCCAAATAGCATTGGTCTCGGCCATGTTGTGTTCCTACGGTGAGTAAGGTCTCCAGAGCTCCACTTGGGGGGTGGTAACGCGTAAGTGATAACCCCGGTATTGCAAGCGTCTATAGGCTGCGGATGCTCCGGTGATGCTTACCATCAGGCGTGCCGTATGTTTGTTTGCCAACTTTGTGGTGTAAAAAAATAAAGTCTATTGATTATTCATATTTGAACGTTACAATTGCTAAGAATTCGTAAAGAATACTTTGTTGTTACCACTTTTCTATCTACTGAACGTATGTATCTGTCTAATTAACATAAATTATTAGCTAGATAGGTAATTGCGTTGCGTCAACGCATATATCAAGAGGCCCGCATGTCTTAATCAAGTTAACTTCCTACGAGCCGTGTCTCCTGTGGCTTATCCGAAATATTTATGTGACCACCATAGCATTTAACATTACAAATGTTATTTTTATCTACTTTTTTTTGGGAAGGCATTTTCTTTTTAATTTTCATAAGTATTCGTATATTCTATGTATAGCCGGTTACTTTTCACGGGGGTGATAAAGACAATCGAATATTTTGTTTACTAATCTAACATTTCCCTGGAATTTTCCTTTCCATTTCCTGAATGTACCTTTAACGTTTTTACGATTTTTTGAATATTTGCTATTTATTGAAATGATTAAGCTAAATTACGATATATTTTTTTTGTAATAAAAAATTGTGTTTCCTTAACTTGCTTTTAGCAGCAGCCCTAAATGGGTTGGATATGATACAATTTATTTTAAAACATAAAACAGTTCCATATACATAATATATCATTAAATAAAAACTCTTTGTCGTAGTAAATTTCACATATTTTACAAAGAACAAAGTTACAGTTAAAAAAATATATTTCATAACGTAAAATTAGACTAAACTAACAACGAGCATGGGACCGTACAGCTTACTAGTTATGTAATAAATGGTATTGTAGATAATAAAATTAGATTACAAATAAAATTTATGTTAGCTTAATAAAAATAAATTACTGTACCTAATTACCATAATACAATCACAACAAATTACTCGGCTCAAATGTAACAATGAATTTTTATTTAAATTAAGGTTTAATTGAATTTTTTGGCCATTATAAACTTAGACTTTAGAAACAAGCTCCAAGAAAGAAGTAGAAAGAACAAGAAAGTGAAGTACTTTCTTATAAAATATTGGTGATTGTGAGATTAAGAACACACAACAAATACACTAATTACCATCAATCATCACGCGCAAATTCTTTCACACACACACGTGCATTCATTCACAAATATTTATTTTATTTAACTTAATTTTTCGGGTTTCCCTTAAAACGTAATGAAAATACTTAAACACTTAAAATGTTATTAACTAAGTAGCCAACGATAAGTGTTTACAATAATTTAAGGCTGTACCAACAAATTTCGCTAAAATTTTGCTGTTTTTCAAGTTGTCTCTTTTTCAGTTGACTCCTAGCTACCATAACGAATAACCACCAAAAAAATATATGTTGTGCTATAGTCATTGTACTACATTTATGCCGTTCGAAATTTGAAATTACTGAATATTTATGGAGTAATAAAATATTTAAGGAACCTAGTAATCAAAGAAAGAATGCGATTCAACTTGGGTATTTATGCATCGATTCGTGTAAAATTTACATTAATACATAGGCAATAATATTATCTACTTATTTGTTGTTTGGTTTTTGAATTTGAGTGTATTTCCACCAAGTCACAAGCAATTTTCCGTCAATTACGTAATTTCTGGATAGCTGGTGACTGGACACAAGGTAATCAGTGCGCTCCCACGCTTTCGGATGGATGGACGTGTGCCAAATTTTCGCTGCACCATGCATGCTCTCGATTTTTTATTATTATGACGAAAATATCCAAATAAAAAAATTATCAACTAAAAAAATACAATAAATGCATAAAAGTTATTTATCTTTATAAAATAAATATTTTATTTTATTTTTAAAAAGATAAATAACTTTCATGCATTTATTGTATTTTTTTTAGTTGATATTTTTTATATTTGGATATTTTCGTCATACAGATTCATACAGATTGAGCTAGCCCCAAAGTAAGTTCGAAACTTGTGTTATGGGATACTAACTCAACGATATTATGTTTTATAACAAATACATATATAGATAAACATTCAAGACCGGAGGCCAATCAGAAAAAGTTCGTTTTTCATCATGACCCGACCGGGGATCGAACCCGGGACCTCCTGGGTGGCGGTCTGGCGTGGGAACCATTACGCCACGGAGGTCGTCAAACGTAGATTCAACAAATCGCTAGTTTTAGTCCAGTGTCTCCTGGTTCGATCCTTAGGTTGGTGTTCATGCTTTTTGATTTTTAAACTTTTTTTTACAATAAAATTTTATGTTTTACTTTTTACCTACCTACAATTGCAAGCAGTAAAAAACTATAATAAAAATATGTAATAAAATGCATAAAATTTTTTAAATAGGAATCTGAAATTGTCGAAGTATTTTTATACACATTAAAATTATATTTTTCTTTTTATCTCTTTTTAGACGAGAAAAAAAAGAGATAAAACGAAAAATATTATTTACTAATGTGTATAAAAATAGACAATATCAGATACCAATTTAAAATTTTGAGGACATTTTTATTATAATATTTTTTTACTGCTCGTACGTAACTTATTGTTAGGTAGGTAAAAAGTAAAACATAAAATTATATTTCTAAAAGGAAGTGTAAAAATCAAATAAAAAACATGAGCATCAACTAAGGATAGAACTTGGACACTAGACATTATTTACCACAAAGCCATAGTAAACAATAAGAGATTTGGCGAAATTTAACTATGTATTGTATGTCGCAAATAAAATTATGATATAGATTACGTCATTTATTTGACTAATAGTGCCTTTCATACCATACTAGTGGGTGCCTGCGGCTTCGCCTGCGTGGAGTTTGGTTTTTCTAGTTTTACGCATTTCTGGGATAAAAAGCACAACTCTAAATGTTGACTCGAGATCTCCGTGTAAAATTTCATCAAAATTCATTCTTTAAATTCAGTGGTTTTTGCGTGATACGGTTTAACACGCAGACGTACATTTTTTTTTTGTTGAAAATGATTATTTTGGTACTGTATCGATAGTAAAATCCAGCCGATCAATATTTTAAAAAAATGTGTGAAAACCGGTACAACACGAGTTGTAGCAAAATGACCTTTTTCATTGAATGTGAATCAGAGAAAAATACCCAATTTTTCTGTCTAATCCATATTTTGATAGGGCTTATAGTTCCTGAGATAGTATGGTACAACTAGAGCAAAAAAACGGGATTTGTTAAATAATTTTGTGTAACCAACCAAATACGACATAACATACATCGCCTGCAAAATTTCATTTGCAATGTTAAGATTTGTTTTTAATAATATATATTTAGTTCTATCATAATTCATATATCATTTTAAAAGTGTCAACTGATATTGTTTAGTTCTAGAGGTCTATGGAAAATGTTCAAATATTTTAATAATTGGTTTCTCAACTAGATGTCGTTAATATTACCGCGCCGCGCGTCATTGCCAGCCCTCTAGTGGTGAAAAAGGCAAGGTTTTTAACAAAACTTAGTACTACAAAAGGCTCAATAGATGTCAAGTTTTTGGCATTTTACGTAATATTAAAGCGGGGTGAAGGGGTGAAGTAACGTTACTTAGAGGTCAAATCTTCAAGGTCATCGGCTATATGGAGCCCCTTAAGTTAAGTATTTGTTATCCTAAGATTAAGAAATCCTTTGTAAACATGTTAGTGGTTCAATAAATAAATTTAAAAAAACAAGTATAAGGCTACTGTTAGACTGCAAGACAGTAAATATTTCTTTGCAAGCAGGCAACTGCTGCGGCCGTGGTACTGCTGATGTTCGTAGTAATAAATACACCAAGTCATTGAGATCGGAGGTGGCCCGTACTTTCCTTACTTTCCTGCCGTACTTATGAACAGCATCTGCAGTGTGGGTTCACCATCAAACACCTCTGGGAACAATAATTAAAAGTACGTAAATGGAACACGCATTTTTAATTGATCTCAGTTGTGGTCGATGGGATTAACATCAGGATGGTCTGATTTGCTTCTATATCCATCGGGTGTGATCATAACTTCGACAGCCGTAGTTTCTCCAGGAACGTCAATAAGCTTCATTGCTTATTGTCAATCTGAGGTCGCCGTTGTTGATAGTGGCTGAACAAGATAATACAGTGGTGGCGATGTGTATTAGAGTAGTCTGGATCATCGACAATCCAACCACACATTCCCACCGTGTACACATAACCGTATTAAATCTAAAATGAAATCATCTCATTAAATAGCATCATTATATAGACGTTATAGCATGTAATTGAAACACACTTTACGTATACATAAAAGTAAACTTTTATTGATTTTATTATTATTATTTGGGAGTCTTACAGCTTAATTAAACAGTACACATAAAAATAACAAAAACAATGCCAATTAAAAGCCTCCACCCATGCATACGAAAAAAGAGCGCTAAACAATGTAATATTAAATAAAGTTAAATACTAGGTACATTTTAAGGAAGTAAATTCGTTACTTGACAATGTGTACTTGACTTGTGTTTATAGATAAATGTATTGCTTACAACATTCTTCTTCACGTAGCATAACTAAATATATAATCTAACTTTCATTCGACACTACCCCGTTTTTTATTTTCCCTTGTGTTATATTTATTTTGAAAAGTTATAAAAACACTATAAAAACATTTGTACGGTAAATCCTTTTCGTGATACATAGTACAGGGTCCTTCCCCCTCCAGACGAGTGTATCGGATTGCAATAAATTCGGCGCAACCCTCCGGCTGCGAGGGCTATCGTACTAACGTCTTCCGCTTTTGATGGGTTTCATGGCTAATAGCCTTTTATATGTTTATTTTTAGCTCTATTTAACATACGCTTACTAGATATTTCGACGTTGGTCGATGACCTAAAACATTTAAAAAGTAGCTGTCAGACACCATGATAACATTTATAATCTTTTCTATACACAAAAATTTATATAACATTAACATAACATTTTTTGAGACGAATCACAACGCCATCTAGTCCCAAACTAAGCAACTAAGCTTGTACTATGGGTACTAGATTACTGATAAATATACTTAAATACTTTTTTTGTAAATAAATACTTATTATACATAGAAAACACTCAGATCAAGAAGCAAACAGACATTTTCATGCACACAAATGCCGAAAGGATTCGAACCCGCGGCCCTTGGTATAATATAAAGTGACCATTGCTAGCCACTCGACCACCGGGCTTGTCTAATATTATCCAAGCCAAGATAATTTTTATTGGATCGTACCTTTATGAAAGGATAACAAATATTATGTATAGTATCCTACAGTAAATAGTAAATTTATTTTAAGTAATAAATTAGTACAGAAAAGTCTGGATTTTCTCCAATTCTCCGACGAGACAATAAATAAATCACGGCATAAAATGACATGACATTGCTACGCTGATGCAGCGCACGGAACTAAATCAAAGAAACTGGGTGTCATGCATCGTCGAATACAGTTTGCTAAAATAATAAAGAAAATTAGAAGTAAGTACATATATTGTTTTATGAAGTTATTCTAAGACGCGCCTTTTAGTCTCGACTTCCTCATTTCATTATGTCGTCGCCTTACATTTTTTTTGTTAATAATCCAGAATTTTTGCTTCCGCGGCCTGAATATATTTAGCGTTACACGGATCTCATGTTTTATGCATCTGCATTAGTAAAGAATTGTGGGGTAACAGGACAAAGGATCTGGATCAAAATATTTAGTTTTATCCCTCATTTTGAGATCATTGCTCATTGAATATGTTATGCATCTTATAAATTTTGCGAAAATACTTTCTTTTAGCCGTTTGCTTGTTTGGCAGTTATACCATAAAGTGCAGTAAATTTGATAATTGCGGGTCTGTATAAATAATGTGCGTCAATTCGTATGAACAATTCTGTAAGTCAAATACAATGTTGACATAAAAAAGGCACACAATGTTATAGGTTAATTTATCCGAAACCATAAAGCAAGACGAGAAATGAGAATGATAAACATAATATTTTCGCACAAATGTATTTATCTAGCCGCTATCTAGGGCGAAGACTTGAAAAGATTGATCTATAGGGCTTTTAGCTTGAGACATATCGGTCTTGGTGGCGCCGCATGTCTACAGTATGGGGGTGGCGACCGTATACACTTCTTCCTAGTTTCAAACTATCATAACATTTTTAGTATGCTATTATTTTCATTCTTGCAAAGAAAACAGTTTCTGGTTGAACTACGAGTATGTATTACTTTGTATTTCTACAACTGGTACCATTTAAAAATAAACTTTTTATGGGATAATATTTATATTACTTTTTTAATGTATGAAAAGCGATCGCTATTGCCTATACATTTATATATACGTACGAATTAGCCAACTTATTAAATATATGTAGTTAATTTTATAATTAAACAAACGTAATAAAAATACTGAGCGTAACATTATTTTTATAATTACTAAATTGAAAAATTAGATATTTATAACCGACAAAAGATATAAATATGGTTAAGTCCTTCATAAGTCAAAAAGGATTTTTACGATACAGTTTGCAGACAATTTAACTCGTGTAGCCTTTAAAAAAAGGAATAATCAAATCGACTAACCCTTCAGCATTATACAATTAAATCCTTTTTATAAATATCATTCTGTTATATACAAAGAATTGTTTGAATAGCCACTCGAAAAGGGCGAACTATTCGGAATCACGGCATGAATGGACCACGACCAATTAAATGAGATTACGATCGTGTGTTCTTACAAAAGGCACAGTTTACAACAAAATAGGATTTTTCGTGAACATTTAAATCGTGTAATGACTGAAGCAATGGTAGTAATTACTATTGAAATAACATTTCCGCTACTGCCTTTTATGCTAAACTACTAATTTGGAAGTGGAATATTTTTTTAAAATAACTATTTTAAACACATTGACATTTCATATGCTAGGTGTCAATTACAGGTTTAGCTGGTGTTAGTTTTCAGGCAACCTGACGGTCATTGATTTCACTTATCGACTGTCAATTGGGAGGAAACAGAGATAAGTTGGGCTTCCGGATATCTCACTCACCGAATGATACCTATGCTACTTCACGCCGATATTGTGTGAAAGGTTTGACACTACTCCGATCGGCTAAACATCATGTATAGCTAACTCCCATATTATAATTAGAATTAAGTGAAAATTTGGCTATCAATACAAAAAAAAACAAGTTAAAATGTTAAATTTAGTAACAGCAATAACGCGAACACTATCGTTTTCCGGATTCCCCTTTACTACCTACCCCTATTCGATTTATGACCGCTGCGTCATGGGTTTTCACGGGGAGGTAAATAGTCGCCAGTGACTAAATGTGTTAGATATATGTTATTAACTTTATGGCAATTGTGTCAATAAAGTATAGACAAATCGACAGTGGTCTTTATTGGCATATTTTTTTTGTTGGCCTAACAATTTTTTTCTTGTGGGAAATGATAGCAGATTTTAATAGCAGAAGAACGAAATATAGCATCTATTCTTGATATGAAGAATAATGAAGATAGAATGAGAGACAGTAAGAAATTATTAAAGTTTTTGTACCAGAAAGCACCCTGGCACGAGAAATACTATTTTACACATAACTACTTACTTACTAGCTGGTCCTATTGCTTTACCCAAATTAGTCCAATCTACTTAACGTTTATGGTTACATTAAATTCACCTTAAGTTGAAAGTTAGTAGATGGAAGTCTTCAAATTTACCAAGAATGGTGGTCAGTCAGTAGAAAAACTATAAACATTGACTGTTCTAAATAGAAACTTGTATATGTTACCAATATGGTTCGCAATAAAATGGTGATTAATTTCTTTTTTAAAATTTAATGTAATAATTCAAGTAAAACGTAGCAGGCATCATGTAGGTATGTACCTACAAATTATATTTAACTTAAATAATATCAAAAATAAACCCTTACGCAGCTTGGGCCTATTCAATTGTAGAGTTTACTTAAAATCTGCCAAATCACGGCGCGTGCGTCGGACACTAAGGGTACATATTGTGCGGCGACTCGCCGGGGCATGGGGCTGCGAGGGCAAAATGAACCAAACACCTTTCACAAATTGGCAGTAGCATATGTCTTAGAAAAAAATGCATTAACACCCGGCTAATGCACAGAATGATCCCGCGACCCCGTAGAGCTCTCGACAAGCGGTCGCTTTTCGGTGGCATGTTTATTCATACAAGATTTATAATTATTTTAAGGTAGTTGAGGAAATTTACTAGTGGTTTTGAAAATCAGCGACAGGTTTAACAGGATCACACGATGTAGTGTCAGTTTCTTTAGCTCACTATTACTTTTGTTATAAAATAATTTGAATAAGTAGGTATTATACAAGCTCGGTATGGACAAAATAATATATGTCCTTCTCTATTCCTTCGAAAGTTTCAAATAAATCCAAACAAACAAAACCCGTAAACATCTACCCCTACACTTTGTTTTTTAGGGATGATTTCAGGGATTTCAGGGTTCTTTCTCGAGTCTCAAACAATTCCCGTCCTATTCCAAATTTCTTGTAGATCGGTCAACGGTTTTAACGTGAATATGTAACAAAGATACTTTCGCAATTGTGCTTTTGGAGTGAGATATTCACATAAAAAACTCAGATCCTACCATATTCTGTGATTACCTAGTCGAATGAACTCATTTCACTCACTCTATAAAAATTATACCATTAACCACAACATGTTCTAATAACCGCCAGCTTATCCAGGGGTGTAAGTACATGTGTACCATGGTTCAATAGTTACTTTATACACCTTGCCCAGATGTTATCGGGGCCGATGGATTGGATTCGTTCGTGCATTGTTGCAAAATGTTGCAAGCATCCGATTTAATGGATCACATGTGTATCCTTAATGAATACTATTAAAAAGATTTGTATACGTGTACTATAAAGGTGTTATGGGATATATTGTATTGCAGATACAACGCAATTTTATTATTTACCATTAATTTATTTGTCTGATTAGCGGTGAATTGCTCAAAACGATATTAGTTAACAATGACATATTATATTGTGGCTGTCACTGTCAAACTAAAGAAGAAAAAGAGAGATAGCTGAGATTTAATGTGTGGCCCACATGCTACTTTGCTTGCGGTATAAAAAAAGAAAATTGTGGCATTCAGAAATTAGTAACAGTAAATAACATACAATCTAAAAAACACATATTTCATAAATTATAATGCCATAACTATACATACAATTCCTTTGATCACAAATTTTTTAATACTTTTGCATACAATGCATTCTAATTCAATTATACTTCCGAAAACATCACCTCATCCTATTCAAGTGACGCTGATTGCAAAAACTTCAAACAAGATAACGCTAAGTAGCTTGTAGTAGTAAACTGTATCGAATTACGATCTCCCTTAGTATGGGCACAATATATTAAAATATCAGTAGATACTCGTCTTAAAGTGCTTTAAAAATATCTCTGCTAAAATTAGGGTGATAATAATAATACGCAGCGTAGAGAAAAAAGAAAGTCTCAAAAACGTATGAGTAACTTAACTACATACTTACACAAATGAATAATAGATTTCTACATACAAATTAAACAAGTTTTCAAATGTCCCTTTACCCCCAGGGTTTTTCTCAACTGACTTTATGAAAGTTATTAATTTTATCATTAGCGAATGCTACTCAATGCCACAAGAAGTCGCAAGCGCTTCCAATATAAATGCTCAATGTATACTTACTGTTAACTTTTATGTTGAGTGCAATACGTATAATATTAGATCGGCGGCGTCCGATACGCTTAGTGTTCGAATCGACACAATGAATAACAGATACAATAGATCATAGCGCCTATCGTGTTAAAAGCCTAATCTCATTTTACAGTTTCCAACTATGATAATAAGATTACACGCTACCTCAAGAAGTAGCCGTAATTTGACGCTTACCTGTAACAAAAAGGACATTGTTATTTTTATTTTAGATTTATTTGATTAAAATAATTTTGGGTAAAGCGTAGAGTAGATCATTAAGTAGATGTTTTTTAACGAAAATTTCAGTAGAACTCAGGTTTTTTTGTACATTAAAAATGGAAAAGCGTTAAAAGATACGATCGATCGAGATATTTGCCATTTTTCTGGCCTCTGTTCCATAGCCAAATTGGCTTTTTTAAAATTTTTTTTTTTAGTAAAACAGACGAAAAAATATAACAATTTTTAAAAAATGTTCGCATAATTCATATACGTATGCGTTATATTGTTCTAACATGCATTGTGCAATTAACACGGAAGTATGGGCATTTAAATAAATATTAAGATAAGAATGTTATGCAAACAAACAAAAAAATCCTGTAAACTTTTTTCAAGTGGCACGGTTTGTTTTGGTGGCGCGTTCATCGCTTCGTCACTACCCGCCAGATGTTACACTTTTGCAGCTATTTAGAAAGACCAAGAAAATACCATCTTTACAAATGCTTTGTCCTGAATGACTGACTGATTGATTGACGGATCAACGCAACTGCTTGATTGACGTATCGTAGAGACTAGAAACATGGAGGAGTGTTCTTTGCAAGACCCAGGCTTCCGATAATAAAGGATTTTCTGAAATTCTCGCGGGGAGGCAAAATCCACGCGAACGAAGTTGCGCGGATTTCACTTGTTGAAATATAAGGTAATGAATGTGAACAAATGATATTAGAGAATATGTATATAATTTTTTAATTTGCATGCTGTGGGTCGCCTCCGCTTACGGACCTCAATATGATTTTTTTACTTCAAAGTTTTGCATGCATTGTGCCCCACCTCAACTTACAGACTACGATGGACATATTAAATTTCTTATTATTTGTATCGCCAGTGGATAAAGAAACAACATTACATTTTATTGTAAAAAAAATAATGAAATATCGTGTTACATATCGAGAGATGAACAAAAGTAAGAGCACCCCGTATCACCATTGGTGCGTGCCGGAAACAGGTTGGCGGAACTCGTACGTGCGCCTTTTTGTGCGAGGATGGAGGGTTTCTCGGCAGATGGAGTATCGTTCGCTCGTTTAATCTATTAACAGCTGTTTTGACTGTGTAAACTTCAAGTGCTTCTTGCGGACAAGCCACTTGAAAGTTAATGAAATGTCTGAAAATGAGCATAGAAATCCTTTTAAGGGGTGATGTCAAAATGTTTTTGTAACTTTTGTCGATTTCGCTACCGGGATTAGGTTTACTAGCATAGTTTGTAATAAAAAATGCATTTTGCCGAAATATGACAAAAAATAATGTCAACATTTTACCACAAAATTTAATACGAAATCGGAATTGACGTCTAACTTTTCATATTAATTAATTATAATTGAACAACCCTTTACAATAACTTCTCTCAAGACTCAAAGCATTACATATGGGAGATGTACAGACAAAAAAACTTTGTTATTTTTAAAATTGCATCTGCCGCTGAAATATATTTAGTAACAGTTATGAAATAAAAAACTAAGTCTATTTTCGTATTCGCGGGGGTGAGCCACCATCAATTTATCACCTGGATTACAAAAAAATCATCTCCCGACATCATTAAGCACATGCATGATGTCATGAATATTACATTACTATTTACGTTACCCATATTTTTATTATTATTATTATTATGAAAATGATTTGTCTTGTGCTGGGATTATTAAATAAAACAAATTGTATGTCTTATTATTTACACTTCCTACCTAATTGATAACTTTTTTTTGTCTCTAATTTATTTGTCTGGATTTCGCGTAATTTCTAAATATCTAGGCCGATTTTAAAGAATGTAATTAAAAGTCTAGTCGCTGACTTCTCCGCTAGAATTAAAAAATCAATGCACGTTAAAAAAATACTACTTAATCTAAAATTTACGCTTAGCTAAGTTATAAAAGTACATAATAAAGTCAAAAAAAATAACAAAACGATTAATTTTTTTAAAAAGGTAGCGTACACACCGGTTCAAATAGAGTCCTCAAATCTATAAATAAATGATTGTTTTGGCTCACACGGAAATCATATATTATATACAGATGTTATATTTTTTGCTACAGAAATAGATGCAGACCGCTATTAAACTTTGTAATCCTTGTGTCTGTGTTGACAAATAGCCCGCGTAGTTGTATGTCTGTCTGTCCTATTAATTCGCCGTCTCCGACTGGAGGAAATTTAATAAACCAACGCAATTTATGGACTTCTGAAGTCGGCAGGAAGTGTTCATAAGTTAAGCTGGGGTTTTATTACTTTTCTTGCTGTTTAATCTAATATTGGGAAGAGTTCGCTTATAGATACGTCGAATTCGACTAATGAAAACGATCACTGCTTCCGTCACCGGTTCTTAATTTAGCAAAACATAACTATGAAGATATATTATATGAGTTTCTTGTTATAAAATTGACATGATTCTTAACCAAATAACGTATTTGTAATATTTGTTATGTTTACAAATACAGCCATTACAAATCTGCGGCTTGGAAACACTGGCCTCTGTCAATCCGTATTGGAGCAGCGTGGCAGAGTACGCTCTAATCCCCTTTGATGGAAGTGAGACCCGTATCTTTGCCGTGGGATGATTATGAGTTAATATGATGATGATCATGCCGAAAAATATTCACATAAGGCAAGTTCTTTGTCAAATATAACGTCCACACAATGGTTAATGTTTGCCAAACGCTACGCGCGCCATGTGAAATATGGTACCATCAGGAGCTAAAGAGTTAGGGTTTTGTTCAATGACAGTCAGTAGGTGGTCAGAGCTGTAAAATCTTAGTACTATCAAAGTCGCTCCATTGCATTGCCTCCGTTAAAAAATAATGGGCGACACAAATTTTAATCATTAGACGTATAATTAAATGTAAACAATAGTGTAAGTTCACATAATAATGCATTAGTACATATCAACGGAAATTACCTATTAGATGTCTGGCCGCAGCTGTTGGCGGCAGCTGCCGAATTTCGCCCGGAGATCGCGAAACGCGCCTTCCGTTTCCGGACGATTGTACTTATTCTTTGGTTAACTGTACTTACGTGGACATGATTGACATCGCCAACTGCGGTTGGGGGAGCTTTTAATCCGGTTTTTTTCTGTTTGACCAGTCGAATGTCGCGAAACATTTTGGCAGAGAAACTGTTATTCTAAAGATGTACGCACCGAAATTTCAGTTCATAAAACAACTTCACCCCACTTTTCAACCCCATTGGGGGTGATTTTCAAAATAAAAACTATTGTATGTCCTATCTCAGATCTCAAACTACGTTCATACCAAATTTCAGCCAAATCGGTTCAGCGGTTTTAACGTGGAAAAGGTACCCTATACAAACTTTCACCCCACTATTTACCCGCATTGGGCGTGATTTCCAGGATAAAAACTATCCTATGTCCTTCCTCGGATCTTAAGCTATCTCCATACCAAATTTCATCCAAATCGGTTCAGCTGTTTTTATGTGAAAATGTAACAGACAGACAGAATTACTGTCGCATTTATAATATTAGTATGGTTAATACTGAATATTAGTATGGATTGAAAATCGATTGTCGTTATGCACTGAGTAATAAGTATGAGTTTGGAACTTCCGAGTCTATCGAGTCAGCCGTGTTGGCGACTAGTGTAAGTATGAAAATGATAGATGACTGCGGGCGGAGGCCTTTTCCCTTCCAAAGTAGCTGAAACGACTTGGATGGCAAAAACATATATTTAACAAAACATATATTTAACGTAGAAGTTATTATGTTAGAAAATATTATATTTTCACACATTATAGAAAAGAATATTACAAAAAACTCTCTAGAAATTTTCTATTCACAAACAATTGAATGTGGTATTTGTTTTATAGTACTGTTAGTTGCGCATATAATGTGGTATAATTAAGCAAAGCAGACTGGTTCCACGCGTATGGGAGCCAGTGTCAAGTAACACGGTGACATTGTGACAACAAGCTACTTGCTCCAGCACAGTGACTTGCGCTGTATTGTCCACCATTGTTTAGTAGACTAGTTATTCCAGTACCGTGACTTGTTCAACAATACAGACTTCAAAGACTAACAACTGCTGAGGTTCAAAAAAAGTGATAATTTACAAAATTGTTATTACATTTTTTTACACTGTCATTCAGGTGCTTTCCCCAATTGGTGTCAATTGCGATGCGAGTTAGTAGGTGTCCATGTTTTCTGTGTCGCTGATTTGGCTTATCGTCTGCCATCTATGGACAGTCAAGACCGAGCGTTAAAGCACGTAGAAGTTAAAGATTTTTGTACGGACACCAAAAATAAATGTTTTTTTGACCACACTTCAAAGAAGGGACTGTAGGAATTTTCAGACACTTTATACACTGTAAAGGCAACTGAAAATCAACCTATTTTAATCGAAAATAATAAAGCTTAAAAACGGAATTTTATTTAAGTACTAACAACTTTTATCATGAATTTATATAACCGTATAATATACTACAAAAAATATTATTACTACTTCAACATTGTAATCGGGGCGTTAAACACCGTGGCGCAGGTATGAAGAAAATGACCTGGAACCATAATGATTTCATGTATCAGTGAGCACAATTACTTTTGTAGCTGTTATAATATCTTTATTCCGTTCACGGGCCTCGGACACCTTTTGTTGGATCGTTACATTAATCTGGAAGTTTTATATTCCTCGGTAAAAATTGGTACTTCCAATACCGTTCTGGTCTTTTTTATGTTATACCTCAGGCAAACAAGCAAGGAAGGAGAGAAGTAAGGAAAAATAATTGGGCTACCGGATTTCTGGCCCACCGAATGAAAAGCACATACACCGTATATTATGTAAGGTGGTACATCCTCGATCAAGATAGCCCATTTCATATTATACTTTACTCCAACATTTTATTCTAGAATTTATTCTTTTCTGTGTTTTTGGGTATGTATGAAGATGAACCATTTGGTCCCTGTCTTGTCTAAATTGTGGATGACCTAAAGGCTGTATGTATGTACAGTGATTTGTATGAGGTAATAAAGTTTACACAGTCAATTGTTATTACTTCTCTTCAAGTACTTCTTTTCAACGAATATGGGCTTAAAATTTTAAAAGGAAATTGTTTTTTATTAACATCTACCATAAAAGACGAGCGACGATTTAATTTTTTTCTTTGGTTACAGACAAAAACAAATTTGTGAAAGATTGTTGTGACCTTTAGTGGTAACTTTTTTCACAGAAGACAAAGTTACATAACATGTAAATTAACTTAAACTTCAGAATAAATTGTTAGCATAAGAATAAGCAATAGAATGCACAACGACCACAGTTGTTTTAATAAGAAATAGTTTACTAAAAACATCTTACTGTCGTCATTTTTTGCTTACAATGAAAAGTAATTACTGAGGGCTCCCCAAGGTTTTTTTTTTAATTATCTTGAAAAATCTTATATTTGGTTAATCCATTTGAGAAGCGCCGCAGCGCACGTGCGTCCGCGCACCTGCCGCGTGCTGACTCCACCCCAATCCTGGGGGTGTGGAGTGAACTTCACGCTTATCGCTTTGATAAACAGGAACATGTTGTTTGTAATTTACTACAATAAAGTCTTTGCTAAGCTAATACAAAATCTCCTTTTTAAAAATCGTACCAACGAAATAAACAGTATAGTTTTCGTTAACATTTTTACGATGTGGATCAGCATCCATATCCACATATCGAATCACTGGTGTGCAGAGCAGCCTCTGCTTCATCCAGTGATTCGACACTTTTCCCCCCTGATTGAACACAACGCCATCATTTCCCAAACTAAGGAAAGCTGTACTAGATAACTGATGAACATACATAGATAAATATAAATTTTTCAATAAATACATTATTGTAAGTACGTAAACACATCCATACCGAGGCTCTTGTTCATGGAGATAATTGTTTGTCTTGTTTCTAAACCAGAAAGCCTCTCAAAGCTTCGGATCTTCGGTAAAAGATACAGGTCCAATATACAATTTAATGGACATAATAAGATGATCAGGTGCTAAAATTTATTTTTATATCTTAACTGCGTTATTTATATTATTGGCCTCAGATATTGGTGTAGCCGAACCTCTTTTCAGCTGTCACATTAAGATTAGCTGAAGGCAAAACAAGTCAATGTAATTTGGCAAGTAAACAGTTTGGATTAATCGCTCCAACCTGCGATTATGACGTTTTTACCGCACTTAAACAGCTGTTAAGAATCAATTAACTTTTATCGTACTTTTTTGTTTCCTTAATAAGTAGAAGACGGTAGAGGTCAATGTTATTTACACCGTTTAGAACGTCACCGCTTTTTTAATAAAGTTAAAAAGTAAGTATAAAAAGACGAAAGCATTCTTTAAATAAAATAAAAAAAATATGTTTAGCTTCATCGTTTTTAATCGCAATTACTTAAATGTAACAAATTATTATGGCGTCAGTTGTCTTGTTACTTGGCTTGTTATTTTTGGACCCTACGTCACAGAGCAATACGGCAATCGCTTTTAAATAAAATAGTAAAAAAGGAGAGGACAGGGTAGGCTTGTGGTATACACGATCATTTTTCTTATAAGTGATACTCAAATCCAGCCAACCCAATTTAAATATGTTGCACGTTTGGTGGTTAATTTGTATGTGTATGGGATACATTGCGGGCACATTGCGCGTTTAATATAAGTTAATAATGAGGGGAGGACAATGGCGGCGGAAGCTAACGTGTCCGCCGGATGTCGCGGCGATCGATCATGTCTAAGTTCCTACCTACCGCACACTGATTTTATAATGATACGATTATAAACCACCATTAAATTATGATATAAAATTTTGTTGACATGTAAGCTAAGAGGTATTACACTTATTTATGTGCGATGACGTTAGTTTTATGTAACTTATAATCTATATATATAAAAGGAGAAGGTGACTGACTGACTGACTCACTGACAATCAACGCAGGGCCTAAACTACAAGGGTTAGAAACTTGAAATTGCACAGGGGTTCCTTTTATCACGTAGGGGAGCACTAAGAAAGGATTTTTCAAAATTTCCACGGGAAAGCGAGATATACGCAAACGAAGTTGCGCGGGTTTCGTTAGTATATTATATTGGAATAGGCGTTTTATACAACCGAACAAATATACATAGTCAAACAATACACAACTTGTACAAAGGTTTGTGCGTGTAATTTGTGAAATACAATAAAGTTTTGTCGAACATTGAGGTCCATTAGACAGGAAGTGAGCGTAAAAAAACACCATTGTGAAACACTTTCTCACGACTCCCACAAAATAATAATTGCATTTTCTTACCCAAAAGTCAATTACGTGATTGTATGCAACTCTGCCGGCTTAGGTGACTAGTGTCTTGAGCGGGGCCCCGGGGCGGCCAGCGGCGCGATAGACCGTCTTTATGGCACCTTGGCATTAGACCCGTCAACACAATAAAGCGGTAAGGTTTGTCTGTCGTGTGCCGTCTTTGTGCCGGGCACGTAGGGAGCCTCCAGGATAAAGTTAGTCCTAAAAATTCTCACGTTCCGCATCCATTGTAAATAACTATACAGTGAAACAGGGGACACCCGTTACGTTTCGTTTACTGCGCCTATTGTTCTATATGAGCTTGTGAAATGTAAACAACCGCATTTGAATGAGTGACGTTTTTACACAATTTCGATTAAAAAAAGCCTCGAAATAACTCGACGCTTTGTATTGTAAATACTGAATGAAATTTGTATCCGTATATAGTATAGTATCGTCACGTACAGGCGTTCGACCGGTTACAGTATTCATGTAGCTGGTATGCTATTCAATTCAGTAGAGGGTATTGATGTCGTAGAATAATAAATGTAAGTTACAGACGTGCCACAATAATTAAGTGCCTATAAATAAATTATAAAGACTTTGATATTTTATAATATATATTAAGTCTCAATTAATGAGGATGGTACGGCTACAGGCTACTTAGGCACATAGTACATACTCGGTAAGTAACACCGTTGCAACGAACTCTCAAGCTGATCAAATCAAACTATTTAATAATAACAACTAAAATATATTAAATACAAAATGATAATATGTTGTAAATGACTAAGTTTGAGTGTTGCATTGTCTACGACTCTACATTAGGTCACATAATTTTATCATATTCAAATTATTTACTTTCATTTCATTGACATATTGTCCATTCTTTCATAGAATCTATATCTAATAATTGATTTATTTATTCTAGGATCAATAATAAACATTGTGACGAATACTAAGTTAAATCTGCATAAAAAGTTTGTTCGCTTTTTTCTGAATATTTCAGGTACTATGTAATTATAAAAATAGTTTCAGCATAATGTTAGAGTAAATTTTAAGACACTTCTGTTTTTTGAAATCTATGACACAGGTGCAATGCGGATTGCGGCACTGCCGTTTTAGGTTGACTGCGTACGTCACTCGTCCGTTCTCGACGGCCTTCCGGCGACCGAAGTTTAGCCTGATTCATTCAAATTGTCAATGAAAGCCGATAGTATTATGTGTACCGGACCTACGGGTGCGAGTGACTCATCGGTTGTCTATGACGGAAACTGTCATTCCACTTCCGATTTTTTTGTGCATTACGGATTTTTTGTCGGATTTTCGTTATTTTATAAACAGGCTCTCAACACAATTCATTCAAGTACGTTTGCTTTACTTATAAACTTACGCGAAACCCGTGCAACTTCGTTTGCGTATATCCCGCATTCCCGTGGGAATTTCGGAATGCATTTTACTTAAAAACCTTCCTCTTGAATCACTCTATCTATTAAAAACCGCATCAATATCTGTTGCGTAGTTTTAGAGCCACCGCCCACTTGTGATTTTTAATCGGCCGATAGTTTGATGGTTCTGGGATTCATATGCCGATTTTTAATCGTCAAATGGGCGCACTGCCATGAATCCCAGAACGATCAAACTATCGGCCGATTAAAAATCACAAGTGGCGGTGGCTCTTAAAGATCTAATACATGGGGACAGACAGACAGACTGCGGGACTTCATTTTATACTATGTAATGTAAGGATATGTAAATTGTGGTAATTCAAAGAGTTTTGACATTACGTCTACTCTCTCTATCTCTCTTATTTATTACACTTTACTACGAATTATTTTAATAATTAAATAATACATTATTATATCAAACATGAATCCAACCTCACCTAGGTTGGATTCATTCAATATTTTTCCAAGACGAACTGCCCTTATCTGTGCTTTGAGACGATTAGTTCCACTCGCGTAGGCAGCGCACGCGCAACTCGCATTGTTATTGTTTTGGTGCGTCGCGTCGCTTTGTCGCCATTCATGGCAAGTGCACTCATTGATGGTCCCGCTCGTTTGTTTGTTTGCCACAGATTGTAAAACAGTATTTATTCGATCATTTTGAAACTAATTGCGTCCGGGGCTTCCGTCGCCTAGATGTCTTATTTTCACGTTACTGCTTGCTGGCGGGAACTGCTGTATATGTTTATGTTTTCCGGAATAAAAAATATCCTAAGTGTTAATCCAGACTAACTACCTGTATGCTAAAGTTCAATGATACTGTCGAGCTGTTTTTAATATTATAATACTTTTGGAATTATTTGAGAAAATCTATGTATATTCGATCTTGACCAGTGCATTTTATAAATAGACTGCATAAACTCTCAAAGCCGAAAATACCTCGTATTCATGAGAACCAAAACAATTATATCCAGATATGGGTCGATAACTCGATTAGCGTGTACTTACACAATTCGAACTTTGCTTTGTTTACTGTTCGCATCCTTCGGGTGCTCTACATTTCGCGGCCGTCTTTTGTTACGTCACTGTTAAGTGAAGTATTTAGCATGATTTATTGCTGGCCATTTCGCGAAACGTCAGTAGGTACCGCGACAACCGCGGTACTTAATGCGCGTGCTTTTGTTTTTTTTTCTTTGAATTTAGGCTAAGTTTATATGATGGCATATGTACGGCGCGCGGGTCAGAGCGCGCCGCGCGTTGGCGCGCGGTACCGCGCGGTAATGTAGACGATAATCACCGTTTGGTCGACAATGGACTGGCTCTTCGTCCTACATCGTCTTTCCTTTTCCTCCTGAGCGCGCCTAACTTCACTTCACTTCGGTCAAATTAGTGCAAAGCCAAATGTGTAAAACTAGCTCTACACTCTCGGGAAGTGAAGTTAGGCATGGAGACAAAGGAAATGTATCGAAGTAGGACGAAGAACCCATCCACACTCTCGTTCCGGCGATCTTCGCGCGAGTGTAGAGCCGTCATAAAATTTTAAATAAATATAATCTAGTAAATACTTTGATCCTTTTTTTATTGTAAAACTATTCCAAAAGACATTGTCTAAGTGGTAAAAAGCAATAACCATCCGTGGGAATCGTCGGTGGTATTTGCAATTCACACGTAAGGGCGCCGGCTACTTCACACCCTCTCGCCGTTTCTGATGAACTATTTGCCATACATGACCTGTAATTGACCGTACAAATATTGACTGTATGTATTGTTTTTTTTTCTAACGGACTTTAACTATGTAACCTTCTTAAGTTTGTTTTAATTAAATCGATTTTCAATGTCTATCTGTTATAGGTTTAAAAGCTTTTTAAACCTAACTTTTTTTATATTTAATAAAAAGAAGTGTTGTTTATTTCTCAGCTATCTAGCGGGCATAGTTTTTCTTAGTTTGGGACCTGGATTTTTTTGCGCTCTCTGGAGTCAAATCACTAGCTTTTTTCGCGAGCTTCACTCAAAATGGATTAATTCTTTCTATGTGCCCCGAAGTAAGTATAAGAAATGATTAATTAATAAGAAATGTATTAAACGACTCTTATTGTTGATAGAAATATTGTAATTAAAACAGCCTCTGATTCTATCTCAATCTCACATGTCTTTTTCGCTTGTTGTATTAAGTTGACTTGATCATTAACAAAACCCGATTATACAACAGATAGATTGAGTGGAGGATCAGAGACCCTTCAAATAGGTTCAAGTTCAATTCAGGTTCAATTATATTAATTTCATGCATCAAACATGGCTGAATCTACTAACACTAATTATAAGATCATAAAGTAACCCATGATTTATGAACTATATAAATGATTATGATTATAGCTGTTACCCGCGGCTTTGCTGTTGTTGTTAGCCCTGTACCCCTAAAAATATGTATGCTTTTCATAATGATCGGCTGCTTAGTCAAGCCGTAAAAGAATAACAAACAAACTCACTTTCTCATTTATAATATTAGTATGGTTTATCAGTCTGATTAGAACTATTTAGGAAACCTTGGAAAAACATTATAATAATTTCTTGTCCTTGACATTTTGTACAGCCATATCTACTTCTATTAGTTTAAAGTTGACAATAGGCCTTCAACTATTTCCTCTGACATAATTTATTCTAAATAAGTAATCAAATTTATTAATCCCATTAAAGCAATTGTTATCACTCTTTTGTCACCTCATTATTTATTACGTTGATCAAAAATTTATTGTCATACGTGACATGGCGGTAAATTAAATGAATAATTAATTATGCTAAATTGATTTAACTTATTTATTTTGTGTACTGTATTCTATTCTTACTACACTATTTTATATTTTAATTCTTTCTTACCCCACCCGCATCTATTCCATTCTTTCTCCTAGTATTCTTCTTTCTTACTTTACTATTTTCTGTTTCACTTCTTTCCTGACTGTTATTTCTTCTAGTTCCATTGAAATAAATGTAACTAAATATATTCAGGTGAAAGTTATGGGAGGATCTTTGTTTGTTACTTATCTCACGCAAAAAATATGACGAGTTTGCTTAAAAACGATCGGTAGGGACAATATTAGTTTATAACTTGTTGTTTGTTGGAAACAAAAGAGCTACGTACTCAATGGTTGGAAATCACCACGAGCAAAGTAACAAAATAGCACGCAGGTAAAACCGCGTACATAAACAAATTTAATTTTCACTTCTCATGCTCAGAAAATGCTTATTTGCTTAGGATATAGGCTGCACAAAATCGAATTTTGTGCACAAGGGCAAAAACGTATCTACTCATAAATGTATCTGTTAATTGTAAATATTAAGGCAAAGGGAATAAGCCATACAGCCAAACACAACAAAAAGTTCAGAGATAGAATTTGTTATTTTATAATATTTACTTTAATTTTTTTGCCTTATGTGTTTTTTAAGTCATAAAAGATATTAAAATTTAAATTAAAGTACGGTAGGTTATTTAATTAATTTAAGAAAATTATTTTATTACAAAATTAATTTAATAGTAGGCTGTATAGGTCTGCAGGCCAAGCCTAATTTCAATGTCGTAAGATTTAAAAAAAAAAAGCGGCGGGAAAGGGGAAACGGGTCTTGTTTTTCGTGCGTTTATTTATTTATTTCCTCGCAATCGAAGTGAAAAGCAGAGTTTATAACTCGTCCACAAAACCATTTCTATCCTCGACATTACTATCAGCCCTCGCCTTCGGCTCGGGCTGCTAAAAGTCTCGGATAGAAATGATTCGTTTTGTGCACTTGTTGTAAAATCTACTATTTCGTCGTGAAGAAAAAACATTTCACACTTTTTCACTGACAAGAGGTTAACAACGTATTTGCTAAGTGAAGCAAGAAGTTGGTCAATGGATAGAATAACAATACCGCTCAAACAAAAGATAATTAAAACGTGATGCAACACAAGATAAAGTACCGGCGGCCGTTTGCTAAACAAAAGGGGGTAAAAAATTACAAATGATATGTAAGAATGCAATGTACATTGCAATGTTTAATTCTATTTACGATTAAAAAATTACAACACAATTTAAATAAATATGTGTACCCTATCTATCTATTCCATACAAAATTTTAGGGATCCCTAGATTGCAGTACTGGTGTCCATTATGATTGGAGCATCTGAAGAATCAATCATACTTATCCATCGTTTATTCGATTAAAGTACCTATCCATATTTAGTTCAATGTTCAAACAAAGTGATCCCGTGTAGTGTCCCACAAACCCGTGGGAATGTGCGCCCACTAAAATTATTAACAAAAATATTTACACGCTGCCTACTTAAAAGATTTGACCACTGAATTGTTAGCTCACAGGGACAAATAAATGAGCGGGCGTGTGGACGTGTGTTTTTCAAAGTTTATGGGAAAACTTTGGGCACGGGGTGTATCAACATTACGTGTTTGATGTTCATGAGAGCGGGCTTAAATCCGTGTGACGACTGTTTGGTGTAAGCGATACGGGTTGGTTGTTCTCAGTTCACAGGCTTAATAGGTGGTGGTCGAGCTAGCAATATTATCCCAAAAGTCGTGGGTTAGCATCTCGAATAATATAAACATTTGTGTTGTCTTTTGCAAAAAATTCTGGCGAATGGAGAAAACTGGGAAATATTTGGAGGTGAATGTTATATCTTAAATAATATCTTATCCACAAACGCGTATCATTGCGAACTCGCTCTTTGTGGATTTTTTTAATTAACATCGCTTAAAAATTAATTGTGAGAGTTAACTAGGATGCCGGAACGTAAACAAGTAGCTATGTTATCCAAATAATACTTACTAATAACATCCCATAGTTTGTTACAGGAATTTCATGGGAATTACAATAGCGTTGCCGTTGCCAATTATTTCACTTTTGTCATTGTGTCTTAGTTACTGTTAATAAGTATAATTGCAGTAAAACGGGGAGAAATATTTATGTTGGCTATTATACGCCAATTATAATATGATTATTATCTACGTTACATTCTCTAGAATAGTTAATCCTCATTGTAACGTCGGGAATTTTTATTTAGGCCGCAGCCGTACTGTTAAAGCGACGCAACACATCTATTGGAAGGAAACGAAGACTAGGCTTGTTTTACCACCTCCAGATGTTCAAGGTTCAAGTTAGTCTGGCAGATAAATTGATAATATTTATGATATTTAATCATTTTAACCGGTTAATGGTAGTGTTAGAGAGGTGAAGGAGCTGGCACAGGAAAGAGAAAACGAAGGCTGCTACACCGACAAGAGATCGGATTAAAGAGACAGAAGAATGTTAGTGTATCATTATTAAATTTTATACTTGAATATTTAAAATTTTATAGAGGGGAATTATGTTCAGCAGTGGACTAGTATGGTAGTATGACATATATATATGATGAAGGTGACGATGATTTAAAATTGTATTTGTATTACGGAATACATACTTGTGAAAGCTTAGCAAACATTCCAATACAATGTTTATTCTTCGGAACATCATTTAGATATTGAGTTACTTAAATTATTCTGTTCTTAATTTCCATTACAAAACAACAATTTGCATAATAAATAAACCTTGAATTTACATACGATCAATCAGTATTACAAGTTGTTACTTATATTATTTTTCTGGAAATCTAAACAATATTATTATGAAGGATTGATTGCTCTATAGAAAAGGAGAGGTCACGTAAGGGTTGCCAAATGAGGATATCCTTCATGAAACTTCTTGGGTTTCCTTATTACGCAAATTGTTGATATTGACACAATACATGTAAAATGTTATGAGTTATTCCATGAAGTCATCCATAATCCATAGTCTAGATACCTACTAAGGATACTAGTTAAAGGCTTTCAAAATCCTTACCGAAATTTTTACTGAAAAAGCAAGGCAAAGGTCGATCTTGTTCAACCTCCTCCCAGTGACTCCCTATTTAGATATTCTCGTGGTTCTCAAGAAAGTAATCCTTTAGGTACTTTCTACAAGGGCCTGAGCAAACACGCTACTTTTAGTTGTAAGTTCTACGTAAGAATCTATGTTGTTTTTACACTGAAATTAGTGGCTAAATCGCCGATTGTCCCAAGTAAAAATAGCGAAAAGTAAAAATAGAAATATTTAGCCCAATTAAAAAAAATAGATGTAGAAATGAAGAAACACGAATAAAGAGTGAGAAGTCTAATATTTCAAATGAAATACAACATGATGTACATCATGTACCATACATGTTTCAAGCCGAATTGAACGAAAATAATCCACTGAAATGTTACACTGAAAATAATGTGAATATTCTGTTGAAACATTGTGTACTTTGCGAATATTGAATTCTTGAGTGCAATATCGGATATTGAAAATTTCAGTGCATTTTTGTTCAATAACATGTCGAAACTCAGCGGCTCTGACGGTCGTTCGAGCATCAAACATTCTGCTGACTAGAATAGAGCTTTTAAGTGTCGGAGGAACTGTCCGCTGGATGCTTTCTTGCATGGAGATCATAATGATTTTGTTTTTAAATTTAATTGTAAGAGGATAAAATATTAATCGCACGAAAAAATATTAAAATGTAAGTCAAAGTCTTCCAACGCAATGTTTCTATTCCGAAAAGTTGTGGTATCTTTTAATTAAGCGTATGTTGTGGACTAGTCCTGATACTATAGTAGTGTAATTATGTATTGAATTAATAGTAATATTTTGATATAAGTAAAATATAGCAGCCCTACAAAACAACGTGGTGGTATGGGCAGTGTATGTCGAGGTAACCATGACGACTGCCAGCAATCATTCAATTGATCGGGTCGCCGCGAGATTGCCTCATTATCCAATAAACACATCGGCGCCGACTTCACCGACTTATGAATAATATCTACCACAGATGTAAGAAATAACCATATAATATCTCCTTTTCTACTTTACAGCGACAACCACCGAATATCGTCATTTTGGCTATTTTGCACAGATTCATATGTCCATATGCACAGTTTATAAAACAATTTAAAATTGATTGTTGTTATGCACTGAGTAATAAGGGGTAATATGTATGAGTTGTATGAGCTTCCTTGTCTTCGTCACAAAATCCAGAATTTCAGCTTTTAAATCCAAGAGTTTGTTGCATCTTGTCTAATGTTTTTCTTCCTTTTCAATCCTTGTACACTGTGATTTATTAGAAGTTACATAATTTATAACTACAAGGACAGGTTACATCATTAATTGCCTTTCTCATTATAGTATCTATAATTCAAAGATCTATCTACGTAATTAGGTAGGCCATAGTTCACTACATATAATTTGGTTTAACAAGGTTGTGCTTTAAATAGAATTGCGGATAGGAATTGTTACTACTTAGTTTATTAATATTGTATTAATTTGATTTTTGTTCGTTTTTATGCTTGTAAAAATGTATGAATAATTTGAAAAGGTTTCATATTAAATTTGGTGTATGGAACCATGTATATAGAGTAAAGATTCAAATATTTGATATTTGCGTAAAATAATTCAAATAATGTAACATCAACAATGAACGCCAAAAAATTACGCAGCGCCGCCGCCATGTGAAGTAAAAGCATTATAATAATATGGTAGTTCAGTTGGGATTTTGTCTACACGTTTGTATGCATGTAGTCGGTGGCGCCGCAATATTGCAAGCGGAAAGAGTCAACAATTTGTTCATCACGCGCCGAGCGCCGAGCGTACATTATGCCCTCACACCTAACTTTAATTTACGTACATTAGAAAATGACTTATGAAGTGAAAACTTCTTTAGCGGCGCTTGGCACTTTTTTAGATGGGTAAAAATGTTAAACTCGCGTCAGATCCGTAGCCTGATCGAAAAAGCGTAAGATTCCCTAACCATTCCAAAATATTCAAAAATGCACAACGTTGATGTTTAAGTTTTAATTTCTGCCGGCACTCCCAGAGTGCAACCCGTCCTTTTTTAAGTTCGGAAAAAAGTACTTCATGCGTGGGGTATATACCTAGATCGAGTAATTTAATAGTTTATAATAGGAGGACAAACTTTTCTGATGGTAACAAATCATGGCTTCTCATGTACATACACGTCTCCAATTCTTGAGATTACTACCTATGAAGAAATTTAGAAATTTTTAATAATTTTCATTACGGGTTCCGGATTTCTTACTCATTGTGAACAAAACACAGAGGCATATCACTGCTATTTCACATCGATATTCTGTGAAAGAGTGGTTGCTGCTTGACCCAGCCTATTTACAAGCCACTTCTTGTAATAGTAGTTAGCTAGGCTCTACAATTCAAAAACTATGGGTAAAATTATCTGCACTTCAATCTAGTTACGAAGAAAAGTACTTATCTGTTTTCTTTATTATTGTCTTTTAAAATACAAGAACCGTTAACGAAATTGTCATTTTACCAAGTACCTACTTGATAAAAATTGCAGGTGGCTTCAAAAAATATAAAACTGTAAAAGATTGTCGCTAAAGGAATGCAATCACATTATGTTGCAGGGCGAGTGCAAGGCGGGACATCTCAGGCATTTCCTCATTGTCGCACGCGTGGACATTTATGTCGTGCCCACCCCGCGCCGCTCGTGCCCCTTGCCCGTCATACAACGCGGGTACTTTTTACTTAATTTTGTGTTATATATAAGTTGTTATGTAGGTATTTAGCAGGTAAGGTAGCGTAAGCAAATTCAATGAAATTGCATTATGACATTCCTGTCAATTCCGATCCTTATCACTTTATATGTAGCTAGAAATGTCCTGCTTTTGTGACCACAATAGCGGCTGTAGTTTTTCTATGTAAAAAATCAAAATCTTTGCCAAATACGTCGGTTTAGGTTGGAAATTCCTGCTCAATCGGACTTGGAGACGTTACGTAGGTACACTAGTATGAAAAAGATAATGAGGGAATTAGGTTGATTTCTGTCAATATCGGCTTTGTTAGAATATGTTACATAACTCTACTTCTAAGAACAGACTTGATTACTATTATTAAAATAATAATTTACGTAATTCATTTAATTTAAAGTGCTTATAACCCGGCCATTACTAACCATTATAGCAATAGTAGGAACGTGAACGAGCGTGGGCTGAATCGTTTTATGGTCAAGTAGTTCGTCCGTATCTCATTACCTCCGTCCTGTCGCCAATTCCAACTACATACTCCTAACACTGACCCATATTCCTAGAACGGGAGATAATCAGGTCGATAGTCAATCAAAAGGTATTGGGACTCGTGAACTAGAGCAAACACAAGCAACAAATACACATGCACACAATTGCTATAGATGTGCACAAACCAATAATCCATATTTTTTTCCGAGCGATATAACCTTATTTGTAGATTCATATCGGCATCGCTAAATACAGAGGACATATTGTGATGGTTTTTTTGTGGACCCTATTGAATCAATTTTGAGCTTTTTTGCGCGGATTCGGAAGCCGCAGGTAGGAGCCTAGATCCGGGTCGCTCTTTGTGATGATGTATTGTGAATCACTTGTGTTTACAAATTCGCAATTTGGGAAGCAATGATTGTCAGTTCGCATCAGCTGCGTTATGCGGCCAATTGGGTTACACGCATGTTTCGTTTTGCTTTCTTTGCTTTACTCGAGATTTAGCAAACACTGTCTTCAAGATGACAATGCTGCTAAATGGAGTCCTACAATATTGAACTAATAAAATGTTTGTGCATTATGTTCAATATTTACTTGTGTTTTCTCTCTGTTTAAGAATCAATTTATTCCATGTAAGTAATATAGAATAGATTCTTTCTAAATATCTACCTACATAGATTATGTGCTCATAAACTGTTATCTCGTAATCGAAAGTACAGAGTAAGCCCCTTTCTTATTTAGTAGCTACTACCTATTTGAATGGAATGAATAAACATAGATTAAGAAGAGTCATGTAAAAATATCGCAAACTTTTAATCTACATAGAAGAAAAGGTATTAAAAACTTTTTACAGTGTGGATTTTCTGTCTTTTTTATAGTCACTGTTTCTGTGAAACTGGTTAGACATAAACATGCGAACATGTCAAAATTATGATAATTCCGACGACAATTCAGTGCAGGCACGTCAACGGCCAGTAAAAAAGGGAAACAAACAGTAGTAGTTAGGAGTCGTCAAGCGTGACCGGCCGAACGGACCAGTCGGCATGTGGCGGAACTAACTAGAGCGATTTGCATTTACCGTATTTTACCGTAAAACCGTAAAGCACTGCCACGCATGCGGTTACCAATCACTTTATGCAGATTGCGTTCCTGTATCCGTGACACACTGTTTCGGAGAAGTATGTGTTTTGATTCACGCGGGAAATAAAGCGGACAGATATTTATGAAGATTTATTTATTCGATCTGACTAAATAAATTTGGGTTTCGTGTCGTTAAGGAAACTTACTTTGGAGATTAGGATTACATTACTACATATTACTCGAGTCTATATTACTTCGTTAAAATTGTAGATGTGAATAGCCTTTAGTGCACAAAAATGTTGCAATGCCCAACAGGGTACATTGTACTAACATAAGCAGTATAATCTGTTTTACTAATGTATAATGGTTCAGTAAAAAATTGAGTATTGAGTACTTATATCAAAATTGTTATGAAATGTTATTAAATTACCTTGTGTACCTACCATAAGTTAGTTCATGTCAACTAATATTGGCCACACGCTACTATTATTAGTTTTAATGTCCGTGACCGGATGGTTGATAAACTGTTACATCCATTTTGTGTGCAACCTCATTGGCTAATTTGGCTATGGTCTTCTTGAGATGTCTTAAGACGTGTTTCACCCCTACACGAGGTTTTTCATCGTTCTTCAAACTACCAAATTGACGAAATGTTCTATAAACACTTTTTCAAGTAGTTGGTTAATATTGAATTTTATTATATTTGCAGAAATACGAGTATATTGTAATATATTTAATTGATTTATTATTTCTTGACAATTGCAACCGTGGTTCAATCAGTTTTATCCAGAGGTCATAAGTTTAATTACAGTCTGATTTGAGCGAATCGCGTAGCTCTGAATCGGATTAGTGTTTCATAGTAAGTATTTTTCTTTGCAAATTTTCCTCTTATCTTATTTACTTGTGAAACAAAGTAATTATTTGTACAATTCACATATTTCAATAAGATTAGTAAAGATAGTAATGTTGTTTAGCACTTGCCAAAAATGATTTGCATCATTCTTTATTCAGTAATTACAAAAGTTATTTAAATTAATAACAGCATCAGAGTCAGTAACCTGACTAAATAACTGTAGCGTCCATCTTATCTATGCTATAAGTATTGTTATACTTAACACGTGTGTGAAAGTAATTAAGACGGTTCAAATGAGCAATTTGATTGCAAGTTTATGTACTCCGTGTATATATCCACCATTTATGATTAGCTCTATTTAATGTGGGAATCTCAAATGTCCATTGTTGGCGCTAAATTAATTAATAAATCGGCCGCAATGTTCCTACGATCATTATAATTAATTTAGACATATTGTATATTTATTGAAGACATAAAGAGCTCCACGAAAATTATATTGTTTTATTTAGTGTCTCGAAACTGTTTGCATTAAATCTAAGAGTGTTCAAAAGAAAAAAAAAGACGATAATGAATATGAAATATAAAATATGACTCTACTAAAAAAGTTAAGATTGTTACGATTTATTAAGATGGTATATTTGATTTTATCAGTAAAGATTATATCTTATACTAAAAAGCGTATCCTGGATTAATTACCAGCTGAATATCTGAGACTTGAATTCTCGTTATCAGACGGAAAGTGTGAATAGGAACGTGAGATTTGGCAACAAATGATCGCACTCATTACGACAGCACACGCAAAAAAACAGGTAGGTGGTCATCTGGTCAATTTTCGCTCATCGTTAGGGCTGATGGCCCTGGGCGCAGTGATAATGTTTACTTTGTCTCTTGCGGCACACTCCCTATAATCCCGAATAACAAATTATGAAATGGATGAAAAACCCCGGTTAAGCTGTCGGCGATCCCTAAACATAATGTTTGATTGTGCCCTAATGACAAGGCGCGGACTCGAAGCCACCTTTTGTATAATGCCGACTGACATTACATTAACGAACAGACAAAAAAGCGTTTATTGTTATGACATTAGAGTCCAGAATGTTATCAAATTGGAAATAGCTGTTAGTGTTTCTACTAAGGAGGTCCTGGTAATTGAGCAATCATCTACTCTAGCCCGTTGCGGTGAGCAACGCACCGAAAATAAATGAAAATTACTATTTGTTTTACCTTTTGTAGTGCCTACGTGTCTAGGGGTCTATTGCATTTGTGAAGATTGTATTCGTGAAGTTTATCGGTAAACTTTGGAGATCTATGATTTCAAGACATGTTTACTTTTTGTTGTTTCCACCGCGATCAACGAAAGTGATGGTTTATTGTAGATCATACATTTGTTGACCATTCTTAAATTACCTACACTGTTCTCATTTACTTTATACACATATTTTCAAAACCGAGTATCTTGAAACAAGTTTAAGGATAAAGAAATATAAAATAGGGAAATTCTAGCGTAAAAAATTAACAAATTATAAAATAATAATGTTTACAAAACACCTATGAACCATAAACTAAGTAATAACAAAGAAAAAGACAAGACTAGCATGAAACTAACAATTAAATTTCAACATCAGCGTATCCTCATCGCAATACGCAAGAGAGAAGTAGATCAAACATTGTAACCGAATTGCTTAATAGCAATATTGTACTGGATAATTATTGTCAAACTGATTCGGATAGGCCCCCTACACAGATGATTGCCGCATGGTAGGTAGTTCTATGTGGGATGACACGAGTGGGCCATCGAGCCACTCATTGTTGCCGTGATTGCCGGCGCCAGCAGTGATCCACGCCACGTGCTCTAGTTTAATATTAATATCAGTAGGATTACAAAACAAACCCAAGTTCCAAACTTTTTGAAAATTCTGGTGACATGTATGACAAAAACTCTGTTTAAGACGCTCTTGTACATAGTATTCTTCAGATAAGAAAGTTTTGAGTAAAAAAAATCTGACTAGAACATATGGTCTAGTTATTCACAAGAACATGAATACTAAAAGTCAACTTGATAAAAAAATTCATAAAGATGACACTAAATCATTCTTTAAATCTACTTCATTATGAAGATTCCTCCATAGAGCATGGCAGGCTTTTTCGAAGCGATTAGATTTCGAAATAAAGATCGCTAACAGTCGCCATGTAGTGAATATTGCCCCCCCGTATTACAAAAGGCATGCAATATTCCTTTAAACTCTTTAATAAATGAATATTTAAAATATTAGACGAAGTACTGACTGGTACAGCATTGAACATTGACCTTTCATAATTACCTTGAATTTGTTCATCGATTTGCTCTATTAATACTGTGTACTCACATGTATTTGTACTGTTGTACCTACTTACGATTAATTTTGTTATACTTAGGATAAATTTAATACCGAATTAGGGTTTTGACCTCTCAGGTTTTGTCTATTTGTTTATACATTAAGAGCTTTCAGTTCAAGTGTTCAGTAGAATTTGAGTAACATTATCTGAAAAATGTTGTAATTGTTTTACCTACTGTGTCATAGATAAAAAGTGTTGTGTACAATTAACCTAATTGTAACAGTATACTTGAAGATTATGTTACAGGCATGCTGTGATATTTTTGGTAGACAGGATATAGGTTACACAGAGGGCATTGCACGACCTTGCAAATGTCGCGAAGGTTGACTCACACGCGTGGCACGCAACGAATCATGATCGAAAATTATAAAATTATACATTTAGGATCGCAGTCCATCAATCATTAATCCTTCAAATCACCTGTGTTGTGCCGCACACAAAAAGTATGGTCCTCGTAAAAATAGCTTCCAAAACATTCGATTGAAACATCAAAGAAAAAGTCGAACCGTTCGTCACTAATTTAAACACCCGATCTCGAGGATTAACGCCAGGAAATCTGACACAGGATACGTCAATTTAAACTAGTCGAAACTGAGCACAAATATGCCAAAGCACACCTTACATCTATTGTTCTTTTGAGTGTTAGAATTGGACGATGTTCATTTCTGTTTTGGTTTTAACGTTTATTTATAGGCACAAATGCAGGGAGTAATAGGATGGTGTGCATGTTAATTTGTCTGTATGTGGCGTGCAAGTGGCAGGACGTGAGCGAGTAACAAAGGAGCTCGTCTAAACAGGTCATTAATAAGGAGCGGTCGCGGGATCCGCCGGGACTTCCGCCGAGTTCCCCGAAGCGCTGTCCAGACAGGAATAGCACATACTCGGGATCTAAACGGCAATCAACGCGATAATAACGTTTACATGAGTAGAATTCATTCATATTTATCTTATAATGTCTATCGCACTTTATAACTAATATGATATTTTTATTCTTTCTATATTTTCAATTTAATAACTCTACTTAACAGCGATAAAACAACTTTTTATTTTAAACTTAAAGAATGTAATAAATATTTGTTTTTACAACATTTAATAATTTCACTTAATGTTGGAACACTTGTTTTGAGGGTATTTATGATTATACCAAACACTCGTGATAATCTGGGGTTTTCGCAAATTCTTGTTAGCATTATATTTCTTGACTTCCATTTAGAAATACTATGTATTGTATTACTATTAATAAAGCCTAGTTCGATGAGCTAATCGACGCAGACTAGCCAGCCTCGTTGCGTCATGATGGCCAATAACTTGTGTTATATTAGTCATTGACACACCTCAGGTCCCATTATGTTGACTAACCTATCAAAATTAACGTCTATTTATGTTTATAACTAAGTATTATTAGCAAAGTTACTAGGTACTTATCTTATTAGCAATGTTGTTATGATCCAATCCACTTTTTATGTGTACATACATCGCAGAAACGTCAGTAAAGTCAAAATTTTAACCTTAACCCGACCATGGCGGCATGACCACACTATTCGGTGACATCTTCCAGACGAATAATTCACTGTATGTCAATCCTTCTAGAGGCTTAATGTAGTCAGGTTCCCCGCGCTGGCCCTCACAGCGTAGGGGAGCGTCCCCAAGGTGGCGGATAGGGGAATGGTCGGTAGTACAGCCTAGCTACACTAACCGGCTAAGTCCGATGGACTCGCTGACCAACGACGGGTGTGGTCCTCCAGCATTTCGGGGGTTGTGCGGCGGGTTGACACCTCGCCCACGTAAAACCAATGTTGCTGGTGAAGCGTATCCCGTTAGCGCTTCACTAGCTTGCACAACATTGTCCAAAAAAAAAAAATGTAGTCAGGTTCAAGTTAAGATAAAGAAAACCACAGTCACTCAGACCTCATGTGAGCTAGGACAATTCCCTTTTTTAATAAAATGATGGAAATGGAGATAATTATTATTATTTAAGAATTAAAACAATTGAGAACTCAAAGTTTAATCTATCTTTTTCAATTAATACTATCCATCAGAAAGGAAGTAAGACAATATTTAAGTACCAATATTGTCACTCCGATTTTCTGTATACATAAGGCAATATTTATTGAGCAAGTAACCATATTTGTTAGACACAAAAGTAGAGCATAAAAAACTAAAAACTACGAAATAGATAAAAAATAGTGAGGTAAAAAAACAAATACAAAAAATATACTAATTATACATGTAAAGACGCTCAGTGACACCTCTATTATGAAATTGAAGGTGGCAATCTCTTGAGGCTATAATGATTACATCGTAATACGTATCAAAAGGAAATGGCAATATGTGAAGCCAATGTAAGGGAAAGAGACAGTGAATGCGACACGGACCACCTTGTTAGTAGTAATCGGTTTATGGTCCTTCTGTGTCAAAAAATTAACTTATTTGAATGGAATTTAATAGAGATGTAGAAACTTTCATAAAATTAATCGATATAATTTATCTAGTTAGTTAGTTGGTAGTTTTTTTAGTCATATATATGTATGGCTAATAAAACATGAGGTTCTTCAAAACGGGTGTGGAGAGGTTCTTATAGAGTCAAACAAAAGTCCTACATTCTATCCAATTCTTTCACTGCCCTCTTCCTGTCAAAGAAAAAAAACCATCATTAAATAAAATTCATAGATTTATTCGAGTAAATGACGTTATCTCAAAATGTGATTTTAAAAAGTGTTTAAATTATAAATATGCAATCTTATCAATGATCTCAAAATAAGTATAAACATTTAAGAATTTTAAATGTTCCTTCATTCAATGAGATTATTATCTATCGACATGAACCTTTAAAAATAGTCTCCGCACTATCAGGGTTACCTGCTTCTGATTTTGTGATTTATAAACAGCCGAGGATTTTGCGTCGCGAGTGCACGCTGAATGCTGATGCTGGTGAATAACTTGTTTAATTTCTTTTGAAGATACAAGGATAAAACATTCACGAATTTTACAGAAACCTAATACCAAACACGCAACGTTAAACAGCAAGAGATGGCAAGAAAAATACTATATTTTGACTAGAGGAATTAATAAAGTTCGTGGCAAACTTATTATTGGTACCATTGCTAAAGATCTACAGAAGGCATAAAAATATGATGTCACTTAGCATCTTTCCACTATAATATTGATGACATGTCCATTCAGAAGTTTAAAAAATGACAAAAGTGGCTAAATGTATGTATTTATGCCGCGCTGACTGCACATGCACCTTTAAAGGAAAAAAGTATTTCTATTTACAAGTTAATCTGACACATGACCGGTAAATTATACCTAATGATTATCAGAAAACACACTTGAATGAATAGAGTTCTCACCACGATCGCCCCGATATAGTATTTAATTATAATCGATCACAGCTTTCCGCACGATTTATTAATCGATTTTTTGGTAATAAACGTGACCTGACTAGTAGCGTTCCGAGTTCTAAGTAGCGAGTTATTTGTAAATAATCGAACCAATAGTCGATCGCTACCGATCCGGATCTCGTCGATACGTTCCCGCGCACCTGTCACGAACTCGCGACGGTAGATCACATTGTTTGATCGGTGACGAATCGATTTATTTCGTTGACTACTTTACCAAAATTGTGTCGTCATACCGATTTTGTGGAGATCTTATTACAAAAATAGTAGCCTTAATGGAATGCCGCCGACTTTTCAGGTTACCTTGGATTATTTAATTCATAGAACCAAATAAATACTAATCTGAACCAAAAAAGGTAATTCTACGGATATATTCCTTCAAATTATATGAAATTATATGTTGTCTAGACGACAAATATATTGAAATAAACAGGACTATCATAGATAAACAAATAACACAAATATTGAGATCATAAGAAGCAAGTAACATCAATAACGTGATATTGAAGCACAAAAAGCGGAAAATTACTAAATGGGCGTCCGTAACTAGAAAAGCTCCTTTATTTATCTAAGTCCAACGTAATATATCACCGCGGGCCACCGAGACCGCTCAATTGTGCTCGACAAATGCTTAAATTGTTCCAATCTCCACTTTATTGTATAAGGAATAAGAGGTATGGATGAATAAGGATGTCTGGAACAACCAAGTGCTTTATTGAGACATAAACTACGGAATCGAAAGCTGTTTATGTGAATAGATTTAACACTGATTTTGCTGAAATAATATATCATTTTGATGGAGACATTATCACAATAGATCTATACTGTGAATATTTGACGAGGTCAAAACACCTTTAATAATTGTGTTGCAAAACTGAAATTTTAAAACAAGTTTAAATTTAAACTTTTCTTCGGATCATAAAGTTGCTCTATGTCTAAAGAGAGCAAATATGACCCCTTTCAGTCGTAAGGTAAGTTGTGAACGACACTATTCCACGAAAACCTTTATAGGACTCTCCTCCACCAAATTCAAACAATCAATAACACCAAACAAGAAACTAAAAAAAAATATGAACTAGAGAAAAAACAACATCTATGACTTTATTTGATTTCATAAATCTTTATAAGGATTCAATGAGAAGCAAAACCGTTTATAGAGGTAAGTGTGGAGCGATTTTTCACGCGAGTGGGACACCTGACTGCGGGGGGCGCCGACAAAGA
Organism: Endotricha flammealis; assembly: GCA_905163395.2. Lineage (NCBI taxonomy): Eukaryota > Metazoa > Arthropoda > Insecta > Lepidoptera > Pyralidae > Endotricha > Endotricha flammealis. Next base: position 10,274,016 of record LR990861.1, on the reverse strand, counting down.
CCCCGGGGGGGTCGGCTGGTGGCCGCTACTTCCAACTGCGTGTGCGCATACCAAACTGTAATTTGGTAATAACATGACACTTCCAGAATCAATGTGATTAGATCTTTATTTTTCAAGGATGTACAACTTTTAGTAAAGCAACGAACATAGTAATATATGATAGCAAATGCTTGTGTTTTTACCCACGAAATATTGTTGTTGTGGTTGTAATTGTAATCGTTCCCAGATTCATACCGGGATAAAAACTACGTGTAATCCGTGTACCGAATTTCAACATAATATTAAATATCCAAACATCCTCACAAATTTTTGCATTTATAAATTACTAGTTTTTGTCCGCCGCTTCGCTCGCGTTTATTTATGTTTCGAATGTTGATTTTTTTCTCTGCTAGCTAATTGATTTATGGTTAGATTTAATGTTTTAATATTGTTTTATTTTATAATTCGTTTGTATCATAGAACCTGTACTAATTTTGCGGAGAGTCTCACACAAATTTCCATCGTCTATTTTAGGGGCTTGGAGAAGATTTCCAAAAAAAAATAAGTCTGTGAAGAAAAATTTTTGCATCCTATACCTTGAAAACTGCGAAAAGTCCTATATAAAATTTTACCCCCTCTTTTAAGGGGTTGGGGGCAGATGTCCAAAAACAAAAGATTCACAATTTTTTTGTTACTCACAAATAGTCCGCATATCAATTTTTAGCTTTCTACGTCGAAAATTGCGCAATGTTCCATACAAACTTCCACCCCCCATTATAGGGAAGTGGGGGGTTAGAAAGAGACAAAAGTAGCCTATGTCACTCTCCATCCCTTCAACTATCTCCACTTAAAAAATCTTGTCAATTCGTCGCTCCGTTTTGCCGTGAAAGATCCAACCAACAAACAGACACACACTTTCCCATTTATAATACTTATTATTAGTACAAACAAAGCAATCTATTTTCGTATTTAAGCACGATTGACCGTTTTTTATTGCTACAAACTGCCAAAAATAAAAATGTAATGATATTACGTTTTATAGGGAGTCATTAATATTTGGCTAGAAGTGGTTTTTAAATTAATGATTTCCTAAATGTTATTCCACGTATATGGATTCTCTTAACCAATTTGGGAAGGTTGGTCTTATAAAAAATTCAATGTATGATCATTAATATTAGAGTTACCGGTATAATTTAAAATAATTTTTAGAAATACCTAACTTTTAAGTCTATCTTTAAAACAAATCTATTACTTAAAACGTAATAGTTGATAAATGTAATGCCCGTTCTTACTAACCAATCCTAAAGTATCCCCTAAGGAAACCTGTTAAAGGTTCTCAAAATTTTAATAATACCAGCGTGTTTTCATGATTCAATCATACCAGCTATGAATATTACGTTTCGTTTCGTTTTGTTTCGGTAAAAAATCTAACTAGGTTTAAATGTTATCTCACTTATAACAAGGAATAAGTTATCTCTACCGCTGCAATTGGAAAATTAGCATTTAAATTCAGAGGAAAAACGACTAAAACTGTCTTGGACGAAATGACATAGCACAGCGAAATTAACAGTAATATTTTTAAACAAAAATTTATTTTCTAAAAGTAGGAAAATTCAAGTTGCTTATGACTGAAAATAGTAAAGATAAACATCGACCGGGTGAACGACCAAGAAACACCATAACATAAAAAGCAAAACGCAAATTTGGCGCTTTATCTTGATTAGTACGTTGGCCGAAATACAATACCAACTAATGAATCAATAAAATGCCTATAAAATAGGGCTACATGTCAAAGGTTTCGTGGTAAGATGCGAAAGGATAACCTAAAGAACATTGAAGGGATGTTGGTGATCATTGAGGAGACCGTTAGTGACCTTGTGCAAGACAAACCAACCATAATGTTCACGTAAGTTAAGCAAAACGATTTTGTCGATAGATTATGTATCTATATCGACATCATCGTTTTGCTTAACGTGTGGTGACAGTCCTTAAGCAAAGTCCTCAGTGGTTGTCAGGTGGAAAAGCAATGACACCAGAGTAGACACCAGTGCTCTTCCCCAAATTTTATTAAAATTAACGACAATGGCGATAACAATGGTAGGGTTTTCTATACTTAGAACTGGGCCTATTAGCCTCATTCATTGCGATAGTACTGATTGTAGGTAACCCTAGTTGGGGTCAGGGTGGCGCGTCATGACCGCGTAGGCTCGCGTTTTGGACTCGCCGCCCACACTGCACATAACCTATTGTCTACCCACATTCGACAGCGCGAGACGACATGGAGACGTGATGTCACGTCATATCCAGATACATGCAATTATCAAAATTTATTATGGCTTCATTGTCGTAGAACGTTTTTGCGAAACCAAAAGGACATTTACACGCCTGCAATCCCTGTGGGCGGCGAGATGAGAAAATGTGAAAGTAGTGTTAGGTGGCTCCCATTAACAAGCATCCAATATTACAGTTCCCTTGTAAAGTAACACAGTTGGCACCTTTTTGTCCCACAGAAACAGACCCACCATGGGAAAGGACATTTACATCCGTCCTATTTAAAGATTTAGCAAATATCGAACTTAAGATTTGGGTATTAACGGATTAAGCCAAATGGACCACACTGCGGCATTTACCACTGAGAATTGCAAAATACAATTACCGTTGCGAGTGCGCTTCAAAGACGTCTATTTGTAGCAGCCCTAATGTAGGGTAAACAACACATTAGTGGTCAGTAACAATTGGATGTGTCCGGCCCTGTGGCTTATTTCTGACGCGTTCTCGGTAACCGAGGATTATCTGAAAGGAACTTCATGTGTGGCAGAAGTACGCGTAAAGCTTAGTTCCGTTTCGGATATTTACTTATTTATACCCACGTTTAACTTCGAGTACAGTGGGCGAGTCTGTTAAACTTTCTGTTGATTTATGAGTAATTTAGTCTGCTTCTAGTTGGGGTGCTAATCCCTTATGTCCAGATTTTCATCGATTTTTGCTCCTTCTATTCGCTGTGACTTTACCAGCAATTTATCGATATAAATCGAATATTTTACTTGATCATAAATTCTTGCCTCAAAAAATTTTTTTTAAAATATCCTTTCGTGTTATATTTTAATTTTAATATAACATTTAATGAAATCCTATTAATATTAGAAACTCAAAAATTAGTGAGGGTGTAAATAATTAGGAATGTACGAGTGTCGTATATATTGGACTAAGCATGTTTGTTAAACGTGAAGGATGTAGACAACCTTGAATCACAGTTTTCATGGTATTGAAATTAACGTTATCAGAAAATCGACAACGGCGAGCGAAGTTGCTAGAACAAATAATATAAAATAATGTACCGTAATTGCTATGGATTTATGATTAACAGAATAAAATGTACTTATGAACAATGGCAATGAGTGAAGAGTGAGCAATAAAGAAAGGTAAGCACGGTTGTGGTGGGCGTGAGAAAGGCGCGAGGGCGGCGGCGCGCCGCTAATGTACTAGTCAAACATGTCTGTTGTACTACTGGTGCCTACTCATTGTCTGTTTCACGTTCTTTCAATAACATTATGCATGTAACATTGATAGTTGAAAACAAGAATTTCCTAAATAAGATTGTTTGAAAACATACAAAGCACATTTGGGACATAAATTAGTTGTAAGTAATTTTAAGTTATTGTTGGGACACAATTTTAAGTTGTTGTTTAATGTTCCAAATAAATATGTTTCTTTCTTTATTCCAAAACCGACTGCCTTTTCGAATATTATTCCGCTATTATCTATTCTTTTCTGTGGATAATGATGTTTCTTGGCACAAGATTTTCAGTGAATTTCAATGATGAAATGAAACTGAACTTGTACAAAATACGTACACATGCAATTAATTTCTTGCGCAAGAACTTGCATGAAGTGTCGCGCAATTTGTCGCGTGCGAGTATTTTGCTGTATGTTTGTTTACATTTGCCATCAGGCAGAGATTTCTTGCAATAAAATATTAAAATAAATACCCGTCAGACATAAAGAGCAAGAATTGAAAATACTTTTCTAATGTTATTTAGTTTTAATCAATTTTAATTTAGACGTTAATGACATTTACGGAATCACGTACGGTTGTATTAATTGAAAATTTATCATTTTTATTTTATTTTGTGCTTTTTATTTTGTTTTCTCATTTGAGAGAGCGCAATAAATTACCTTGTAAAAAGTTATAAACTCATTTTTCTAAATTAGTTACGGATTTCGCCGTTATTTGAGTATCGTAATCTTAGATAAGTAAAACAATTAAAAGGCACTCCTCCTAGCGGGATAGTATGGTCAGCAACAACTTTGGTACCATGTCACCTCTAAAATCACAATAAAAAATATGCACAATAGTACAATACATTTACTTACATTGACATGATATATCACCGTATGAATAAGTACCCATATAAATAATTTTGTTACATAAAACCAGTCAGTTTATAGTTGTTTGGATCTATGATTATAGTACTAAATCTGTTTAAAAGCCTTTGTTTCTGACCGTACAAATGAACCCAAAGTAGCAGGTCACAGTGTGCGACTGACTCCCAGCGCCCGACCTGAGAATGTAGAGATTCATATCTCGTCACTCACTGCTCTCACGTCGCGGTGACTAATTGCCTTTATTCACCACCCATGAAATTACACCATTTAAACACATATTTCAAAACAATAACTAAATAATGCTAATTACTGTGAGATCAGTTTTTCATTTAACTTTCTTTTCGTTTTCACTTGGACTTTACATGATCAATAAAATTTACTTACTATCTTTTGAAATTATTTATTAGCATAGATTTAGTATATACTAGCGTACCTATAGATCGGCTTTTCATACATTTAAAATGGTACTATAATTAAGTGTGACGAAAGTAGCTATGGATCCAATGTGTATATCATCTAGTATATAACTACCAAATCACTGGACATTTCCTTGAAGGTCGAGGTTCGCTGCCACTGCACGTTTTAATTGGCTACCTGAGAATGCCGAGTTTAATTATTGGTTAAGCCACGACACTTGTTATTATCTGGACGTCAAATACATGCTAGCGCCGGTAATACGAGCTTTTACCCTATATTTCCATGCGCATACCTGTGAAAGATAATATTGCGTTTCTATAAGCATTCCCACTCCTAATAACTCTCCGTTCTTGTTGATTATAGGTTGAGCTTTCTTTTGCTTTATATTAGACTACTGATGTGCAATTGTTTTGCTACCTGCATTAATAATTGCTTCGATTCATTGAAGGTCAAACTGATAAATCAAACAAGGAAGATTCCTTGCATCATTAAACAAATTAGGTACTTATTATTTTTTATCATGAAATTGGGCTGTGTGTTTTTGAGACGGTGACCTGCGGCTGACCGCAGCATTCGCGGTGATCCGCGGCTGTCGTGCGCTCGCCCGGGGCTGCATGACGAATCCAATTAACAGCACTAACGAATACTGTCGGACGTACACTATTTATGTTTCCTCACAGTCGCACTGTAAATATTTAGTTGGGGAGGCGTCTGGCATCGGCCTTGTCTTATCTCATCATCGGCGCGAGAACGTTTTCATGGGCAACCCTGTTCGCGGCGCTGACATGTAAATAACTAGAAAGCAGGGGCTCAACGAGGCCATGAAGAATTCCGTGCGGCTCTGGGCGTTTATTTATTTAGAGTCGATGGTAGATAATAGTCACGTGCTACCAATATCATAGCAAGCGCAGATTACGCCGTAAATCAACATCTCGGCGTCCACGCCTCTAGGAGTGCGAGCGAGGAGCACCGCGGCGGCGACGGGTCGCGTGCGCGTGGGCTTCGACAGGTGATGTCGGTCGATTATCTGCTAATTTATACGCGCCGCTCAACTTCTGTTCTCTCATATTATATTATTCATTTCGACACAACGCAAACGAGCTCGCTAAATATAGAGAGCGGCATTCCATGAGCAACACGCCTTGTTCTCTTAACTCTTGAACTGTTTTATTGTCCTTTTTTGATAGCATTTTCTTATTTTAAATGCCACTTGTTCGCGAGGTGGGATGGTGGATGGCGGTCTCCTATTTGGAGCAGTGTTTATTGTTGTTACCGGGTGATGTCACCGTGCCATGCCATCATCGCTGGGGGCCCGTTTTGGAATCTTTACGATCGACACCTCCACATATTCGCAGCAGTTCATTCACCGTCGACGAAAAATGTGAATGTCATTGTCAGATCAGATTTATCTATTTGCTATCAGAGTCGGTCGCACCGGGCGAGCGACGCTTTATTTTTGTGGTTAATTAATCAATGTTTTACTTACAAAAACTGCGCTGTATTTTAATTGTAAACATTTACATTAGGGATCAGGTTCTAACAAACGATTATTACTGTAATATAAACCATTATGTTTGAAGTGTGTATTCAGAAATAGATACTAGAATCATTTAGTTCCTAAGTACGATTCACATCACAAATTCAATTAACATTGTATAACGTTCAGTGTGAAAACTATAAGCTTAGGTGAAGATCTAATTTTGAGATGAAATCCTTATTAGGCTGCGTAAATGTATTGTTAAAATCCTTTATTCCAACACATGAACACGTAAACAAACCAAAGACACAGGTGCGTGTGAACACGCCGCGCGTGAAATTACTGTAAATTTACTTCGGTGTGGTCTAAGAAAAAATACTGTTACGATTACACAAGCCATCAACCCCTGGCGACGATTCGCCACGGGATCCTCCGGACGCATCATCATTTGTCCCTCAGCATACCCTTGGAGGGATGCCGCCCTTTTTTCACTTCCAACTGTGATGACCATCGTAGTTAACCGAGAAATATTGTTGTATTTCACATTTACACGATCAATCGAATTTATTATTTATCACCAAATTTCTAATCAAACTCAACTCGATCAATCGAATTTATTTATTTATCATCAAATTTCTACATTCAGGATGGTTTCGGTATAATATCTGTGGTTTCGGTAATCACTATAATAATTATCTTACTTACTAATTAGTAGGTATCACTTTTAAAAATATTGTGCTGACCATATTTACATATCATTAGAGAAATATTCAATTATATTCTGCTTGTTTAAAACAAGTTGAATGTAATGTACATTTACGGTAAGTTGCACCACGTTGCACCATTACATTTAAAGTTAATTATAAGCATTAAATTATAGGCTATAGCTGTCCTGTCAAAATTAACTAATAAAAAATTACTTAATTAATATATAGCTTGCGACTCAATACGGAATTAAGATTAAAATGAGTTTCTGCAACTGGCTGTTATACACGTAAAAAGTGAATCATCCGAAATGATTTTAAACAAAAGCTAGTTTAGAAACACGTTTCTAAATGACTCTTATTCGCTTTTGTATGATAATTTATTAGTACTTACATCAATGAGATTGCAGTCGAAAAACGGGGAGGAAAAAATCTCTATAATTGCCAGAGACCGGCCCTTAAGAATACCTTGCATTGTGCTAAGAGAAACAATAGGCGATATAGAAATTAATTTAGTATCAATGTCAACCTTTAATTGTTTTTTCCCGTGATTGCTGAGTAGTTAATTAAAATAAAAATTCTACTTAATATTTGATTACTATATAAATAAATAATATTTAGTACGAGAATGATGCTGCTATCTTTGGTCGTAGGCAAAGTAACTCTAAATATATACATCCATAGGCGGCGGTGACGACTTTCCATCAGATGGCCCGCTTGCCTGTTTGTTTGCCGAAATTGCCGAATTACATTTAAAAAAATAGATACTTACGTAAAGTTACTTTCCGGCTAACGTAGTAACTTTTCTCCTAATGTCGTATTACTTTCCTGCGTACACAAAGTTTCTTTACTAATAACGTAGAATTGCCTCCTTTCCTGCTTGCGTAAAGTTAGTTTACTACTAAGGTAGAGTTACTTTGCTGGCAACGTATAGTTACTTTATCACTACGGTAAAGCTAATGTATGGTTATTCTATTGCCGACGCAACCAGCATCTGCTAAAACGCATATTTTTATTCCCATTTGATTGGATCAACATTATGTTTGTCTTCTGTTGAGTTGTTGTCTATGATTTGTGATGTTGGTCATTATTATATATTACACCCACTAACTGAATATTTAACAGATTTATCACCATTTTATTAGAATAATTGACTGTTATTAGAATTTTCATTAGAAATGATCTAGCCACTATATTTGATTTCACTTTTCAATATTAATTTTGTAAACAGTTTTACTGTGATATCGATTTAATTAAAATGTTTTCTAGTAATGCAATCCTTTTGTGTTACCTTTTCAAAGTCAAAATATTTCATCAAGGGTAGTGTGGGATTGTGGGATCAAAGCGGCGCTGACCGGCCGGGCGGCGGGCGCCAAGATCGCAAGATATCGTCGCTAGAACAGTAATCGTCAATAAAATCTCAATTTAGATGGCACCGATACCGCGTGAGTTACGGACGGACAGTCCGACAGAACACGAAAACCTACTCCACGATGGAATGCGCCCAACGACAGGACCTGCTAACGAATTAGGAGCTCACACGGAATCCTTTGACAATTTCTCAATTATTTTCTTTATTTTCATGGCTCCTCTGTGGATTAAAAGTTCAATATGATTGGTTTATAGCACCGCTAAGGCCATACTCTAAGTACTTGTAAGTTTCAGTGCTGTAAGGTCGATGATGCGTCTTGCCTTCTGCCACTATGAATTAATGACGGATTGACGCCTCGCCGACAGCCACAGCGGCACGCCTACGCCTATTTATAACGTGGCTTTTTGTCTTTTTGCCCCCACCCTGCTGGCCAGTCACAGTCAGTCACAGATAAGAAGGACGTCGAAGTGGGCATTTAAAAATAAATTTGTCGAAAGTGATAAATGATGGATATAAGTTTTATTATTTCAAATTAAATTAACGATCCGAACGGGACGTCTACCTTTTCTCACATTAGAGGGATCTTATCTGGAATGATTGCTTCCATTACCTTAGAGAACGAACACGTTGTTTTGTAGGTGAGGAAGATAAAGAGATTAATGCGTAAAGCAATTAATTTTGATTGAGGTGTGTTTTATTAAGTAATTGTTTTTGTTCCCAATGTAGATTAGAGACGCACCGTGAAGCCTCGATGTTGGCAGAGCCTTTGTTCATCAGCAGTTCCCTTACAATGATCATAAAAGTTTGGGATAACATTATAAGTGTGCTTGAAATCTTTGGCGTGTGTCGTTCCCACACGGGTTTAATACATTTTCCGTGTTCAAGTTAGCGCCCCATAAATTGATTATGGGAACGCGGCGCTATTCTCAAAATGTTTTTTGTGTGAGGGCCACAATACGGGTAAGTGTTACTTTGCTACTGCTATAACAAACTTAGCAAAATAATCTGTGTTAATAGAATTATTTTTTTACGTAGGTCAAGCTGGCATCCAAAAAACTTGGTGTTCTCAACAGAGCAAAGCGGTACTTCAACCCGCGCCAACGACTGCTACTTTAAAAGTCTCAAGTCCGGCCGCACATAGAGTACTGCTGTCATCTCTGGGCGGGAGCGCCTAGTTGCCAACTTGAGCCTTGTGACTCGGTTCAGAGACGAGCTGTGAGAATTGTCGACGATCCCGTGCTTACAGCCGGTATTGAGCCCTTAAGCCTAAGGAGAGATTTTGCCTCCCTATGCGTGTTCTACCGGCTGTACAATGGGTTGTGTTCTCAGGAGCTATTCGACATGATGCCAACGTCATCTTTCTATCATCGCACCGCTCGCCATCGACAGGGAATCCATCCTCACACGCTGGAACCAAACCGGTCCCGTACTACGCGATTCCAGATGGATTTTCTTCACCGGACCCTTAGGTTGTGAAATGAACTCCCTGTCCAAGGATTCCCTGTCGATTACAGCATGGGGTACTTCAAAAAGGGTGTGAAGAGGTTCTTACAGGGTCAGCAACGCGTTAGTAATGCTCCTGGTATTGCAAACGTCCATAGGCTGCGGTGACTGCTTACCATCAGGCGGCCGTATGCTTGTTTGCCACCTTAGTGGTATAAAAAATAAATAAAAAAAATAAAAAAAAACGTAGACAAAAATATGTAGAGACAAGTCTAACACCCCTTCCACACGGCCCAATCTAATTGGCCAATTTGTATACCTGTCCTTTTCTTTAGATATCACCAAGAACAGGACAATAGATCAAATTGGCCCAAAAATTGGGTGCGTGTGGACGCGGTGTAAGAGGTTTCGGGCTCTGAAGGAAATAATAATAATAATAATAATCTTTATTTTTCTCTCACAAAAACAAATATTTTTAAACATGCATGTTATAATTCTCTAATAATCTTTTTTTTTTCATAGCCTCTAGAAGCTGTATCCCACTTCTAGGCAAAACCCAGTCAGCACACTATCAGCAGATTGAATATTATCGCTTTTTTTTCTTTCGTTTGGCTATCGGACTTCATTCGAAGATTTCATTGTGTCATCTTCAAGTTATGTTATGTTATATACCTCCTCATCACAAACTTCAATCACTTTAACCAATGTTTGCTTCACATTATACTATCAATACTACTTATGAATCAAACGCTGAAACACACAGAAATTAAATTTCTAATCACGAGCCCAAGTGGACCGATAGCGTCCACTTGGGCTAGTTAGTGCCAAAATCCGCAACCTATCGCTTATTGATATAATTATGTTGGGACACAACAGCAGTGGGACACAACATCTAGCTTTTCAAGAGGCTAGTTGCCGTAAAAAATTTAATTAGTCCTTCTTTTAGATTATTCAAAAATAAGGGCAACTCATTTTTTCATTTGTAAATTAGACCAAAAATTACAAAGATATAGCTAATTAAAGTTACGTGTGACGTCACGCAGTGCGGCATTTTTTCGCACGGAGTGACGTCAAAGCCCCCCCCCCCCCAATTTTTTATGCCTTGTATCTTTGTTATTTTTTGTTTAATCGAAAAAAGAAAAAATACGAGTCCAATATTTTTTTATAATCTAAAATACGGATTAAATACATATAATGTAATTATTTTTACCCTGGAAACAACCCTATTGTAGAAGACTCAATAGCAATATGGCCTTTTATATTTCACATTCTGAGTAAATTATTTCATTTTTATTTTACATTTGAAATCTGACCCCGATTATATTGGACACGGCAAAACAGTATTAAGTAAAATCAGATATGCTGTTAATCTTCATAAGCATTGGAAGTCTAAACCAACGTAATGGAGAGAACTAATTTCCTGTTAGGAAATTGCTTCGCTGAACGTGTACGATTTCCCTAAAAGCTTTCTGTTCCAGTCACCGTCCATACATCAATCATTTTCGGTTCTGAAGTAAAAATATTATATGTATTTTCATAACAATAGAGGACAACGTTTTTGTTTGTAAACCATACATTTACTTAGTGGGAAATTATATGACAACTTTTTGATCATCGACTAAAGAACCTCTTTCTTTAGTAAATCATAATTTGAGGAGTCATTCACAATTACCACAGTTCTGGTTATAACCACCTAATAGGTAGTCACCATTTTTGGAGCATGCAATTTGAAAAAGATAAATGACACATATATTTTTCATCGTTTATAACATTTTATTTAAGTAGATCTTATTAATCCGCACTTAATCATAAGGAGATTCCTAAAGCTGTTCAAAATATTTTATTTTTATTTAAAAATCGTACTTTTTGCAAATCAGTATACCAGCCAGTCCATAGCCAGTCATTGAATCGACAATAAATAAAGAAAAAAATATGCTAAATTTAAAATGTGTTTGATCTGGCAATGAAGTCAGCCGGCAATTTAGCGCGGGAGGTTTGGTAGGTTCGAACAAAAAAGCGCGAGGTGACAATATAAATAACAATTTGGCCCACCCCGTTCGAATGTGGTTCGTCGGATTAGCATAAGAATGCCGCATCATGGACGCCCACGACCCTACACTGTCCCTCGTTGTCTCTTTATACGTCGAATTTAATTTTGATTTACGACTATCCATACAATTGTACGCAAAACATTCTTCGGCACTGAGAATGTACCCAACGAGGTTTCAACGGCTATTGTAGTCAGACGTGGAAAGCGCTGACTGAAAGGTAAATTTACACATAAGTACATATAAGTAAGCATGAATTTTAGTGCTATCAGTTAGACCCCAATTAGTTTAATAATGAATTTACTTTTTTAATCAAATGTTATTCATTTACGACTGTGTTTACGGTCACAGTTGGGACCCTAAAATTCAATAACTTAATTAATAAAGGCAGGGACCAGCATCATATATCACTACCGGCATAAAATTTGATACAAAGTGCTTCTTAAGATTCTTTTATGCAAATATCAGTAAAAAATAACCCACCTTTGGAAATAATTAATCGAGGGTTCGCCTGCACTTGACATATTCGAGCATTAGAGTGATGTATGACGGTTAATCAGATAGTCTAATTATTTTAAGCAGCTCGTAAATTCTGATTATTTTGTTGTATTGCAAAAAAAATTCGTAAATGTTTTTTCTTTTTTTTCCCATGCATACATACCTAATGCATTAGGCGGTTTTTTAATTTTTTTGATTTATTTCATTTTAGCCGAATAATATTTATTAGGGTTGCTGTATTACGACAATATGCTGCTGTGTACATACTTTACCCCCTTTGATGAGAGGCAAGACTATCACTACAATTTTATTATACACTAGGTACCTACCACGGCTAACCTACATATAGTATTTTTTTATCCCATATTTTTATCTATTCCAAAATTTTATTTATTCATGGAGCAAAATTATTCAGCCTTGCCAAACACAACATACACAATTTAAAGTGTCGTAGTGAGTTGCCTATCCTTTCAAGCCTTGTCGTTTAATAATATCTAATCAAAATAAATTAAATAATAAACGGGCGTGCTCAGTGTTAATACGCATTTAAGATAATATATTTTTACCACACAAAAATAAATGTCCACCTAATAAATCGTGCCGGACCTTATCGGTTTTCGAGAGGCGACAGTAAAACCCGATTAGGATGTGGGTCTCTGCGGCGCGAGAGATTTATAAAACTTAACTTTTTCGTTTACGTTAAGAAAACCACATGTTTATATGAAGTTAACTTATGAATGTGTGGTATTGGTTTTAGTGAGTCGGGGTGCAATGGGACGCGCGCGAGTTGAGCGTAATCGGTGTTGCATCTTAATTTAGTTGTCTTGTATTGCGGGAGGCGGCGCGCTGTGGGACATAACCTAACCCACTGCGAAGGCTCGGTAAAGGATGCCGGGCGGTTGACGCTTATATCGTCGTATTTATTACACTCGAGAGTAAAAAAGAATTTATTGAATTAATTGGGTAGAACTTTTTTTACTTTGCTACTATTTATTTCACTTACCACATTCACGAACTCCTGAAATGTGATAGCGTTGCTCGTTGCACTCCTCGCTTTGTCCAGCAAGATCTAGAAAGAACAATTTCCAAAACGTATTAGGTATTTAATTTATATTATTATGTTTGTGGGTATTATAATTTTAGATCAACTCATAGTCAGATGTCCAGCGGGTCTATTCTCGTAACAAAAACAGTTAAAATATAGTTTCAAACTCACGCTTTATCTCGCTTATTTCATATTTCGTATGAGCAAGATAGCGCTAGAGAATAGGCCACTCAGTTCACAATTACATAATTTCGAAGAAAAGGTAGTGTTGTTTATAGGCAGTCTCTGCTCACCATCAGATTACATTAGGTCAACTACAAATAAGAAGTACTTTGGCGAATCAAAACGTAAATATCTATATCTATCTATAATATAATAAAAGTGTAAAAAAAGTTTGTCTGTACATTGAATATATTTCCAAAAAAATTGTTTAGGGCGATGAAGAATAAGCAATAGAACAAGAATTTCGTAAAATTTTGTCCGTCTGTTTGTATGTTTGTATGTATGTTTGTACACGCTAATCTCGGAAACGGCTGAACCGATTTTGATGCGGTTTTCACTAATATGTGGCGATTTGCTCAACTTAACATTTAGTGTATGTTTCTTTTCAAAATTCCCACGGGAATCCGAGATATACGCAAACGAAGTTGCGAGGGTATATCAACGCACAGCCCAAACCGCTGGGTCTAGAGATTCCAAATTTGGCATGTAGGTTCCTTACGACATCTAGGGATGTACTAAGAAAGGATTTTTCAAAATTCCCACGGGAAAGCGAGATATACGCATACGAAGTTGCGAGGGGACGCACAGCCCAAACCGCTGGGTCTAGAGATGCGAAATTTGACATGTAGGGTCCTTATAAGGTCCGGACCGACCGGACCGGACCGGACCGGAACGGACCGGACCGGACCGCACCGGAACGGATCAGACCTGATTGGTCCGGAAGGAACCGCATCGTACCGAGTCCGTGCCGGACCGGAGCGAACCGGACCGGACCGTTTTTTTTTGTCCGTCTGTTTGTATTTATGTATGTTTATATGTTTGTATGTATGTTTGCACACGCTAATCTCTGAAACGGCGGAACCGATTTGGATGCGGTTTTCACTAATATGTGGCGATTTGCTTAACTTAACATTTAGTGTATGTTTCTTTTCAAAATTCCCACGGGAATCCGAGATATACGCAAACGAAGTTGCGAGAGTATATCAACGCACAGCCCAAACCGCTGGGTCTAGAGATTCCAAATTTGGCATGTAGGTTCCTTACGACGCGACGTCTAGGGATGTACTAAGAAAGTATTTTTCAAAATTTCAACGGGAAAGCTAGATATACGCAAACGAAGTTGCGAGGGGACGCACAGCCTAAACCGTTGGGTTAGATGCCAAATTTGGCATGTAGGGTCCTTATAAGGTCCGGACCGACCGGACCGGAACGGATCAGACCTGATCGGTCCGGAAGGAACCGCACCGTTCCGAGTCCGTGCCGGACCGGACCGAACCGGACCAGACCGTTTTTTTTTCTGAAGAAATATATGTTAATTGGTATGTAGGTACCTTATCAGGACCGGACCGACCCGACCGGACCGGACCGACTGGACCTGATCGGACCGGACTATATAATATATATGAAATTCAAAGTCCTGACTGACTTAACTATACATACTTATATCAACGCACAGCCCAAACCGGTGGGTCTAGAGATTCCAAATTTGGACTGTAGGTTCCTTACGACGACGGCGACGTCTAGGGTACAAAGAAAGGATTTTTCAAAATTGCGAAAACCGAGATATACGCAAACGAGGTTGCGAGGCTATATCAAATTTGGCATGTAGGTTCCTTACGACGTCTAGGGATGTACTAAGAAAGGATTTTTCAAAATCCCACGCACACGCATGCGCAAACGTAGTTGCGAGAGGACGCACAGCCCAAACCGCTGGGTCTAGAGATGCCAAATTTGTCATGTAGGGTCCTTATCCGGACCAGACCGGAACGGATCAGACCTGATCGGTCCGGAAGGAACCGCACCGTACCGGGCCGTGCCGGACCGGACCGTTTTTTTTTCTGTGGTAAAATATGCTAATTGGAATGTAGGTTCCATATCAGGACCGGACCGACCGGACCGGACCGGACCGACCGGACCGGATGGAACCGTACCGTACCGGGCCGTGCAGGACCGGAATTTGTTTCTGAAGAAAAATATGCTAATTGTTACTAGGCCACGCGGGCGAAGCCGCGGGCAGAAGCTAGTTAAAGATAAATCTAAATAGTAAATTTATTTTCGAACTCATTTATTTTATCATAAAAACAAACGTACCTCTCGTTTGTGCGGCGGCACCTGTGACACGAAATCCGGATTCTGTAGCGTTTGTAAGAAATCGGGCCAGGGGATCTCGCCGAATCCCTCAGGGTCAAACTGAAACAATACAGAGGTAATATTTAGATGTAGATTGACATTCTAAAGCCTTTCCGTAACGGTCACGTACGGGGCCCAATTGTGATTTCAACACAATATCCCAAATGTCATAACCACGCATCTTTCTATGACTTCACACGTTATTTCCATTTCCCAAAAGACGTATACAAAAAATTGTAAGCGCCCTATCTCCTCCCTCTTATTATTTGAATGTGTGGTACGTGACGACACAGCTTTTGATCCCCGGCGCTACCGACTCTTTATCTGCTTTTAAAACAGTTTATACACTGCTTCCGTACATTTTAATCAGCCAAAAAACGACGAATATTCCTTGAATTTTATATCGTAAACGACCGCTCTTATGATATGTGGGTATTTAACATTGGATTTATCGAGCTGAGTTAGGGTTGATGCGTTCGGAACAAATTATAACTTTGTCGCTATAAACATAAAATTATTGCCTTTAATATATTATACATTACTAAGAATTTAATTTTATGTTCTATGCTGTTAAATAAGTAAAACCAGAAAGAAGATTATGTAATATTATTTTTAGGATAACTAAATACCGGTAGGTACCGGAATATTTTAAAAAGGAGTCACGTAAATAAGTGTTTTTCTTTCGTGCACAAAGGGAATGGCAGAGATATATTTTTTTAATAATAAAGGTTATCATACATATCGCTTATAAAATCAGCTGTTTGTTGTCCACAAATTATTTTATATTTTAACCAACACGTCACGTAGCTTGCCGCACGAATGATAAACATTTTTGTGTGTCATACCATACATAAGAAATTATGCAAAACAAATATGGGGCTTTAGAATCAACAAACAACTCACCCTATCGAACAGGAGGCGCCATTTCTGAAAAAGAAAATTTCAAATTAGTTATTAATCTACATTGGATAGGGTAAAACTGATTCACTAAACGATTTCAATATCTTGCCTTAAAAAAGCTTTTAGTCAAACGCTGTTTGTTTGACAAAATACATTTTTTCTCATATTATGATTTCTAATAAAAGTTGTGCCTTGGACATCACCTTTGGTGTACCCCTGATAAAGGAGTACATCGTCTCTGGACAGGTGGCTTGTGGTGATCTTCCTCTGTCGTACAAAACTAATCTATGCTATGTATTAGAACTTTTACTTACATCATGCATCAACTCTCTTCTGATTTCCGCCTCGTCCAACTCCGACCCGAGATCCGTATGATCTGTATCATAGAGGGGCTCTGCCGCCCGGGACAACGAGCCCAAGGAATCCCGGGCTGAGGCGAGAGATCCCGTGACTGTCGGCAGTACTCCCGCCTCGATTCCTGATTCCATAGAGGTATTGGTCGAAAGGAGAGTAGCGGTGGCCGCAGGCGGCGCGCGTACTTCGCCGCCGCCTGCGCACCCACTCCGCACCCACACAGACATCTTCCTATCAACACCATCCACACTACAGTGCTGTGCAGTCTATTATTTATGGTTCTTCATTATATATCACTGAAAGTCTGTAACGAGGTCGATAAAGGTATATAAGTATAAGAAATCCTCTTTCCTTGGACAGAATTTAAAACTATTAAAATTTCGGACGCGCGTGTTGAACTATATAGAAGGTTGGACAGAAACATCTATAACCCTAATAACTTATTAGTGAAGAGGAAGAATTATAAGGCACGTATATTAAACTTTGGCTTGTTGGCGGCACACCTGGAACAATAATAAAAAAGTTCTTTAAAGGACAATAAACCGACACGTTTACCGAAATTCGTTTAATTATTCATCCTAACAGCGTGAAGGTTATTGAATTATTCTGGGGCGTGGAATGCTAAGTAAAGCAAGTTCCGCTATTAAACGGAATAGGCCCTTTTGTATTTGCTGCAAAAAACGTTTTGTGAAGAAAAGTACCATTTAGGATTCTGCGGGTTAAATCGTAAAACTTTATGAATCGTTACTAGCAACCGTTTCACGGAAGAAAATTTCCTTTCAGTTGATTTCAGATATAAACAACAAACATGCTTTAAATTAAACTTTACTATTTTTATAATTCCGATATTCTCATTGCAGATGCTGTTTACTATAGGAAATTTCGAAAATTCCTTAATACTCTTGTCATAAAAGTAACCTTAATCGTTCTAGGGTTTTGGCTCTACCACACCTCTACGCTGATTTTATTCTTCTTTTGGTCGGTCCCTATCCGTAATAATAATTCAGCCAGCCTCTCTTTTTATACAGACATGGAAAGTACCATTCTCCATTAACAATAAAAATAATTGAATTACATACGAATAGGAGTAGTGTCTTGATAAATAAAAAGACCTTGGATAATTAAAAAAAGCTTGCGTTATATGTAGCTGAAAAAATATAAGTACCTACTCAAATATTTTATTAATAATATGAATAAGTATATATGTATAACATTTAGAATTAACATCTAGAACTAAACAAAAAGTCATGTTCAAACTAACAAATATGAATTGTGAATCTGGGATTTCATACATTTTTGAACAAAAACCATTGAAAGGTAACCCTTCTCTTAGAACGTCGCTCGTTTGAACTTGGCCTTGCCTTTTATTGTACTAAGTACGTTTTGTTTTACTATTTTTGTAGTAATTCAATGATTTGCATATAGTTTATTTTTTAATGAATTTATAAATTACTAGCTGTTACCCCATTTGCCTATGTTGAGCACTGTACCTGTGTGTACGTCCCTGACAATATGTATGTATACAATTTTTCATAATCGGCTGCTTAGTCAAGCCGTGAAGGAATAACAAACAACTATTGTCCAAATATTCAGCTCTCTAGGTCAACTTAAAACTCAGGTCAACACAGAGATTTTATATAAGTACCTACCTACTTAAAACCTCTGTGCAGACAGACCAACGCAATGTTAGAAATTCCATGCCTTCAGCGTGTCTACATTGATACAGGTTTATAACATGAGACTGAGGTTGCCGACGCCACTTGAAGGTGAAGAAAATTGGCATTACATTGCATTTTCCAATAATGAGATATTCAGTGGGGGACGTGAGCAAAACGCCGTTCGCCGATCTCTAGCCAGAGGGCTTCAACCCTCTTGACGTAGTCATAGCAACCGCTATTTTATACCCCACCTAACGTGTTCTGCCTGCCGTGTTCAAGTGATAAACACAGTTGCAAAGGACAAATTAATTAAACTAGAATTAATAAAACAATCTTACTTAGTTCCCTGCCTATATTAAAATCATAGGAAATATTGTCGGCTACGGTATGAGTTGCTTTTTTTTTTAAATTAGATATTAACTACTTATGTTTAAACACTACCAACATAATAAGTACCTACCTACAATTCAACCTTCACTTCGACCAACGAATTTTAAAGTTCTGAAAGTCATTACTAAACTTACTATTATGTAGCTAATTATTACTAAACTTACTAATAAGTAGCTAATTAAGTATTAATAAACTTAATTAAATCTCTGAATATCAAAAAATATTATAAGTTCTTTGCGTATCTACTTTATTCGTTACGTTAATCTATACATTTGATTTTATACAATAAAGCTCACTGAGCATTAAAGAGCCGCATTTTTCTTAAATGTTCACGTTGTTTACATTGCAGTGTAGCATAGCAGTCAGTGAAAACAACCTCAACATAACAAGTCTTACCTTATGAAATTCACTACCGCACATCTATTTCTCACTTCACTATCATAAGGGGAACTTTAGGCTGGACATTTCCAAATTATTGTACATTTCGTGTCAAGAACACATTAGGCCGACGGAATATGTGGACATTTATCTGTACGTCAAAACACATCGTGTTGCAGTAAAAGTGGAATGGCGTCAGGATTTCAGCGCATGCGTCATTACAGAATAGACACGGGACGAGGGTGCATGCTTTGAAATATAAATGTGCGGGACCCTTATTCGCTCGCTAAAACAACTCTAGTGATAGAGTATGCATTAACGTACACACTAGGGAGCAATAACCCACAACGTGGTGGGTAGAGTTTTTTTCGTGATTGTTATTGAGATTTTTTCGTTGGAAAGGACTAATTTGTTATTTTTGTTTTTTAGTATCGGGGTATTGGTGTTGATATAAGTTTTAATTAGGTTAAGTGATACTTTTAAAAGAAATGTTCGTTCATTCATGCAATGGTGATATGTGTGGCAGATCGATGGCCGAATCGAACTCGCACCTCACCGATGCGTCGTGTGGTCGTACGTATGTGAACCAGCCTCTAGCACACAATACCAAGGTGTACCTATAACTTTAAGAGCTTACATCTGTGAAAGCAGACTATGCTGTTAGTGCTGTTACATTTGTCTATAAACTCATCAACATACTACTGGCATACATATTATAAACATACTCGCGCTTTACGATGTTCATAATTACAGAACTACCTATAAGGTTTTTAAGGGACATTAATATTCTGACAAGGTACTCTACAATTCTACATCACAGAGATTATAAATTACAAAATCTCTGAGCTCTACGTGATCAAATATTGTGAAAATAAAGCTATGTAAAATACATACCTACCTATTTACTATTTCATCGTTGACATAATTTTCATCTAATGATCAAGGATCCAACCAAGCATAAATACTTGCAGAGTGTCGCGCCTGACAAATAAAGTACAGCAATCAATTTTAATCCTTCTATAATTTGCTGCATCAAAATAGCAGACAGTGAACATCTTAATTAATAATGGGCAGATAAAAGTATTAAATAATGATAATGATTGAGCTCAAAATCATCTTTCGAAACCACAACTTTTTTTATTTACGAATAGGAAAACTAATTTACTTACGCAATCTAGGCATTATTATAAGTTTGTCCTTCGTTATATACCTAAAAAAAGTAGAACTGTCAAGTGTCAATGTCAAAACGAAAACAAATTTTACAAATTTCGTCGTACGTAAATCGTAAATTTTGTGCTACTGAAACAGAAAAGTAAAATTCAATGTTAGTAACGGTATAATTTTGCTAATATTTTATTATGCCTACAGGCCGTGCCGTGTTGTTGCTAAGGCGGTTGTCGACTGGTGATAACAGATTGAAAAATATCAATTTAAACCAGAGTACGAGCAAGGAAACGATACTTAGTAACCCGGTGTGCATTCACCGCGATTTAGGCTTGCCAAAAAGGTATTTATAGTTAAAAATGATCTCATAATCAGTATAAATAAACAGAGATACTAACTAGGTACCTTTTTTGCCATGTAAACAAGTTATTCATATATCATTTTAACCTAAAGTATGACCTTGTTTTTGTTTACATGCTGATATAAGAGAAAGGAACCACATAGGCTGCAATGATTAGTATTCAAAAAGGTCTACGAACTCATAAACACCTTGTTGCATAATGCATGCAAAATGTACGTGCAAACCTCAGTTTTAGTTCAAGTAAATAATGTCTACATTGTAAATAATAAAATTACATTTGTCCTATCAAAGATGGTGTCATTTTTATGCAAACTGATATAGTTAGAATTACTTTTAAAGTTATACATCCAGTCTCTTGATTAAGTCTTATGTAATGAATTAATTTATTAATATTGCATTATGTGTTTACACAACATAGTTAATTTGTTCATATCTGATTGTACATCAACATTATTAAGCACTGCAAAAATATAAACTATGACAAGCCACTTAACAAACTAGAACTATCTGTTGTTATAAAATACTACATAAATAATTTGTCCATAGATTATCCACTTTGGGATACAATAATCTTCCCACTCCACAACTTTCACGAAGCATCAGTGACAACATCATAAAAATGACTACACCCAGTGCTGAATCAAATCCGGTTGAAGCTCCTAAACATACTAACAGGCTTATTACTGAGAAGTCTCCGTACCTTCTCCAACATGCTCATAATCCTGTTCAGTGGTACCCTTGGTGTCAAGAGGCCATAGACAAAGCTAAAGCTGAGAATAAACTGATCTTTCTCTCAGTTGGTTACTCCACATGCCACTGGTGCCATGTCATGGAGAAAGAATCTTTTGAGAACGAAGATGTTGCGAATGTAATGAATGAACATTACATAAATATCAAAGTAGACCGTGAAGAACGCCCTGACATTGATCGCGTTTATATGCTATTCATCACAGCAACAACTGGAAGTGGTGGCTGGCCCATGTCTGTTTTCCTGACTCCTGATTTGAAACCTGTAACCGGTGGCACTTATTTCCCACCAGAAGATCGCTGGTCCCGACCTGGTTTCAAAACTGTTCTGCTATCTATAGCTAAGAAATGGAAAGAAAACCAACAGCAATTTATGGATGCTAGCGTAAACATATTGGGTGCTTTGAAAAAGTTGAGTATTGTGGACACTGAGAGCTCTCCATCAGTCCCAGGAGAAGCAACATGGGACCAATGTGTCCGCAGATACATAAATAACTATGAACCTGAATTTGGTGGGTTTAGTTTAGCTCCTAAGTTTCCACAGGCATCTGTCATTAATTTCTTGTTTCATTTTTATGCTCGAGACAAAACAAATCCAGAAGGTAAGAAATGTTTGGAAATGGCTCTTTACACATTGACCAAGATAGCTAAGGGTGGAATACATGATCACATTTCCAGTGGATTTGCTCGATACTCTGTAGATAATGATTGGCATGTGCCACACTTTGAAAAGATGTTGTATGATCAAGCTCAACTTACCGTAGCCTACACAGATGCTTATCTTGCAACTAAAGATGAGTATTATGCAGAAGTGGTTCGCGATATTATAAAGTACATAAACAAGGACTTGAGACATGAATCAGGTGGATATTACAGTGCGGAAGATGCTGACTCATATCCAACCTTTGGTGCTGGACATAAAAAAGAAGGTGCTTTTTGTGTATGGGAGTATGAGGAATTGAAATCATTGATTGGTGACAAGCAGATTAAGTCTGTTTCGTACTTTGACATCTTTTGTGACTACTTTGGTGTAGAAGAAGATGGCAATATTTCTCCAACAAGTGATCCTCATGAGGAGCTTACAAATAAAAATGTCTTGATTATATATGGTAGCAAGGAAGATGCTGCCCAGAAGTATGAATTATCTATTGAAGAGTTTGATCAAGTTATTGCTGAGTGTACTGCTATTTTGTATGAGGCACGACAAAAAAGGCCACGACCGCATCTAGACAGCAAAATCCTTTGCTCCTGGAATGCCTTAATGATAGCTGGATTATCACAGGCTGGCCAAGGGTTGGGAGAAAAAGATTATGTAGAGGATGCAATTAAAACTGCTGAATTTATTAAGAAGAATCTGTATGATTCTAACACAAAGACTCTTATACACTCTTGTTATAAGGCAGATGATGGGTCAATTGCGCAAACGTAAGAAATCCTAATATTATAAATTTAATGAGTGAGTTTTTTTGTTTGTTTGTTATTCCTTCACGGCTTGACTGACTAAGCAGCCGATTATTATGACAATTTGTATACATATTGTCAGGGGCACAGAGCACAACACAGGCCACTTTTTATCCCGTTAAGTATGTTATTCCGATGGGAAAATATATTTTTCTACTATAGAATAGATGTCGCTGCAATTGCAAAATCCTAACTATCAATGCCAACAATATGTCATAAATTAACCGCGAGCGAAACTGCGGGGAAAAGCTAGTATTGTATAAAATATAAACTTAATATTTTTAATTTACATATGTATATAATAATATGTATATAAAACATTAATTCTAGGGAACAACCTATCAGTGGCTTTTTGGACGATTATGCATTCCTAGTTAAGGGTTTGCTGGACTTGTATGAGGCATCTCTCGAGTTACGTTGGTTGAACTGGGCAAGAGAGTTACAGAAAACTCAAGACAGTATGTTCTGGGATGAAGAGCATGGTGGTTATTTTACCAGTTCTACAAATGATCCTACTGTAGTTCTGCGGCTGAAAGTAGGTAAGAATTTCTATCTATTAGTTTATTCCGATAAATTTATTTAGTTCTATTATATTTCGCCAGTATTAGTTATTAAATTCATGTAATTTTCTTGATAAAATAATAAATAATAATAATAATAAATATTCTTGGACGAATCACACAACGCCATCTAGTCCCAAACTAAGCAACTAAGCTTGTACTATGGGTACTAGATTGCGATAAACATACTAACATACTTTTTTTTTTGTAAATAAATACTTATTATACATAGAAAACATCCAGACCAAGGCAAACAGACATGTTCATGCACACAAATGTTTGCCTTGCGCAGGATTCGAACCCGCGGCCCTTGGGATAAAGTGACCATTGCTAGCCACTCGACCACCGGACCTGTCAATAAAAGACCGCCTATTGTATCGTGTATTACCTAAGTTTATTGTATTATTGTTTTGTTTTAATAAAGTGTTTTATATTATATTGTATTGACTGGTAAATGTCTTTATAATGTCAGTGACTAATTTAAATCTCACAAAAGTTCAAAATAGTGAGGACAGAATAAAAAGGAACAATGTAATTTATGTTACCTTAATACCTAACTAATAATTGCGACATGGGTCATTTACGGTGACATTGTTAAGATGCAATAAGAAAATATGTAGTACCAACCATATAAAAACCAAAGTAATTAAAGAACAATTTGTTTTTACCATGGTTTTTACAGATCATGACGGTGCCGAGCCATCAGGCAACAGCGTCTCCTGTCATAACCTGCAGCGGTTGGCAGCCTATGCAGAGAAAAGCGCAGCTTCAGAAGGTGAAAATCACGAGAGAGATATGGCCAAAAAACTTTTGATTGCATTTGCAACTCGTCTCAAAGAATCGCCCACCGCTTTACCTGAAATGATGTCGGCTCTTATGTTTTATAATGATTCTCCAACACAGGTATGTTTGTATACAGATCATGGTAGTATAAGTTAGCTATTTATTAAGTAATATGTTTGATTAATCTATTCTGAATGTTTTAGAAAAAATATTGGTTTGGAAATGCATAATATTTTTTTAACAAAAAAAGTTAGCAATGGATTTTTGCGTTTTTGATAGGAAATGTCGAAGCAAACCCTAGAAGCCTTCAGTACGGGCTGTTATAGAAAATCTATACAAAACAATCCGATGTCCGATCCTATTAGAACGCTTACGATGCTCATTTAAAATAATAATTTGAAAATATAATCATGATGGTTATACAACGCTGCCAACATGTCGCATTGGAAACGTTTGGGGGAGGCCTATGTCCAGCTCTAGACATCTTGTGTCTGAGATATTGATAAACATGATTATTTATTTATATTAAATAATTTTATTTTTATACTGTTACAGGTATTAATAGCAGGCGATTGTACGGACCCGCGTACCATGGAACTAGTGCGCGTAGTGCGCTCGCGCCTGCTGCCGGGCCGCGTGCTGGCCGTGGCGGACCCCGCGGACGCGCCCGCCGGTATGTCAGACATACGTGAGTCACATGATGTTCGTACGCACGGACTCGTGTAGATAGCCTCACCGCCTGAATGCACGTCATTCGCATACAACCCATTTCATTTCGCAGTTTTGATTGTAAATGTAAACAGTTCACAGTTAATATTAGCAAACTAAAATTATAGGTGATTGTGATGCATGTTATGTTGGATGTTTTGGAACATTAGAAAAATAATGTCTAGCACCCCAGCAGTGCACGCTGCTTGTGTACGTTAACTTCTTTCTTCCTTTCTATTGATTCATAGAAATAGCTACATGTTTGCAATGTAGTGACTTGCATTTATACAAAACACCAAAATAATTTGTGCATCTTTTCCAAAAACATATGTGTTGGGGATCCTCCGAGGTCTTAAATAAAAGTAGTGGACTATATATGTATATAATGGAATCTTCAACTTTAACGATAAGCAGCAAATACGTAAAAGTGATGCGCACACGCCGATGATTTCGTGGCAAGTAGTTTGCGTAGGGCGACGCGCCGCTGCCGGCGCGTCGCTGCCGTCGAAGCCCCCACTCGTTCGCAGTACTAGGCGCGAACAGATGTTAAGTAACCGTTTGTGTCGCATTGTGTTATGTTTAGTATTTTTGTGTGCAACATAATTTGTCTTGTTTATTGTAAACTGTTGCTTTTCGAATTCTGTATTTCCAGCGGATTAACCTACTTATGGTACTTTTTATTTCGAAAAATACTTGATTCCCGTATTATTTGGTCAAAAATATGATATGGATGGCGCTGCTGTTCATAAAATTAAACGCGGGTAACACCGCGGACAGCAGCTAGTTGTTTTATGAACTGTGTTTATATTATTGTTATATTATAGGTTCAAAACTTTATGTTTTCAGTGCTAAGCCGTATCAGGTCCGTCGGAGATGTGCCCACTGCGTACGTCTGCCGGCGGTACGCGTGCTCGTTGCCCGTAACAGATGTAAAGCAACTCGAGAGCCTATTGGACGAAGCACCAGTCGTACCAACATCAAAAAGCAATTAATTAACCAATAGTTCACTAACACCGCTTTACCGAATCTTAAGGTCAACACTAAAACTCGCGCGGTGCACGGAACCGGCGTCGAACCGTTCGTTTGTTTGTCAAAACCCGCCGCACGCGCCCGTACTAATGGCGCTGCTCGTACATTTTTACGACACAAACACACTGGCGGGCGCCCGCGCGAATTTTACTGTTGGCCCATAGGTACATGTATGTGCCCTTGTCGGTGTAAAAAAAAGCATTTGTCCAGCCCAGCGGCAGCAACAAAAATACTTCAACAATTCATCATTTGAAACCTAGCTGTTGCTCTAAAAGACAATGCTAAAGTATTATAGTTCGGTTGCTGACCGCACACGTACCTATAATACGGTATAGATATATATAAAAATAAATCGTTTCAAAGTTAGCAACTTAGTTACAATAGTTGTTATAACATTAGTCCAGACTTCAAGACCATTACATGGACTGCACTAAAAAGTCAAGTGAAAAAGCACTTTGCACTAATGCGAATAGCGAGCAAGAAATTTTAAAAATATTTGGGTTTAGAATTCCCGCTGCCATTCAATACTTGTTGAGCTAATCTAAATTATAATCTTATTTTTGCACTTTTTTTCTTATGCACACGTATTAATTTATTTTATTAAATCTCAGTATAAAAGTAAAATTATTATATTAAAATTTTAAAATATTTTTAAATGTTCGAATAAAATTTTAAATAAAAACTTTATCGGCGTTAAACGTTGAAAAAATTTTTTTTTTCCGGTCAGTCAATATATAATAATATCAATTATATTATAACTTACTGTTGTAGTATTTACGTATATCATTAAAAATGGTTAAGTAAATTGATGTGTAATGTTAACTTAACTCAGTTATAATGCTTACTAATCATTAAGTTAAGATTCTTGGACGTAATGAAGAAAAAATACCAAGACGCATTGTCAGGGATGGCCAACCGGTTAATCGCGATCGACCAGGCGGTCATTGAATAGTCCATCGTGGCAAGGCAAGGTAAATCCGCGCCACGAGAGATGAGACCTGATTGATTGCTGATTTGACTTGCGCAGTAGACGATTTCTAGTAAAATCGTATAGAAATCGGCTACAGGTCGAATCACGTGACGTGAAGGTCTCATCTCTCGTGGTGTAGATTGTACCATAAGATTATCTAGCATCAGTAGAACCTATTTATGGCTTTATAGCGAGGTTTCTACACCGTCAAACCCCGTTGGACAGATATAAGAAGAGTTAATATTTCGGTAACATCAAAAAGACCAGTCAGCAGTTACTTTTTTACTGCAAAATACCAATGATAAATTCAACATAATAAATCGTTAATTCCAGCTTGTAAGAGTTTTACTAATGTTTGTTGAAAGTGGTTTTTATAGAAATTATTTATTAAAAAATCAGAAGTCAATGTAAAATTAACAATAAATTGTAGGGAGAGATTTGGAATGTTAGGCTGATTGATATGTGATAGATATTAGATTTGATTAGATTGGGCTTTACTCAATATACACGACGAAGTAGATCTGAAAAGTAGAATGTTCATAGAAGCAGACATAATATTTTATTTCATTATTTTGTCATTAAATGACCTTTATTTTTTTATATCTATGCGTAGAAAACGCAATGTATTTAGTTTTAAATGTGATATTTTAAATTAAAGTGTTACGTATAGAAATAATTTGTAGTTTTATTGTGGAGATTAATGAAACAGTACCCATAATCATATTTTTATTTATTTCTTAAGTCATACACGAAATGTATGACATTGAAACATCAAACAGAATACATTGGTGAGGGTTTGCAGAATTTAAACATTGATAATCATGCAACAACATTATTTATGTGTGTAATTAATACAACGCGCAACGGTATATAAGGTTAACTGTAGTATGTATACGTAAATATAACATGAACGAGGTTGTATACATTTTATGACATGTTGTGTCTTTGTTGACTTTGTTGTATTAATTCCACACTATGTTACTGAACTTTAATATTAACATTTATACGAACGACAGTATATTGACGAATATGCATTATTATCATCATTTCTTTTCAAACATGCAATTTTAGATTTTCATACAAATTGCGATCGTATCTGTCAAACGTCGTCGCTTACACAGTATTTTCATTAATTTGACATATTGATATAATACGAAGAATTAGCATTATCATGATTATTGATATACAACTGATTAATTTACAATTTTAATACACCTGTATTTTAATACACCTGTATTGATCTAATTAAAGACATGTAGTTACATTATTCTTGAATTTAACATCGTTTTTATTCCTATAAATCTATATTTTTTTGTGATAATAGTATACATAATATTTTTCTTTTCATTAAAATCATTGTCACAAATAAAAATGTAATTACATAATAGCGTTTTATCACATTTTACCATAATAATGGACTAAATAGTTCAGATATTTGATTAGGCTCGGATCGAAATCACTAATATTATTAAATGCAAATTAAATTGTCACACTGTTGGTACTAGCAAAATTAGCATATATATTTTTGTTCGTAAAATAAAAAAGTTATTAAAAAACTGTTCAGTTTATAAATTCAACGCTAGAATTATTTTATAGTCCATATAATCTCATATTCACCCAATAATTACTGCAATAATAAATTACTTGGAAAATTAAACAAAATTAGACCTGTTATGGCTAAAATCAGGTCCCTTTAGTAAATAATATAAACAAGTGTTCATTTGCTAGTACCAATAAAGAAGCGTCAAACAATAAAACAAAAATAATCTACTTCCAGAAAATGTAAATCTTACAACTAACTACATTTTAATACGAGTCATAAATATTAAATATCACATTAAGCTAATGTCAGTCCAGTCATAAGGTTACGAACTACTTAAATTCAACTAGATGAAATTGATACACACCAACTAAAAGCAACGCCTATACTGAGATTTTAACGTAACCATTTTCTCTTCATAATACATAATAATATATATTACTACTGCTGGGCTCCACCGAAATGGAGACAAATGAAGGTGAGAAATGTCGTAACCAGCCAATAGTATTTCGGTGCTTATTTGTGACGTATAAATAAAGAAAAACACTATTGGATGATGTCTCGTCTTCGGTGGAATCCAACCAATAAGATACAAATTTACAGATGCTTCCAGGAATACAGTTTTTGCAGACCAAATCAAGGCGATATTTCTAATTGAGTACAAGAAATACATATGCATATGGTAGAGCGAGTGTATGACGTGATATAATATAAAAACGTATCGATCACATGTACAAAGCGAAGTGTAAAGTTCTTTTTTTGCCTCTTCGACGAAGTGTATTGCAAAAACTGGTCAGGTGTACAAAGTCCTTAAATTGTGAAACAAACCTGTGGACCTCTTCCGTTTCTTCTATAAACATTATCAATTTATATACAACTAACAAAAATATAAACAAAATTAATGGCATAAATAAAACTATAGAATAAGTATACAAAAGACTTCTTAGGTTTGAAAGCGATCAAACGAATACGAAAATAATTATAACCAAACTTCGATTTAAAGTAATTTAAACCAGTTATAATCAGTTTACATTCGAAGTCGTAATCAATTTCAGTTGACTGGATACCAAAAATTTTCACAATAGTTCAAGATATGTATATAAAAGATTTGCGACGAGTTGATAATTTAAATAAATGTATTTTATAGTAAAGAAAATATTTTTTTGAATTCGATGATCACGGTGAAAACATGCATAGTAAATCTCTTTAGGACACCGTTCGAAACGGTATCTAGATGTAGGACAATAATGAGCTCGTTACAAATCTTTTTATATAAATATCTGATTACTACAAATAAAACTAAATATTAGTTGCGGTTACGGCATAAACGGAAACTTCTGACAAAATCATTCAACTAGTGTGGCATCCAAAATTAGATAAAATTTATCCTTAGGTCCTATGGGTTTCAAACCGTCTCCCTATCAAACATTCAATAGAGGTACCTTCGCATTTACACGCGTATGACTATACATACAGCCTACTATTAAATTAATTTTGTAATAAAATAATTTTCTTAAATTAATTAAATAACCTACCGTACTTTAATTTAAATTTTAATATTTTTTATGACTTAAAAAACACATAAGGCAAATAAATTAAAGTAAATGTTATAAAATAACAAATTGTATCTCTGAACTTTTTGTTGTGTTTGACTGTATGGCTTATTTCCTTTGCCTTAATATAGATACATTTATGAGTAGATAAGTTTTTGCCCTTGTGCACAAAATTCGATTTTGTGCAGCCTATATCCTGCGCAAATAAGCATTTTCTGAGCATGAGAAGTGAAAAGAATATTTAGATTGTTTGAGCGAGCCATAAGTATACTAAAATGCCAGCTTTTTTTTTTCTTCTAGCTAAGTTCAAAATGCAACTTTTGTGAACTATTACGTTCAAAAATTAAACACTTTTTTTTTTCACCATACATAGTGACACACCCTACTAGACACACCTTCATAGAAGGTACTATGCAGTTTTAATATTTATATTTTTAGTTTTTTTTTATAGAAAACAGAAGAACAAACTAAATATTTTTGTGTGCAACATAATTTGTCTTGTTTATTGTAAACTGTTGCTTTTCGAATTCTGTATTTCCAGCGGATTAACCTACTTATGGTACTTTTTATTTCGAAAAATACTTGATTCCCGTATTATTTGGTCAAAAATATGATATGGATGGCGCTGCTGTTCATAAAATTAAACGCGGGTAACACCGCGGACAGCAGCTAGTTGTTTTATGAACTGTGTTTATATTATTGTTATATTATAGGTTCAAAACTTTATGTTTTCAGTGCTAAGCCGTATCAGGTCCGTCGGAGATGTGCCCACTGCGTACGTCTGCCGGCGGTACGCGTGCTCGTTGCCCGTAACAGATGTAAAGCAACTCGAGAGCCTATTGGACGAAGCACCAGTCGTACCAACATCAAAAAGCAATTAATTAACCAATAGTTCACTAACACCGCTTTACCGAATCTTAAGGTCAACACTAAAACTCGCGCGGTGCACGGAACCGGCGTCGAACCGTTCGTTTGTTTGTCAAAACCCGCCGCACGCGCCCGTACTAATGGCGCTGCTCGTACATTTTTACGACACAAACACACTGGCGGGCGCCCGCGCGAATTTTACTGTTGGCCCATAGGTACATGTATGTGCCCTTGTCGGTGTAAAAAAAAGCATTTGTCCAGCCCAGCGGCAGCAACAAAAATACTTCAACAATTCATCATTTGAAACCTAGCTGTTGCTCTAAAAGACAATGCTAAAGTATTATAGTTCGGTTGCTGACCGCACACGTACCTATAATACGGTATAGATATATATAAAAATAAATCGTTTCAAAGTTAGCAACTTAGTTACAATAGTTGTTATAACATTAGTCCAGACTTCAAGACCATTACATGGACTGCACTAAAAAGTCAAGTGAAAAAGCACTTTGCACTAATGCGAATAGCGAGCAAGAAATTTTAAAAATATTTGGGTTTAGAATTCCCGCTGCCATTCAATACTTGTTGAGCTAATCTAAATTATAATCTTATTTTTGCACTTTTTTTCTTATGCACACGTATTAATTTATTTTATTAAATCTCAGTATAAAAGTAAAATTATTATATTAAAATTTTAAAATATTTTTAAATGTTCGAATAAAATTTTAAATAAAAACTTTATCGGCGTTAAACGTTGAAAAAATTTTTTTTTTCCGGTCAGTCAATATATAATAATATCAATTATATTATAACTTACTGTTGTAGTATTTACGTATATCATTAAAAATGGTTAAGTAAATTGATGTGTAATGTTAACTTAACTCAGTTATAATGCTTACTAATCATTAAGTTAAGATTCTTGGACGTAATGAAGAAAAAATACCAAGACGCATTGTCAGGGATGGCCAACCGGTTAATCGCGATCGACCAGGCGGTCATTGAATAGTCCATCGTGGCAAGGCAAGGTAAATCCGCGCCACGAGAGATGAGACCTGATTGATTGCTGATTTGACTTGCGCAGTAGACGATTTCTAGTAAAATCGTATAGAAATCGGCTACAGGTCGAATCACGTGACGTGAAGGTCTCATCTCTCGTGGTGTAGATTGTACCATAAGATTATCTAGCATCAGTAGAACCTATTTATGGCTTTATAGCGAGGTTTCTACACCGTCAAACCCCGTTGGACAGATATAAGAAGAGTTAATATTTCGGTAACATCAAAAAGACCAGTCAGCAGTTACTTTTTTACTGCAAAATACCAATGATAAATTCAACATAATAAATCGTTAATTCCAGCTTGTAAGAGTTTTACTAATGTTTGTTGAAAGTGGTTTTTATAGAAATTATTTATTAAAAAATCAGAAGTCAATGTAAAATTAACAATAAATTGTAGGGAGA
Organism: Endotricha flammealis; assembly: GCA_905163395.2. Taxonomy (NCBI): domain Eukaryota; kingdom Metazoa; phylum Arthropoda; class Insecta; order Lepidoptera; family Pyralidae; genus Endotricha; species Endotricha flammealis. The sequence goes on along the minus strand of LR990861.1, from coordinate 10,241,416 downwards.
GATTTGGAATGTTAGGCTGATTGATATGTGATAGATATTAGATTTGATTAGATTGGGCTTTACTCAATATACACGACGAAGTAGATCTGAAAAGTAGAATGTTCATAGAAGCAGACATAATATTTTATTTCATTATTTTGTCATTAAATGACCTTTATTTTTTTATATCTATGCGTAGAAAACGCAATGTATTTAGTTTTAAATGTGATATTTTAAATTAAAGTGTTACGTATAGAAATAATTTGTAGTTTTATTGTGGAGATTAATGAAACAGTACCCATAATCATATTTTTATTTATTTCTTAAGTCATACACGAAATGTATGACATTGAAACATCAAACAGAATACATTGGTGAGGGTTTGCAGAATTTAAACATTGATAATCATGCAACAACATTATTTATGTGTGTAATTAATACAACGCGCAACGGTATATAAGGTTAACTGTAGTATGTATACGTAAATATAACATGAACGAGGTTGTATACATTTTATGACATGTTGTGTCTTTGTTGACTTTGTTGTATTAATTCCACACTATGTTACTGAACTTTAATATTAACATTTATACGAACGACAGTATATTGACGAATATGCATTATTATCATCATTTCTTTTCAAACATGCAATTTTAGATTTTCATACAAATTGCGATCGTATCTGTCAAACGTCGTCGCTTACACAGTATTTTCATTAATTTGACATATTGATATAATACGAAGAATTAGCATTATCATGATTATTGATATACAACTGATTAATTTACAATTTTAATACACCTGTATTTTAATACACCTGTATTGATCTAATTAAAGACATGTAGTTACATTATTCTTGAATTTAACATCGTTTTTATTCCTATAAATCTATATTTTTTTGTGATAATAGTATACATAATATTTTTCTTTTCATTAAAATCATTGTCACAAATAAAAATGTAATTACATAATAGCGTTTTATCACATTTTACCATAATAATGGACTAAATAGTTCAGATATTTGATTAGGCTCGGATCGAAATCACTAATATTATTAAATGCAAATTAAATTGTCACACTGTTGGTACTAGCAAAATTAGCATATATATTTTTGTTCGTAAAATAAAAAAGTTATTAAAAAACTGTTCAGTTTATAAATTCAACGCTAGAATTATTTTATAGTCCATATAATCTCATATTCACCCAATAATTACTGCAATAATAAATTACTTGGAAAATTAAACAAAATTAGACCTGTTATGGCTAAAATCAGGTCCCTTTAGTAAATAATATAAACAAGTGTTCATTTGCTAGTACCAATAAAGAAGCGTCAAACAATAAAACAAAAATAATCTACTTCCAGAAAATGTAAATCTTACAACTAACTACATTTTAATACGAGTCATAAATATTAAATATCACATTAAGCTAATGTCAGTCCAGTCATAAGGTTACGAACTACTTAAATTCAACTAGATGAAATTGATACACACCAACTAAAAGCAACGCCTATACTGAGATTTTAACGTAACCATTTTCTCTTCATAATACATAATAATATATATTACTACTGCTGGGCTCCACCGAAATGGAGACAAATGAAGGTGAGAAATGTCGTAACCAGCCAATAGTATTTCGGTGCTTATTTGTGACGTATAAATAAAGAAAAACACTATTGGATGATGTCTCGTCTTCGGTGGAATCCAACCAATAAGATACAAATTTACAGATGCTTCCAGGAATACAGTTTTTGCAGACCAAATCAAGGCGATATTTCTAATTGAGTACAAGAAATACATATGCATATGGTAGAGCGAGTGTATGACGTGATATAATATAAAAACGTATCGATCACATGTACAAAGCGAAGTGTAAAGTTCTTTTTTTGCCTCTTCGACGAAGTGTATTGCAAAAACTGGTCAGGTGTACAAAGTCCTTAAATTGTGAAACAAACCTGTGGACCTCTTCCGTTTCTTCTATAAACATTATCAATTTATATACAACTAACAAAAATATAAACAAAATTAATGGCATAAATAAAACTATAGAATAAGTATACAAAAGACTTCTTAGGTTTGAAAGCGATCAAACGAATACGAAAATAATTATAACCAAACTTCGATTTAAAGTAATTTAAACCAGTTATAATCAGTTTACATTCGAAGTCGTAATCAATTTCAGTTGACTGGATACCAAAAATTTTCACAATAGTTCAAGATATGTATATAAAAGATTTGCGACGAGTTGATAATTTAAATAAATGTATTTTATAGTAAAGAAAATATTTTTTTGAATTCGATGATCACGGTGAAAACATGCATAGTAAATCTCTTTAGGACACCGTTCGAAACGGTATCTAGATGTAGGACAATAATGAGCTCGTTACAAATCTTTTTATATAAATATCTGATTACTACAAATAAAACTAAATATTAGTCGTGTAACTCAGATCGTCACATCAATAAATCGAGACACAATAGATTTTCAATGTCCTTCAAATGTTTTTGTATTTTTCAGACAAAAATCAATGAGTGTTGCTATTGTTAATAAGAAAATACTTAAATGCAAGAAAGGAACTCTATTGTTAGGTGGGATATACTAAGTAGGCGTTACTTTGAGCTTTTGTGTATGAACTATGGAAGTACACATCAAGCAATATTCACAAATTTCAGACATTCTTTTGAAGGCTCGCGTGAAACAAGAGATAAACAGCGAGGTAGATTCGAGACATTTTGTTCTGCTAAGGAAATTACATTCAACGTAAAGTCTAGGAATGAACACACATAGCACTTGATTAATAATACCTTACCTTACGATACAATTTGATTTTAATATATTCTTCATATTATAGTAAACAGTAACCGAAAATATAGTTGCGATTACAAGCGGATTTTAATGCATTCGTGAAAAATAGAGCCCGTTTAAACGTAATAGTTAAAAAGCCTACGGAGCTTTAACATAGTAAAGCAATACTAATAAAGTGATGTTCGGGGAACAGACATTTAGTATTAACTTTTGACCGCCGCAGTCTGATATAACCGACAAAGGAATTGCCTTTTACGACAATGACGGTAATGGTCGACAATACTTGCTTAGTATTTTTTTAAGTTTTATTTTATTTATGGTGATTTGCAAAGATGCTGACTGGTATGATTTCAGTGTAAATCTAAGCTTCATTTTCCTAATTTATCTCTATCTATGGGTATAAATACAGAGATAATTAAAAATATAACCACCTCAATGCTTGGTACGCAGTTGACAGTATCGTATTTATCCTACGGCGACCAGAAGGTAATTATGTATGGGAATTCTACGTGTTATAATTACATTAAAGCTTAACACTAACAAATTCGTGAGTAACCTCGCGGAGAAAACGTCAAACAAGATGATTAGAATATCCTTCAAACATCTAAGCACTAATATCACGAAGGGAACATGACTTTTTCTTACATTTCAACACTCAAAGAATGTAATTTCTACCTACTTATGCAAACCAAAATATCTGAAAGACGGAAATATCAGACATTGATTCTGAATACAATTTTGTGTGATGTTGCGAGTCGTTTAGCCGCTGACTTATGACACGTCGCACTCGTACTCCAGAACAGTCTTGTGGTAGAAGAGGAGATACCTGGAAATTTAACAAAATAAATTTAATGACTTGTTTCCTATTAGTGCGCCTTAAAAACTTTATTATAACAATTTATATAAACCAAGGAACTAGGTGTGCAGTGTGCACTTAATTGCGGTTACGGCATAAACGGAAACTTCTGACAAAATCATTCAACTAGTGTGGCATCCAAAATTAGATAAAATTTATCCTTAGGTCCTATGGGTTTCAAACCGTCTCCCTATCAAACATTCAATAGAGGTACCTTCGCATTTACACGCGTATGACTATACATACAGCCTACTATTAAATTAATTTTGTAATAAAATAATTTTCTTAAATTAATTAAATAACCTACCGTACTTTAATTTAAATTTTAATATTTTTTATGACTTAAAAAACACATAAGGCAAATAAATTAAAGTAAATGTTATAAAATAACAAATTGTATCTCTGAACTTTTTGTTGTGTTTGACTGTATGGCTTATTTCCTTTGCCTTAATATAGATACATTTATGAGTAGATAAGTTTTTGCCCTTGTGCACAAAATTCGATTTTGTGCAGCCTATATCCTGCGCAAATAAGCATTTTCTGAGCATGAGAAGTGAAAAGAATATTTAGATTGTTTGAGCGAGCCATAAGTATACTAAAATGCCAGCTTTTTTTTTTCTTCTAGCTATGTTCAAAATGCAACTTTTGTGAACTATTACGTTCAAAAATTAAACACTTTTTTTTTTCACCATACATAGTGACACACCCTACTAGACACACCTTCATAGAAGGTACTATGCAGTTTTAATATTTATATTTTTAGTTTTTTTTTATAGAAAACAGAAGAACAAACTAAATAGCGTGCCATCTTGTAGTATCGCTCTCATCGCTATCAATATACACCCGTAGGAAGCGATGCGTAGGAAAGAAGACGTATATATAGACATAAGATGAATATATACATACCCTTCGCTATCTAATACTTCACGAAGCGACGCGCGCGTGATCATATGGTCGTCGCACTTGAACCAGCTTCCTTTCATCTGCCTCACATAGGCCGTGTAGTGTCCAGCGTCCAGCGAGCCCAGGTGGTTCACCACAGCGAAAAGCGAATAGCGGTTATCCTCAAAAATACCATCGGGAGCATTATTATTCTCAGCACCCACGTCGACGGCCCGGCGGTGTGACGACATAAACGGAGTCATATCCAACTCGGCAGGAAAAGAAACGAATGCCGATATCTTCCTATCGATCTGCGAGGAATGCTCAAAGCGTTTCAAGTGGAAACTCGCCACTATTGGCAATGTTTCAAGTGTCAACTGCTTTGTTGACTCACGGTAGGCGCGGCAATTCGAACACTTAATTTTGGCTCCAGAGCCAAGATGTTCCGCCCTTGTGAAGCGTTCGAGACACGCTTGGAGTGATCCGGGACCGGCCACGTCCAAGCTGATATCCCAGAAAGGGTCGATGGTGGTGGAAACTCCCGAACACGATGTGCACACGACATCACTCTGCAATCCCCCGGTGAATATTTGATCGATAATGCAATTGCAACGGCCGTTCTCTTTCTTTTCAATGTCCTCGACGCCGTTCATGCAGTGCCTGTAATTTGTTCATTGTAATATATAAATTAAATGTAATAAAACATCATCAATATGCCAATTACTGCCAATGACTACGATTTACAGTAAAATTTTAAAACATTACATAAGTATATCTTCGAGGCTCTATTTGGAGTGTGCAGAAATATCAAAAGTGTTGGAATGGATGCCTACAAAGTTTAATGAAAGTAGGTGGAATCTAGTAACATGTACCTACTTGTAATTTACTTGCATTTGTAATAGATTTATTTAATGAACTCTTGTTTCAAATGTCTTTAAAACATGATGGCAATAAAATCAACGTTAATCGTATCATACGTTTAAAGTTATTCGTAAACCTAAATCTTTGTATAGGTTTGTAAAGTTTCATCACATTCTTAAAATGAAGCAATCTCATTACCTGTGCAACACATCGAGTGTTGCTATGAAGAATTCGTGGGCGTCCTGTTGCTCGTACCCGGCGAGGTGGCGCGCATGCGTCCAGATCAGGTGAAGCAGGCGGTGTAAGGTCAACGGGGTTTTTGCGCCGGAATAGAATTCCTAGAACCAGTCGATCTCGAAATTAAATGTAATACTTTATTTATTACAGCGCCCCGTCCCAGCTTCGCACGGGATCTATTTTAATTGAAAATATAATATAGGCTGTCACTCGCGGATATTATAGCTTCCCAATGCTGAAATAATATTTCCGCCAGTAGTTTTTAAGTTTAATTCGTTACAAACGAGAATACAAATCTTTTCTCATTAAAATATTAGTATAGATGTAAAATTATTTGCGTGGGGCGTAAAAAGTTGCCTGATACACTGGTTATGTTTAAAGGGACTTTTTAAACTATTCTGCATGAGAAATAGTTGCCAGGTTCCAAGTCATAAGTTACGTTAATACCTACATGAAAACTGAACACCAAAGTTGTGAAGATTTTACAAACTTGGAACAGTTTATTATGCGAGAAAAATATGCCAGACTTTGTAGAGATTTTTAAGTTTTCATCTTTAAGTTTATCTTGCAGAATAAAAAAATGAGATATCCTGACTGATATTTCTATTGTATTAGTTATGAAAAGTCACCCAATTTATGGAAATTTTGAAATGTATCTTGTCTTAATCCTACTATTATTTATAACAAAAATGTACCACAAAGACATTTAATCAGAGAAATAAATATGCTACATAATAAAATATTAAAAACTTGATGGCTTTAAACAGAAAAACGTTTCTACAATAAAACTTATTGCAGTGGAACATCGTCTAAAAGGAAGTACGTCCCTTTGATGCACATATTTTATACTAAACGCAAAAGTGGGTGGTGGGCGACTTTCGTTTCAAGGGAAGCGCAAAGGATGAAGTAAATAGAAGAATATTAACGTAGAATAAAAATAAAATGTAGTGATTTTACTAAGACTGGACTAAGTTTAATAGTCTTGAACAAAGGCATCTCATTTCAAAGGATCAACAAAGAATTCCTTTTAAAAAAGACTAAAAAAGTAGAGTTCATTAACTCTTTGTTTATGTACAAACGTATTAAAGGGTTTCTGGTTTTTAGTTTAACAGAGATAGCGAAAAAATATTAATTGTAAAAGAATATAAGTATAATTAAATAATTCATTAGACCATCTCATCTCATCCAAGATATTTTTCAATCGAATAGCAAACTATTTAATAAATCTAATAGAACCTAACTAGTAAACAAATAAGCTATATAAAAATATATTATGTCAACTATATTCAAAGTGAAGCGCCGTTGTTACCTATTCATCGAATCATAACGAGACATAAATCAAATGCATGTTGCAGGGATCGTATTGATTTTGAGTTTGCTTACGTTGATAAAGGCAAACCAAATTCAGGGTGTAGTCCAGTGCTCTATGCATGTCGGTATAAATCTATAAATGCATACCTACATTGGTTGCATAGGATGAGTGGCGTTACCAGGGAGCACGCCTACCCACCTGCCACCCACCACCCCACTGTGCGGACGTACACCTACCTGTTGAAAATCCTCGTATTTTCACTTCGATGGTAATAATGTTTACGAAATCTACGTCGCTTATAGCCATATATATACACTGCAAAGTTACTACAGAAATTTTCTATTGTATAATATTATACGACTTCATTCAACTTTATTTAATTTTATGCTCTAAGTTTAACAAATTGAATGCGAAACCTACAATGTGTTTTTCTTTGTTCTGCAAAATGTATATATTTTTCCATTCAATCTATTAATAAACTGGTAGACAAAAGAAAAGGGTATAGGCACCCATTTATCCTTTGTCTACAAGACTATATTCTAGCAACCAATACTACCTATTCTTATATTACTGCCAGTTATTACCTCCAATTCAGGCGAATTCAAAAGGATATTATTGTATCTTCGATCATACCATTTTAATTACTAGGTATTTTAGAATATGTTGATTAAATACAAGCCAATCATGTCACGTAAACCACAGGGAAGTATTAATTTATAGCAATAATTAAACAAAGGAAGCAAATAATATGGAGTACGCCTGGTTTGGTATTTTCATTAGTGAATACCTTTTGAAAATATACGAGTATAATATTTAATATTTCACATCAGAAATTTTATAAATAGCCCGCGATACTCGCAGGAAATCAATACTGGTATCCGGACCTAGTTGTATTTACGTAACATGAATTACACAGGCTATAGCATACCTGGAACAGCTTTGAAACTTCACAAACGAGACATTTCCCGGTACTCTGAGCTTTGCATTTGTGCTTCTCACCCAGGAAATAATCTCTCAGCAACGGAGTATGTATTAATGTCTGTAAATTGAAAATGAGATATTCACGAACGTGATTTAATTTGAGATACCAAAAAGGTACCACATCTGCTAGTGTCACATTGAGATATAATATATTATGTACGTACGTATGTATGTACCATAAGTCAATGGCTAGTGTGTTATAAACACACAACATCGAGTGCATCACTGCATTTTTAAATGTATCGTGAACTTTCTTTGTCACATTGCTTAATTTTATGTGTCATTAACTTTAAAAATGCGTTTAAAAAACAGGCAGTAAGTAGCCAGATTGTAGCTAGGTTCTATTCCTTTTGTGTGTGTCGTCTGGAGTAGTAGAGAATTTATGTAATGCGTTCGCCATTTTGAATCTTTAAATCAAACTTCAAATACTTAGCTTCGTTATTTCTTTCGAAAACGGGTGGCACATTACGGTGAACATGACGGTTATTCCTTACAGAACGACGTAATCATCATAATGAGAATTATTATTTATTTACTTGTTATAGATTTATTAAGTTGCAAGATAATTAGAGAAAATCTTTCCGATGACCCTAGGACGATTGCAAATGGCCGGATATTAGGAATCGAACAAAGAATTTCGTTCCTAATCATTCTATGTATTTTCAAAATTATTACGAAAATATAAATAAAATAGTTATAACATTCGCATATTTGAAAGCATAAATAAAAGCCCCTAAACACGAAACAACCGCACATCGAAATAAACAAGGATAATTAGGCATAATTACTTAATGAATTCGCTATTGATATAGGTTTGCACAGGAAGTCATAAATCAGAAACCAATGTTATTACCAATTTGGTATCTAGGCAAAGTAAGTACATTCTGACATTGACTCTTCTCTCTTTGGGATAATCTCTAACGCCGAATTCACACTAAGGGCGCATTTAGACGACGCGGAATTTGCGCACATTTCGCGTCGTCAAAACGCGCCCTTACAAAAATCGCACGCAAGTAGCTTACGCTCGTTACAGCTTGCAAGACTGTTTGCCACATTTCACCAGTTCCGATTCTGGCAGAGAATGTTGATTCTTGCACACAGCTGTTTGCAAGAAATCATACACAACCGTTCAATTTATTTGGCATAGATGCTACTTGCTATTTAAACTTCAATCTTACACATAAACAAATAAATTGAATCAGTAAAATGCCGCCCTTTAAAGATAGAATAGAACGCGTATAGGTAAAGTGCATTGCATGTGGGCGTCAACCAGGTCGCACGTGTCACGCTGTGGGGTGTGGCAGTGCCGCTAAATCACCTGTAAAGTAAGTACTACTTCTACAGTACTGTATGAAACTGTAACGTGACTCAAACTGGAAAACGACACACCAAAACAAGCTGTCAATGCGTAAGGACAGTGTTTTTCAAGTTTTTTCATAGTGTGACCTAAAATACTGTGCAAGGCTTTGTTCGGTCATCATACACGTTAAACGAGCTGGTCGGCGTTTCTGAATGGATCTTTTTTAAAAACTGGCTGACCGAAATTTGGTACCTTACCTTGACTGAATACTCATTTCGAATATTAATAGATCTCTTTGTTTTGTTTTTTGTCTTATAACGTTATTTTCACAATACTTATTACTATTCTTCCGATAAAGCATTACATTACTAATTAAATTATCTTTCGCAATCGAATTTCTTGCATTATGAGCAGTTGTGTGAAACGATTTGCCGGACCCAGCACTTTCTTAAATTTCAATTAAATTTTCTTGTGATTCATTGAATTTGCGAGTCACAGAAGCGAAGTGAGATACATAGCCGGAAACTAATGTAAAACTAGTTGTGGAAAATGCTTTTAATAACTCCCTTTACAAAGCTCTAGCTTTGAAATGACGTGGCTTCTGAAATTTAATACCGAGAAAGGGGAAAATATGAAAGAGCACTTTGATAATAGAATCTACTATCTCAGTTGAAACATAGTCTAATTTAATGCGTTTGTTATAGCAAGCACTAAGGGGACTGTTTTCAACAGATGTAGTCAGGATTGTGTAATATCACAACGACAAACTTATCATAACGCTCTCCGTCCTACTTCTTCACTTTTCCTTCGTCTTTTATCTCCGTGCCTAACTTTACTTCACTTCAGTCAACTTCGCGAGCGCATTACATATTGACAGTTTTTTTTGTTATGTCATATCGCAGCAGGTAAACAAGTAAGCGGGCCACCTCTAAATGGATCTATTTAACGCCGCCGCCGCCGTAACGTGTGAACATCAATAATCATCACAGTACTCTCATGTTTCAGGCATTTTATTACAGGGAAGACATTTCATAAGTGAATTTTCATCCTTAAGGGAAAAAATTCAATCGTTTTCAATTAAATGAAGCCATATTAACCACAATTACGCTGGTATTTAAGCGAATGAAAGCATATTTGCAAGGGAATATTATGTTTTCCTCTACGTAATCAAAATTATATGATATTATTATAATACGGCGCAATATCCTATACCTTTTATGGTTTAATACTAATTGAAAATATATTCATAATGTTTAAATAATGCATACATTATTTATAATCGTGGTCATTATTTTAATAGCCTGTCAAATTAGCATAATAGATTTTGTTTTCTACAGCATTGTTTTATGAAAATCACATAATATTACCTTGTACATACTTATTTATTATAAACTTTTTTTACACTATAGATATAGATTATAATAACAGTTTTATAAAACTGAATTTCAATTCTGTTCCGAAGTTAAACAGACTTTAAAACAGGTTTATTTATTAATGTGGCTAATAGCAATTATATTTAGAACGAAAGAAAATATTTTTATTTAGTTCTAATTAATCAAAAAAATATTAATCTATAAAATATACCGACCACATCTGTCTTCCGCGTCCCATTAAATAAATTTATATAGTGTTTCACTTTTACCTGTATGTACAAGATGCTGATTATTGCTGATGCTATCACACTTTTAATACAATTTAACAGTTTTATTTGCTTAGTATAAGAATTTCTCTGATTGCAACACAAATGCACGTCATTATAACTTTTAATAGTTCAAACAGCAAATTGATACAAATTGGTAAGAGCAATCTCTCAACCTCTCAAACTGTTCTTATAATAACAGTGATTGTTATGTTCTTTTTCATAGCTGTCTAACAGTGTGACCAGTGTGTACAGACAAATGTATGTGAATATGTGGTATGTATGTGAATATGTTACCTACATACCACATATTCACATACATTTTGTATGGAACTATATTTAACTTCCCGTCGCGTCACGTCACGAAAAAACACGTTACGTATACAGCGACCTTAAGTGTTTTTAAGTCCTACACAGGTAACGCCATCACAATAATAATAAAATTATAGTACAGTCAGGTGCAAGTTGAGCTTTACACTTGCTGTACAATTTTGGCTCTTATGACTTAGAACTTAAGAATGGTACAAAGTCCATTATGTAAAGGTCGACATGCTCTTGACTAGCAGCACTTTGTGATATGCTTTCTTGGGTAAGTATACATTTAATCATTTTCTTGCACGTTTTAACAGAATTCTCGGCTTGTCCATTGCTGGAGGGATGGTATATAGGTGACGTCACATACTGTATACCGTTGTTTGAACAGAAAGTTTTAAATTGTGTTATCGTCAGCGCAGGAGGGCCAGAGTGAAAGAAATGCCTCGGTTCTTATTGAAGAAGGAAGGAAGATGACTGATAGTAGTGAGAGTGCAGAAATTGTTGTTGCACCAATTAGTAGTGGAGGTATGAGTGAGGAGCCATGTTTAGAACCGCTTCAGGTTCAAGAACCTGCTGCAAGTAATAGTGTAGAAAGTGTAGATGATAATCTAGCATATCAGCCGAAACAACTGAGATCTGGAAGGTTTTTAGATTATAGGCGTTTCTTTTAATATTACATGTTTAGTTAAGTTGTTTGTATTTTATCATCAGGTCCTCAAAATGATGTTGGAGGAAATGATGCGTATGCATCTATCGATGCAGTGGCGCCACGCGCCCGCGGTTGTCAAGGGCAGTAATAAACCAGCTGTCATCGCAGTCGTGTTTCTTTTGCTCCCGTATTTACATGTCGCGGATACACGGACGGGACAGGAACGTGGCCGTGTCGAACAAAAAGTCACGTACCCGTCCCGTCCGAGGTATTATCCCTTTGCGTATACAGATACCTTTACTCCAACTAACTCTAAACTTTGGAGAACATAATATATGAAATGAGCTGATAGGGAGAAGTAGCACCCTCTTACAGAATATTGATGTGAAATAGCAATGCCTTTCCTTCAGTGAGTGAGAGATCTATAACCCCAACTCTCTATTATTACTCTTTATTTCCAACTTCCTTGTACCATACAACACAAAGGCAGAACCACAGATGTGCTAACGTTCATCATTCCACCTTGCTTGCTTGTCGTGTACGTCATAAAAAGCTCACATTACCAATATGGAATCTACTACTTATGGAATACACAAAATAGTAATAAGAAAACTCAATAACTTTATTGCACCATAATATTTCAGTAGTAAAAAGAGGGATTCCACTTACTTGAACAATACAATTCATGAAGCAGGTGGAGCCCAGGTTCTGTAGTCCCCTAAGACCAATGGTGGTGTGTGGGCTGATGATACGGCGCTTCCGGAGACGACGGAGCGCCAGCGCTTCGTTATTGTTAGGCAGCCAGGGCATAAATGGTACACTAATTCCTAATGACCTGGCAATCCATAATAAGCAAATAAAAAACAAAAGTATACAGATGGTGACTGACTAAAAGCCCTAAAAGAATGATCTCATCAATCTCCAAATGAATATGACTTGGGAACCTTCAAGAATCGAACATACAAGCACTTTAAATGCCGGCAGCGGCTCTCCCGTAGTCTTTGTGCTCCATGTGGTGATTACTTAACATCAGGTGTTACGCATGCTCGATTGCCAACCTCTTACATATACAAAAAATTTATATAAAGATCTCAGGAGTTGTTAGCAGTTGTCAGCTAAGAATATTTTTTTAGACATGAAGCTGGGAGAAGTGGGATTCAGTATTCAGTAGGTAATACTGCAGGTGTTGCGGAAGTATCACCAGTTCCCGCGACGCCGCCACTGTGAAGGCGGAGACAGTCAGGTTTTTAGTCGGTATCCCTCATTATCTCTGGAATGCGCTGCCGTACCATATAAGAGACACGCATAACAATTTCATTTTTTAAAAAAGAGTACGATCCCATTTATTTGATAGCTTGCCAAAGTGATTAATCATCGTCAACATTATTTTATTGTCTCAGATAATCATCAGTTATATTATATATTTGTATGTATTATATATATTTATATATGTATTTATCTATGTATTTATTATAATAATTTTAGTTTGTACATATGTATAAGTAGTCATGTTTTAAAAACCATAGCCGCTTTCGTGTATTTTCGCACTTCCCAATGGTTGACTGGTAGAGAATGCAATTAGCATTAAGTCCGCCAATTGTATCATTACTTTGTATTGTGGTCAATAAAGTTAAATAAATAAATTATCTAGAGAGGTGAGCCCGACAGACCCCCATTGCTTCCCAAATGGCGGGACATGCAGTAACGCATTTTCCTGACTTTATACAAAAAAAATGGTAATACTGCAGGTATCCAATTAAAATACCAAGTGTCTTCTTTTATATAATTATAAATTACATGTTTCGTTGTTTCGGATGGACACTTTCATGGTTACCCTGAAGATTTTAATATAAATAAATAAATATATAGGAACAATTCACATAGATTGAGCTAGCCCCAAAGTAAGTTCGAAACTTGTGTTATGGGATACTAACTCCACGATATTATATTTAATAACAAATACATAATATAGATAAACATCCAAGACCTGAGACCAATCAGAGAAAAAAGTTCGTCTTTCATCATGACCCGACTGGGATTCGAACCCAGGACCTCCTGGGTGGCGGTCAGGCACGGTAACCATTACGCCACGCAGGTCGAATATGAACGCCTACAAACCTTGATGAGCAAAATAAAGTGTTAGCCACCCGATAGAGAGATAGTGATAGTTTAGAATAGTATTTATAATATCCTTTGCGCCGGTACCTGGGTGGATCACCTCTTTTAGAAAATATCTATACTCGAGCACAATTATTGGAAATTCCTATTGATCTTTCTAGGTATGCTAAATGTAATGAAATAAAGACAGACAGACTGATATGAGTCAATTAATTTATTATTTACGAGCCGATGCCCACGGTTTCTAAAACCGTTATTTTCTATAATGTTATCCTCAATAAAAACTATCCTATGTGTTAATCCAGGTTTTTAACTACCTGTGTACCAAATTTATAGCAATTCTATCTAGCTGTTTTTAAGTGAAAGAGTAGCAAACATCCATACATCGAATCTAACACACAACGCCATCTCGTCCCAAACTAAGTTAATAGGTTTGTACTATGGGTACTAGATTGCTTTTTTTTTGTAAATACTTATTGAAAACATCCATCCAGACCAAAGCAAACATATGTTCATGCACACAAATGTTTGCCTTGCGCAGGATTCGAACCCGCAGCCCTTGGGATAGAGACCCGCAGCACTTGTCCACCAGGTCTGTCTTTATTAATAATATTAGTAAGAATTTAATTTTTATATACTTACTTGGCTTCCTGAATCCTATGTGTCATGGCAATTTCAGTCAATTCACGATCATAGATATAATCCTGGCATTGTGCGCAAAAAACATTGCCGTAGCTCAAGTCAACATAAAGAAAATGTTTTTTAGTCCTGGAATGCTCTTGAATATGTCCAGAATAACATGCAAAGTAGATACAATGAAGACAGGAGTGCATACGAGGGCTTGGTTGGCCACACGCGAAGCACAGACATGATGTAGCCTGAAAATTGGAAATTATGGGTAAAAATATAGAATATGGCCCGTCGAGTTCGATGCCCCTGATTTTTTTGCAATTAGATAACAGTATTTAGAGTCACTGTGCGAAGTTTCAAGTTGCGGAACAACATAGTTTTTTTGGAAAAAAATAAATAAAATTGTATTATTTTCGAGTACTAAGGAGGTGTCAGACGTATTTTGACAGCTATAGATTACGTTCACTGGCATTAACAAATGTTTTGTTACGCATTTTGATTTCATTCATACACATTTTTAAATTTTTTGAGTTGAAAGAGTCATTTCGGGCCATATTCTATATTTTAGCCCTTGAAATAATTTGAAAATTTGATAGATCATCAATATTCCATAATTTATTCAAAGTCATTTAAATTAGTAAAGAATAAATATAATTTCGATGTCTGTCTAGCGCATATATGAACAGATAAACTAATCACAAAATTGACGCCAGTGACTCGCAATAAACGCCGAACAGCTGTTATGAGGTCAAAGATCAGTAATCAGCTGATTAGCAACACAGCTGACCAACAAACAAATTTATAAACTAAACGAAATGAAAAATCCACTCAATACCATCGAAATAATGAGAATCCAGTGCATTAATATACATTTTCAGTATTACAATCTAGTTATGACTATATGCGTCTTTTTTTAAGGTCACAAACCTCCAGAGTTGTACACAACGAATGAGGCGAGCAGTTAATAAACAACTTACCTTATATCGCCTGGCTTCAGAAGACGTGCATGATACAAAAAATGCATGCACAATTTTATAAGGATTTGTTCCCTTCGCAGCCTTAAAATTACTCAAGTGTAAACAACCATTGTCATTCATTATTTCGCTTGAGACACTGACACCGGTTACAAGTAAATTTACGTCTTCACAGCGGCACAATTAAAAAAACATTATATTTCTGGAAAATAACACTTCGAAATGGGACAGATCACAAATATATTTTTTACAGTATGTAAAAGTCAACAAGGCAGAAAGAATAGGGGGCGTGTTCGAGCTCCTCAGCTCCGTACTTCACAAGCAAGCAGGCACCATTGAAATAATGCAGTGCGTGCAGGAACGAGCGACAGACGGGCAGGCTCTCAGAATCTGACAGGCCAAATGTGGACAGGCAGCGCCATTCCACAGATAAAACAAATGTGTAAAATTCAGTAGTGATGAGCGACTCGACGCAAAACTTTTAAATGAAATCTATTTTTCACCGCGCGAGAAGTATCCGCACTGCGATTTTTTATCATAAGGCTAACCACAGTTGTTCGATTTCCAGATGTACGTAACATTAAAGCAAACGTCCGCGGTTTTTTTTTTAAATTTTAGTTTCAAACGAACGAACGGGTTTTTCCCGTTTGGAAAAATTAAGAACATTGTACGCTCTGTTAAACATTTTGTATGTAGGGAAGATCTTCCGGCCAGGCTGGGTGTCATGCCTGGGGAACCGCGGCTCCGACAATGTATGTGTCGGAGGTTGTATATATATATATCTCCATATCGTTGAAACTTCGATAGCGTGATTCAGGATTTCTAAGTGTCGTCGTATATGACGTCATGTGTTCGCATTGTGAACTTTTTCTTCACTCTGTAGTTCTTCTGTATGGCGATAGGTGTCGCCACAAAACTACACAAAACATTCGCGTAGAAATAATTCGCTTCTGCCTTCACAGAGAAATTGCGCAGAGAGGATAGGCCCTAAAACTACAATTTGTATTCCACAAAAAAAATGCATTTCATATTGACTCAAACAGTCGCATGGTATTTTTATTATAGCTTCTACAAGTATAATAAAAATCCACAAATGTCGAGTGATTGAAGAGACATGCCAAATTTTGGTTTTTAACCATTATAAGAACCTTTTTATATTATGTTTTTTAATAGCTACTCTAAAGATAAATTTAAAAATGTTGTTTTTTTATTATTACTATTTTTAATTAAATTCCATTTTTATAACCAAAATCTCGTAACCGGTTATGTAAGAAGAATTTTTTTTTCGTTGTTTCGTAGCTAACCAGTAATGAAAGAAGAATTATTTTTCCACTTTCATCTACCAAAATTATTATTATGAATTTCCATTTTTTTTTACCAGGGAATAGTTTTCAGATAGTTTTAAGGTGAATTTGGCATGGTTTCGGGATGGTTTTCAGATGGTTTTGGGATAGTTTTCAGATGGTTTTGGGCACAGACATAACAGACTAAACATAATTTTACATACACATAGACACAAGCTGAAAATATTGCTGTCACTTTTCAGCTAATTAAATTCAGTATAACCTTGTCCCTTTCTTTCATCAATAGCAACACTAACGCACACTTACTCAATTTGACAGCCGTGCCTTGTTTTGGTAAACGGAATTTGTATCATACGTAAAAGTAAACGGAAAATGGCGATTTGTTCTCGTTTAAAAAGTGACTTTTAAAGTTTTTGCCACGATTTCTGATATGGAATGTTCTGTCTGTTAAGCCCACCATTCACTACACGAACCCGGACCCGATTCGCAACCCGGACACGACCGCGGACCAATCCGGCATTGCCCATACACTGCACGAACCCTCCACTCGAAGTATGGCATGTGGAGTTCGACAGGCACTGGCGGCTCGCAACCGCGAACCTGCGAGCCCGACGCTAACCCATTTGACAGTCTGGCGTACCGGTTCGTCGCTTCCATACACAGGCGGATTAGTCTGATGGCCGACCAATCTTCGTGTGAATGGTGGGCTTTATGGTCCGACTACACGCTCCGTCTTGCCTGCGAGCATGCCTGCACAAACCAGTTTGCACAGGTAAGCGCGTGCGTGTGGACGCTAAGACGGTAGCACGCACAGGCGGCCTGCGTAATCGATGACATGCTATAGATTGGACTGCGCGGTTTTGGTTTGCGTGGTTTTGCCTGCGAGCTTACTTGAGCGTGTGGCCGGTTATTCAAGCCGCGCTTCAGTCCGTAAATTGTATGTTTCTTCGTAAAAACCACGTTTTGCTCCATTTACTTTTATGACGTCGCTTTTGTATTTGTTGCTTTTTTAGAAGTAAACAATAATATAAGGCTGAGCTAAGTGAATAGCTCTCAAAACACTATGAGGTTTGCACAGTCCAGTTTGCGCGAGCTTACCTGCACGTGTGGCCACCGCACGGTGTTCCATCTTCCTGTACAGTCATGACTGCACAAACTGGCCTGCGCAGGCAAGACGGAGCGTGTAGCCGGACCATTATGTCTGTGGTTTTGGGATATTTTTCAGATGGGTTTGGGATGGTTTTTAGATGGTTCTGGGATAGTTTTCAGAGGGTTTTGGGATTGTTTTCAGATGGTTTTGGGATAGTTTTCAGTTGGTTTTTGGGATGGTTTTCAGATTGTTTTGGGATAGTTTTCAGATAGTTTTGCAATAGTTTTCAGATGAATTTGCATTTAGCGAGCATTAATTACTGCTACGAGCTATTTATTACTGTATACAAATAATGAAAATAATTTAAATATTTAAACATTTATTCAAAAGAAGTTTTTTATTAGTTTATTCATACCTTCAGGTAACTACAGAATTTTTATGATATTTTTATAACAAACTTTTTTAAAAGTATTGTTAGAGAAATGAAATAACAAACGTCAGCAGACTTAGTTAAATAAACTTTAAACATAACATAAAGTTTTTCTAAAAGAATTCCTAATCCATACCAAAAACATTCGAAAATAATCATTGTTGTTGATGTTAAATGTTGAAATAAAAAGATAAACTTATAAACTTCACAAATCAATAATATATTTCATGATATTTCCATTACATACACTTTTCTTTTACACTTCTAAATAATTTAATTAACTCCCCCATGACTAATATCTCCCATGCATGACTATATCATCTTTAAATAGAATTACATTTTATACCATGATTATCTCCTATAAATACATTATTTCTAAAACGTAGTAAAATACAAACTTTATCTATAAGACATCATAAAACAGACTGAATCCAAATCCTAGACACCATCATGTCAAATTTCAAAATACTCCAATTTCAAATCTTCATTTGAATAAAACTTTTTCTATAACCAGCCAGTTACAATACATTACAATACAATTCCTTATTTCATTTTAAATAAAACCTACAACAATCATATCATAAAAATTAAAATAGTTAGGAACGTGTAAAAAAATTCTTCTTTCATCACTGGTTACGAAACAGCAAAAATATTTCTTCTTTCGTAACCGGTTACGAGATTTTGGTTATGAAAATGTAATAAGAAGGTATTATGGGATGAAAAAATTTCATTCATTTATCTATTATTCATTTTCTCGATTCAATATTATCGATTACACTAAAGTTGAAATTGTAGCGGTATTTGACCTGCATCACTATTTGTTATTATTATTTTCAGTGTAGCCAACTCAAACTTTCAAAAATATCGGAGCTCTCAATGACTGGAAGCCTATAGTTTTTTAAAGTTTTATTTTTACTCTTTTCGTACCTATAGCTATACATAGTGAAGAAGTAAAAGATGTTCAATACTGCATAGAAAATATAAAATTTATTGTGCGTATAAGCAAAATGGCATTCATAATGTTGTGGTGGCGTTAGCTATTTTGTAGCATGGCAACCCTAATCTTGTCTATCCATCCAATAGAAGCGCCCAAAGAAAAGTAGAGTAGAATAGAAACGAAATAGTAAATAAATATGGCTGCCAGTCAGTTAACAACGATGTAAACTTTTGTTTTGTTTTAAAAATATTTTAGAAATGATAAGTGAATTTGAAAATCTGTCTCTTGGAGGAAACAATGCTGCGAGTAATCATGGCGATCCTTTCACTCATACCGGTGAGTTAGGTGGCTGTATAAAAATGTAGACGTAGAACAAGTTGTTTTCCAATTATGACATGACCTCAATGGCTTGGTTTAATAGTGAAACGTTTATGATGTTATCCCGTTGTTTTTAGAGTTGACGCCGGAGCAGCAGAAGACTTTGATTGATATACGACGTCGGAAAACAGAATTATTGTTGGAGATACAGGTAAGTGTATTAGATTTGTTATTTTGATCTAACACCTTCACACTTGATTCAGTGATTGCTGTAATCTGGCCCATAATCGTAACTGGTATCATGAATAAGTAGGTACTTACTTCATTCTATTATTCATTTTATTTGTGTTTTATTTACAAAATGTAATACTACTATTGCTTTAGCTACTTAATTGATCATCCACAACCTATGGTTATGCTGCTTGTAAAAATCGGGCCAGAGAGATCCTTAGGGTTGTGCTTAGGGACAGTTGTGTTCATTATACAATCCCTGGTCGTCATAAGGTGACTCTTTGACCAATATATCCCATCAAAACGAATTGAATCCCATATTTACATATTTTTTCATACCCAAATGGTTGTATGATTTACAAAATATTATCATATAACTTGAAATTTATAAAAAAGAACTAAATGGTCATCTTTATGATAGTATTCAAGTCTTTCTTTAGTCATGATTTATGAAATGGGCTAGCTCTTCTGGGGAAATAAGACAAGGAAGTTTCACAGAGTTTTGGCATGTAAAGCAGATCTGGACGGCAAAGTATACATTTAATTTTACAACTTGATAGGTACAAATTGTTTCCAATATGTATCTGGTACTGTAGTGATTCTGATAACCAGTTTCAACAAGTCAAAACAACCTCTCTTTTTTAGTTTATCTCTTACTGACTAGTATGAAAATTCAATTGCCCATTTATGTTGTGTGTGACTAAGTGAGTAATCCCAGCGTACACCGTTTTGAATTAAATATTCAATAAAATCTGACAGAAGGAAGCATTTTGTCAATTTACACCAATCTGTTCCATTTGGCCTCGAACACATATAAACTTGCATTCATGATTCATGTTATGTATGAGTGATTCAATTGTTGATATCCATTAGCTACTATAAATATACTACTACATTATGTGCTTGACAATAATATTTGATATGTAACACATTAAATGCATTTTTAGTTTAAACAGATTTTTCAGTCTAATGATTGTACTTCGAGCAATGCGGCCAATGCAATATTTTATTTTATACCATGTATTATTAAAAAAAAGATTAACATAGGATTAATTAAAACCAGTGTTGGCACTGTAGTGTGAAAGTTGATAGACCTGGTGGTATAGTGATTAGAAATGGCTACTTTATAGTGAGAGCCGGGGCTTTGAGGCCCGTGCAAGGTGCAATAATGTGTGCATGAATAATATGAATTTGTATGTCTTGCTCTGGGATGTTTTCTGTGTATAATCAAAAAGCATTAAATTTTTTAAAAACTAGTTATTACCAATCTAGTGTCAATCCATAGTACTTGTTAGATGGTGTTGTGTGAAAAGTGACAAAACAAGGAAAACCTTGGCTGATCTTAGTTTAAATCTAATAAGGAGGTTTCTAAATTGTACCTAATTTATTTATTTTAAAGATTTTTATTTATAAATAAAGTAATAATAAATGATATGAAATTGATACTAAATATTGTTGCTTTCTAAAATAGGTTTAAATAACGTTATTTATTCATTATAACATTTAAATTAACTGGCCAGTATAAATAAAAAATAAAATAAAATAATTTATATTGTAAAAAATTGTAAATCTACTTGATTTACAAGAAATACTTTTGCACGTGAGAATTATAAAAAAAACCTACTAGCACTTTCGAGTAAAAAATTAATTACCCATAATAATTAAGGATAAAATAATTATTACATTTTTTTTTACCATTATTCATAATGATGTAGGCCAATTTAATTGCACTTAAGTGGATATAAGTGCATAGGTAAGTATGTCAATATTTTAAATATGAATTAAAATATAAATTGCTGATATTTAAAAATGCTTTGTGCGTGATGTGACTAACCAAAAAGGTTCAAAAATTGAAAAAGAGTAGAGTTGAAAAATTTAACAAAATATTACATTATACAAATAATGCAGCTATTAAGTATAACAACTAAGGCTATACACAATATGCATTAGTTAAAAAAGTAACAGTACTCTTCATTATTACCATAAAAAAAAGCATCTTTATAACTTTAGTTACCCTCAAAATCACCCCTGCGCTATTCATTCAATACTTGGCGGAGCTGTCTGACGTAAGCCGTCAATGCATACCAGCTTACTATAGTGTGTAAGTGAAGTGCCAGCCAGGCCAGGCATAGCCAAGCCAGTGTCAAAGAGTACGCGGCGCGGGTACGTCGTGTCACCCGACGCTACGGCCGGTTTATTATCACTAAGATTTGTGAGAAACTTGAATTTAATACTAAATAGTGAAGTGATTGTAAACTCTATTAAATTCATTCATACGTCACCACGTGTTTCCGGTGTGTTATCAGTTGTAAGTTTCGAAGTGTTAAGGCCGATAAGTGGAAATTGATGTGACTCCATCGTTGGTTTGTCGTGCTCTTTATTTATGTTATTTTACTGGTCTTCTAACATTTTGTTCAGTTCCTATATCTTCTTACTTTGTGATTGAATTTTCTGAAATCCCAATTTACCTTATAGGTGACTCTATGTTACTATATTACGTAAATATTTTTCTTGTAATGATAACAAAAAATATTGTTATTCAAAGATAAAGTCGACCTTAATGAATTG
Source organism: Endotricha flammealis (assembly GCA_905163395.2). Lineage (NCBI taxonomy): Eukaryota > Metazoa > Arthropoda > Insecta > Lepidoptera > Pyralidae > Endotricha > Endotricha flammealis. The sequence continues at coordinate 10,219,000 of LR990861.1, read as the reverse complement.
TAAATTAAATTCTAGCTATATATTTTGAATATTCAATAATATCGCAGGTGTGTAAACAAATAGTAATCGCAATGATGCTATATATGTATTAGTTATAGTGACTAATCAGGAAAATAATATTAACATCAAGGAATATAATTTATTCAAAATTAAATAAACTGTTCCAAGTACTTATAATAGAACTTAGTCTACAGTCTGATATTTTATTTTTATGACTCATTAACTCATTATTTATAATGATTATAAAATAAGACTTCAACTGAATCAAACTAATGATGCTGAATTGCTGAAGAAGGAATGAAATTTATTCAAATTTTAAACTAGCTGTTGCCACTACACAAATGTTTAGATGTACTTCAGTTTAAGTAAAATTTCATGAGTCATCGTTTTATCATGATTAACAAAATATCAAGATAGCATGTTCTGTGTATACTCTAATTAATATCCTAATATATTAATTAAGTATATTTTGTAATCATAATTGGTTTCGTAAATAATACATTTTGAGTTCATTAGGAAATTTATATTCCATTCCAAAATATAAGAATAGTCGCAGTGTTTAAGTTTTATTAACTGTTATGTATTTCCTATTATAAGTCATTTTATAACTAATAATACGTTACCAGTATTTCATAAAATAATTATTAAAAGAAAAAATATTTATGTAAAGTATGGTAACTTAGATATTTCATTTTGAATCCCATAAATCCGTAAATCGCCTCAACTCTTGTAGAGTCGTATTCGATAGACGACAGAATGGTCCTTGTACGACAATAATTTTAACATCGCTCCACTAACAATTCCCTGCAATGTTGCAGATTAGATGTTTGCTCAGGAATGTCTCCCGATGGTACAGTCAATTGCAACAAAATGTACACTTGTGCGTTAAAATATCGACCTTAATATCACAGAATACTATTAATATTGTCCGCTTAACAGCAAACGTGTATACATTTCATTGCAGCTGATTGTACACAGGGATACATTTTTTGTAACAAACATCGTTGACAAGAAGTTGATTCACATCAAAGTTTGTTGTGTCCGCGGAGTTCCCGCGCTCCGGACAATGTTCGCAATTCATTGGTTTTATCACATTTCCTTTGTCGCTTCCGCAGCGTGGCCGCCATGCGGTCCCGATAACAAGCTGTCGATGTCCAACAATGTAGTTGCGAACAAAGTATTTCAATCGGTTAAAGTTCATTATTCTGTTATTTTCGCTCCACTGAATACCTATGAGGCTGACCTGATTTTAAAATTCAGCCATAAGTAATTGGTTTGTGTATAACTTTCACTGTTGACAAAACAGTTGAATGCTTTGTCGGTATATGTAAAACTATTTTCTTATCTCGTTTCATTTACAACTTCATATTTTATTAATCTTCAATAACATAGGTGCGTGTTCGCGCAACAAGAGCGTAGAGCCTTGTCAAACTTGCCGAAAGATAAAGCGATTTACAAACTACGTATATGTAATTGTCAACGTGCCAAAACACCGCTGGCGCCCGCGCCTATCTTCAGTCGAGTGCGCTCCTTAGAGGGAAGTGTATGGCGCGCGATGTGTTTGCATTTTCGGCTGCTGTGTGGTGCGCTGTGGTGGCCGCTGCTGGTGCGCTGCGCCCGCGCCGCTCGCTCCTACGACGACGACTATGAGCAGGTGTGTCATCGATGCAGCTTTATCGCACATTGCATACCAGATCTTAGTGTCGTGTAGCTTCACCTATTTTGGCAATTACTTCGATTTCTATGCATTGTTGTATCCAGCGACGGCAGTCATACAATTTTCCACTTGATTTGCTTTGTTATCTTTGTTTTTTTCTCATTGTTGTGAGCTTTTTAGGTAACCTGTGGCACTTAGTTATAATAATATCGGTGTAACCGTGACGTTGACGGCTGTGTTGTTGTAGTGTGATGTGCACCGTGCACGCGTACTTGTGAAGTAATGTTTATCAAAGCCGGGCCGGGGACGGCCGAACCGGAGCGCCGGGGCTCTGTATCGAATTGGTTTTCATCTTTGAGACGCGGAGCCGGGCGTCGTAAACGTGAAGAGACTGCTGTGCCTGCCAGTTACGGTTCATTAGGCAGGAGGAAGGATGGCGCGCAGCCGCGCGGCAAGACGAGGTCCGCCTGGGACCTTACCACAGTTACGAGACTGGTCTGTATCCATGTACCTCATAGTGGACATTAACGCTAAACAGTGTGATGTGACACACTGCGCTGGAGACCACATTTGGCCTTCTTCCAAATGCGCTGGATCGATCACGCTTTTGCGTCTGCGTACCAAATGACTGTTAGGATCATGCTTACTAGTATTCTGCATTTACCTAAATTAGTTTGTGAGCATTTTACACTTTTTTTTTACAAAAAATACTAATTAAATTTATCATATCGGAGGGTGCATCTCAGTAGTTCCCCATACTTGTAGTTCTATAGAACTGTTGAGGCCTCATATTAGTGTTTAGTATCCTATCAGTACTATATTATAGTACTAAAGCATGTAATAGTAATAAATAAAGCATGGTGAATATCCCAACAGTTCTATAGAACTACAGGCATTGGGTACTACTGGGATGCACCCTTATCAGAAACAGTAGGTAGTCAACTGAATATCACGGGTTTATTAACATAACTAAATACACACTACATGTTTTCGTACGAAATATGGACGTTGTTTTCAGTTTTATCACAGATACCCACGCAAGTTATCAGTTGTTATGAGCCAACTAGAAAATAAAAATCCATAATGATTCATATCCTCGAACGATAATACAATATTAGTATAGCGTAGTAATGAATGATTCATGGTGTAAAGAAGGGTGTCTTTTTGTTCTAAAGTAACATTGCATAATGAAATTGAACTATCGTATCGTTCGTATCAATCTATTTATCAAGTTGATGTCAATAAACAAACGTGATAATCAGTAGAGCCTCTTTTCCAATTCAGGTCATAGATAAACAGGTTTGTTTTGTCAATGTTTATGAACTGTTACTTCATCCACTATAAAATAGAAGTAAATGACAAAATATTATTTTGTAATATGACTGATTTATGCTATATTCGTCCCCACATTTCACAAGGGTTTATGAAACATTCGTCTTACCAATGCTCATGTGTACATAAATTGGGGCGGGAAGTAGGACGAGTATGGCATAAACCCTTTTGAAATGGGGCGAATATAAACGAAATGGCTTATTGGGGTATCCTCCTTGGTCTATCAAATTAAAATACCTTTCTATAAAATCCAAATTAATCTAATGCACCCCAAATTGTTTTATGCGAACATAACACTTCTGAGGGTGGATTACTTCTAATGCCGGCTCTACATTCTCGCAAAGTTGACCGAAGTCAAGGTAATACGGAGTTAGAAGATAAAAGAAAAGTAAAGACGGAGTAAGACTAAAGTGTGGGCGGGCCACACTCGTTTTCGCTCAACTTCGCTAGAGTGTAGATATATTACTGCGTCGAATAAATTTGGCGGTGTATCCACGATAAATCTACTTAGACCTAAAAATTAGATTCCGTCGACTTGATCAAGTTTTTAGCTCCATATAAAACAGTGTATTTCCCCCCTTAAGGGTGGATAAATTACTCTTTTTCAAAGTGCATGTGTAGAGTTTCGATTTACTCTTTTATGAATGTATTCAATCAACAGTCTCCTGTTGATAATATGGTGTACGTTTCCCTCTTATACTCTGTGTATATAGCAACATGATATGACTTCTCATAGGCGTTTATGTATACACTGAAATTGTTTATAGAGATATCGAATGTTTGCGATATATTAAAAGCTTTGGTACACATGATAGCGTGATCTGTCGTTGTTTTGAAATTTCTATTTATTTTTTACTGTGTAACTTAATGCCTGTAATACTTTATGATAACGCAACAAATATTTGATATTTAATATTAAATTTATTTTTTAATAAATTTATCAATCGATTTTTATTAAAAGGACAAATAATCGAATTAATTTGAATTATCCTACCAGCTATTACTTTAATTTTTATTGCTATTCCATCTTCCACCACCACTCTGCTATATTTTTGCTGAATCGTTTATAATGGTGTAGGTATGTAATACTACATAATTATCGAATTTCACAATAACGCACAAATAAGTTGAACGCAATGATTTAGCGAAAACTAATAATTAGAAATGTAAATCAATAAATAAAAATAGTTTACATCATACATGACGAAAAGTCCTATGTAAAGTCAGGCGATAATATGCACTCTTACTTTTGCAACCACGGGGTATGCGTGCTGTTTGTATGAAGTGTTTCCGCATTGTATAGTGTTCATATGAGTCACCCACCACACATTACTATACAAATATTTTCAAAAACTCTGCACCAGTGAAATTTCACGTTAGCGATTTAACATAGCTAACCTCTCAAAATTATAAACAGAATCCGGTCGTGTTTACGTTTAACCTTTTCATAACATTTTTCGTGTAAACTTTCTCTGTATATCGCCATTATTATCTCTTGGCTAAAGTAAAGATTTTTGTTACACACAAGAGTTTATTTCAAACTTCGACGAACTTATAACGAGTGGGCGAATATTTTTTGCAAAACTTTCAAAGCGCTTTTATTGTTGAAGTACATTTAATGGACTTAATTAATGTAACCCCTAAACCGAGGAGAAGTGCCGAGTCCCTTTTGTGTGATGATATTAATTTTGACGCCCGCAAACTTCAGCCTTTTGTGTCAGTAATAACTTAGTAATATCAGACCACATTTGTTTCGTGTCTGAAAAGGATTTTCATAATGTTAGTTTGCCCTTGAACTTTACATTAAAATAACCCAAAATAAGAAGATTCTTGCGTTGTTACTATAAAATAACATTCTGTCTCTTATTAATTGGGAATTAAAGCGAATTATGCTCAATCTGAATATTGGAGCGGTACACCACAAAATTGGCAAAAGATACTAGTCTGACGTCATTGCTACCATTTCGCCTGAAGTTATATTCACCACATGCCATAATGTTTTATTCCTATTTTATCGATATTTGGAAATACTGCTATGTAGTGTTAATAAATTTGCCGTTCGTGACTACGGTTAATACAGTGTTAAGTGTACTAATAATAAATTTAGTTGCTTATTTGCGCATTTGACGACGGTATTGTACGTTTCCTGTAATTATTGAGACTTTATTTACATTTTAATGGTACAATAAATATTCTATTATACCTCTAGTTTGAAAATACATTGTACTTTAAAGAATCTAGATTTTTAGACTGTAGAAATAGCTTAGCCTTCACCTTTCACGTCTGCACTAGAAGTAACCTTATCGAAATGAAACTATGTATGACGTAAACTAGATGATCTACCGACGACGACCGTTTTGCGACTTGCAAAAATATCTGCGTTTCGGGAAACCGTTATGTAAGACGCAATTTGTCAATTTGTTTTGATATTATAAATGGTTCTAGTCAAAACAAAATCGAATAGCATTTCTGAATGTAGTCTTCATTTATATCTAATACTAGCTTCTTTGCCCGCGATTTCGTCCGCGTGAAGTTCCCGACCCGTTCCCGTGGGAACCACATTGAATTTCGGGAAAAGCTGTAGCCTATGTCACTCCCTGATAATGTAGCTTTCTACTGGTGAAAGAATTTTTGAAATTGTTCCAGTAGTTTCGGAGCCTATTCAATTCAAACAAACAAACAATCAAATCTTTCTTCTTTATAATATTAGTATAGTATAGATTACAAAGTTCAAGTCTGCAGCTTTTTAATGTTACATTTACATCGTATGGGGATAAACAAACTAATTGAATGTTTGATCGTTAGTATCGTTACATAATTAATTTACTTATACCTAAGCTAGGCTTATTCTGAACATCCATAACATATTTAAAATATTATAGAAGTAGGTAATATAAATATACAAACAATAGAAAAACCTTTTTAATATTGCAATATTAAATTGAATAAATACAGTATTCAATCATAATTATTCGAAAAGTATAATAATTTAGATAAGATATTAAAATGCAAATTAATGTTGATGTAACTATCCCTTTGTAAATCGAAGCTAATTTTACGTGTTCGATTCGATTGTTCGTCATAATTTGGACATAATGACTTGACGTCACAAACTCGTGACGTATTCAAGCAATTATGACAAGATGGACTTTACGCTGATAATTACTGATATTTTATTTTATAAATTTATGGAATAAACTCCATATGGGATTCTTTAAAAAGAGAGTAAAGAGGTTTTTTGAATCATTATAAAGTCTGGGTACTGTTTCCCTTATTATTACCGATCACAAGCTACAAGTTTAACGAACGTGAGCTCGATACTGTACATAAGTTTCTTCATAGATAGATTCATAGATAGATTGTAACACTGTTTTTACACCTTAAATATATCATTAAATCCATATTTTCGTTAGTTTTCCTCTATGTCTTATTGTCTATACATTGCACCCAGCAACTTTCATATTTTAATTCATGTGTACATAACGTAGAACGTAGGTTCCATTTGTTCACACACACACACACACACACACACATTTAATGCCGACTGGCATGCCGAACTCTCTGGAGAGTTGTGAAATTGTGGCACTGGGAAAACATCATGAAAATTGTAGTATTTTCAAATTTATTAGATGCAATGTATATAAAGCTGGTTTTAAATTGCACGCTCATCGTGAGCACCGGCAGTTAATATGTATGCAATTAAAAGAAACATTTCTAAGCCAAAGCGCTGACTGACGGATACAAGCCAGGTGTACCGAACCGCTAACTGACTGCAAACGCTAAGCAGACTCGGAAGTTAAAGTCGTGTGAAAACTGATGACCATTATTTTTGTATCTTGATCTCTAGTCCATGCTAATTCACTATCTGTCGGAATCTATTGTCGGAAACCCACAAAGTAGGTTGTCAGTTTACTCAAGTTATTCATTACTATCTTAAACAAGTTAAACAGTGTTGGGCACTTTGTACTCACAGACGATGAGGACATCTTTTTAGAAAATAATGCCTTTTGATGTTTTTATAATATAATCTGTAGATACAATTTAGTACTATCATTATCTGTGCTATCATAGAATAATCTAACCTCAAAAATTATCAAAATTGTGTTACTATGATCTCATACTAAAGATAACATGGATGTTGAAATAACTGGGTCTTAAATCGTTGACGGTGATTTGATAAGAATTTGTAGGTTTTGCTAAGGTTTTGAAGGATAATTTCAAACTGGTTTCGCCATGGCAACATTCCCTTTCTGTCAATGGTATGATTGCAGATAATAATTCAATATTCATATTATGACAGTGTTTCCGTGAAAGTGAGATTGCTCTGAGGTTCATGCTAGTATTTGTATGTAAATACTAAAATAGTTTTTGCTATTGTTCTCTGAATGCTTAGTCTCGCAGAATATTGCAAATTTTTCTGTTGACATTTTTGGTTCGAAAATAGGCTAACTGTATGTTCTAGTTTTATTTCTGAGCATACACACACAAGTGTTAAAACTAGAACTCTGGTATGTGAAACGGCTTAGTACAGCAGTTGTTAATTAGCAAAAAACACGAATAACCTATCATGTATTCGTGCTTAAACCTTCAATGGTGAGGTAGGTTGCTTTTCTAAGTGATTTCTCCTGTATAACCCTAGAAATAGGTGCCGTGGTAACGAGTCCAGTAAGTGAACACGCAATGGTCAAGTGCTACCTCCTGTACTAGAAAACAAAGTAGTTAACGTTGCCTGCAGAAGGTAACGGTTGTAAATTAGACGTACAACGTAAACGAATACGTGAGAGTTATTTTTTTTTAGCTAAATAAAGGCCTGCAGCACGGTACTTTTTAGCCGTGGACACAGGCGCGCATCGTATTCAATGTGTGGACGCTAGTGTCGTTGTTATTTTGTTGGGTTGTCGCGCGCAATGCACACGATATTCACACACTATAGTCTGTGACTAAAAATACGTACGTTTACCTTTTTTATTTCTACTTATTTATTTATTTAGAATTATTTCTCTGAAGACAATACATTAATTCCATCGAACTTACTACATGTTAACAAAGATAATATTGGTAACCTTTAACAATAATTTTATGGATATTAACAGTTGCTTAATACTTAATAATGTTTTAACTTTATTTACGGAATATGGATAGGTACATCTCAAATATAAATTTATAAGGTATATAAAAGGTAGATTTGACGACCTCCGTGGCGTAATGGTTACCACGCCAGACCGCCACCCAGGAGGTCCCGGGTTCGATCCCCGGTCGGGTCATGATGAAAAACGAACTTTTTCTGATTGGCCTCGGGTCTTGGATGTTTATCTATATATGTATTTGTTATAAAATATAATATCGTTGAGTTAGTATCCCATAACACAAGTTTCGAACTTACTTTGGGGCTAGCTCAATCTGTATGAATTGTCCCTATATATTTATTTATTATTTATTTATTTATCTCAATGTGTGCCTACTTAAAAAAATTATAATTGTATAAAGGAGTAAAATTATTCCAAGGTTTGCGTCAAATTGAAAAGTAAGGATTTATCTCAGCAGTCATTATAGAAATATGTACTTATGTATATTAATAAGCTGTAAGTTTACGCATTATGACTATAGCTACCATCTCCTTTCCTTGTACGTGATGAGAATTTTGTATGCGGAGCGTGTCGGGCGGCTGGATTGGAGAGAATAAAGATAAAACGTTTTACACCGTTCACACTGGTCTCGTTAACAGCTCCTGTGTTGCCGCGACTTGGATCAGAATGCTACTTTTACATAGTAAAGTAAAAAGATCTGATTTTTGAATTTTTCAAAGACCTTTTTATTGATCATTACTTATCATCAAGCAATGGTCCAACTTGTTTGTATGTAATAGTAAAATAAATACCTATAGCAAAAACCAGACACATCAAAATTTACCGACTTAAAAAATTGCCCACTTTTTGTATCAGAATGTGATCGGTGGCTAGACAAGTGTATAATAATTATCACGTTTTACCTTTGATTTACATATTATTTATACGGGCTCATAAATTTTCTTTTTGCGAAATAAAATTGAGAAGCCTCCGTTGTGAATATTAAAATGACTGTACTGTAATATCGACAAATTACTTTCCTATCACAACCGACGACAGTGCCTTGGTATTCTTTAATATGCGTAGCGAAGTTGTTTTAATAATAAGCATTTATTTTATTAAATTAAATAAATCGTCTTTTTATGGTCTGTCAAACTCTTACTTATTATTCTCCAAATCTAGTGGCATAAAAATCTGAAATTAATATAATCGCCTTGACATTTTGCGGCAGTTACAAAAGACTCAATTTGTAAATTGCTCCCTCTTGAAATGTCGAGTCCTGTGGGGTTTTGCTAATGCGCCGTTGAAAGCTATACTAAAGACATAATTGCCCATTTTTTTTGGGGCCCGAGGCATATTTGTTTAGGGCTGATAATTTATAAGCCCGTTTTTGCGCGCCCTCCTTGAGTTTTTACCCGTATCAAAGTATCGCGAGGTGGTGACCGCCCTTCATTTGTCATGTGACAGAAACACAGGTAGCTTTCATGTTATTTTGCAATGTACTCCCTCCACGTCTCATTTATTCTACATTGAATATTTTTACTATATTGTTACAAATGTTATCCGAGATGTGGCTTTATACCAAAGATAAATTTAACATTTAATTTTATTGTTTGTGACTTTGGTGCATTCCAATGGTATTTTCAGACTAGTTTATTTTTATAGTCTCGAGTCCTGATTGTTTCGGCTTAAACAAAAATATACATAGTCCCCCGAATGTAGTTTAGCGAGTGACACTCTTAAGATTTGTGGTTGTTTGTCATGTGTTTCTTATCTGTTTTTTACGCTGTCTTAGAAATTAGTGACACTCGAAATTTTAATCGTCATTAAACGCAAATTAGAGTTAACGTTGACATTAAACTTGGCTCATCTTTGTTTATTTAATAAGAAGGTATTAGATCTTTCTGCTATATCCATCACATCCGCACGTTATAACTTAACTATAAGTATGGGAAATGTTAAGAAAATGATTATTTTATCTTTATAACAATTTGTCACATATCATTAGTGGAATATTTCAAACGACTTTCTTATCAAATATAAAACTAGCAGGTCGTAGTGACCAGTCTCAGGTTATATTTAACCTGTTTCTTTTAATATTTAATAAGTAGCCTATAAATCATAAATATTGGTTTACCAATTAAATCTGTTCAAGTTGTAGAGTTCAAGATTCACGGTCACGGTCGTCGTAAATACTCGATGGTTATACAACATGTGCCTGGCCATATGGCTTCCTTATCGTAATACTTGAAAGCAAGCAACACAAACGAACTCAAGAACTCTTAGCGGCTTTTGCACTCTGTTCCGCTCTGACTACTTTTGCATTATATTCATTATTTTCGCTTGTCCGTTGCAGTGATTGATAATATAGGTCTAATTTGAATAACGTTAGCCAATTCTATTCAGAACGCAGCTACTACGTAGAAACATCGTATGCATTTATTCCGTCCATATCGCTGTTCTTTAATACTAGACTTGTTACTGGTAATTGTAGTTCGGGTCAAATGGAAAATTATCGTTACATAAATGGACGGCTGTTAGTTTGTTACGTTTCTCACAGTTTGCCTCCGTGTGAATTTTGATACGCGGTGATATTTTCAAACGTAAATGTAGGTTTCAGTTAATTTCAGTTTCCTTTCTCTTCCGTGACTAGACGAGACCCAATTATCTATTTTGTATTCGACACGTTTCTTAATAACCTTTGTTATTCATAGCTCGTTTCGTTGCAGGAATTCGTTGGGGTTTTTATTTTATTAGCGTAACAAATCTCATCGTAGCTAGATGTCAATGGCGTTGTTGAAATTTTGTGGGCGTTGGTTCGAGCCTTTGCATATTATGAGAAACATGTGACCGCTCCCATACGAACGATCTCATTAGTTCCCTCGGCGAATGTTTTTTTGCTCGTATCCCGGTTGTTTGACCCTCGTTCGTTATCGAAGTATAATGCCCTGCGTCGGACATAACACTCTTTTTATTTGTAGGAAGTTATGCTTAGTCGGTTAATTAAAATGAATTGTCTGTTTGCTCACTTGTGTCTGCCATGAGAATGGGTGTAATCTTATTGTTCCTTATCCTTGGTAACATCATTTCATTTAATAAGTACGATATCATCATTCATCCTCGTAACTACATTTTCGTTTATTCTTATAACGGTGCTAGAATTTTAGCTATAAAATACCATAATTATTTTACTATGACGTTTTGACGTGAAAAGTCAGAGAGGTCAGCGTTATAAATAGTATGCTTTAAAAAACCTCGTCAGTCATTAGTACTTTGCGTGTGTAGATGGTAATTATTTTCTTTTTTTATAATGCTCAGTACCTAATTATTTATTTGATTAAAACACAAAATCTTGGTGCGAATAACTGAAATCCTCGTAGGCAACCCTTGTTCTACTTAAGATTCTATCGACAAATGCACAGTGTCCCTAATGGCAGACCGCTTAATTTTCTCTAATGTCTCGTTGTACGTTCTTCCCTTTTTGGATGTCTGCCAGATTTACAATCGGCCTTAATTTACGCGCGGATTGCTGGAGTCTGTGTGGACCAAATCTTTGGTAGTCTCCGTAGCAGTGCATGACCGCGGGCCGGAAATATGAACCCATTGTATGCTTGCTTCATCTTTTTGTGCCTCGACTTGTTCAGTTTGAGTGTTAGTAGCATGTTTTTTCATAATCATTGCTCCTTTTTTTGCTGGCGCAATATCAAACTTACTTTTGTTAGAAGACGAGGACGTATTCTATATTAACGGTCATGGAAGTTAATTGTACATACAATTTATATTGAAAATGAATTTAAAACTACATTTTGTATTTAGACATTAATATATTTCTTATAGCATTATCTTATAAAACCGTTGAAATGTTCTTTCTTTCTTCATTAGCAGTTTTGCTTGACTGCATTTCTGATTGGATACTAATTTGTGTTTTCTTTTTTCTAGGTATGTATTCGAGCTGTGGATTACTTTATCGTCGTGGCACCATAGGTATACTATAACTGCTAATGATGGAGATATTTTTCTTTCAACTTTCCATGCAGTTCAGTATGTATGAATGCGTGGGTCAAGAATGTGACGGCAGCGGTATTCGAGGTCACGTAGGTCACTGCGGTGACAGAAAACCACTGCGAAATGTACTTTAACGACGCCATCTGTATATTTTATTACAATGTTTAGATACTGCATTCTTAATGCAATAATTGTCGCATGTACACGACTTTCTGTGAATATTTTAGATTAGCGTGAGAGAAATGTTTTAAATCGAATCATAGTCCGAGTTTCGACCGACTCTCTCTAATACCCAGTGAAACAAAAAAAACTCGGTTAAAATGTTAGCATTTCCTTTCTAAGAATCGTTGAGTGTTAGACGCCAGCAAAATTATATTGCTGTGACTCACAATCATTGAATGCACTCTACGTATTTTGCATGCTATCAACGTATGAGACGTTTGGTATTATTTAAATAGGTTCTATAAAATATGTAGTCAGAGAATCGTGTTTCAACGGTGAAAATATTTAAATCAGGCCCTGTTCAGATGCTAATTCGGTATTTCCAAAGTTTTGCTAATTCTCTATACAACGGATGTTCGCGCTTGTTATGTGTTATAATTTACGTTAATGCTTTCTTTATATATTAATGAATTAATTAATGATATCGAAATACATAATATAATTGTAATCATGAAATTCTTTGTTTTTGATTTGCAGATGATCACTGTTTACAATATAATAATTTTCGCATTATTGAGTTAAAGCCACACATTATTATGTGACATTAATATTTAAGTGTGACATTAAGATTTTATTTAACAGCAATCTAGTACCCATAATACAAGCTTAGTTTGTTAGTTTGGGACTAGATGGCGTTGTGTGATTCGTCCAAAAATATTTATTTATTTATTGGTCACAAATTTTAACAATTATGAAATGAAAACTTACTAAATATTTTGATAACATTAATAAATGCGCAAAACCTGTTTTCCTTTGGAAAGGATATGTTGTTGACCTCTTGATTGTGCATATCATGATCGCTGAATGTTAAAATAATAATAGTTGCTTGACTTGAAATTGACTCATACTCTCAGAAAAATGTGAATGGCATTGTTTTATTATGTTTTCTTTGGTGAGGTCTAATAGCTCTTTTTTCCTTCTCCGTACTTACACGAAGGTCGTACTTAGACTTTTAGATTGCTTGTTAAATGTCAACATTTAATTTAAATGTTAGTTTGCTAGGTCATTGCTTACAAAATCATACCTAACAGGTTACATTTCTTTAATCGGTATTTACGACATCCTAGCAAAGTAAAGCTATACGACATTGTTTTCATAAATCCCACAAAAAGTGAGCTCTCAGAGGAAAACGTTAGCTCGCCAAAATAACAATACAATACATCTTTTTATTTATAAATCTTTGAAATGTCAATTTTAGTACGTAGTTTGGTTTAATGTCTGATGTCACAAACAAAACCTTCCCACACCCGGAAGAGATTGCAAAAGTTATTAAGGGACAGAATCTCTAGTAGTTTTGCGAGTAAAGTTCTTGATTAAGTTTATCTATTAGTTGCGGATAGTTATGAAGACTCAGCTGTATTTATTAGTCGTAGCACTGAATTAGTTCTATAACTAATCAGACTGAACTATTTCATGCGTAATTTACTGTTGTTTACTCAACGGAAAGCGTCGATTATATCTGCATGTTTGGTTTTTATGTCAAAGAACTATGACAAAGTCTTTTTTATTCAGATGTCGTTACTTTTTTCCCTAACACCAGTTCAGACGGCAGATTTGTGCTAAATAAGTCATACACAAATTGTCAATTTACATTACAGTTATATAATCTTCGATAATTTTGATATTTTATCATAATTGATAGAGCAATTTCTTGACCATACTGTGCACTGTCATGTTGTTGATCAACATCCGTACTAATTGCAACTTGTTTACAGTTTTCGATGTTTTACATAATTTGCATGCAAACCAATTCTTTTGTATTCTGTATTTCCCATTTGAATAATTTCAAAAGAATTAACCCAATATCCTGCAATTAATACAGAATAACCATTGTGTCGTAATGATCGTCATAAGTTGTCATAATGATAGATTACGTACGCGGTACGACATTTCAAGGAAGTAAGAGACCAGTGACGTCCCTATTTTCACTATTCTTCCCATTAAAGTTATTTAAATCAATAATTCCAATAGTTCCCGATCTCGATTTGTGAAAATTGTTACTTTAATTTTGCTATTAAATCCACGAACGTTATTAAATATCCTTTTTGCTAGCAATCATATCATATGACATCACAACAATAAATCACAATGGACCTTACTAAGATCATTTCGATTATAAAGGGTTGTCATGAGTCAAGGATTTTATATTTATATACAAAGAATTTACCTACAACTTAAAGTTCGAGCTCTTGAGGGTCTATCATTCCTTACATTTTATTTCGTAATGCAGTTTTTTATGGGTACAATTTTATACAAATGGGTAGCCCGTAAAGTATACTAGGGAGAGCGTCCGCCGACCAAGTACTTTTTAAGACGTTTTGTGGTCTGTCATCCAATTACATTGAAGCAGTTCTGCCTTCCCGCGATACCGTGAACCGTGAATCATCATAAAAATACCCTTCATACGTATCCTCTTTTATTGGCGAAGACTTAAGAAGGGTGATGCTTGTGACGGTATCAAATGATTAGTTTATTAAAATTTATGACACATGATATTATACAGGGATGTGATATACTACGCTTCGAGCATTCACCTCATTGGGTGTGGCGATATGTGATCATCAAAAAATACTAATTTGCTGCCAACTGTCGTATTATTCAATGAAGTTTTGTCTAACTTTTTATTTTTATTTTAGCTAAATGATTCTAAAGATTCTTTTGCAAATATCATAGGGTCGTCCGAAAATGGTTGATCCAATAATAGTATAGTTGGCAGACATAACGCCGCCGCCAAATATCACTGGGGCGGCAGAAACTAACGAAAATACACTCGGGCAAATACTTTGGAGATATAAAAGTCATATATCATATAATATATATTTATGAATGTTACATAAGCAGTGTTCTAAGCAAGAAATCTTCGCCAGACTTAATTGCTAAACATCTATTAGATGTTCTTTATTTCTTTAGGGAAAATAATCTTACTTGTGTTGCTTTTAATTCTGTTTTGTCTACAATTATTATGATGTGAGAAGGAAAATAAATGGCTTAATAACTATCATGGGGAAACTGTTTAGTAGTATAGTCGAAAGTCATTTAAATAGTTAAAAGGACGTATAAGTAGGTATGACAAATAGTTAATTTGGTTGTATACCAAACTATTTAGTAGTTCCTTAAATTGATTGGGGCCACAAACATGTATCAATTGAACCTTTTAATATTCGGCGACTTATGTCATCATTTGAGAATTTATTGTTCACAACCTTGGTGTTTAATAATTCCGAATAATTATTAATAGTTTTCTCTATTCGGCCTTATATTTGAATATCAATTAATGGATGATTTCTAGATTTTCGTTTATGTCCTCTTGTTGTGAAGGTCGATGTTTTACATACAATTGCGATAACATTAGTTAGTGCTGTTGGGAAGTTTGCCAGATATTGTTCACATTGTATTGGGTTGGGTTACGGTTTACAAAGACATTTTAAAGCAACATTTTTTACTGTTAGTAGAATAAACAAAATCTTCATAATTATGTTTTTGTTAAATCCTATCAACTGAGTGATATTCGAGTCTATCTTCGGCTGATCTTGGCTCTTCGATTATGAGTTTCGATTTTCTAAAATGGTGCTATTTTGGTCATAATTAGCGGAAAACTTATAGGTAGTATCATAGAGGAAAAATCAGTCCATAATTATCTCTTCTGTGTATAGTTATCGGAAAATGCCCGGGCCCTTATAAAATAGGCTGTATTATTTATAGCTTGGCATACATTAGCCAACCCATTAGTCCGATGGACCGTCGTTAAAGGCTGAGTAATGACCTGAAACCTATTGTTAGAAATATGTACTTTACTGTTTTACAAGGTTATATTTAATTTCCGTAAATTTTGTTGTTCCTCTTAATTTTTGAAATGGATACTTTTAGTAATTAGTACCTATCACAACAATATTCATGGAAGTAGTAAATTAATCCTACATTCTATGATTGATACGTTTGATTGGATAAGTCTGATATTGAGAACGTCATTTGCGAATAAAATATATTTTTTTTCTTTCGTTTGGTAACTTTGGCAATCGGATTTGATCTATGGACAATATTGTCAGTATTCGATTAAAGTCCATTTGTCACGACAAAGTGTCCTTAAGGCGTGTACGCACGACCGAACACGAATATGGTGAACATCGAAAACGAACACGGAACATGTGGTTTGCACGTGTGTACGTAAATTAGCAAAGCGAACATGAACACCTACAAACAAGTTCTACTTGTGTTCGCGCGCAACCACTCACGCACGACCGAACAAGAACATGGTGTCGAACAAGAGGCTACCAAGCCTTACTCTTTTGGTTCGATGTTCGTGTTAACAATGTTCTTGTTCGATCGTGCTGATAACATCGTCCACACAGAACAACCAAATTGGATCGACACGGAACACTTTTGAAGAACAAATTGATTGATGTTCGTTAGTGGTACGTACGTGCGAACAAAGTGTTCGTGTTCGATGTTCACCATGTTCGTGTTCGGTCGTGCGTACTCGCCTTTAGATGAAAACGCATCAAGTACGAGTCTATAAGTCAGAATGTCAACTGTCTATGTCGCGTATAGTAAAATTTATATTTTACATGATTGACTTTATTTATCCTCAATCCCACTAATATTATAAACGCGAAAGTTGTATTGATTTATGTATGTTTGTTACTTGAAAGATGGATAGTTTATAGTAATACTTTTTATCCCAGATACATCGTTATAAAAATAGTTTTTTAAAAATAAAGCCAATACACATGTTTCTTAATAAAAATCGTACGATCCGTCAATTACCGGATATAGTTCAAACAAACATTGAAATAATAGCATCCTCACTATTATATTTATCCGTGTATGTTTACAGGAGAAACAATTTTCGTTACGGCTAAGACTTGTCGGGAAAGTTTGTAAACATGCGTCGGCTTTCAGTTTTCCACAGAGTTTATTTGTTCACGTGAACAGTCATGTGGCTACAGACTTGGTAATTGGATACCGCAGTTTATGTTATTATGAACTTCAGACTTGGTGTCACTTAGCACCGAGTATAACAGTTTCCTGTAGGAATTAATTATTCCCAAACCTGTAATATTCATATCCTCAAATTGTGGTCCGGTTCCGCTCAATGATGTTATTTATCATTAATAGTTTTTATTACAACTTTGGCTTTATTATATTATTAACAATTCAATGGTTACAAAGAATTACACTTACTCCTGTTTGAAATTTGAGCATCCCATTCTGATCCCATTTTGGTTATGTATGATGACTGTGGCAAATTTTATGTAAAACAAGAATATAATATGTATCGTGCGTGCGTGAAACGTAATGAAATATCATTAAGTAATTAGTTCGCTTTCTCTTTCATTGTTTTTAATACCTACATAATATTATATGAAATATTTATGCACCGTTTACAAAATTTACTCGAATAAATAATGAAATCGAAGCGTTATACTTTCTTAGATTTTTGCAAACATAGCACAGTGTTTTGCGGATCTAACTCTATACTTAATGCCTGGAAAGTGAATTAATAGGGGGAAAGTCTCAAAGGATTCGCGTGCTCGCTCTCTTTACGTGTCATGTAAACGAAAGTAACTCCTAGCCCCTAATAAACTGTGATGGTACTTTGCGAAAATGACAATCATTCGTTTATGTGTTTCCATGAACAAATTAAGCAGTGCTGACTAGAACCCAACCCAGCTGTAACTACTGTTAGCGGGTGATTTCTGAGCGTTCTGACCTTCAGTAGAATTGTGCAGTTAATATAAAGAGATATTTACTTAAAATACAATATGTATTAGCCAATGCATTGCTACTGTTTGTCGGCGGGTTCTGGCCTTCAGATGTGCTGATGTTGGATGCACACGAAGTAGTAATTGTCGATATTCACATAATACTTTTAAAAGGTAGCATGTCCGAAATGTATTCGTGAAAACGTATTCCCAAAGGTTAACTAGATTTAATGAAAAGATAAGAGCGCTGCCAATAAATGGTTATAACCAATTGGCGAAGAAATTGCAAGTAGTGGTTTGCAGTTGAATTACATGATTGCTCGCTGCATCGTCGCTTGATGTAGATTTATGATCCTTCTCAATAGACCGCCTCGAAGATGATTGTATCGGGCTATTGAACATTTTAGTGCGTAAGAGCAATCTAGATCGCTGCGCTCTTTATCAGGATATATTTGTTTATAAAACGTATAGTAGACATACCGTCTGCGTAGTTTAGAAGAAGTAGTACGATCACGTGGAAGTCGAGGGAAAATTGTTGTGATAATTAATTATTAATTAAAGATAATTGATTTTAAGATAGGACTTACAAGAGTTTATAATAAAAAAAATTCTTCATTTATTACAAGATTATCCGGCAGGTAGGCATTTAGGTACCAGAGTGTAAAGTAGACGTTGTATGCGTAATTGCTCTATTATTATCCCCCTCGTGTTTTAGGCGAATTTTGCCGTCCTTTAAAATATGTGGGTCACGTGCCAAGCCAATTTTGGCCCCCCTCGTATCGTACAAAGAACCATTCTGTATTACTCTGTGATAATATAGTGGTATCTGTTTTTGTTCACTTAGAAACCATTGTGAGCTTTATTACTGTCTTGTATTAGTTGTGTGATAGTCAAACAACGTTAGACATAGTAATTTTCAGTGTTAACTTCGTAACTCGTAGTGGATTATGAACTAAATAACGCTATGAAATATTCAAAAAGTTCGTTAGTTTTATAAATAGGAAACATTGTAATTTATTTTATTTATTTATATTCGAAAAATATTTTACAAATTATTATAGTACGAAAAAATAACAATTTATCATTCACGGGCGAGATAACAAATACGCAAATGTTTTTCGTAGAAATAAGAACATGTTTATTGCGTAAATTATAATAAATTATACGTAATTTGAGGAGTAGAAGCAGAAATTTGAGGAGCTCGATGGCGTCGCTGCGGAATTGGAGCAGCGTGGCAGAAACGCTCATATCCCATCCGATTGAAGGGAGACCTGGAGTTATTTTAGTAGTTCATTGAATTATAATCATGAAATAACTTGTATTTCACGGTTAAAATTCTTCCGATACTTCGGCCGAAGTATCGGATTTACGTTTCGTAGTAGCCCTCCTGTATCCCTGTGGCCCAATTATGCTTACAAAAGATGATGTCACTTTGATGTCAATATGGTGTTGATCCCAAGTTGACATTTTATGGTACAAGCATAATACGAAATAGTCTGGAATGTCAAGTTGCCATCAAAAAGACATCATAAGTTGTAAGCAAGTTGCACCACAGCAGTGCAGTAGGATGATTATGGGTTGATATGGAATGCGTAATTTGTATTTCGATTTACACCATGTAATGTATCTAACCTAATGCTTTATAAATAGTTAGTTCAATCAGTGGCGGTACTTCCAATAAAGCCGAAAAGCCGGGCTTGCCCTACTAAAATAGGCAATATAATATAAAAAACTCATTATAGCTTAACTACATTTTCATACTTATTTTTAAAAATCAAAATCGATCGAAATAATATTCAAAAATAAATAATTCATTAGCGCGCCGCGGCCGGCGGATGAACTAAACATGAAGGTTAATTTTTAATACGAACTGTGTTCCCCATCCGCACCGCACGCGGCACACGCACACATCCCCGTCGACATAATGATGACACAGTCTCGTGCGAGCGAGACAGAGGCCGCTAAAAATGGGCTTTATATGCGATTTGTACCGTGCTACACAACGGCTTCAGACTTCTCGCTCTAACGTATGAAAAAACGCACACAAACGTATCTGACGTATCTGTCAAAATTGAACAAATTACTATGGAAAAATAAGCCTTGATTGCTAATGAATGTAGCCGCGGATCCTCAGCGGCTCAGCGCTGGATTTGATTCGATCGAACTTCATTCATATTATTAGTGTTCATGCGGCTAATTTGTTGTTGTTTTGTGAAAAAATTGACTTTGCATTAAATAACGTGTTTATAATCAGTGAATCTCAGTGAATATTGTTTCGTGTGAAGTGATAAGTTTGTGTGTTTTTACGATTTGTAAACTTAGTAAATGTGAAATCGGATAGATTTGCTGTTAGAATTTATTTTAACAGGTTAGTTAACAACTCTAAAACCTACTCTCCGGACTTAAGTAAGTATTATTAACTCTATATTAGAACGGAAAGAGAAATACAATAGTTGGCTGCTCTCGATCTTAGACATATTGTTATTTATTTAAGTTTTGCATATTTTTAACGTAAACTCGTAAAATAGGTACCTACCTATCTCAATCTTATTTCACTCGATATTTCAATCATTTAATTACGTAATGACCACAATCGCAGTGTTTTCTAAAGATTAATAGATAGGTAGTTATTGACTATTTTGTGCTGTGCATTATGCACAATAAGAATTTGCCTTTTCAAAAATATTATAAATCTAATCCCTCGCTTGGATTAATTATCGCATAATTGTAGAAATAAATTCGATTCGAATTGTTATTATGACGACGACCTCCGTGGCGTAATGGTTACCACGCCAGACCGCCACCCAGGAGGTCCCTGGTTCGATCCCCGGTCGGGTCATGATGAAAAACGAACTTTTTCTGATTGGCCTCGGGTCCTGGATGTTTATCTATATATGTATTTGTTATAAAATATAATATAGTTGAGTTAGTATCCCATAACACAAGTTTCGAACTTACTTTGGGGCTAGCTCAATCTGTATGAATTGTTCCCTTATATTTACCTAATTTAAATCTCGATACGATTTCTAAGATATAAAAAAAATCGATTACATAATTGTATTCTATGAAACTTTGAATAGGTAGCATCAATTCTCTCAAAAAATATAAGTACATACCTGTACCTACCTATCTGGCTTGCCTTGCTATTGAACCCTAGGCACGCCACTGAGTTCAATATGCCACTAATGGATTTATATTATTACATTTTTATAACGTACAATTTTAAAACAACTAATTATTTTCGTTCAAAGAGGAACTAAAGTTTTATAAACACATGTGCTGGTTCAAATATTTTTAAATGCGGCTGCTAATGAGTCACACTCTTATGACCACATGGTTGGTATTCAAATTAACGTATCAAATTCGATGCTTTGACGTGAGTTTGAAGATACTTCTCCTTTTTGACGTACGTACTTGCGTAATGTATCTTATCGTGTTAGCTGTTCTATTTTATATGCTGTGTCGTATTTTAACTAATGCTACGTTACCTCCCATTTTTGTTTATAGTGAGGAAAAATATAGCTGTAGGCTGTAGGTATGTTTCACTGCTTGGGTAAGCAACGTTTGTTGAGTTCTTCCCCTGTCCTAATGAAGTTTTTTGAGTTCCATGGCCAAAAACCTTGCTTTGTATTTTATTATATATCAATAGCGTCACATTGCATTATGTGTAGTTTCAATTATAGTTAACAAAACTTAGGTCAATTGTCAATAGTCGGTCGCTTTTGACCCCTCAATTCAGGATGACGAAAGGAGCCCTTTTAAAACGTCTTCATAAAACGTTCGATTGATCCTCGTCCCCTTTATAAATTACCTTTCATTCATCCGAGATTGATTGAACATTACAATATGTTGAAAGATTGATGTCGCTATATTTAGGAAGTTGAATTATTAACAGTTTTACTAGTGTGAAAGAAGCTTATACATATTAAATTCGGAATTTACGTATTTCGCCAACTTTGACACTATGATCCTTTAATTGAGCTAAGTTCATGTTAAGAAAACTTTCTCTCATGCCTATTGTTGAATTTAAATATTATTTAATCATTAGTTGTAATTTAATTTAATCACGGCACGCCGACATTGGCGTGACTGTTGCCGGTGATATTCGGCTAAATTATAGAATTAGAAAGTTTTGTTACCGAAATTATTATGTAATGAATAATGATCAATAGTTCGGGTCAACACTTACCGTAAAGTTCATTGTTTATAATGACGGATATGGTGCAGTCTACCATCACGGAAATTGTTACGACCACATCTGGATACCATGAAATTGTGTACAATATTGAATAACCGGCCATAAATAAAATTTATTTGTTGATGTAATGCATCACGGTGTTCTCTTTCGTCAATCTAATCCTTACACATTATAAAATTATCTCAGCGTTTGTTATTGACATCGTGTGTGTGATTGAGCTTAAGTTTTCAAATTATCAATCTATTTTAATTTATATTCGAATGTTATCTCGCGATTTTAGTACAGACTGAACCGTGTGATTGTTTGATATATTATCTCTTAAGCCTGCTTGCTGTACACGGGTAGAGTATACGATAGAGTACTAACTATACTAATGTAGACAGCATTGGTAGAGTAGATTACTAAAATTTATTAGAGTAGAGCAGCTAGCACCGGGGGCAAGCTACTCTACCACTTTCCTTCCCCCATCCCGGTGTCTACTCTACTCTACCGTACACCGAGTCTACTCTACCGTACACCGAGCCATGTAAACGGTTAGTAGAGTAACAAGTTAAGTTAAGTTTGTTAGTGCGTTCCGTACATTTTCTCGAGTGACGTTCATGGTGTCCTATTCATGCGTTACTCTACTAACAAAATGTAAATTTACGTGTACTCCACTACAACTGGTAGAGTACTTGGAATAGTAGAGTAGTATGCTAGTTGACTCTACCGTGTACTTGACCCGTGTACAGCAGGCTTTAGACATTCGTAATAAAATTGTCCCACTGCCCATTATCTTGAACAATACAATCAACATAATCTAGACCGTCTATTTATAAACGCGGCTAATCGTTGCTGCCACCCCATTATCGCGTCCACATTCTCATACCATTCATATAGTCGACGCTAGAATTATTTATAAATATAATTTACATCACAATTGATGCAATGGGACAGCGACACAGCGTATATTACCTTCTTGTCATTATAAACAGATAAGGTACCGCAGAAATTGAACGTACGTTGAATGTCTAGACGAGATAAAGCCCTTGATGGAAGTACTACTGCTGTTTGAAATTAATCTTGTAGGGTTTCAATGCTTGTTCGATCTTTCCCCAAACGTTTTGTCCAGTGACCGCTGGCGAGCGGTGGCTGGCATTTACAAATTACGTCCATTCAACCTTCCATCGAAAATGGATACTATATTTTTAGATTTAGGCATTTTGGGTTACCACTATCGTGTGTTCTGAAGATTGATTTGTCCGGTGAAGGGTTGTATTCAATTGAGAAGAAGTATTATGTTATGTATGAACATTCGTTTCATCTTCTATTTATATCCGTACGTACCCAGAAGTCTGCCTTTGTTCTTAGGTTATAGAAATATTTACAACTCGGCTATAACTAATTCACATGTTACTGGTTTACTACAGTTTAAGAATATTATTATTTCACTTTTAATTACAAGATTTACATACATGTTTTAATTTACTTTTGTTCTTGTTATCATCATTATCATATCCTTTCATAAAGCCAGTCGAAATTGATTCAGTGCAAGGAAAGTAGCTCATTAATGCGAGTCAGTAGCGCTATGATGTTACGTCTTCGCGTTCACTTTTCATTTATAAATGACATTGGTGAAAGGTTCATTTACAAATGCATAAGCGAAAGTAAATAATCGACAGCTGTCTTGATTGGAGATTTTTAAATACTGAGCCTAGACAAACAGTTACTCAAAGGAAAGACTGGTTTAAAGTCTTTCCTTTGAGTAACTGTTTGACTCTGTATTATCTTCTTTAATTCGTATTTATACTCATCAGCTTTTGTACACTGTTTCTTCGTGTGCGCGTGATCTCCAGGGATTTCAGGATTCATTAATTAACTTCGTTTCAAGGTGATGGAATACCAAACAAAGTTTAGCAACAGGAGTAAAAAAATAAAAATATTGATATTTAATGTGTAATTGATTGGAAACCTGTCTGCTATATTTGATTCTATTTCCACTTGAATGCTTGTATTTCTGAAGATGGCACCTAAATATTTATCGAATATTCGCATCTATTATACGATCCAATCACGGTGGTAATAAGACTTATGTTTATTACTAATATTATACGTATTGATATAAAACTAGCTTTTTTGCCCGCGACTTCGTTCGCGTGAAGTTCCGGACCCGTTCCCGTGGGAACCACATTGAATTTCGGGAAAAGCTATAGCCTATGTCACTCCCTGATAATGTAGCTTTCTACTGGTGAAAGAATTTTTAAAATCGCTCCAGTAGTTTCGGAGCCTATTAATAAATAATAAATAAATATTCTTGGACGAATCATACAACGCCATCTAGTCCCAAGCTAAGCAACTAAGCTTGTACTATGGATTGCTGATAAACACACTTAAACACTTTTTTTTTGTAAATAAATACTTATTATACATAGAAAACACCCAGACCAAGGCAAACAGATATTTTTATTTAATCAGATATATAGATATAGATAGAGATATGTTCATGCACACAAATGTTTGCCTTGCGCAGGATTCGAACCCGCGGCTCTTGGGATAAAGTGACCATTGCTAGCCACTCGACCACCGGGCCTGTCGATTCAATTCAAACAAACAATCAAATCTTTCCTCTTTATAATATTAGTATAGATAAATTAAGCTAATTTGAGAAATCTGAAATAAAATTCTATCAAGTAGCAGTATTCTGTAAATATGATGTTAATACCGATATCAGAGTTTTTTGTGTGTTTTAATTTCTTAAAGGTGCTCCTTCACCGCGAGCATTCGCGTGTAATGTAACATTTTAGATTCGACTTTGATCATTACATTACAATCTACCTCCCACACCGACGAGCATTTGCGCATAATGTAACATTATAGATTCGACTTTGAGCATTACATTACAATCTACCACCCACACCGACGAGCATTCGCGCATAATGTAGCATTATAGATTCGACTTTGAGCATTACATTACAATACCTTCCACACTGACGAGCATTCGCGTATAATGTAACATTTATGCGCGTATTACACTACACGATATTCAGATGGTGCAATACTAAGAAGTGAGAAGTTGTAAGTGCTTTTAGTCGGTATACCCCAAGTAGTCTAGACATACCCCCGCCACTTCCCAAGCAACGGGCATGCAGTATGCATTTTCCTGACTTAAAACAAAAAAAGGGGGGGGGGGGTTGGGAGGGTTGGCAACGCGTGATTGACTCAAGTGGCTTGACCGTCTCTGGGGCCTATTACAAGTTGTATCAAGATGTTACACATTGTATCATTACAAGTGGAGCATTGTAATGCTCGGTTCGCCTCCCTCACCGATGTAATCTCGTTTTGTATCATTACAAGGTGAACATTGTAATGCTCAGGAGGGCTACTACGAAACGTAAATTCGATACTTCGGCCGAAGTATCAGATGAATTTTAACCGTGAAATACAAGTTATTTCATGATTATAATTCAATGAACTACTAAAATAACCATAAAGTACAAGGTATTTCAAGGAATTACTAAAATAACCATGAAATACCTGTATTTCACGGTTAAAATTCTTCCGATACTTCGGCCGAAATATCGGATTTACGTTTCGTAGTAGCCTCCCTGTTCTCCTCCCTCACCGGTGAAATGCTTGAAACTGAGCGTTACATTACACGCGAATGCTCCCGGTGAAGGAGCACCTTAACAGTTATGCAAAAGTTACTTTGTGTGTTATTTCGACCTTTGAACCAATATTTATGAAATTTGATTTGATTTGGAACCCGAGAATGGACATAGGATAGTTTTATCTCGGAAATTACCCCGGATTGAAAAGTGAGGTGGAATATATTTGTATAGAATTAACAAAAAATGTACCCACATTCACATTTTATAGTATTAGACACCTTACACCGTGGTATTAGTTAGGATGGGATCTGTTTATGTTTGTTAGGATTTATTTGAAATTTGTTGAAGAAAGCAGAAGGTAGAGGCAGTGATTAAATTTTGTCCTTTCTGAGAATTCACGCGGACGGAGTTGCACAGGTAGTAGGCACATTATATTATAATGAAACCTTTGCCATAAGATAGTGAATGTTACTAGAAATACATATATCGTAATGTACCACTTATTGCAGATGCATGTGATTGGATCCGACCATTGTTTTGAAACGTCAAGCGTCGATGCAAGTGAAACGACCCGAATGTTATACGTATCTTTGATTTGAACGTAACAGTTTCATCATGTATTTCATAAATATTAACATCAATCTTTTACACATATCAGCCGTGGTGTTTCGATTAACTATCCATTTTCACGTGTAAATGACCTAGTTGATCGCCTGATGCAAAGTCACTACCTAAATACTTTTGTGTGAAGACAATTGTTATTTCATATTGATTGTGCGGAACATGGATTTTCACATTATTAAAATTTTATGAGTATTTATAGGTAGGTACATATTCTTGCAGCTAAATGTATTTAATAGAGAGAGTTAGGGCACAGCGGATAATCGGCTCAAATCGGAGCAGCTCGTCTGGGGAAGGAACTCCACCTTACAGAAGATCGTAGCCAAATAGCATTGGTCTCGGCCATGCTGTGTTCCTACGGTGAGTAAGGTCTCCAGAGCTCCACTTTTTACAGGGTCGGCAACAGGCATGATTGTTTGCCACCTAAGTGGTATAAAAAAGGGCTATATTATTAACATAGATAATGTTAACGTTTAATAGAGTAGCAAAGAAAGTAGACTAAAATAGTTTTTATTTCTTTTAGCGAGAGAAAAACTTTACTCCGTCTCGTACTGCAATTTGCAAACGCTCTAATACATTATGATATAGCATTTCAAGTGTCCCCAGTTTGCCAACAAATGGAGCACCTGCTTATCCCTATGCAAAAACCCGTCTAGACTGTATGTCCTAAACGCCATTCCACGCCTATGTTTCAACCAATAATATTAAACTCCACTCCAAGTGATTGTCGACCCTCTGGGCTATGTGTGAAGTAATATGAGTTTACCAGTCGATGGCTGTGGGGGTGAGGGTGACATTCCATAAGGGGCGATGTCCGTAATAACCCTCAACAGTAAATTATGTATTCACAGGTGCAATGCAACTTATATTTGATGAAATCCACTTTTTTCATAGGAATAAATGGAACTATTTTTTTAGCTTTATTGAAATTAAGTATTTGTAAAGTCCTTTTTGTAGGATTTTTAAATTTAATTGAAATTCAATATCCAATTTAATTTACATACCAATTGTGCTGGCAGCTGGCATGCCAACTATGAATATGTTCTTTATTATGTAACAGTAGATTTATTTAATTGTTTTTACAATTATGTTTCACATAAGATAACAAAGATTACCAAATACACCCATAAGTTTACGTAACACTTTCACTAAAGCGAAATTCTTATTATAATAGCTTTCCATAATTTCACAAAATTTTATATTCGATCGTTAGCTATTAATTAAAATGTTTATATGGCGATTAGAATGACTTAATGGCATCTTTAAGATTATTATGTTTCATTTATCAACCACTGTTTTACTACGAAGAAGGTTTTTCTCTGCCTTGCCCACGTTTACGAGGACAGAAAAGTATTTTTATTTTCTATACATTTTCTAGTCTAGACAAGGAAGGTATCGTGTCTCATGGGGAACATAGCGGACCGCAAATTACGTTAGCTGTCAGACCATGATACAAACACATAATTGTGATGTGAAGTAATGTGAACTTGTTCTAGTTGTCTTGTTCATAGGTAATATAATATCAGATGGCTTGTTATCCAACCGTAAGAACTGTTATGCTTTAGGTACCTTCTCTAACAATTAAAACATGTCAATACACGGTACTAGTTTCTGGTATTAACAGACTTTCTCATTAAGTTTTATTTATTAATATAGTTTAGTAGGTATTTATTTATTGTAAATATTTTAATTGTATTTTTGTAATTTTTTTAATACTTTTGTTATGTTTTGTTTATTAATTTTATTTATTTCATAAATTGCAGAATTCAACCACTTGTAAAGCTACTATTAATACTTAGAAATAAATTGAACACAATAATAATCACTGTGCAGCACCTATAAAATAACAATTTGAAAAGTATATCAAATAAAGAATCACATATATGCCTATTAGATAAAATGTCAACTTGTAAAATTAAATTAGTCCCTATTAGTTTATTAGAAAGCGGACACCCGAGGCATTATCCACGCTGTTCCGCGTTCCCGTTATTATTCCCGGAATAAAAACAATCATAATCCTTAATCATAGTCTATTTCTGGATCCAAAACTTTCTCTATATAAAGTTCATTTAAATCAGACAGGCAAATGAGAGTTACATTCGCATTTTAAAATATTAGTATGATTCTCTCGATTGACTTGAATGTATGTTTAATTTAGTAGGTACGAGCAAAACCAGCGCATCTTCGTTTGCGTGTATCTCGCTTTCCCGTGGGAATTTTTGTATGTATTATACATATAAAACTTCTTCTTGAATCACTCTATCTATTTTTAAAAAAAACGCATCAAAATCCGTTGCGTAGTTTAAAAGATTTAAAACAGCATAGAGACAGACAGACAGCGAAAGCAAATTCATTATCAACCATGTAAAGATTAATTTAAGCCAACTCCAAGTCGTGGTAAGGAGTGGAGGAATGACGTGAACTGACGGAAAAGGTTCGGCCGAAAGAATAGAATGATGTATACTTTTACTAAAGTATATAGTTTGACGCATGACTGGTGTTACGCTACATTTATTTCATATCTAGTTTCAAGTTTCATGTTGTCACTTTAAGTTTTAGTACCTTGTCACTTTTGTTTACTTTTTAATCACTGACGACTTTTGAGTGGATATGTCAATAACGTTATAATGACAGACAATGTATTAAACCGACATTTTATGCCGCTGACTGTACATTTGCATGCTATGTTGCCTAAAACATAAAGGTAGGTTCCTACTGAAAGTGATTAGTATTTAAATACCCGTCTGGGTTTTAATTGGAAAATCAAATCAAACTAAAGTTGTTAGTAGTAAGGTTTCGTAGACAATGGTCGGTTATGTACACGTACACTGGGGTTAACACCCGTGTTTACATAAGCAATGCTTTGTTTAACGTACTACTAATTAATATGGAAATGTGATGAACTCCTATTTGATAGCGTTGCTTTGCATTTGCGGTTACTTGCACTGCTCAGTGCAATGTAAACAATGTCACTTTAATGATATTTACTTTTAGTTTTGAAATATTGAAAACTATCTTCTTAGAAGCAATCTAAACAACCAATTACAGAAACCCAATAAAATCTAAATTCTACGTTCTCAAGCTGTAATTTTTTTTTACTTCTGTATTTGTGTAAATTATCAAATCAAATCAAATCAAAATATTTTTATTCAAATAGGCATATTACAAGCACTTTCGAATCGTCACTTTTTTTTTTTCCCTACCACCAGTTCAGACGGCAGATTTGTGCTAAGAAGAACCGGCAAGAAACTTAGCACTTGCTCTTTTAAAATGGTAATGACATAAGTTACAATTACGATAAATAAAAGTAAACATAACATATGTTCAAATTATCACTTCATCTTTCAAACAAAAAATATCAATATTTTCATGGACTACGTAACACTCGAGAAATATTTGACAAAAGCAGAAAAAACGCTGTCAGCAAATTGCAACTTGAGTATGTAACTGATACATACTTTACTAGACACAAAACGTTTTCAAATAAATCATGACATTTTCCCATCTTTTCGCGCTACTTCGTCCCAATCCAACTGTCGCCTGTGTGTCACCCTAAATTTGTATACAAATTCACATTGCTCTAAATCTGTCTTTGCCATGCGCCAAGTTTTTTTATTTCTTTAATAGCACGATTACTGCATAGTTTGGCCTATGTTAGTTTAGAGTAGTCTTCAGACTGAGTTAATATCGTTTTTTAATGCATTTGGCGAATGGTAGATAATTGTCCGTATGTATGGTCTAAATAATAAGACTAGTGGAGACGGGGAGATTTTGACCCGGAGCTACTTCATCCAAACAATCTAAGGCACAGAATGATTGATCAAAACTTTCTCACGTTAGGTGGCCCTCGTTTTACTAAATAAAATTACTAGGACGTTCGTCTACTAAATTTTGCGTCATATCAATCGAGCTTTATACATTTGCTTGAAAAGGCGTATAGCCAGTCGTATAGTCAATGCACTATCCGTAGTGCATTGACTATACGACTGACTATACGATACGGCCATTGCGGTCATTGTTCTTGGTTCGGTTCATTGTTATTTTTCATCTAGACACATTTTTTTTGTTCTATACACCACTAGTTATGTAAATTCTCTTTCATTTTACTTCACAAAAAATGGACCTTTATTTTATGGCACAGCCAACCAAAGGCAAATGGGGACAAGTTACAATAGAGCTTCGAATCCATACAATTTTTGGAACATAAAATAAATTTAGTTATTGTTCTTTGCGAACTATGATTGTTACAACATCTTTTTTCTGCAGTACTTTATACGTTTCGCACAAATTTTTGCAACTGTTCTCAAAGAATGCCCTGGTAATGTCAAGTTGTGTTGATGGGCGATTACCTACTAACAAAACAACTACAGTTTTTATAATATAATGCTATTTTCTACATTGACGAAAGCCTCTTTATCTATGTTTGTCATGTTTTTGTTACAGTTGTGATATCACACTTTCACAATTTTTTACACTACTAGTGTTTTTGTCTATATTTTTTATTTAACAACTCAATAGGCTAGATTTTATCTCTGTGCCAAATTTAAAGCTGTCATATTCTTTAGAAATAAGACCACCCCTCCGTGGGATAGCAACTTGCTCTACCGTAACAACAGACAATAACAGCCAAGCCCCGGTCAAGTTAATTAAACTTTCAAGACGAACTCATAAATATGAATACGTAGCCACGCATCACATCCGGTATATACTTAAAATAGGATAATCTTGGCTGTATTTTATTAAATTTTTCTACTTCATAGTTTGTCGCCTATAAATCATATACATTAAACTTAAAACAAAGGCTTTATGAAAGAACAAGTCGTAAACAGTTCAACAATAAAACTTTTTGAAGACAAAAGTGTCTGTGGATTATTTAAAATAGAAGAATGGTATTTCTATCTAAAATCTTTACATAGTCATAAAATGAAGACGATTCCCGCCGTCTTTCTGTCCTCATGTCTGTCTGTCCCTATGCTTAGATCTTAAAAATACGCAACCGATTTTGATGCGTTTTTTGAAACAGATAGTGATTCAAGACGAAGGTTTTTAAGTATAATACATTCCAAAATTCCCACGGGAAAGCGGGATACACGCAAACGAAGTTATAATTGTAAGTAACGTCTGACAAGACTTGGCGAATGACGTTAAAATCCAACGGTCACATGCTGACACCGGTGGCATTCGGAATGTGATAGGCACAGAACATTCCGAGAGTAAGACGTGCAGTTGGCCTTGTGGTTTCTTGCCTTGTTGACTGTTACTATACACGAATTGGATGATCAATAAGAACACGTAGGGAAAGCAATAATGTTCTTTGAAGAATGTGTTAATCGATAGTAACATAGGTATGGTTAAAAGAGAGAATGGTATTGAGAAACTAGTGTCTACTAGAGTAGTCAATCTGAATTATGCATTACCCAGGAGCTCATGTTTTGTATTTAATTAACTAGCAATTGCTATTCGAAGCTAAAATGTGTGAGAGTTAGAAATAATATGGAGGATGTGCGGAGAATATATTTGTTAATAAATAACATATTACCTACTACAAAAGATTTCGAATCTCAAATAATCGTTCTTAAAATTTTTAAACCATGACGTCACATTAATGTTTTCAAAATGTTTTAACCTATTTTTCTTTTGTTTATAGCAACTCAAAGATGAGCTCGGAGAAGTGGTGGCTGAACTGGAGGCCCTGGACGGGCAGGAGGAGTGCAAGCAAAATAGTAAAGCCAAACAGATGAGCATAGGGAGGAAGAAATTCAATATGGACCCCAAAAAAGGTAAGGCTTGCACTAAACTTGTATCAAAGATTTACAAAGTTTATATAAAACGTTTTTTCTTGTAATTTAATTTCATCAGCATGTAGCAGTTATAATGTAACTAAGTAGGTAATCAGTGGTAGTAGTATATTGCTGGACACAACTCTAATCCAATGTACACCACGCCGCCACAACATGCTTTAGTTTTGGTACTTTCGTTATTGAAATAGAATTTCGAATATTACGGTTCAATAATTCTTGTGGAATTAATGAATTATTAAAGCGATTATAAGAAGAAAACACTGTTTGGATCGCAATGATGATTCCATGGAATGGCAGGTGCAACGTTCCCACGCCAGGCAGGCGACATACATGGCAAAGTGTTCTATTCCTGCACTTTCATACACCTGTTCAACGGACGTTTAGTGGAATTCAATTAATTGCTTCCAGTTATGTAGTTTTTTATGTTGTGTGATATTTACGACTGCTCATTCATTAGTACTAAAAATTGGCAATGTACCAGCGGCTCTTGCTGGGTTTCGGGTGTCCGTCCATACCGTCATCAGGTAACCTATTAGCTGGTTGAGTAGACAAAGGAACCAGAATGTTGACTCTGTCGCGTTCTAGCGGGATATATAGATAGACGGTACGGATTACTTTGTTATAATATTCAGTGATGACTTTATTAACTATTAAAAAAATAATTAAAGTCACTAAGTTCCCCTTGCAATATAAAGGATGCATACCGGATACTCGCTTGAAAAAATTCTCGTTTATTGCTCAAACGTAATTTGATTTAATTTGTTCTCAGAATTATTTGTTGGCGTCATTAGTTGGACTCTGATTGTCATTATAAAAATGTATTAATATCAACGTCGCTAAATGCATGGACAATGGTGGTTTTATTAGATGACCCACCACTCCACTCCCACTTTCTTTATTATCCGGTCTAAAATATTGACTGGTTGAAATATTTTTAATACTTACTACATATTTACTAATCTATTTCTGAGATGTGATTCTCGAGCAAAGTGCAGATCTGTGCCGAAATAAAGCTATTAACGTTTTTTTTGTTGTTTATAAGAAATATTTCGAGAGTATGTTCGTTCATTTATTTCAGCAGTATTTACCAAAATAATCTTACTTCTTCGTATAGAAATGTATTTGTAAAAAATATAAAGATATTTTTACGACAAAATGGAAGATATCACCATGCTAATAAAACGAGGCACTTCGCTATAAAATATTATCCAAGGTTCTTAGAGTAAGTTACAACAGTTTACCCTTCGATTTATTCGCGTCGTGTACAGGGTTTTGCGGTCCGTTCTAACCAAGATGATATCTCATTACGTTATGTTATCCTAGTTTGTCAACGACATGCTGCAAATACCGTATGTATAGATTTTCCATATCATCATCTCGGCCACAAGAAGTTTCACTTAAATGTAATCTTGCCGAGTTAAATAGTCCGTATAGTTATGCAATGAATGTCTAATAAAAATAGAAAGTCGAAACAGATTGAGTGATTTGAGTAAAAAACAAAAAGGAGCCTATACTTTGCAGCGGGCGATATACTTTGCTTTTGCACGACATGCTTATAATAAAAACAACATAAATAAAGAACAAAGTGATGCAAAGTAATCAATGCTAATCACATCCAACATGACGTCAGTGAGTGATTGTATCGATGACTGCATACGATGACACCTTGGCTCGATATTGTGACCTTAAATACCTGACTTTCTACATAATATCCATTAATATCATTACCATTCTCTAGGATTTCAAATTGATGTCTCGATTTACTAAGTAGGGAAGCTCATTTAATCTTTCTTACTCCGTCTTCTCGATTCTTCCCGATTAAATTCGTCGTGAGTTCCAAAACAGTCTTATTTTCCCCCGTGACGACCCGTGACATAAGCTTCACAGCTTTAGTGGCAATCTATGATCGCCGTTCTTAATCCTAGTATCAGAAAACTCACAAAGCACATTCATTGAGAATGTGTGGTGGGCTCCGCGGGCTAGACAAGTATTAAAAAAAAGTTACTTTATGACGCACAAATAACGGTTTCGGATTTTGGAAAATACGTTTGTTAATCGTTGTTTGAATAAATGCTTAACAAACGTGATTTCCGATTCTTGTGCTAATAAAATACTCAAATAAAATTTATGATAATAATTTATCTAGTGTCATCTAATATATAAGTAAAGACTACTGAATATGCTTTAAAGGCGACAGTAATATAATCTAAACGCGGTAGAGTGTCAAGCCAAGTTCTAGTCTTTATTTCTATAAGTAGTTTGAGAACCATGAGTTTTGATTATA
This sequence comes from Endotricha flammealis, assembly GCA_905163395.2. Classification (NCBI taxonomy): domain Eukaryota; kingdom Metazoa; phylum Arthropoda; class Insecta; order Lepidoptera; family Pyralidae; genus Endotricha; species Endotricha flammealis. The sequence continues at coordinate 10,184,525 of LR990861.1, read as the reverse complement.
TGAGTTAAAGATTTTAATCTTTGGAGCAGAATGTGAATTCCAACATCCGAATTTATATTTCCAATTAGTCACACTTTTACCTTGGAATTCTCCAAAAGTGACTATAGTCAGAATCTAAAAAACCACTAGAACTTAGCTAACCTGGGTTCAAAGTGCAAATTCGGGAAAGTAGCAATAAAATAGGTACTCATTAACAGCATCAACATTCTTATGACGGCGCACCTTCATTGACACCTTTCACACTAGGGGTAATTAGGTCACACCAAGTAGTATCTCTTCGGACCTACAGAGCAGACAAGGCGAGTGCTAACTTGAATACGTCCTCTACGCTCGTGTCACACTAACCTCGAGTAGAGCTCGACTGTATTTTGTTTCCTAATGATGCCGCCGTAGTTAACGTTAGTAAACTACATGAATTTATTAATTCATAGTGAGGAATACGCGGGTATGATCTAGTGGTGATGAATATAACCATTAACCATTAAAATTAACGAATAAAAAAAAACAACCATTAACTTCAATAAATAAAAATATCAGTATCCCGCCTGGCGGGCGCAGGCGCGATAGCCAGCCGGCCGCCATCGCCCGCGCCGCCGCGCCGGCCGCCCGCGCCCGCCAGGCGGGCGTTGTTGCTAAACCGTTCACGGAGAGACAGGGAGATGAGTTGTAAGATTCGACTGCATTCAAATTTGAACCTTAATGTCTTCAAGCAAGGATCAAGTTTAAAGAGACGTAATTTTTCTTCCTATTTTTATTGTGTTAAAATTTGTGACGTTCAATTGTAAACTCTTTAGCGCTTGAAATAAGACACATTAGTAAGAGTTATCATAATGATATTTTCAACTTATCATCCGCGTGGTTGTTTTTAATTTTAACCATTTTTAACTGAACGGGGGAACGTGATCGTGAATGGTTAATGATATTTTCAACCTATCATCCGCGTTGTTGTTTTTAATTTTAACTTTTAACTGAACGGTGGAACGTGATCGTGAATGGTTGATTTGATTACCTATTCAGTATAGATTCGAATTCGGTCATTTCAGTTACAACGTCACAACATAAGCAAGTGTAATTTTTTTTGTAGTTGTGTTGTTGTTAGTTTTAAATTAAAAAGTAAAAGTGATAATTTTGAAAACATTTGCACATAAACTGTGAAGGCAGGTTACGTTACTTAAAGTCCCTATGAAGGAAAGTTCATTGAATATTTTAGACGTAATTTATAGTTAAATTTAACTCTCAAAATATTTCTGATAAAAATATTAGCGAATAAAAATATCGACACGAAAAAAATATCGACACGCAAAAAATATCAACCAATATTTTCAACCATTAAAATTAACCAATAAAAAAAATTAACAATTAACTTTCAACCAATAAATAAATTCAACCATTAACGCCACCTCTAGTATGATCGCACATTGGACATTTGTGTATGTCTTGAATCCTGGTTGTTTTCTATGTATTTGTTGTCTGGTATCATAACATAACCTGGTTCATGCCTAAATTAATTTTGAACCAGATGACGCTGTGTGAATTGTGTAAAATTTATTTATTTAATAAAAAGAGTCTTGTTGGAACTAAGAAAGATGGAGACTATTCGAACCCTAGAATCTATTAATTACTAAATAATGCAAGAATGCAAATTGTTCTGCTTAGTTCGCCGTTTTATGACATTGTGAATAAAACATGGTACTTTTATGTATGTTTACCTTTAATGACTACCTGTTATGTACTTCCAAGCGAGCTTGTTTATAGTAGTTATGTTTAACGTTCTTTTTTTTGGAAATCTGTTTCTTTTTTCTTTTAATTTTTTTCATAGGCAACGCACCCAAGATTGTAGTCATGGATATCCATGAGCAGCGATGATTGCTTACGATCTTGTGAACCGCTAGCTTGTCTGTCCTCTCATAAACAAAAGAAATCTTTTCCAATAACACATTTATATCCCCATATGTCACCAGTGAATTAAGCTAGCGTAGACTTTATCCACGGCCATGAAAGTGGATAAGAAGTGTACGCATCGGGAATCGTAAAAGAATATCTCGGTAAAGCTAGAAACATAATTCTGTGGCATTGAATTTTCTGTCGCGACTGTCGTCTCGTCAAGATTATGTGTACAGTGGAATAGTGTGTGTTTAGCGATGTTATTGTGTATTTGTAACAATCTTACTTAATTGTTCAAGGACAATCTCCGAGGCGTAATGGTTATCACGCCAGACCGCTAACCAGGAAGTCCCGGATTCGAATCCCGAGTCATGATGAAAAACGATTTTTTCTGATTGGCCTCGGGTCTTGGATGTTTATCTATATATGTATTTGTTGTGGATTATAGTATCAATGAGTTAGTATCCTATAACACAAGTTTTGAACTTACGTTAGGGCTAGCTCAATCTGTGTGATTTGACAAAAAAAGAACATAATGAAGAAGAGCCAGTTTCACTACTCCCGAGTCCCGAATAGCTTTATCGTCAAATAAATTCTAGTATGGGTTTGACGTTTCTTCATTGGCAGCCTATTCAGGACTTCAAGCAAGTGGTAAAACCAGCACTCAGTGAACTATAAAATGGGTGCGATGGGTATGGGAAATTTCAATGGCAACATTCATAATTTAAAACAATTATTTTTAATTTTTACTTTTTACTAATAATTTTATTAACAGGATTTGGCTGGCACCCCGTGTACCAATATCAACCTTGTAGATTTAATTTTGTAAAATATAAATTATATTTCAAAACTCACTCTTGTAAAATCGCATCATATACGTATCCCGTACTACGATAATGATTCTGACACCATTCATTCGCCGCACACACAGAAGTAATGTTTCTTGCTTAATACGAGTACGCATCGGGAATCGTAAAAGTATATCTCTATAATAAACACGATAATTGTATTACGTAACTAAAGGTTCGTGATTTCGCGAGTCGCGTGCCTAAACATCCTAAAAGAAACTACCTAACTTGAGAGTTTAACTTTTCATGTCGCGTTATTTGTTAGTAATCTCCTTCAAGCAGGTTTTGCATGTCAAATTATGTTACTGTCATTAGTATGAAGAGTAGGTAATACTTTTCTTCTTATTTAAAGTTTTTAATTTTGTATTTTTTGTTATTGTTTGGTGTATTTAGTTTCAGTCATATACATGAACTCAACTCTATATTATTTATTTATTTATTATTTAATGTATGTGGTATTTATAAATGCGAGCAATGCGAATAGTATGTCAGACACTACGGTCCCAGTCATATTGCATAATTCTAACTTAGTCCTCTGCATATACAATGATCATACATTATTCATGTAATATACAAAGGTTTCTCTAACCAAGAATGTAATTTGTCAACTTGAACGTAGTTCTTTGTTATACGAGTAAATAAATCAATACAATAGTAGAAAATATTTTCACTAACAATCGTTAGATAGAAGTAGACAAAATTGTGAAAGAAAATATGCGATTGATATGCGAAGACAGAATGGAAAGTGATTTATACAGGAAAATAAAATAAACCGTATTTAATAAACTGAAAAATAACAAATGTCTAAGCAATATTTAGGTTTTTTTGTCTTTTTATCTGCCTGCTCGGCGTATAAATGTGTCTCTCTCTAGTCTACATACTCGAGTTACTTTTTTTATCTCTAATCTACTGTATGAAAATTGACATAGTAAAGTTGCCACCTAATTGCGAGTCTATTGCCATTAATCACGCTGCACAGGGCTGCCAGCACGGTAAATAAAGCCTATGTAAATTTACTCATAGCATAGTTTGCACGGCCGACGGTGTTAACAAGTTTGTTGTTTCTGACGTCATGTGTCGTCCTCGTACACGATCTCTATTCATCACGACTACACAGAGTTTACAAAAAGATGGTTTATCAAAAGACGTGCGATGGATATTGAACCTAACGTCATCCCGTAGATATATTATATATTTATATCTAACAGTGCCTTGGCATTCTCGCCCCAAGTACGAGAAGATAGGGGTGTCACAAACACTATTTGTTAAACGAGGTTTTATATCACTAGGAACATTGTAAGTCACCACATGAAAACTTATCCGTTTTCTTAGGAAAATTCTTTGCAGCGTTTCCGTATCTAAAAACGATGACGTGTCATTTCGACTAAGCGGGAGAGTTCACTGACTGGTTGTTCACTAACTTCGTATATGTATTTGAATACAGTTCAGTGAGCAAGTCAGCTATAATGTATACCATGACCATGTTTCGCTTGTTCACTGAACCACAATTGTCTAGAACTATTTATGCAATGGCAATGCTCCTGATTTTGTTTCAATACATGCATTACTGCGGTTTCATTTTGATCTGAAACTTTGTATTATGTATATTAGATACAACAAATATGAAATGTGCCAAAATTGTACTTGTCCAACATTAACAAAAGACAACTAGTATTTATATTGTGTAAACGATCCCATAATTTACCTATTTCACAATTTTCTATAATGCATACTGCGAAGAAAGGTCTGGGTTACCCTTTGGGTTATGGGTAGGTCAAACATCTCGCCAAATTCTTAGGCTTAGATAGTGGACCCACCAAAGAATTATAACTTACGTCTAAGATGATAAAGAAGAATGCATATTTGTATACCAAACGTAGTTCAATAAGCTGGTTACTCTTCAGATTCTGTGTTCTCTTCGGTGATTACAGTACAGGCGCGACGTTGTCTGAATGCATTATTGTCAGCAACGATTTAATGTGACTACAATTTCATCCACTTTTTTCTGCCATTCGCCCCGTCATTTCTGAAGATAAATTACTCTTCAAATGCTATCAGGATAATGACGAAGCAGAATGTTTAATACAATAACGGCAAAAAACATGTTCTATCCAGAATGGAAACGAGAATCAGAAAAACTATATGGCTTGCATGTTTGTTGTGAGTCGTAAAAGGTACATAATCATCGTAAAAAGACCATTAAGAGCTTGGTATCATATTTTATTGACTTTATTATGCGTGCTTAGTGTCAGACTTTAATTCAAGTACTTTGCTACGGTTTTATGTAAGCGAAATATAAAGAGAAACTTAGAATATCGAGGATGGCTTGTTTTATGGTTACATCCGACCGGGGAAGTACCACCCTTTCACAAAATATCGACGTGAAGCAGCAATGCGTTTCGTTTGGTGAGTGAGAGATCCGGAAGCCCAACTCCTTCCCGATCCCGTCTTTCCTTCCTTCTTCCTTTCCTCCAACTTTCTTGGTGGACAATGCATTGGTAGCGCCCCTGGTGTTACTGATGTCCATAGGCGGCGGTGACCGCTTTCCATCAGGTGGCCCGCTTGCTTGTTTGTCTACTGTTTGACATAAAAAAATAAATACAACAATGATTTTCTATGTACCTATATAGGAATCAGATGGAAATAATAACAAAATAGGTATAATTTGTGATTTATTGCGGTACACTTTGACAATCGCACACAGAATACCTGTTCATCTTCATTCGCGCCCCTTTATATGCACATTTTTCTTACATCTACCCTTATAAATTGTATAATTTGTATATTAACGAAAAAAAAAAAAGTTAAATAATAGCTAATTTGAATAATGCATTTTAAATATAAGTTTTTACAAAATAACAGATTAGTTTTCTATTCATTTCAGTCATTTATAACATTTCTCATTTTCTTATTTCTAAAGACAGTTATTACCTCGTATTTTAAATAATTCTCATATCATTAAAAATAGTCAACAAAATTATAATTCATTATTTGTACACAATTTTATAACAATAATATTTAAATAAATACATTGTGATAATTTAACATTTTTATATATATATAGATAAGTAATAGAATTTGAAGGACATGCTACAATGGAATGTAATAATAAATCATTGGATTCCTATGGTGGAGTAATTTGAATTTTATTTTTATGTATTACAGAAATAGATTTACGCCTCTGTCTGCCTACCCTTATCAGCTAAATCTAAGCACAAAGCGGCGGGCCGTATTAAAAGTACATTGATATTGGAAGCCCTTCGTCCCACGTTTTAACCCCCAGTCAAATCGTGGGCGTATGACGTCAAATTCGACGTACAGAACTTAAGCGTCATTTAATAGCGACATTTAGATTATTGTAAAATAAATTGTATAGAAGTGAAAAGGATTTTAATGAACTACCTACTAAAATATTTTTACCAAATGCCACATACAATATTAATTATAGATAAATGTTACATATTAGCGAAGGAAGTAGATCATTAAGGATGTAAATACTATTAACTAAGTTGTTATTGTGTTGATTTAACATAGCAATTAAATGATTTCTGCTTATAATTCGAATTTTGACAATGTAATGGGAATGAGAATAAATTATAAGGTGTACCAATAGTTCTGTCAACTATCAGTATTGTAATAAATCGTTGCAGAAGACGTTATTACCAACTGTACCAAACAATACCTTAATACTACGCTTATTTGAATGCTCTTCTATCTTAGCTCTACTCTACATGGTGTGGAGACCACGTACCTACTGGCTAGCGCAGTGTAGCTCCACCATACACAAGATGGTTCAACGAAATGCACAAAGTCTCTGGATGAAGGCCACCTCATGCCTGTCGCACTGCAGATCTCTATATGTTCATCAGTGGACTTCCTGGTCTAATTATGAAAATATCAGATTTATCTAATAAAATTTGAGCTGTTAACTCGTTGCAAGGGAAATCGCAGTGTATACGGTCATCATTTGCATTCACTGCAGTTTGCATATCGCCTAGTGCCACTCGTCTAAGCTTTCAGACCACTCATACGTTGGATGGCGTAGATACTATACCTACCGCAATATGTGCCAACTGTAGAAACAATTTGAGATTTAGGTTTCGGATTATTAAAGAGAATTTAAGAAACTGATTCTCTGAACAACATGTCTCATTTAGCCTGAGCTCACAATTCTTGTGTAAGAAATTAATTGATTGAGCAAAAGTTATTTATTTGTATACCTATTCTTGATAATAACAATTGATTAATAGAAGATTTATCTGTAGTAAAATATATAAAACGAAATAAGCCTGATCTACTTTGTGTGATATGATTGAAGAGAAAGTCTAATTTCATAGGAAAAGCTTTACAGATCATGCGAACCAAATCAATTGTTATGTTTCAGTTTCTAAAGGTTAGCTATCTTCTATATTATATTTATTTCGGGTTTAAGTCCACAAGCAAACATTTGTATCATAGTACTATAAGTTCGAAACATCTTCTAGACTTAGGTACTTTTCATTTTATGTTTTCCAGTGTTATTGCGCGTATAAGAAATTGTATTTCGAAAGGCCTAACCTAAGAAAGGTTTGGATTCCTTTCTGATTGTTGAATGTTACAGTTGCTTCATGTAAACCTTAGTATCTTCGTAAAAATCCTTAGTCGTGGGTACTATGGCCTTCGACAATCCTAATTGATTAAGGAAATGTGATTAAATACTTATTTGAATTTCTCAATTCCAGGTATCGAGTACCTTTACGAGAACGGACTACTACAGAGGACCCCAGAAGACGTGGCGCAGTTTCTACACAAAGGCGAGGGACTAAGCAAAACGGCGATCGGGGATTACCTAGGGGAGAGGTCAGAATTCAACGAAGCGGTCTTAAGAGCCTTTGTTGAACTACACGACTTCACAGACCTAATACTAGTGCAAGCTCTTAGGTATGTATAATTAGATACTTATAAATTAAATAAGAGAAGGTCCCCCTCATGAGCCAATCTAAGATGGGCGCCATGTAAATAGACTATGTCTTGAAGATATTCCACTGTATGGATAGGCGAAATATACAAATCAAAAGGTAAAATAAAAATACATAATTAGGTTTATTCGATTTGTTGAGGATATTTTTTGTCATAAATAAAGAAAGGTCTTTGACGAAACATAGATTACAAAATATTTCGGAATTCTCATCGGAATGTACCTATCCTTGTTCTTCACAAACAAAGCAATGACTACCTACTGTTGTGTCATAATAAATAATTACTTTTGTAATATATTGGCTTCACAACAATTCCACGAATTCAGCGTTGTATGAGAACAGAATGGCATCAGTAATTACATTGAGCAAGATAATTTCTCAGAAATAATTACAAAACAATAAATTTTACACATCTTTGCAATCAAGTCTCACAATCTCTTTTGGAGTAAAAATTGGAGCTTCGAGATCTTTTACTTGGGTTTTTTCAGATACCCGTTGAATTATGGGTAATACGTCGTTGCTTATTTGCTTGCCCTTTTATTTAGTTTTGACATGCGCATCGTTGCCGTGGGGGTTCTCCTCGACTTAGATGGTTCAGATTAAAAATAGTGAAAAAAAAAAAAAAAAAAAATTAAGATCAACCATTAAAATGAAGTCAGTTCATATTTTAACTGTATTGTTTAATAATGACTCGCACAAACATTATCATTACTTCTGTGAAAACAAGTAATCTATCTATTTACATTTCAAACAAAGAGTTGAAAATATTTGAAATGGAAACCAGTAATCGTGATCTCTAATTATTTTTGTTGGCATTCTGTTGTATGCCAACGACACGATGACGACACCCAGATCAGTTTCTGGGGAAAATATTCAAGGAAAATACCTTCTTTATTTAATTTGCGGACATAATTTTATTTTCCGTTTGGACGTCTTGTAATTTTGTTAGTACTGATCAATTTAATTTAGCAATAAAGGAGATATTTTCTTGCGCTATTTATTTTAGAAATAAAGTAGTGTAGGTAATAAATAAGATCTTATTCATGTGCGATTGTAGTCTATAAAAGTGTAAAGTCTTGAGGTCTTGAAGAGGACGATCGCGTCATTGCGTGTCAAAACTAAATAAAAACGGAATGTAAGCAACGTAGACTCCTGCCTGTATCTGTTCTTTTTTAATAAAGCCCATTCTATATGTATATCTTTCGTGTGCAAATTTCTGAAGAATATTCAAAGTATGATATTAAAAAATAAAGATTAATGCCTTTCGTTTTTACTTCTCATGCGGTATCTTAAGTATTACCCATGGTTTTTGTTAAATCTATAATTAAAAAAAAAATTCAACTATCTATATTGTCATTGTGTGAAACTGGGAATTCCCATATTAATTCCAGTTTCAATATTATCAGAGTTATTGATGTAATATTGAACATTTATCATAATTGATATGTTATTGGTTAGAAATCATAATATTAATATGCTATGTAGGTACTATGAAACTGCGTTTAAATTGTAAGTTACGTCAGGTTTCGCAAATAAATCAATGTGTCAAATGTATAAGTACGCTTTGTTTGATTCTAAGTGGATATGTCGTAAAAATGGTTTAGTGTCTATAATTAATAATTGTAATTTACAAACAATTATTAAAATGCTAATTTTTATATTTTGTACGTTAGGTATGTTTCAAATGATGATAGTTGAGATGAGGATTACTCCGTGTAAATACGCAATTTTTTAAAACACTTCTATTTTACACCCTAAAATTTGTAGAAATCTTACGTGTCCTATTGAATATCAAATGCGTCCAAAAACAATTACTAAGTTGTACAATTTCTAACAAAAAAAATAATTAATTTACAGACAATTTTTATGGAGTTTTCGACTGCCGGGCGAAGCGCAGAAGATCGACAGAATGATGGAGTGCTTCGCGCAACGCTACTGCCAACTGAACCCCGATATATTCACAAATGCTGACACATGTTATGTGCTCAGTTTCGCTATAATAATGTTGAATACGTCACTACACAACCCCAGTGTGAAGGAGAAACCTACGCCCGAACAGTTCGTGGCTATGAACAGAGGCATCAACAATGGCGGTGACCTTCCACAGGAGTTGCTCTTGGTGAGATATAAAGATTAAGCAACTTCGAGTTTGTCTATCTGTCGAAAAGTTATACAAATGTAATTTCATCGAAACCTGTGAAGTATTTAGTCAGTACTTCTAAACTAGCGTAAAAGAGTTCTCTAGTCGAGACTCTTTAGTTGTATTAATAAAAAAATAAATCAATTTGTATTTGGTAAACGGTTAATGTGTCATGTCACAACGGCAAATAAATTGTTTATTCGGAGGCTAGTGTCTAGACTCTAGACTAGACCTTCACATGCACTGTCTCTAGTCAGCTTATATAATTAAATATTTTGTGCCGACGCGACAGTGTCTTTCAGTGGTGAACATTTTTTGCAATATTGTTCATTATGTAATAAACAACGTCAGTGCGTTTGCGGTTTGATATTTTTTTATTTGATTCATTAAAAAAAGACGAACTATTCACGGTAAGAATTCTTTCTGATATTTAGCGTGGTTCGTAATTCGATTCGGTTCCGAAGTTCCACATAAACGTTTTCATGCTAGCTAGACCTAGTTTAGGTCGTTATTACTGTGAAATAATGACTGGTTCATTATGTTATACGTCAGCAACCATCGGTGATCTTACGTCATTTTATTAAGCTACTGGCCGATGCCCGCGGTCTTACCCGCGAAATCCCATTGTTTCCGTTCCCGGGCTGATATCCGTGATAAAAACTATTCTATAAGGAATCCAGGGTATAAACTACCCGTACACCATATTTCGAGCAAATATGTCCAGACGTTTTTGTGTGAAACTAACATCCTATACATACATCCTCAAAAACATCGCGTTTACAATATTAGTATGGATGTAATTATTAGTTTGCGTGACACTGTTAAGAAAAACAATATTAATGCATCACGCACTCGTCTAATAAATTGAATACATTAGACATTTTACGAATTGATTCGTTAGTTCGCAGTAAAGGCTAGTACTACTGAAACCCTGTATTATCCACAACCAAAGAAAATTCCAAATACCCATTCTGATGGCAGTTTTGGACAACTTCCCACTAATGCGAAAGTTTTTATGGCTGAATAGATGGATGTTTCACACATAAACGGGTCGACGGATTTGCTTGAAATTTCGAGATTTTCAGATCCATCAAAATTATCGTTCGTCGACATGGTTTAGATTAAAAATTAAACATTGAACGGATAAGGACAAAAAAAGATGTGTACTAAAAAGAGTTTCCTTTAAATTTTCATTATTCGAAAAGAGCAAATAAGCACCTTTGTTGCTAATTAACATGAATATTATTTTGAACAAACATTCTTCTAAGCTTAATGACAGTAAGCCAGTTAGTAATTATACTCTGTCATTCTAAAATAGTTGTATAACCTTCTAATTGTTTTGCAATGTGTAAAACTCTGTTGACAATATGATATCTTCAGAGTTATCGCGATACTAAATATTCACTGATTCAATATTTAAATGACCTCAGACAAATATAGACCTCGCTAGTTAGTACAGGTTTGTTTGTGTTTGAGGATGCATTTGCACTAAAAATCTCAATGCAAATAAAAGATATGTTTGTTAAGAACAATTAAATGAGATTAAATGATACTTACCGTGACTTTGAAAATTAAAGCTGTAATAATAACCGCATTAAAATGTTTGTGATGTGTGAACGTGTTGCTGATGTTCATAGACGGCGTTCGTGACCACTTTTCATCAGGTGGCCTCCCCGTATGTCATAAAAAATATATTTTTAAACTTAATTACATTTTGTATAAATAAATCTCAATAAACGTATCGCCTTATCGGTAAAAACCTACTTCTTCTTTTCGAGTCAATGACTACACACATCAAATTTACCCAGACAACTTTATCGGCTGCCACGAGAAGATCCTCCCGAGTAGACTCAGCTGGGCACATTGGGCAAGCAATAGAAATATCATGTGCCATATTTTGGACTGGGGCTCCAGTCGGCTCCACAGTCGCAGTTGAAAATATACTTACGAAATGGACATGTATACTTACTCTAAATAAATTATATAACGCGCCAACAACGCGACTCGCAGCTTGTAAAACAATAGAAAATTGATTTCTTTGTACACAAAGTAAAAAGTGTCAGTTTAGAACTTCGTTAAACGTCAGCGCGAGTCCGCCTTGGTGGCGACTAGTTACCTATACTTACTCACGCACACATATACTACTTTTACATAAATTATTTCATTTCATTATACGTCCAAAAACAAAAAAAACTTGTTCGACTTCGTAAACTCCAATAACGGTTATAACAAATCGACTCAATAACATCTTGAACGGTGGTCGTTATCAGTAACCGCGCACGATTATCAGCCAATCCGTGACATCTATTTGAACTCGGCAGTCATTCAGTGCATTCGGTCAACGATTCACATATAAAGTGTTTGAGAAATAATAAAAAAATCTTTACAAAAAGGTTAAGGCAAAATTTGTTGCATAAAGTAAATAAAGTGTAGACGGTAAAAACCAATGTGTCATACAAAAAAGTTTTAACTTTGAAAGTTTTAAGTTTTCCCCTTTTTTGTTAATTAATTGTGTGTTTTTGTCCCTTTCAGTCGTTATACGAGTCGATAAAGACGGAGCCATTCAAAATACCTGAGGACGACGGGAACGATCTGATGCATACATTCTTTAATCCGGACAAAGAGGGCTGGTTGTGGAAGCAAGGTGGAAGGTATGTTGTTTTCAAATTGTTTATAATAAATACGTTAACTGAGAATAGGCTCGGCTGTCAGCAAAATCGATCAAATTTGTATAATATGGATGTCGTTAAATAAATTTTCTAGGACCAAAGTAAGGAAATGTATGTGCTACGGGTATATAAATATAAATCCTTTTTCTGTACCTAATTATACATAATATTAAACATAAAAATATCCCGACCAAGACAAACGGCCATGTTCATACCCACAAATGTTTGCCTTGTATGGCCACTCTACCACCGGGCCTGTCGTATTCTATTAGTGTTAATGGACTGTATTAATTATTTTATAATGGATGAACAGTACCTAACTGTAAGAAATCACCGCAGCCTAAGGACTGAAGCAATTACCATTTTCTTATCAAATGTTAACGCATATGTCATTCATTAGCACTAGCAATTTAAAATTGGATAAAAATTATCAAATAGGATTTCCTTTATTTTTTTTATGACATACGGCATACAAACAAGCAGGCTGTAACAAACTACCGCCAACCGCCGCCTATAAACATCAGTAATACCAGGGGCGCTGTCATGGAAGCTCCCCTGGCCCCCAAGGAAGGGAATAGGGAGAATGGGAAAAGATTTGTGGCTTCCGATCGCATTAACTCGATATTCTGTGAGAGGATGGTACTTCGCCGGTTGTGCATTTCATAAATGCTTAGTATAAACGTAGTTATTATGAGTCATTCTATTGAGTGTAGCATATTATTGAGATGACTCCAATTCACATGCACGCACTCTTCAAACACGCCTACACTTTGCGGTCGTGGTGTGAGAACATTTGCCGTGTTTGCGGTTTTAATAGTAGTATTCACGTGCAAATATTCATTTGCTACGCACTTTGAAGCGGTTGATGACCTATTTCAATTGCAAGTGAATAATGTTGGCGCCGCATATTACACAGAAATACGTTATAATCATTAGTATTAAGTGTCAGTATTATGAATATCGGTCGAAAATATTAGCTATGTATTGAAATTTGGCTAAGTATAAAACGTAGTCGTAGTAGTATCGTGTTTTGTTTTGGTGCAATAAAGTGTTTTGTATTGTAGTCACAGTCAAAAATATTTTATTCTGTGGGCCTTCGAGGGCACTTGCACGTCATTTACAGGCCGTTTGTTTAAATTTACCCGTTGGAACCTGTAGTTTTCTCTCTAATATCTACTGTATTTTGTTTTATTGTAGTCCTCACAATAGTTAAAAACTTTCAGGACAAAATCGGCCAAGTATCACTGCTCTCCAGAAAAAATACAGCCCATTTATCAGTCCTTTTGTTTTGTAGACTGCGATTTGAGATGAAATTCCAAGATTTGCACTTGTGCGTATTTTTATTCAATAGATCATTAAATTGAACAAGACAATTATCTTTTTATCAATATAATTCTTACTTTAAATCAAGATAATTAATTTTAATTATCTTTTAATTAAAATTAATTAATTTTAATTATTGCGCTAATTGTATTTTCGTTCGACGCGTCGTAAATAATAGGGTAAACTAATATTACCAAGTTTTATATAAAAACGTAACAACGACTATGCAACGCAATGTAATGTTAGAATAAAATAATAAATAAAAACTCCTTTTTTCAGGTACAAGTCATGGAAGAGGAGGTGGTTTATACTGAACGATAACTGCCTGTACTACTTCGAATATACGACGGACAAAGAACCTCGGGGCATCATTCCATTAGAGAATATATCTGTGAGTGTACATTTACTAATTAATATGTACATTAATAATACTCATACATTGTGCTAGTACTGTTTGGCCCTATTTTACAGAACATAAGGCCAATAAAACCTAATCTGTTAAGTTTGAAACTATGTTGACTCTAAAAAATTATATTTTCTTATCATTGCGATCCTTCACTGCATAGAAATAACAAATTATAACATAGAGGTCCTATGATAGAATTGCATTGAAAGCACGGGCTGGGAACAAACATTTGCAGGCCATTAATAGCCATTCATTCACCTTGGCAATTTTAATTAATTGTCATTTTTAATTAATAGAACGAATTAATTAAACGTGTCTATTACAAATTGTTCAACGAAGAAATTGCAATGAATTTCAGGTTCGACCCGCAAGTGATCGTCAACGGCCTCACTGTTTAGAGTTGTACGCGAGTGGCGGCGCTGACCTCATCAAAGCATGCAAGACGGATTCGGAAGGAAAAGTTGTCGAAGGAAAACATACTGTATACAGGTAATGATTATCAAATATTACAATACCACTAATATTATAAAAGCGACAGGTGGCGTGTATCTTTGTTACTTCTTCACGCTCAAATGGCTGGACCAATTTTTATGATACTTGGTATGTAGGTAGCTGATACTTGGGACTGGGATTAACACATTTAAGAGAGGTAGGGCACAGCGGATAATCCGCTCGGATCGGAGCAGCCCGTCTGGGGAAGGACCGCCACCTTACAGAATATCGTAGCCAAATATCATTGGTCTTGGCCATGTTGTGTTCCTACGATGAGTAAGGTCTCCAGAGATCCACTTGGGAGGGTTGGGAGGGTTGGCAACGCCCACGGTATTGCAAGCGTCTATAGGCTGCGATGACTGCTTACCATTTGGCGGGCCGTATGCTTGTTTGCCACCTTAGTAGTATAAAAAAAACGGACTTTTTATCCTGAAAGGTACGCGATTCCCGTAGGATTTGGTAAAGTCTGATAGTCAATGGTGCTTTCTAAAGTATATGGCGCTGCTGTACATTATATATACACGCAAACGAAGTTGCGCGAGTTTCGCTAGTAAATAAATACTGAAGTAAATAGATATCAACCAAACAAACCAAATTTCAGCCAAATCCGTGACATCCGTCATTACCAAGTTGCCGTTGCCAAGTTATTATTGAACTTTAAAGATATTGTATTCTTTTTTCAGAATGTCAGCAGCTACAGCAGAAGAGCGAGACGAATGGATCGAATGTCTCCGTCGCTCAATCAGTCACAACCCGTTCTACGATATGCTCGCACAGCGCAAAAAGAAAGCCCAGCATAATGTACACTCGAGTTCACACTAGTCCTGTTCCATCAATGTATCTGGAAGGAATTATTTGCCTCGGTAGTCAAAATACTATAGTTTTGAACATCGACTTTGACTACTTTGCCAACTTTGTTGGAGGCGTTAGAAAAATTGTAAGTTACTGTCTTATCTACGCAATTTGATGCTCAGATATAGATAGCATTGTGGAGTGTTACTAGGGCGTAATCACAATTTTCAATTGTATAATTACCACCATAAAAGCTATAACACCGCATTCACCAGTGTACACTGTTGATGAATGATCAGTTATTCGAAATATGATGAATACGCCCTACACGAACCCTTGTCATTCACGATTTGATCTGCCAATATATTTAAGCAACTATTTATGATAAAAGCAAATTTTACAAATAGTGAATGACAATGGTGTATGGGCATAACTTCACCGAAGTGTAGACGTGTCGAGCGGAGAAATGTGACGTAAGAGACGTAACTAGTCAATCATGATCATTAGTTTCTCGACACTGACTGATGAGGATAGGCTTCCCCAAGGAGCTTTACAGCGATTGTCACTGTATTTCGCTATTTAGGTGTGATTAATTACCGTTGGCCGCTTACAACACAGCTCACGTCTCCGCTTCGGTACAGTTCTGCCCTAAGAACTAATGCATTTTCAAGGACATGCGAAATACTTATTCACTAAAGGACGTTGATCTCTATAGTGTAGTAGGTAATGTTGAGTCAATTTTAATGGTTAGTTATACATTTATTACGCTTGCGTAACTCCGTGCCGGCCGTAGTCATCCGTGAAATTCACGATAATATAACCACCACTTGTTAAAACAAGGCTATTTAGTTCCGGAACTTCGTAGCAGGTATCATCGAAAATTTTTGAGGTATAAATGAAATGAGAATATTAGTTCTATTGACTAATTTACTTGTAACATCGTATTGAGACACCAAAACGTACTAATCTTACAAGGCCTGAATATCAAATGTGAGAAGTCGTCACGTAATAGGAAATGATGTGATCGTCATCATGAAATACTTATTAAGACGTCCATGTAATTGTTTATTCGTTTCGACGTATCGTCGGACTTCAATAAAATGTGATATTTACCGCGGTAGCTAGTGACAGAGCGATGTGATAGCGTCGTGCATGTCATAACCGTACGACGTTTCTCGGTTGTCGCTACATCGTCCATGTAAATAAAAGGGTAAGACTGAAAACATAACATGGTCTTTTTACATTGTTTTCGATACGGAGCGTTAGTCAAACCCATCGTTTATTATTGTTGTATGAACTACTATTGCAGTATTTGCAGTCCAATTGAAACTAAAACAACGACGTAGTTTGATCAAACAGGCGTTGTTAATTAAAAACGATCCAACAAAGGACTTTTTATTAAGAATGTCTTCGTAGCATGATAATTTGTAGAATACAAGTTGAATGGTTGTCAAGGACTATAAAGAAAAAAAAAGAACTTTAAAGTCGACCACAAGAATTACCTCATTTTCAGTAAAGTTGTAGGTTGGATCATTTTCGATTAAAAACGTTTTAAAATATCGTAGATTTAGCATATCGTGTGCGATAACTGACGTATAATTTGCGATGCGCGTAGTATAATTTCGTTATTAATATGCTAATAGGCAATTCTGCTGCTTTTCATTGCCTCGACAATAATTTTTTTATCCAATACGGTTCGTAGTTTTGTGGCAAAAAATATCTTTTTAGCTCTAGGTGAAGTTCGTATTCAATGAAAGTATTACTTTGGTAAAGATCGTGTAAAAATATAGTGTAAACTAATGTATAAATAATGTGTACTGTCGATTGCCATCGTTTCATTTTTTGGAGTGTAAATAAGGCTAGGAAGTTGGCGTAATTTGTTATGTAAAGGCACACATCATTTTAGACTACATTCCTTATCTCATATTTAATCGCTGGTTGTTCAATGTTATTCACCCTCCTTGTATTTATACACAAATCTGTCTTATGTATATAAAGAATTCTCTAATACAATTATTTCATAAATTAATGTTAATCATCATTTGTGTGCTCGTAAAGATTCATCTCCATATCATATTGAATCGGGAATATTTGGGTTGACAGTGTATGAAATTCTGTTATCATATTTAGATAAAGGTGCCTAAATTGATCTGTAACTAGTTTTAGTTTTATTAGTTAGTGCGTCTAATGTAATGAGCTGTAAATTCGCCTCAGAAATGTTAATTTATCTCAATCGTAATGTTTTATATGACAATGGATATGTGCATAATAATTGTGTTGTAAATAATTTTGTAAGAAAATGAATATACATAACTATCTTTATTTATTTCTTTGTTTTTCTTATTCCTACAAGTAGTTAATTGAAGGGACAATTGCAGTTTTGTGTATAAGTTCTAATACAGTAGATCTGAGTTGCATGCGACGTCATTTCATAGTTATGAGAGATTGCTATTTCATTTACAAAGGTACTTTTATCATAGCAAAATACTCTTTATAAAACTTTTATTATGTTTGGATAACGATTACACAACGTAAAATAGAATTGAATTTATTGCGTCATATTGAAAACATTAAATAATACAAGCATTCATCAATTTAAAATGTTTGCGTGTATTTGTGTCAGCAAATAAGTACTATATTTCACAGTGTATTTTTACTCATCGATGCGTTACTGAACTAACTTCCTTTTCCGACGTCGGTGAAACGATGTTGCGCAAATTGCCGCTGAAATAAACACGAAGGGTATCACGTAAACGTGGTACCTATCCATCATCCACAACACTGTAAACGTCATTGTACCATGTAATATTCAATAGAACAATGTTTTTGTAGAGTTAACACATGGAATTTGTTGTTGAAGTAAAGCAACCAAGAAAATATGTATTGATTAGTTATGGCTTCTGCATTCTTTGCTTTAGCCAGTGTCAAGTAAAAAGCAACATATTCGTATGGTAGGGTATATTATTCAGAGTCATGTAATGACGCCCCAAAGCATGTAATTCTTAAAAGGTGATAGAAACAATTTCTTCAGAGAAGGCGAATTTTGAATATCGTATTCATCAAATGCATTTTTAATAATTCCTGATCATAAAACTTCAATTGATACTGCTGTTATTTTTCTATTCGTCAAACTTACCGACTATTCCACAATTAGATAATTTCATATTTACGACTGACAACATAAATATAAAATCAAATATTAGCAAATTTGAGCCACGGAAACAAATAGTGTATTTCACCATTACCCTACGTTTAACGCCCGTTTTCACAGTTTCGAAAGGCTGTCTCAACTTCGTTCCAGTTGGTTGTATGTCTGTGGGCAAGTCCTTACAAAATAAGGCAAGTCAATGAATTTTATAGGATGTATTGTCGATATTTATAACGAATAATATAACGCTGGCCTTGTATGATGTATAAATGTATTGTTAGTATGAAACAAAGACCACCAGTTTAGGGCAGTTGGAATGCAACGTGCCGCGACGACGCCATTAACTCCAACGGTCTTGGGTTACAAATAAAAATATACTGTGGAGACATTGGTTGAACTTGCCCCAATATTTCCTTTTCCATTAGTACAAGAGTACTAGTTTCGTTTAGTTTTTTTATGACTTATGGCAAGTAAACAAGCAAGCGGTCCAAACCAAATATCGCAGGCGCTACTATTGTGTTGCCTCTTTAGGCTTCCCGATCTCCCTACGGAACAACTTTTTTGGACATTAAAAAAGGGGGTGCCCCCATTAGTATTGGTATAAATGGGAAAGAACCTTAGGTTAAAAAAATAGAAGTGACTATTTCTTGCTTTGTATAAATTAACATCAAATTCACTGTAATACGATTTTGATAACTTTTCTACTTCTTAAATATTAGTAGTACTCTTTTCGTGAGTTCGTTAGACTCGAAAACTACTTTATGTGTGATTATTTTTTAAGGTTCAGTGGTGAACGGTTTTCGAAATTTGCCATTGAACCTGGATTGCGTACACAAAGTTTTTATAGTACCTACTTATTAGATTGAGTTTTATATATAGCGAAAACTCATTAATATGCTCATTTTTATTGATTAGACCTAATACTTACACTTACCTTTCTATAATAAATTAGATTCCGTATTTTTATTATCATGCTGTAAGTTAATGGTGTTTTATATAGCTAATAAAAGAGAAGTTATGCATGTTCGAACAATATAAAAATGTATATTGATATTAGTCGTGCGTGAAAATATTCACTTTCACGGATAAAGACACTCGACCTCTAGCAGTTTAAGTACGATGTCATGAATCAATCTTTAATGCTTTCTAACATTAAGTGAAATGTTCCACTTCACTTTTCATTTTTAGGCATATCAAACTAATTTCAACAAAATGAAGGGTTATTACATGTGGGAAGGTGAACGCCTATAATTTCTTCGGTTTATTTTAAATATGTATTAGTAACCAACTTAGTCATCGCATGTAACTACAAAAATGTAATACATGTGTCAGGCCTTGTCATGATCCAGAAAACGAAAAACAATCAATGGATAAAGGGTTGCCTTTGTTCAGGCATAAGGACCCCTTTTGTTACTAGATTATATTGTTTATGTAACTATATAGTTTATTTGATTTGGTTATTGAAATACAAATTAATAGTACGAAATTGACCAGTCGAACCTACAACTTCTTTAAGTCTTTAGGAACAAACCAACAAGATCTTCTTGCAATGTCTCTGTCTGACTATCGGAGGTTGGCACTTGACTGACAGTCAATTTGGTGTAAGTTCTGTGACTCTAGTACCTACGAGCGGCGGATTATCACTCACTCGTCATTCCTCTTCAAACTCACCATTCCTGATTCCTTCACTCCAAGATGTTGCACAACCACGTTTTCTTTCCCCATCTATGAGAAACGTATTTTATCAGCGATTAATTTCCACACCACCAATTGACAAGAATTTTACAGAATTTTATTTCTATTTCTCTTTTACTAATAATTGGATTTACGATTACATTATGTGTTGCAAAGACATGCTTAATGTCATTTTATGGTAACCGTGTTAAATGGTGGTAGCAATTCTTAACTACAAACGTACATTTTGATATGATTACCGTGGGAAATAAGCATGTGCTTCATTGCATAAGTCCACCAGCTTACAAGCAATGGCCGAAATATCTCAAAGGTCACACTTGCGGCAGGAACTCTTAATGAATGTGACCTGCAGGGTTACTCTGCAGGGCTATTCCTATGGAAAGGTTTTTTTATGCCATTCCGCAGGCAAACAAGCAAGCACCACCTGGAAAGTAATTGACCGACCGATTGACCACCGCCGATAAACATCAGTAAGTATAATACCAGAGGCGCTACCACTGCGTTGGCTGCTTCAAGGAAGGTAATCTTAGGGATCACTCACTCACTCTACGAAACGCATTGCTGCTTTACGCAATATTCTGTGTGACTGTGTTGTGGTATTTCCCCGCTCGAGTCAGCACATTCTATTAATCTATATATGTATATAAAAATTAAACCCGTTTTCCGTTGTCACGACATAACATGAAAACGGCTTGACCGATTTGGCTGATTTTTTTTTTGTAGTTTTCTAATACTCTGTACAAGGTTCTTACGGAAAAAAATATTACGAAAATCTCTCAGAAAGATTGAAAAAAAAAAACGAAACAGTACCCGGGCGAAGCCGGGCCGGGCAGCTAGTTACATATAAATTGATTTGAAATTGCTTTTTCATTTTATGAATTAAATTAAATCGCATTATAAAGGTTTAATTCTTTATTGAAATCATGCATAAAATCTAAATGTAAGCTATGTAGGTATAGGTATACAAAATTAAGGATTTTCATTATTGTTTTTCCGACAGGAAGAAGGTATAATAAAGCAGATTTCAATTCCAAAAAAATCTAATTTTATTGCAACCAAGAAACCATCGATTATACTATTATCCTGTCTGCATTTTTATTAAGTACTTATTTAATTAACTATAATGATAATTGTGTGGGCGTATTTGTACGATAATTTGCACATTAGAAATTATTTATTTAATATTTTATTCCCTTTTAGACATTGTAACATCAAAAGTATCAAATTAATTGACACGGCTTTTGTACTTACTTATACTTTACAATATAAAAATAGTTTAATAGTTATAGATCAACTCGTCAATGCTGATGGCCAATATAAAACAATAATAATTGAAAGTGCTTAATTAATTTTATTTATCCTAATCTCCAACTAATATTATAAATGAGAAAGTGAGTTTGTTTGTTTGTTATTCCTTCACGGCTTAGCTAATTAGCCGATCATTATGAAAATTAGTATACATATTGTCAGGAGTACAGAGCCCAACATAGGCTACTTTTTATCCCGTGAAAGTATGTCATTCCAAAATACTTTTTAAACTTTAGATGGCGCTGCAATTCACAATTGCCGGTCAACAGATGGCGCCACAAATAAAATTAACCGCGAGCGAAGCCGCGTGAAAAAGCTAGTTCTTTATTTTATAACCTTAGTCATATAGCCAGTTGAAGAAATACATTTTCGAGTTCGATGGCGTCGCTATGTGTCATATTCTAAACGAACACGCAAGTTAAGCAACACCCGACCCTACCTAGTGTCTGGATCTCTAGATGGGTTTCGTTATCTCGATCTTCTCCGGCTGTTGTTGATGAATTACAGTCGTTGGCCTTCAAACGGCTTGAAAACACTATTATTATAGCATCAGCATGCCAATCCGCATTGGAGTAGCGTGGCAAAGTATGATCTAATTACCCTTCGATTGAAGGAAGACTCGTATTCCTGCAGTGGGACAATTATGGGTTGATATTATGATGATGACGGGTATTTAATAAATAAATTATAATAAAAATCTGCCAATGAGACGCAGGATCGCAATGTCATAGTTATTGCGATAGAACATCGCATACCTACCTAAAAGTACATCCATGCCAAGGTTTACCGATTACGGCATGTTTGTGCCATAGAAGCGACACTAGTGATAATATATTATACTCTGTATGTCTCTCAATGGTTATGTAAACGGATTATGACGTGTTTAACTATGTATTTGCACGTTTTTATTGTGTTTAAGTTTTCTATCTATCGAGTTGATTTAGAATAAGTATGATATTTGATTTATTTACTTATGTAAACAATTAGGAAGGTTCTAGAATGGCGACCGCGTATCTAAAAGCGCAGCGTTGTCTAAGGAAAGTCTCAGGAATCTGGATGCAGGCCGCTTCCAACCGGTCGCGCTGGAAACGTTTGGGGGAGATCTATGTCCAGCAGTGGACTTCTTCTGGCTGAGATGATGATGACTAATGTAAACAAAAAAGCAAGCGTGCCATCTGATGGAAAATGAATATACGCTTTTGAACATCAGCAACACCAGGGATGCTACCAATGCGTTTCCCGCAAAACTATTTACGCCTCTCCCTCTCTCTCCGTAGGGTGGTAATTGTACCACCCTATGGAGAGATACCACCAATAGTACCACCTACGAATCATCCTATAGGTTATAGCGTAGATCCGTATATAGCCCGTTTCTTAAATGCGCTACTCATCCTCTCATAGAATATCGGCATAAAGCAGTAATGCATTTCGTTCGGTGAGTGAGACCCAAAGCCCAACTCCTATCTCTTCTCTTACTTCCTTGTAGCAGGTAACACATTGGTAGCGCCTTTGACATTACTGATGCTTATATCCGGCGATATGCAATTTTCCATCAGGTGGCCCGCTTGCTTCTTTGCCTGTGCGGAGACATAAAAATATTCTAGAAAAATAAAAGAAAGATCCTTTTTCCCTAAGTTAGTATTTCTTTTTAAATTATGTTGCAACTTGCAAATAAAGGTGTCTAGAAGGTAGTATATTATGCACGTTTGCGTGACGATAAGGTGTAATTTTCTCTATACGGATGTGACAATGCAGGAAATGTATATATGGTAGTACAACGTTTTTAGTTATATTTTTTATGACATAAATTAGCAGGCAAGCCCCTCGGCTCGGAATTGCAGCGTAAATACTGTTGAATGTAGATTCACAGCAAAGGAAATTAGAATGTAGGGTAAAGAAATAAGAGAAAATATTTTAGTTTTAATAATGTAAGCTAAGTATTGTAATAGTAGCTTACTGAAGATTATTATTATTTCTTTGTTCATTGCTATAAGTACTCCAATTTTAAATAAAAATTATTATTTTTTAACTGGGCATTTGCGGTCATTTAGAACGTCCAGGAATGTCCGTCTTATGATATAATAAAAGTAATTTGTTTTAAAACTGGAATTCAATTTATTTGAAATATTCAATCAATAATTTATGATTCGTTGCTCCTACTGTCCTACTGTTTTAGGAAAATGGGACATTCGAGGCATACAATGTGCTGTATGGTCATCGAGTATGTATAAAATAGAGGCGAAATGTTAGTCATTTTCTTTGAAAATAATTTAGAAATGGACTTGAAGGCGCCTCTATTAAAAAGGGCTACGTACCTACTCGATGCCTATGGTGCACAGCACACAGGCAGCCAGCGGTGAGTTAGTAGTTCACTATTCGCCTAATGATGTGTGTACAATAAAATACAAAAAGTTTCATTCATTAGGTGCCCCTAACTGGCAAATAAAGATAGTAGTCAAATACGCTATGCCATCGTTACGATGTTAACCCGCAATTTTTTTTTATCGTCTGGAATAACAAATGGGGATCTATGAGCTCCATAATGTACCATTCCGTGGCCTCATTTTTGCCTAGTTTTCATTTAGAAAGGTGCAACCTAGCCTATTATTTGGTCACAGCAACATTTTTGTAAACATTATTTACTAAAAATTTAATAGTTGAGTTGAAATTTATGAGTTGAGAAATAGCTATAACTTAATTACCATAATATTTTATTTCAATACATTTTATGACTTTAAATTATTTATACATACATTTGTGTGAATAGTTAATATTCGTCAGATAATTTGCATAAAAATACGCGTGTCTGACTCATTCATAACTTGACTTAATGAATAAAGGATAAATGAATATATTATTTAGATAACAAATACTTCTTTCGCAATAAGTATTTATTTTATTTTATGAATACAGGAAAATTGTAAAAATATGTCTTTAAGTATATGACTAAGGAAGTAACAAATAGGTTGCACTTTGGGTCTATACACTCTGACAGAGGGCGTGCATTCAGGTCAGAATTAAACGACGAAAAGTGAGGAATGTTATTTTATTAAATAAATATATGAAAGTTAATATTGAATATTGTTGTTTGTTACACGCCTTTGTCAACGCAAACGAAATTGCGCGTGTTTAGCTAGTAATTAATGAATTAAATTATTTGTCTTTACAAATAATTTTTATAATGCCAGTAACCAACGAATTGGTCGCTGTTTGTGCGTCGACAGTACGTAGTCGATGCACAAACAGCGACGAATTGTATCAAACGTGTTGTTTACCAAAAACCGAACAGCGACCAATTTCTACCAACAACACACAAGTGTGTAAAATTATTTTCATTTTATTCATACTTCGGAACTTTTCGATATTTTCTTTGTAAGCAGCTCAAGTATAACCTTACCCCTTAATTGGCAAGGTAATAATAGTTCCACAGACGACCAACAATGGTAGGAATGTAACATTTAAAATTAACCAAGAAAGTCACGCGATCACCGTTAAATTCTACTTGTACGAGGAAAAACTTATTAATGACCCATTTATTTTGTAGAGTAGGTACTACTGCTTCTGAACGGAAAGAAAATTCTAGTAATCACTAGAAGTAGATTGAAAATCCTATGCTTTTATATAATGACTATTAGAAAGCTTGAAGTTTTGAATTTACTTTTATTCTAATTTCGTTAAAAACCCTTCGGATGCTAAGTAGTTCAATGCTTCTTCCATAAAGTGCTTGAAGAAGCGACGAGGGCCTGTCGGGCTCCTCTCTCTTAATGAGGAGCATACCGACTAAAAACCTGAATGTCACCTTTTCCGCAGAGGGAGACCCTTGTCCAATATTGCTATAGTGAGGGTCAGCCGCACAATTCAGAGAATTACATAGCAATAAGTAACATTTTTATTATAATAACAAGAATATTGATTTAGTAACAATACACACTAATGAATGTTTTGTTTTCTAAGATACAAACTCGATGTTTTCTAAGTAACTGCTCGTTAAAATTAACTTTGTTGCGTTTATTGTTCGCAATATTGTATTTACGTGTTATTTAAAGTTTCTAAGTGCATTCGTGTAGAGATAAAGCTGTGACACTGTTTGTTACGTTTATTTTGGTGCATTCGAATAAATGTTGTATTTTAACCTGAATAAAATTGTTAGTAAGTTAATTCAGATCGAGATTTGTGATCAGGATTGATCCAGAACTAGAGAACTCTGTAACGTGTTGCTCTATCTGTCAACGTTACACGGATCAACACCAACCATTGGCAAACTGTTATAGCAAGTTTTAGTTAGTCCTAGTCGATCTTTGTTTCAAAAAGTTATGGACAGGTACCAGGTATAACCAGCAAGTCTGCTTATGGCGATGGATTAACCAATTTAAGTAATTTAATTTAATTTTCACCTTACTACCACAATTTTACTGTAAAAGTAAGTAATGATAATAATATGCAGGTTTCTCAATGTTTGTACGACCGGGGCTATCCCCTACGGTCACATTCTAGCTCTTCCAAGGGCAGTAAAAAATATTCACAAAAAAATTACAACTATGTATGTAAAACAATGAAAAATCCAAGGGAACGAAAGGCTGTAATACTTGAATAATTTGAGAATATTCTTTTATTTCTAAGTTTCAGTGAAGTGGCTTTTTATATTGTACCGAATCACGCTTTGCGTTTCAACCTCACCACTGACGTCATACGACCCCATTATGATTGAAAAAGTTGATAACGTATCTACTACGTCACAATCACTCAATTTTAACTATTCTATTACGTAGGCTTTATGACCTAAGTACATACGTAGGTTAAAGGACCTTTTTTCATAAAGAAACATTGAATTATTGATAGAGCCATAAATGAAAAACTGATTCATGCTACAGCCTTTTTTGTGCTGACTTACGTCAGAAAAGAAGCTACTTTTCGTCAGAAAGGAAAGTGGGTTGAGTGGGTAAGCCACCATTAAAGTAAGTTGGCTCATATGGGAATTTACAAAAATAACCCTCTGCGTTCGTCAGAAGTAACATTTCTTCAATAATTCTCCTTTCAAATGACTACATATATGGCATGTATTGGTAAGATCAATCAGTCGGCCTCTTCTTTTATGAAAATTTTAATATTACATTTTACAATATTTAAGTAGGTACAAAATTTTGTACATACAGGTTGATTTAATTAACTAAACACAATACTTGTGGCCTGCTCTTTGAACTCTACCTACGCCCCTGGATTCAAGGCGTGACTCCATTAAATACAGCCTACAAAATGTATTATTTTGCAGAAGTCTGAAGACTTGAAACCTTGGCGTACAAATTATTTATAGCATGCATAGTATCTACTAATTACTAACTTTAGGTACTATCAGTTATCCAAGATAATATTATTGTATTCAATTTACCTACAGTTTACACTAAAGCGTCATGTCATGCGAACAGGTTAATTTTTGATTTCCAGAAAAGGTAATATTTCAAAAAAGAGTAGTCAGGAGTCAAATTATTCGTCGCGTTTCAGATTTTCAAGTTTCAATAATACCGCATGCGACATTTAAAATAGAAAAAACATATATAAGGTCAATGTACCACAGAGAATATACCATCAAAGGCGACGTTAAATCGCGTTTCAGGTTCTCTTCCTGAAAGTATTATAATATAATTATTTCAAACGCCCCTGGAAATTTACAAAATTTTGTATGAAAAAATTATGAATGGATGTCACAGCTTCACGCTTCACGCTTGTAGATCAATGATGTACCAGACTTTTAGTGTCTATGCTAATAGACGAAAAACGATTCTTCAAGTCTGTTGTTCACATCTCTACATAATTTTCCAAGCGCATATTATTTAAAATATGTGTAAATAATGTTACTATGCTAAAAATGGCTTGTCGTTTCCTATAAAAAAACTGAGGTAACAACTATCCAGGGTACCTAGCATGAATTACGACTCGCCATATTTTATACCAATTAATATAACAATTGTCTATTTAGGTATTAATACGTAGTACTATTTATTATTCTGTGCTGTTATTCTGTGGTATTAAGTATTAGGTGACATTTAGAACTTTGTGAGTTTCTGGCAATGACAGAATGCGATAAAAAAGTCCTGCATCGTTTCAAAGTTACTTTGCAAATTAACCTACATCGTCAACTGTGGTAATTTATGACTTTCAATAAGTAGTTCATAGAAGAAGACCAACGAGACGATGCAATGGCAGGACGATCTAGACGCCTTTTTACACGGCTGTCCACAGGCGGCGTTGAACTGTGATGAATGGAGAGGAGACAGAGGAGAGGCCTTTGCCTTAGGTAACAATTCTTTTAAAAAAACATTTAGATCGTAAAAGACTGAAGTTATTTATAGTTAAACCCTCCAACACGAAGTAATAAAATAAACATACATTAAGATTTTATCAAGATTTGAATAACCCTTAAAATTTGTTTCCATGTCAGGGGTAAAGGTTGACTCAGGGGTTTTTCCGAAGCTCACCGATTTTAGGCCAAGGCTCTACGGTCAGCGAGCTTAGAAATCAACATTTTAATATTTAAATAGACCCTTTTCTGTTTACACCACTTCTAAATTCATAGGTGTGTGTACAATAAGTATTATTGAATAAAAAGTTGTTAATGCGTTAGGAGGGAAAATTATTACCGATGCTTGAAGGTTACCGATGCAATCCCATTATTCCCGTTCCCATGGGAACTTAAATAAGAGTCATTTGCTAGTGAAAATTCCGTTAAAGTAAGTAATAAACATCATATTTTTGCCATTACAGGCAGACATTACAGTGTAAATTAATATTGGTATTTGGGATGTAATATTGTGTAAATTTTGTGTATAATTTTGTTCTGAGTTGTATTGTATACGGTTATTTTTTTCTGGATTGTATCATTATATTTTATTATAACAACATTGTTAAATAAAGGAACTACACAGTTGTAAGATTTACTGGATTCTAGAATATTCTTAGCAAATAAATTAGCTACAAGTACCTACTTAACTCATAAAGATTAGATAATTGTAAAATGTTAATATTTTTATTACATTGAAGACTCAGAGAGTGCTCAGAGATGTCATCGGCCATTCTTCGATTAGCTAGATTTTGTGCGTCCGGGCTTGTATATTCGTATTATTATCAAATTCAAAAAGGGAAATATTTTTATATGTTAGTTAGCATCCATGTCTAGCTGGTAACAAAAACATAGGCCCCGTTTACATAGTTATCTGGCTAAATTAATTTCACAAACCTCTGTTCTCTAAGCACCGTGCCCTGTCCGCACCCCAAAATGTGGTTAAAACTTGCTTGTAACTTTTATGATGTACGGATTTAATTTTTTCCATTCAACATTTTAATGAGTATTAGGCAATGGGTATCACATGAAAAAATATCCACTCAATAAAATCAGTCTGTAAATAATTATCATTGAGTAACCGCATGTCCGAACTAAAGTTATAATTGCCGTGACGTTTTCTTTTCGAGGGTGCACATTCCTAATTACGATATTTGGCACATAACTACTTGTACACGTCTCAAGCCCTCAGTTTCTGCCGCGGTCTTGCAGCAGGTGCAGGTCTTTTACGTTAGTGTTATAGTCAATGAAGCACGTTAGTATATAATTACCGTATTCTTCGTTCAAAACTTTTCTAATTACCGTGTACTTAATTTTATACTAGATTGGTTAAGGTAGACTCTAATTGCTTATATAAATAGAGACAGTGCTTTGGTCTCAGTACAGTGTTGTAATGCAGTATTTCAATACTCTGTAGGTTTTTGAAAATTTTATGAAAAATCGGCGTTTTCTAATTACCGTATACCAATTACCATGTATTTCTAACTACCGTTGTATGAAATTATTAAACTTTTGCTGTGCCGATTTAGTTCCAAACTCCTTCCATTTCCTCAGTTACTCCAGCTACTTTCATGTCATTTCTCACGCCATCACTCCATCTCTTTTTTGGCCTACCCCTGCCCTTCCATCCATCCACATTCATTCTTGACACCCTCTGGGTCACATGACTGTCCAGACTGTCCACCCTGCGCATCATATGGCCAAACCATCTCAGTCTCTGACCTCTCTTATCGGTTACAGGCGCCACCTTTAAACTCCCCCTTATGTGTACATTCCTGACTTTGTCCCTTCTCGTCACTCCACACATCCATCCACCTCAGCATCCTCCAGCAACATAACCCTAAGGAATAAGTATGGACTGAGCGTTGAACCCTGGTGCACACCTACATCAACAGAAAAGCATTCTGTTGTACTGACGAGGGACCCGGTCGTAGGCCTTTTCGAGGTCCACGAATACCATATGTAGGTTTTTGTGTGCTCTTTTGTACTTTGTTGTGCCTCCATTATTTTCTCCCACAGCTTTAATGTGTGTGACATCAAGTTAATCCCCCTGTAGCTATTGCACTCCTGGACATCCCCCCTTCTTTTAAAAATAGGTACCAAGGAACTGTCTTGCCATTCCTCTGGGATGACATCCTGAACCAACAATTCATTAAGAAACAAAGTGAGCCACTTGCATCCATAATCCCCTAGAACCTTCCAGACTTCTATTGGTATTGTGTCCGGGCCAACTGCTTTTCCATTCTTCATTTTCCTCAAGGCGTTCTTTACCTCTAATTCATCTACCTTAGCTATCATGCCTATATCTATGTCATTAAGTTTTCTTTTCCATCATAATCATTCTCAACATTAAGTAATTTTTCAAAATATCCCTTCCATCGGTCTCTAATGTCACTATCTTTTACCAATGTTTTACCGCATTCGTCTTTCACACATTTTACGTTACAAATGTCTTTCGATCTTTGATTGCGCTGTTTAGCCATTCTGTATAGTTTTTTCTGACCTAGTTCATTATCTAATTCATTATATACTTTTTCTTCTACCCCGGATTTGGAACTCGCAACCACCACCTTCGCCCTCCTCGCCTCGTTATACCTCTCCCTCAATTCAGTTTTCCTATGATCATGTCACGTAACTCTGCCATTCCTTGAATGCACTCTTTTTGATTTTTAATGCTTTTTGGACACTTTCGTTCCACCACCACGTTTCCTTTTCAATTTTCGCCCACCTCGTGTTTCCCCAAGTACTTCTTTTGCAGCAGTTCTTATTGCTTTAGCCATTTCCTTCCAATTAGCATCAACATTCATACCTCTTATCGTGTAGTTGTGTCTATACATGTTATACATGTCATTTTTATTATTATTTTAAATAGACATAATGATCTTTTCTAATTACCATTACATTAAGTAATAGATTTATCTAA
This sequence comes from Endotricha flammealis, assembly GCA_905163395.2. Taxonomy (NCBI): domain Eukaryota; kingdom Metazoa; phylum Arthropoda; class Insecta; order Lepidoptera; family Pyralidae; genus Endotricha; species Endotricha flammealis. Next base: position 10,153,605 of record LR990861.1, on the reverse strand, counting down.
TTACCGTACCCATGAAATGTTTAAGTCTCATTAACTCGGAAACCGCTTTTAATAAACGAATGCCATTTTAATTGTTACATTCGCATGTTTCATGAGTTACATATTTCAATCCTTTTAAAACAAACTAGAGAAAAATAAAAAAGGGTACGGTAATTAGGCGAAGAACGCCTAATGTCGAGAATGACCGTCATACATTGACATTTCTGAGTAAGAAAGTGATAAGTATTATGAAAACAATTTTAATCGCATTATTGCGTAATAGAATAGAACGTTGATTGCTGCATCTAAAAATCATCTTTTACTGAGCTAAACAGGAAGGGTGCTTTTGTCTCTCAACAAGATACTCCAAAGCCAATACATTATAGTCTCTTAAGAAAGCGGGATTTTGGTTTGAAAAATAGGAATAATCAAACTGTGTTACACATAGAATATTGGCAATGAGGTTGAGTTGCAAATTATGTTAAATTGTGGAAAGTTCAACTACATACTTATCCGTCGGTCCAACGCATTATAGTTTCGAAGGTAAAATAGGTACATTATCAAACATGTAATGTGATACGTAATTACGTACTTGGATAGTAAATTATATTATAGTTGGTATTCATCGTCAACCGAATTACACACATTCTTACTATAAAGAGTATTTAGGTGACAAGTCGTTTTTTCTCTCATTCCGGTTATTTTTAATATCTTTTTAAAAAAAAACAAAATCAATGAATATTTGGTAAATCTTGGCACTGTTTACTCAACGCCATGTAAATATCTTCATAAACCGAAATCTATTAGATGATCTTACATCATCCGGTGGGAATTCCTCCTTTCCGATGAAAAACAAAAATGAGACAATAAAACACCGAAAGAAGAAAATAGAGACACCGAATTTGAGAAACCTCACAGAAATTATTTTTTTAAAATCATTAAGGCGACCTTTTTTTCATTTCCGTTTATTTATATTAGTTTTAAATGTTTTTATTTTTATTTATTTTTTATACCACACAGGTGGCAAACAAGCATACGGTCGGCCTGATGGTAAGCCGTCACCGTAGCCTATAGACGTAAGCAATACCGGGGGTATCACTCACGCTCACGCGTTGCCAACCCTCCCAACCCCCCAAGTGGAGCTCTGGAGACCTTACTCACCGTAGGAACACAACATGGCCGAGACCAATGCTATTTGGCTACGATCTTCTGTAAGGTGGAGGTCCTTCCCCAGATGGGCTGCTCCGATTTGAGCGGATTATCCGTTGTCTACCTCTCTTAAAAATATTATAAATATAAATTAATTCTATAGAGTTTACAATCTTTGTGATATATTTTTTTAGCATACATTTTCTTATGAAACTATACCATGCCATGCTTGACTAGTTAAGTAACGTAATACAAACCGATTTAATGTATGTAAGAATAGAAATCGTTATCGTCCGTCACTCACAAAATTAGTTCTTTGTAGTGAAGTCAAGAGTTGTTACGTAAAATCGCGAAGTCGCCAAATAATACGAAATAACCAATTTCTACATAGCGTTGGAATTGAACCGTGTCTGTTTTGAATCATATTCGACCTTTATATTTAACTCCACCGTAAGGTGCGATTAGAGTGATTGGCAGTTAATTGCACAAAATATTTTAAAAATGATATATTAAATATCATTCTGACATATCTCATCATACAGTTTATCTTTACTTTTCATTTACCACTTCCTTTATTTACAAAACTTATTAGCACTTGTAAGACTTTGTTTTGTATGAAATCATTATCATCAAATTCAGGAAGGAATAAAAAGTGCAAATCGCTGTCATAAGTGGTAGGTAGGTTATCCATTCGGAACAGAGTGGTTTAGGAAGGTGTTAGACATCAAAAGTTGCTGGAGAGTCAAAGGAAAAAGTTAACTGTATGTAACGTATTAACAAGGATCATTAATATGTTGAGAGAGAGACATATGTCATCGAAATAATTAATGATAAGGTAAAGTGGAAGAATTTAATGGCGCTTCTATACAACGAAATGATATGTATCATTTCGTCACACGCCACTACGCCATTTCTACGATGGGCCATCATAGTGGGCCATTGGGATGGTCCATCATGTAAAACAGCTGTTACATATTGTACTGACACTACACAAAGGTCCAAATCAAAAGCGAGCCTCTCTGTGGAAATGGCTGGCAAACGATTATGTGTACTGTACTTAGTTTTAGACGAATCTATGTTAGCTAATATATTAATTCTTAAATAGATTTGTTAAAAAATTAACACAATACCATTTCTATGTTACTTGTTTGATCTCGATGTCACTGAGTTTATCGCACGACAATTGCATTGTCTGCACAAAGAAATGACTTGCCTATTTTCATCCATTGTTTGTACATACAAACATACGTGCAAATAAATATTTTTGTATGTCTGTTTGTAATGTCAAAATAAAAGTTTTACTTTGTTACGGACTAGCCATCAGACTTTGATATATTATTATTTTTTAAAATTTTGGTTTATGTCAATTCATGTGTATTTTTGTCTTGTTTTTGTTATCGATTTCTCTCTTGGCTCTGTCTTTACTTTATTTTTTTATTATACTTTCTATTTTATTTTGAGCTCTCTTTTCTTCCACAACGACCACAACTCTCCCTTTTATTTTCATCCTTTACAGAATATTTGTTTATTTGGTATTATTGGGTCTTCAATCAGATAATAATAGCAGGAATAACATGATGCAGACTCTCTTTATTTTCCATTGCTTATGTACCTACTTTGTTTGCAAAAAACAAATTACTTACTCCAATGGCTCAGCGACCCAAAGTGAGTCTTGGCCTCCGACGCAAGAGAACGCCATTTCTTCCGATCTTGAGCCATTCTTCGCCAGTATCCACCTTGAAGTTCGCAGAGATCGGATTCCACGAAAAAACAATTCAATAAACTAAAAATTAATTCTTATCATTTCAGTGTATAAAACAAAATATACATAATTATGTTAGTCGTAGACATTGCGCGGATGAAGCTGTGTTCATTCGCTAGTGTGTACTACGAATGGGATTAGCCGTGTGAAATGATTCATTGAAAGTTACTTCATATACCTAATTATCTCTAATGAGTAGTTTGGTATTTTTAGAACAAAATAATGTTGTAGATAAGCCCAGAAGAATTCTTATTATATAATCCAAACTATAAGGTAGAGGCTGAAAATCCGTGATTTGCTCGCCAAGCAAATAATGAATTTTGTATCCGTTCGGCTCACATTTCAACTACTACCTTGTCAAACTTAACTGTTTATTTTTGCCATTCAGTGTGTCTAGGAATACAAATAATTAATCTATCTAATAATTGTGAAATGAACTTATTTGGAGTGGCTTTATGAAATACGCTAACTTGACCATAGAATTACCACACTCACAGAATATTGTCGTAAAGCAGCAATACTGCGGTGATTGAAAAATTCGGAATCCGGAAGCCAAACTCTTCGACAATATCTAAATAGTCAATCTATTTTTTTGTTAATTGAGTAGCCTTTAATAACTTACATTGAAAAAAAAAAACATAATCAAGCCTGTGAAAATCAATAGCATTGTTTGTTTCAATGTCAACCATTGTTGTTTTTGTAGCGGCAAGTAATAATTGGCGATGCGACAGCCCTGAATACTGATAGCCAACAGAACAAAGTGTTCGATGGGTTCGATCATGGTTCGATCACATAAACATTATGTACCGTCGTCCTAACTTCGTTTTATGTACTAACAGCACATTCTTGGACGACTATAATAATAAAATTAATAGAGGTCTCTATTAATATTAGGTCTGTAATTATAGTATTACATGTTTGAATTTTCTATGATTATACGAGTAAATAGTCGTATTGCACTACTTATCGATTTCTGTCGATGTCTTAGACAAATGACAAACGGAATCTACAGAAGTTTAGCGTCATGCATGGCTAATAAATAAATTACTAAGTCAGGGCGTCGCAAGATGCCCCGACTAAATTCTGAGTGGACGCCGTCTCAGCGTCATTTATGTGTTTAATCGATCGGTACGAAAGTTTGTTTTCTGCTTTTCCATACAAGAGAAATCGTTTAAATGACATAAATTATCTAAATTCTACTGAAAAAAAAACTCTAGTAGGCCGATTCTGTAGAAATATAAACGACGACTGTCGATTTAGAAGTGTCTACGAAGATCCGACTGCCCGCATAGATATTATTATGTAAAAAAAATGTTCTTATGAGTAAATAAATTCTTTAAACCGGACTATAGCAATCAAGTTCAAATATTACTGTATTAAAGAAAATACGATTGGTACATACGAAAACTAGGTTTGGACGACGGTCTAATAAAGGTGCTGTCATGTAACTATTTAATAATCTGTGGTGCTCTTTTATTGCTGGATACTTTTATCGGTGTATCGTCTCTTTCCTACTGGAAGGAAACTTAAGCGACGATGATACTATTAGTTAAAAATAAGTTAATCTAAGGCCTAATAAATGGTATTGTTTATCGAAAATGTAAATTAGATAATTTATGTCATTCAAACGTCAATTTTGTATGGAAAAGTATTAAACGATTTACTCTAAGGTTAAACGTTAATTTTATAAATGTCATTTTCCATTAGCCTCATGACAGAGGTTTTAAAGTAGGTAATAAGTATAGAATCTCTGTGCTCTCAATCATCAAATCCATTTGAATTTCATTCAAGCGTTTTTGTTTTCTTCTTAAAATTCTTTGTAGCTTGCAAGAAAAGTAGGTTTATAGCGTCTTGCGTAGATCTTCTCACATTCATCATTGTGCGAATGTCTTGTTTAAGCAATAACGACTATAGTTGTGGTAATTATATGATGGTACAAAACGTTTAATGTTTTACTTGAGCAATTTCTACATGGTGGCTATTACCACAGCACAAATTAATTTTCTCTAAAAACCATGCCATTTCTCTCTTCACCTGAAACCTGATACAACCTCAATTAGTCCGATGGTCGGAACTTGGATTTCACGAAGTTTTAAAATTTACAATTGATACAAAACTCCCATCTAAGGGAGGCCTATTTCCAGCAATGTACCTCTTGTCTCTTGAGGCTGAGTTGATGAAGATACAAAACTGTCTAAGGTCGGAAACGCGTTGGTAATGCTCCTGGTATTTACAGTCCATAGGCTGCGGTAAATGCTAAAAATACAGCAGTTCCCATGGGAATTAATAAACGTTGGAGTACATAGCTATAGGACACAATAAGCGATGTCGATTTTCAATGTTTTTTTTTTGTTATTTCAATTTAATTTAGCATTAATCTAAGTAGAAGTATATTGAAATGCATCGTCAAAATTATATGCTTAGCAATTAAACTGTGGGGTTTTTACGACACGAAGAATTGCGAAGGTGCCGTGACTACTAAACAGTGTCAGCCGACGCCACAGACTTCAAAGCCTTCATTAGAATTAATGTAGACTATAATTCATTGTCATAGCATCTGTTTCTTCCGTGATACCGCGATGAATTATCAATTTAAGGTGTAAATGATTGCTTGGTATAATTGCTTTGTGTCGCTGAGATTACGTTTGTTACGGCTTTGCTTCCTTGCTTGCTTAAAGTGGATTTAAAGTGATTTCTATGAATAAAGTTATTTATTAGAATATGTTTATACATATAAGCTATAACTTTTGTTTAAAATAGTACAGATCTTTTTAGAAAGAATGTCGAATTTGCTGGAAACTAAAAAAAACATTTTCCACTTTTGGCAAAACTATTTCAAATTCCTTATCAGTAGTTTATTTTTCGCAGAAAAAAAAAAGTGTTGATTTTTTATTAAAAAGAAGAATTTATTATTTTATAACCCAAGTCTCCAAAGATTATTGATTTCCAAAGAGTTTGATTTCTTTTTCCATCCACAGTAGTTATTTTGTTTGGTGTTTTTATTGTGGTTTTTACAATAATTCTAATAATAGACGGTTTACCTACTATACAAAACAAATGACCGAGAAACTATTTCAAATTAGTTAAGTTATCGAAGCGAGACTCTGAGCTACTTTTCTGAATTACTTGCCGTACAAACTACAGGTACAGTCAACTAATGAAAGAGATGACCAGGGTAGAGATCTAAGAACAAGTATGCTAATAATGTTAGCATCGTTATGAAACTTTGTAATTGAATAGTACAGTAAGAAAACTAATTGATAAATAAAATTCCGAATAAATCTTTTCACGCTATATGTACAAAACTTGAATCATATTTACGGCCGAGCCGAGAGTGCTTAGTATGAGTTTTTTGATCACATTCGACCCGACTGAATTGAAAAAAAGTTTCATATTGTCAATTTACTAGACGCGTGTTTGTTACATATCCAAATTAGCTGGGTTACTCACTTCAAAATGTGAGCAAGTAAGACACATAATTTTGTTAGGTAACACGCGTCTTGTAAATTCGCAACACGAGAATTCTTTTCTATTTGGTCGGTTTATTTACGTTGATATGATCGAATGTGACCAAAAAAATCGTACTAAGCAGTTCTTCTCTTTCATTAGCTGACTGTACATACAAGTATTTAAAACATGGTTTACGCGTAATAATAAAAACATCACGTAAAGATTAATTCAGCTGTGGGCGGATGTGGGCGGTGATATAAAGTGATTAAGCAAATAAAAGTGAAACCTTTGCACTAATTATTGCTATAAGTATCAATTTTATTTCTAATAAAATTAATTAAATATACTTATTATTAACACTTTGTTTTTAAGTACGCACAACGTTGACTAAATAAATACTTACTTGGAAGTAAGTGTTTTAGTAAGTATTTAAGTAGTCTACGTTGCACTATTTAAAATGTCCGTTTTCACCAACCAACCCTAACTATACAAAGTTCGATATTTGTTCCGTATCGTGAGGCTAGAGTTGGTTGGTAAAAATGGGCATATATTTGTAGCAAGCACTTAGAACTAAGTTTACCAGGTAAATATTTAAGTCTTCGTTCAAATTAATTTGGGCAATTAACTTCATTCTTATAAAATTTGATTAAAACTTAATAAAATTAGTAGCAGTTGGTAACATTTAAGTCGGATATGTTCACGCCTATGATTATGTCATTTGAAAAATATTAAGAAAAACGAGTCGATAATTAATACACACCTACAGTTTTTTTTGTGTCTAAAATAACATCGTATCCTTGCATAGTTATCGACTTTAATTAAACAGCACATACTTAAGAATAAGGCATCGTAAGAATGTCCTAGGATATTGAGGAAGGTATAAAAAATAGAGTACGTACAAAATTACGTTGTACGATTGTCAATGTTTCTTTGAAGTAATAGAGCATTTATGAAACTCACCATAAGTTTGGAGGGCATATCGACTTATACGGCTCTACATTCTCGCGAAGTTGACCAAAGTGAACTGAAGGTAGGCACGAAGTTAGAAGACAAAGGAAAAGCAAAGACGAAGTAAGACGAAGAGTCTGCCCACACTTCGTTTTCGTTCAACTTTGCAAGACTGTATAGGGATATTTGGGAATTTGGCGAACCAAAAGTGTGTGGGCAAATGGAGTATGTTGCGAATGACACAGCAAATTTTTATGGTAAAGGTTATTCAATTCCAATGTGAGTCATCGGATGGTAAAAATCATCGCCGTCCATGGAGCACAGAAGGCAGGCGAGTTCCTGAGACGTGGAAAGAAAAAGAATAGGGGAGGAGTTGCGCTTCGTCTCTCACTCACCGAATGAAACACAGTTCTTACAGAATATCGGCATGAAGCAGCACTGGTGGGAAGGGTTATTCTTCCTTAGTCAAACTAGCTTATTACATAAATGCAATACCTGTCCAAAATCTACTTGTTTCTAATATTACGTATAAAGTTTTAGTTGTACTTCATTGTACTGTGTATACCATGGTCTTTGGGGAAGAGGAACTAAAAGTGTTGTGTTACTTCTTGAATTAATCATGAGAAACGGTTAATGCGTACATTTTAAGTTTTACAGCCAATCTATTATCAGTTTTATGAGTTTAGAAATAAGGGTTATGGTTTTTTTTTGTGGACACGCCAGCCATTGACTTTGTTGTGTTTATCCGACCTTCACGCACCGGGGGACGTCACTGTTCGATAGAACTCAACATTTTGTGTAAACGATAGAGCGTTACCTAAGTGAACTTTTAGTAATTGTTTTTAAATACTTGTTTCTCACCAAGGTTGCGATGCAAGGTTGCAATTTTATGTTTATTTACAATAAACATTATATTTGGTTCATTACACAATTTAATTTCATCTCGTTTTTTTGTTAAACAAATTTGATCATAGTATTCAATGGTTACAAAATATTTGTAATTTTTCGGAAATCTATATACCGGCTCTACATACTCGGTAACCTACATGTAAAGTAAAGTAATCGACGTGTTTATGTTAAACAAAAGTAAATTATGGATACGTAAATAAGTAGATACGTATTATTTAGTGAGCATGTGAAAAAACTGATCAGTATGCATCACGGTTATGATAATACATATACATATATGTAAATAGTCACCGCCTCGTACGCCTTAGAATAGGGCAGTCAAGGTATAAAAAGCTTTCGATACATTCCAATATAAGTCTTATTACATAAGTATGAATATGATATGATATGATTTTACTTGAAATACTTCGCACTCTTAGAATGAAAACTCAAAATTATGTTTAGTATGTTTTATTTTTATTTTTTCATACTTAAATTAATTATAACTACACTCGAGAGCAATGAATCCGGTCACCTAAAGAAACCTATAAATATCGGAAACTAAGAACGCTAGCTTAATAAAATAAACATACGATTTTGTTGAATTGAAAGCTTCAAGAAAATCATATTGTTGTAAGTACAAAAATGTTCTGTCCTATTTGGTTTCCTATTTTTGTTTTAAGACGAGATCAGCAGTTTATTTTCCTTTATGTAATTTTTAATAAATAAAATGTAACTCATAAATTTTATTACTTTCATTTAAGGGGTATTATATAGTCTGTTAAACACTGTTTATTTGAATAAGCTGACATTCTTAGTTTCCGAGATTTATAGGTTTCTTTAGGTGACCCGCATTCATTGCTCTCGAGTGTATGTCATTTTATGGCAAAATTGGTAGATACAGGTATTTCGCAACTTTCAATGTCGTTTTTTCTAGACTTTTTGGTGCTTTCGTTGAAAAAAGTTTTACTATGCAAATGTGTCAATTTTTTTTTAGATCATATTGGTTAGGATTGTGAGAAACCAATTCTCTATCTAGATTGTACAAATATAAGAGAGAATTGGGTATATTAGGATTAGGACCAAGGTAAGCACTAAGCACAAATGATGCCTTATTTTCCAGAAGCAAGTGCCAGCCGTGAGCCCGTGATCATGGCTCAGTAAAAAAAAGTTTTACTACGCAAAACATATAGGTAGTATCTTTTGTAAGCTTTGCCAATTTTTTGTAGTAAACATTTTATTATGCAATGCTAAACAGAACAAGACAGACAGGGGCCAGGGCCGACCTCGAGAAGCGTTCAAGTAGCGCTTTTGTTCTTGTGTGTACCGTAAGATATATTTATAAAGAATAGAATGATGTGTATTGTTTGTCAGCAACAAATTGAATTGCTGATGTCATCCACCTCCCAAACTGAGGATAATATCAGCTCAATTATGTTAGCAATGGATATTAAGATGCTTGGTTATGATATCAAATATAGAACGAAAAGCTTGCCACAAAGTCGGAAAAGCCCATGACGTTTCGTGGTTAGTCAGCAACGATGATACATGTTAGATAGGATAATTTATATAAGTATTCTATGCTTTTATCTGGGGGCACGGTAGTGCCCCCGCCGAGACGAGCCAAGCGGAGCGCAAGGGCACTACCTACCTTTTCTCGAAACGTTTCGTCGTTTTTTTTGAACTCTCATAACTTTGGTTTGGATGATGCTAAACGTACAAGCTCTACACTACACCTTAATCAAAATCTATGTAAAAGTCATAGATTTTGATTAAGGTGTAGTGTAGAGCTTGTACGTTTAGAGCGTGTAGTCTTTAGAGCTTGGCTTTATACGAGATCTGATAACTTTTTCACAGGGTAAGCTATGTAGACTCGTCTTGGCAACATTTTTACATGAAAATGTTTTTGGTGGGATTATTATTTTCAGCCCACATTCACCCACTGCTGGGTATAGGCCTACCTTCTGTCACGCCACTTTACTCGGTCCTGTGCCAATCTCATTCAGTGGGGTCCCGCAATCCACACAATGTCGTCTCTGCTTTAGGTCTTTCGCTATTGGTCTCCCCGAAAAAGTTATCTATTTCTTGGGAAAGTTGAACCAGAAAGCTTGTCAATATTAATATCAGAATTCATGTATCAATTTATTAGTGTAAGTTCTTTGAGTTTCAACTTAGTGGAAGATTCACTCCATGTAATATATGAATCCATATAAAAGTGTATTTTTTTTGAGTTTTTACTTAAGTTCTGTTTTATACTCACTCTCATTTTCTATTATCATGGCAGTTCAAGGACCTTAAATAGGGTTATTCGCCAAATAAAGCGTAGGTAGTATGCAATTTAATTGACTGTCTCTACATTTTAATTAGCATTTCTGTATTCTATTGTTTCAACCTTTTTAATTCAAATACATATTTGTATTTGCTAAGGTATGCCATGATAGAAACAGGTCAAAATAGAACTAATAACCTACTCATTAGAATTTTATGACATCCAGTAAGAGGATAATGCAATGTTGACCTTCACAAAGGAATTAATTAAGAAAGTTTTATTATTTATTTATTAACAGCATGACTTTATAGGTACGTGCTAAGGTTATTGAGGCATGACTGACATCATCCTATGCCGGATTTGAACGTCGATTTTCTATGCGATTTTTCCCTGCATCCATTAGTCATTATGCTACAGTTTAAGTAAATAGAGCTGTATTCTGATTCTTGCAGTTTACCGTACGTATATATATATATATAGGGACATATATATATAGGGACAATTCACACAGATTGAGCTAGCCCAAAGTAAGTTCGAAACTTGTGTTATGGGATACTAACTCAACGATATTATATTTTATAACAAATACATACATAGATAAACATCCAAGACCCGAGGCCAATCAGAAAAATTTCGTTTTTCATCATGACCCGACCGGGGATCGAACCCGGGACCTCCTGGGTGGCGGTCTGGCGTGGTAACCATTACGCCACGGAGGTCGTCAAATTAAGATCGTTTTATGAAGAACTCACATTTATTTCAGCTCATAATAATATACTTATTTCATGTCCATGACACATTTATTAACCGACATATCTTAAGATTCTTAATACCGATACTGTAAGTATTATAATATTTGTGATACCGACAACTAATAAGTAGATTTTTCATACAAACATTAATTCTATGAATTTACATTTTTATTATAAGTAAGTAACATAATTTTTAACTTATTTTTACAACAAGATACCTACGGATTGAAATGCGCATTTGAAGCACTTAACACCGAAAAAAACATGTTTTTACGTCGAAACAACTCGAAAAATATTTTGTAAAAATCCAATGTCCGCTCAAGATGTTATTTTTATTTGCAATAGAGGTGTTATTGACATAATAATGTGTAGTCATTAAAACCAAACTTGACATGGACATCCAAATTATTTAAATACACAACTTTGCAGGAAATCACTCAGCAGGAAAATACTATTATCATCTGACAACACATTTATATTCCAAATAGAGTTTATTCTGTTTTTGTCAATTTGTAAATGGTTAACACGTAAATAAAAAAAAATTAACACACTGGCATTAAGCCAAGAATACCTGACTTTCACCCAACAATAAACGGTTTGAAATCACATAGACACGGATTAGAAGTACACAGAGGGGATAGCCAGTGACGATTGAGCAGCGCCTGTTAACCGACTGGTCCCTGATTCAAATACCGGTGTAAGCATATTTTGTTAGGAAAGTCTCACATGTGTGTATATCTCACAGGAAGTTGAGCGAAGTGAAGTAGAGCACGAAGTTAGAAAACAAAGCAAAAGTGAAGACGAAGTAGGACGAAGAACCTCACCCTCGTTTCTCCAATTCGCGAGAGTGTAAAGCTAACAATATAAACATTCGACTTAAGAAAGGTCTGGTTTTCCATCTTAAGGTCGCTGTATACGTAACGTGTTTTCCCAGACGGGACGGGACGGAACGGGAAGTTAAATATAGTTCCATACAAAATGTATGTGAATATGCATATGTCGCGGATACACGGACGGGACAGGAACGTTCCTGTCCCGTCCGTGTATCCGCGTGTCGAACAAAAAGTCACGCCCCCTGTCGTCCGAGGTATTATCCCGTTGCGTATAGAAAGATTTGACGGTAATCGCTTTATTTGAAAATCAGTACAATGCCTTTTTGAACCGGATTAATTGCTTCATTCCTAATTGTTTGGATGGCATCAGAAATGGAAACAAGACAGCTTTGAAGGATAAACAGACAACTCCCGGTGAATTGCCATGGCTGTATGACAGAGAAATAAATAAAAAAACATATCCTATTGGTAACAAATATGTATACAAAAAAATACATGCTAAAAATAGAGCACCAATGAAAGTTTCTTAGAAATCACAATTACTTTCTTATCCTCTTTAAGCTGCAAAAAATAGTGGAAATCGTCCACCGCGTCCATCATATTACCAAACTAGTTTGATCAGGTGACAAGTGGTCCTCAAATAGACACTTGATTAATTAGCGCCACTTACGACGGAATGGAACTGTTTTCACTCTTCATTGAATTGTAATTATATACACATGTTTTTGTTTGTTAAGTTGCTTTTATTTCTATTCACAGAGTCTTGTAAGTTAACAAGGTTTTTACTTGAACTTTGTTATGTGAATAGATTTGCTTGTAAGTAGGTACATACCGTAACTTTTTGTTGTAATATTCTACTATGACACAAAGAAAACAGCGATATTCAAGATAAACATATTCGTCATTAAAATGCTTGTTCGATAGGGGATTCGAATACACGTTCTTTTGCTTGGTTTATTTTACTGTCAAAATAAGTAATTGCACCTATAAGTATTTATTTTTATTTTTTATTCTTATTACAACGGAATTTGGCCAGATGTACTTGATTCTAATTTAAATAAATGAACAAAATTAAAAGTTTTAGCAAATCAGACATATCTTGAGCACGTCAAAAGCTCATATGATATGTAACACGCGTATGTGCATTTTGGTTAGCTCTTTTCAATAAATTTCCCTAGGTTAGCGTTAATTTATACTAAAGTAAACATAAACAAAGTGAATTGGTACTTACTTGAAATGTAACATGTGTTTTAGGTAATAAATACAAAAGATGTTTACAAAGTCATTCCTAACAAGACGTGAGTGGATGGGTAGTGATGGTATTTTAAATTTTATTTTTCACGCAATAGCTAAGTGTAATAAGTGTATATTTATACTTCTTGCTCCTGGGATACCGATCAACATACAAAAACACCAAGGACGTTCCTGCGCCGTTGCCTCTCTTTTACAGGAAGAAAAGTGAAAATAAGAAGAAAATAAGAAAGAGAGGAGTTGAGTTATCGGATCTGAAACTGATCGGATCAAACAAAAGGCTGCTTCATGCTCATATTCTGTAAGAGGGTGGTACTTTCCTGTTCGAGCAAGCCCATGTCATAAATACTCCGGGGTGATAGAGTACTATCAGTCGATGAAACATTGTCAGTTTACATAGGCTCTAAACTTAAATAAACATGACAGATACGATTTAAAAATCAATAAACAAATAATTTATTCATTACATTTCCATTCTAAACGCGAAACAAAAGAATGAATTTCTATTCATATTTACTCACAGTAGAGTATGTTTTTTTATAACAAAATAAACGTTACTCTTCTGTTTTTCCCTGTGGTTGACAACTGTGAGATAAAGACACACTCTCTCCTGAACGACAGATATATTATGTCGGATCAGCAAGATGAATAGCATAGCAAATCTGAGATACGCTGTATCACCCACCAGCTCACGGACTGTGTTATGTCTGCGGGCCAATTCACATCACTCAAATTGTCAAAGTTAAGTTTCGATCTCAGGCACCATCTCATACATTCAAAATACGAAATGAGCAAGACAGGCAATGAGTGTGAAACTAGATTTTGACTGTTTTTGTAACGAGAATAGCCCTACTGCTGTTAGTGTTTTCTTTCAGGCGGTCCCTAACTTGACCTAACGTCTATCTATCTACAAATTACTATCGACTAGTTTAAGCTCGAGAAATTTAAACCTGCGGATGTCTTAACTGGGGTGTTCATTCAGTTTTGGCCAAGGAGCTCCTCAACGTTATTTCAATTGTAACTATTTCATCGATAGCTTTCACTTATCAATTGAATAAGTTAGTGTACTATTACCACCTATTACGTAGGTAGAACATGGTTATGATCGATAGTAATGGACTACCGTGTAGGTGTTTTAATGCATTTCAATCATCGTTGTTGAAACAACAAATTGTGTTTTCTTCATTCTTATGAATAATATGAATCATTTCTATCAAAGGGCCATTTAGAACAATAATTAATTCTAATTTCAAATTAAGTCTCAAGCTATCTCTTTTTTAGGGTTCCGTAGTAAACTACAAGGAACCCTTATAGTTTCGCCATGTCTGTCGGTCTGTCTGTCTGTCCGCGGTTTAGCGCCTAGACGCTTGATGGTAGAAAGCTGTAATTTGGTATGTATACACATATTAACAATGTTAACAAAGTGCTGGAAGAAAATTTTGAAAAATATTTTTTTTGGGGTGCCTCCCCTACATGTAAAGTGGAAATGAATTTTTTTTTCGCGTCCACCCCATGTTGTGGGGTATCGTTAGATAGGTCTCTTTAAAACATTGAGGGTGTGGAAAGATCATTATTCGATAAAATGATCCGTTTCGGAATTATTTATATTTATCGTGTCAATCAATTTTCGTTTTGCACGGTGGTCCCCCCCCCCCCCCCCATCATCATCCATCATCATGGTAGTAGTCCATATGCTGAACCTTCAATGAAAACGTAGGCTCTACTAGTTACCGAGTAATAGCCGACGAGCTTATAAAACAAAATTTCTTTGATGAAAACTTACAAATGTGATGGAATTTGATATTGGACTCAACTGAAGGCAAATACGGAACCCCACATTGTGTGTGGCCCCACACGTACTTGCCCGGTTTTTTATTCTTCTTTAGCTTGACAGTGTCAGCAATAATATGTCATTAAATTTTAAAATGTATTTGAGCAATTAACTGTTAAATATTACATAATTTGCGGAAATCAAATCAGCGAATTCAATACTGGCTGTTAGATAATTTACATTCATTCCAAAAAAGTAAATTGAAAGTGATTAATGTACTTTACGGTTATTAGCATCGCTAATGCCAGACCCCATTGTTGCGTAGAGAAAATAATGCGTTTTGATCTATTAAATTAATAATAGAGGAAAGAGTCCGTAATCAATATGGACTGAGTTAATGTACATGACTGTGTATTTTTCAGGTAGAAAATCTATGTTCTTGCCATAAAGTTATCTCGCCAATATAAAAGACTTTAGAGGTAATATGACCCTAGGTAAAGTTAAGTGTGTATGTATTAGAAATGTACATAGTGTTAAGGTAAACATCATGACCACTGGCCACGACATATATAAACAAACATAATTTGATAAACACGTTTATTTCAAATTCAAACAGTCACGTTCACACAACATCCATAAAGTTTAGTTACAATATGTATAATATATTATACAAATTAAATTAAATATCTAACTACACTATACTATCCATCGGTAACTAATTTATTACCTAATGTTACAAATTAATCGTCTCATCAATTTTTTTCACTGAGATTACTTATGTCATTGGAACGAATCGTTCCATGTCTATGTTATTTTCCATATACAATCTTATTGGCATATAACTATAAATAAACAATGTGCGATGATGCACCTCCTCCAGAGCCGGAATGTTTATTGTTGAACGAGGCGCGGCATTTGGCAACGCGGCCTCGACCTTTCGCTCCACTGCATCGAACAACCATAAGGCTCATCTTCAGGTGACTGCGCTCCGGGCCGCTCAAAGGTCATATAGGCATCACGATTGACATCTTATTGAAAACCCTTTCCAATAACTAAAACTACATCTATTCGCATTATCACTGGGCGGACCGCGAGGTCAAGGTAACTCTTAATATTTGGTTATGTTACGCATCATTATCATCGTAATCAGTCCGAGCGTCGCATGATGAACACTGCCTTTCAGGGTCAGGGTCGCGACCGAACCGAGACCGAGACACTCCGCGAGGACTAGGCGAACAGGTGAGCCATCGCGACCATAAGCAGCGACAGGGCCAACGTCGGAGCGGCTGCACCGTTGTACTTCACGTCGGAAGACAGGTTTTCACCGTATATGTAACTCTTTGTCCCAGTATAGCATCTCAAAATTCTGTAGTTCACTTCGTTGGGGGACACTTGTTGTTTGACGAAGTTAAAGAGCCGGTTAACAACAACGTACACGTTACCACTGCCGTCGAAAGTGAAACGATCTACCCACTGGATGTACGTGGGATCGCGTGCGATAGTACGCTGACCGACGTGGAAATCGAACGTTGAATTCCATTCCGCGATTGTGGAATTGCCTACCAGCCCGTAAAATAACATTCCTTTTGAGTCCATCTTCATTCCATCAGTTTGCGACGATTTTGTTCCAACGTCGACGACGTACGGGCGTAGTAAACCGTCGCTGTTAGCTAGAGATTCATTGCGCAAATTAGATGCGTTTACTGCATATAAATGATAACTGGATAAGGGGCTGTAGTAAACGGTTCTGTCGACCTGGCCGTCGTCTGTTTTGAACTGTGGCCCAAGCGCAATACCGTCGATGTTTACCGGTAAATTCACTGACGTTCCATTGATGCGGAAAAATGTTGCTTCAGGCGCGGCCGTCATTGAAAGCTTATCACGGAGTTTCCACGATTTCTTGTCACTACGACGGAAAACTATTATACCTGGATCGACCGCACTGTTGTCCGTAATGTAGGCATAATCACCATCCCGGTTGTCCACCACTAGGTCGTTTAGGTAAGTGGTGTTAATATTTGTCAGTTCAGGTGGAAAAGGTATGCGCTCCATTTTATTTTCCCCGGTCTTGAGGTCAATCAAAACTAATGAAGGAGGGCATTTCGCGTTTGGAGTGGGTGTGAGAGTTCCAACACGTCCGTTATCCAGAATCCACATTATGCCATTTTTGTCAATTTCAATATTCTGCACAAACTGCAAGGCGCTGCAATTACCGCGAGCGTTATCGCTCCAGCTGGGGAACGGCTGCAGTTTCGGCGCCGTGCTGGAGGGGCGGACAGGGATGGTCGCCAGCGTCGCCGGCACTCCATCCAGCATCCTCGGCATCGTCAGGAACAGGTTTTCTCCGTAGAAGTTTATTCCAGAGATTAGAACGTTTTGGGGTATGTATTGGCTGGTATTGAGGTAGTTTTCCCGATCTGCCGGAGATGGCCACTCGTAATCGATGACGTTCCATTCGTAGATGACTCTGAATTGTTCGCGGCGTGTGAGTGCAGGCGGTGGGTCGGTATCGTTTTGCGCGGCCGCGGCTGCGAGGACTGCGAGGAGCACCAGCGGGAGCATGACTGTGGGTCCGCGGCGGGAGCGTGTGGCGCGGACGACGCGGGCGATGAGACTGCCACCGGAGTGCGCTCACGGAAGCCGCGTCGGCTGGCTCGATGGCTGTGCTTCGCGCGTGACCACAACACTACGTCATTGCTGGCGTCGCGGTCATACAAGGGGTCGCTAATAAAACTAAAATAAAATATTATTGTAAACAATTAAACTTGTTTATACAATAACGCTTCGATAATGGAGTGATTTTGAATGTGAATGAACTGTGTGTTGCTATAGAGATTAACATATTCTATATACAATTCGTTGTCTGGGAAGGGTGCACCAAGGTCGCGATCTCACCCCAACCAGACGGAGGGGACTTTCTGGCTGTCTGCTGTTATAAAGCAATTTACGTATAATAATAGTTAACATAGGGTTTTAGACTCGATGCTGTATTGAAGGGCTACTTTAGGATTGCAACTACGAATGTCAACTTTTCGGGAACATTAATAAAATTATTTATACTCGGACTGCGGGACGTAACCCGAAAAAGTGGGACTTATGTTTTCAGCATACATTAAAATTTTCTAAGGAGACTGAAAATTATTGTCATTATCATATTTCTAAACATTACTTATTTATTTATACAGACAGGTGGTGCGTTGGTTGTGACTCTACCTTCGGCACCCGCACCAGACAGCGTGGGTTCGATTCCTGTTCGGGGTAAACATTTATGTGATGGTATATATGTACTTGTCCCGAGTCTGGGTGTTTTCTAAATTGTATATTTATAATATCAAGAGAGGTAGGGCACAGCTGATAATCCGCTCAAATCGGAGCAGCCCGTCTGGGGAAGGATCTTCACATTACAGAAGATAATAGCCAAATAGCATTGGTCTAGGCCATGTGTTGTGTTCCTACGGTGAGTAAGGTCTCCAGAGCTCCACTTTGGGCTACGGTGATGCTTACCATCAAGCGGGCCGTATGCTTGTTTGCCAACTTTGTGGTATGAAAAAAAAGTAATATATACGTCGTCTGGTAGGTACCCATCCGTAACACAATCAGGTCAAATCTTGCTTACTTTGGAACCAGGTGGCGCGCGTTATCAGATGTTCTAAGCTTAAAGATATAAAAATTATTTTCTTATATAGGTATTTTGGGCTTTTTTATAGGCGGTTTCACACGCAGATTTTCAAGATAAAAAACCCATTTTAATTATTTATACTTAACCACATTTGCCCCACTTTTCACCCCACATTTCAAAAGTTCTATATTATGTATGAAGTTTTAAAAATGTATGAACGGGTGTATTATACATGACCTATTTTTTCTGCATGACGTAGTAATTGTTTTCTCCTGAGGTAAATTGTTTGTTTAAATTCTAGCAAATGGATTCATTGTTAGATTGTATGCGTATATTGTATAGAATCTAGTCATAAAAATAAATATTTATAAATGTGTACTAACAAAAACTGAGTTATCCTTTAGTCTAACATTGCCCGCTATAGGAGGTAGAAAACGCTTCAGGACAGGCAGTTTAAACATCCAGGCTTGATGATGACCATACCCTACCCATGTCCTACTTTTTGGAAGACCGGCTTCGGTCCGATTTGATTTTGTGTATTACTTTTGACGAATATTTTGTAGGACGTGCGAGCTACTAATACAATCCACCCACACCTACGTTCCATTGTTTAGCGTACATTGTATTTTTACTCAATAAATCGTCACCCATTTAATAGGGTATGGGCGGGTAGACCCTAGAAGTGTGGTGTTTTGTCGCGGTGGTGGTGACAGAAGTCGCTGTGCATATTTATCTAAGTGCGTCATGACGGCCCATTGGTCGATTGGATAGTAATGGATACTTTATTTTAAGGAAGGAGAAACAGAAAGGGAGATATAGGAATATCGAATATGAATATGGGAGGAATTTGTATTCCGATGAAAGAAACACATTGCTGCTTCACGCCTAGATTCTGGAAGAAGGTGGTACACCGGGTCGAGCTAGACAATTTTATAAATGTAATCAACATTAGTAAAACTAACTAGTAAGAAAAACATCAGACACTTGTGGTAGTTTTATTTCACTACGAAATTAATTCTGAATTGGCAGCTTCCAAGCAAGCGTAATTTAGTTGGTTCAAAGAATCTGCTTAAATACTTAATTAACAATATTTTTTTTATAAATGGAAAAATAATTTTCTTCTAGGTATAGGTACTTTTAAGTGGTGACATCATCGACAATTTTTTTATGAATATTACTTAGAGGTATAGAGGTACCTATCTCTTATAAAAAATCGTTTGATTCTTCATTGACTTCATCTTAAAAAAATATTAATTTAAACATACCTATGAATATTGTTTGTTTATTTTTACTTTTATTGGTGGGCTCTTTTTATAATAATTCATTCAAGCACTGCCATCTACATATTGCAATGTCAGTTTTAATTAGACAGCGCCATCTATTGTAAATTACGTAAAACAATTAACGAGCGTATTTGAACATTTTTTTAAATACCACAAAGGTGGCAAACAAGCATACGGTCCGCCTGATGGTGAGCGGTCACCGTAGCCTATGGAGGACGCTTGCAACACCGGGGATATCACTTGCGTGTTAAAGTACCCCATAGTATAGTCTAATCTAAAGGAAAGACCTCGGCGGCGGGGATCTCATTCCACAGCCAGCGTTCGCGGGAGGAAACTCCTCTGAAACCGCGCAGTACGCGACCATTTTGGTTCTAGTGTGTGAGGTTGGATTCCCCGCCGATTAAAATTTATATTTACATCACAAGTCAATATATTTATAAATATTGGAGACGAACATGGTTTTTTGTAAAATTATTACTGACAATAATGCTCTTTGTACTGCCATCTATTGTTCAATGGATGAACTATTGTCAGTAAGTTTTTATTCTTCAATGTTTTCGTAATATGACTATTAGACACTAGATGTCACTACTGTATTATTATTTGACCATACAACGTAAAATACGTTTTATAATTCATTTTTTTAAGTTACATGAACATTAGTTAATTATGAACATTAACAATTTGGATATTATATAGTTTCCAATGTAATATAAATTTAAACATGTCATGTTAAGTTTTTCTATTATACTTTCGCCAATTATGTTACATCCCGTATGGTCTAGTGGCTAGGATACCTGGCTTTCACCCAGGAGGCTCGGGTTCGATTCCCGGTACGGGAAATACTTTTGGCATTATTTTTAAATGTGGCTTACTACGAAACAGTAGAACTACGTAGTACTATTTATTATTCTGTGGTAGAATTTATATCTCGATCATCCTAAAGTTTGTTGTGAAATTTATAATTAATTTATATTTAATTTAATTTATTTATATTTTTTTAAAGATATTTTTTTTTTTATTTTTTTTTATTTTTATTTTTTATAATGGATTACAGTATTGCCGATATTTACATGTTTAATTTGGAATTATGGTGAGCGATATAAAATATCAAAAATAAGTGCCTGGCTTGCATATATTCTGAAGAGAAAAGCCACCTTTATTCGGGCTTTGTATATTTCTTACATGTTATGTTTTCAAGTCATAATATTTACGTTGAGTTGTGCGTTGCTATTCTATGGTTTACTACGTCTACGACCAAGCAAAAATAGATTATTTCGTACCTATGTAAAATATGATCAAAACACACAAGACGTTACAAGTACTTTACATTATGTTTCCGTAATAGTCTAATGCTAGCTCTACACTCTCGCGAAGTTGAGCGAAGTGAAGTGAATTTAGGCACGAAGTTAGAAGACAAAGGAAAACTGAAGAGGGAGTAGGCCGAAGAGCCAGTCCATATTCTCGTTTCCTCTCAATTCTGCAAAAGTATAGATAATTATAGATACAGAGCTAATATAAAGTTCTGTCTAACTGCGGAGGAAACGACAAGAACACGACACACGAGCATTTTTTTCACTCTTTGTTTTTGTAGAACGAATATGAAATCGAATGGCGAAGAACTTTCAGGGCGCATTTAGACGACGACGTGCAAATTTTCAGAACTTTCAGAACGCTTGAATCAACGCGTCCTCGAATTCGCTGGGTGCGAGATGCGAAAGTTAAATTTCTTTATTGTGATCTTATTTTTCCATTTTATATTCTAATAGCTTTCGCCCGCCACTACGCTCGCGGTTAATTTTATGACATAGATCTGGTTTGACAACAAAACAACCCATAGCGCGACTTGTGGCGCCATCTGTTGGCCGACATCGCAGTTGCAGCGCCATATATAGTAGAAAAAATATTTTCCTATTGGAATGACATACTTTCACGGGATAAAAAGTACATGTTGAGCTCTGTACCTCTGACAATTATGTATGTATACAAATTTTCACAAATTCACTTTCAGTACGATATAAAGGCAGACAACACCTTAGACTGCAGTGGTCGCGGTTGTATGAAGTTCGTTGGGATAGGATGAGATCTGGTTATAGATCTCTTGACTTCGTGCTCATGTGGACTCACACTTAACAAATCATTGTAGAATATTAATATGTATATGCATAAAAATAATACACTTGAATGATCTCTCATCTTAGTACGTAGGTTTTTCCTGTAGGTTAAACAAACATTTTCAATCTCTCTTGCGATTTACAATGTTTAATGCATTTATATTCGAATTGCGCAAATTTTTCAGTAGTTTTCCATGAAGATTGAAATATTGTAATATTTATTGTAATAATAATAAACTTTTGTTTTATTTAGTTTCCATATGATTCTAAAATGTCTTACATGTAACATTTATTTATTAGAACAGAACTATTTATTTTAAGGACCATTAATCAAAATTATTCGATGCCAACCCTCAGTCATATTAAATTATCGGTCGCAACGCGAACTCTATATGCAGATTATTCCGACAACTGATTTGCTCAAAAGTAAGTCAGTTTTTGAGACTTTTTATAAAAGAGGAAAGATTTGTTTGCTCCGCTCTATTTATAGGCTCCGAAACTATTCAACCGATTTGAAAAAAAAATCACGGAAACACTATATCCGGATAGGTATTACATTTTCAAAAAAAAATGATTCTTACGAAAACTAGTGCGAGGCCGGGATGGGGCGCACGAATTAAAAATAAAGAATTACCTATATTACTATAATAGAATATAATTAATATAAATGTTTTTATTATAATAAAATGTAAGCATGGTAGGTGGGTGTTCACGTGGCTGATAACAGCCCGCATCACAATTATCATCGTGTTGGGACATTATACCTAAAACGAGTAATTTATTGTTTAGTTTAGTACATACAATCACCGAACTAACTAAAATAATTACACATAGATAACATTTGTATAACTTCTACTATACAATTGGTACTACTATTGTATTACGCAGTATTACGACTAACAAACATCGTATTTTTTAAACGTTTTGTGGTATATTATGTAGCTATTGCACTATGTGTTTACATGTTTTCTAGATGTGAATCCAGGACACGAAGCTATATCAGGACGATTCAAGTTGGAAAGTCAAGAAACCAAAAGTATTTTTCAAACAATAAAGGAGCCACGAAGAAAACTCAGGGAACACACTGAGGACAATTTTGTAGGATGATTCAGTCCTGTTTCTTCTCCAGTTTCCTAATCCAGGATTGGTGAGATCCATCATAGATGATGGGATAACATTAGGTTAATCAACTAAAGAAAAGCGGAGATGTTTTGTAAATAACACTATTTTGATTGGTAAGACAAAAAAACAATATCTTGGGCGTTGTATAGAAATATCTCCGCTCTTCTATCCACGTCCGCATACATCGATGACGTCCGCTCCTCTCTCTATCTCCGCTTCTGTGAAAGAATGGAGAGGCCACGAGTGACTGCGAGGCTTCGCGAGACAAAGCAAGTGTACCAGTACACTCTCGCTCAGCCTCGCCGTCCCTATACGAGAGTGAACAGCTGACATTATGTATGGGAACGTTTTGACGAGACGCGCCCTAATGGTTTTTGAAGCGAAGGCTGAAGATAGTTCTAAATTATTTGAGGCCATTTGAAAATACTTACTTAGGAGACTTTTGATATGGTTAATGATGCAGGCGATGACTTACACAATAGAAATAGCTAATCGCTTGATGACTAACACAGTTAATAGATGTAACGTAAAACCTATATAGGAAAACATTGTTACTTGATTTCCTAGTATTCTTAAGAAAATATTAGTACGCTTACGTAAGACATGTAAGAGTTCATGTGTCATAAATCTTTCGTTATCGTTTCCTATTCATATTTTTAAATTGATTTCATTTTATTGAAAGTTTTAATTGAAAGTTATTCATAGTTTCGTACAAATCACTTGAACAACATTCTCCTCACCTGTATACCTATCTGATGGTAAGCAGTCACCACAGCCGTTTGTACCAATACCATTTTTGAAGAAACACATGCTGAAGACAACAGGGTGAACCTGGACTTCATTTTACAACCTAACCCAAAGTCAAATGTTTTTATTCAAGTAGGCCTATTACAAGCTGCTGCAAGCGAATAGTCTCAATTTTTCCCTACCACCAAATCAGACGGCAGATTTATTTTGTACCCGGAGTAAACATTAATTTCCGGAAGCAAACAAAAGAAGGGCACAAATCTAAATAATATAAATAACAGCAAATGAAACATGTAATTTACCAACATGATAATATATAAATAAACATTAGGTACTCTGGATTCGAAGGTGAATTACGATACGTTACCGTATTGTTTAAGATTTTCAATCTGCGATGTTATAATTATCTTCTGCAAGGCTAACGCGATATAAGCGATATAAGTACCATATAACACAACTGTTACGTACGTGTCGTGTTCCATAATAAAAAGGATTTAATTTCGTGGTCGTTACCACAAACGAAAAATATTTGTTTTTCAGTAGGTACCGAATTGGCAGAAAAAGACTGATCCTACCAGTAGTTGACATTGAATCACCAATTGCGAGAGACTCACAAAAAGAATTAAAAAAAAAGAAAAATAAAATAAACTTTTTCCACGACCTGAATAAAATTGCAGGAAGCCGCTAGATGCAGGTCGCTTCCAATCCAATCGGTTCCAATCGGTTATACTGGAAATATTAAAGGGAGGTTGGGGGTCTACTCTAGCTGTGGACTTCTTGTGTGTGGCTGAGATGATGAGACAAAACTTTAGAGTAGATTATCAAATTTCTTTTGTTAGCCCAGTAACTCAAGTGTCATATAAAATGCATCCCAGTAGTACCCCATACCTGTAGTTTATAGAACTGTTGAGGCCTCATATTAGTCTTTAGTATCCCATCCCATCATACTATAGTACTGATAGCATGGTGAATATCCCAACTACTGGGATGCACCCTAGTGATATTTTCTTATGCAAAAGCTTTACCTAATTTATTGAAAGACATAAAATTACTCCAGTTTATTAGTAACAAATGTAGTGTATCTTTAATTAGATTTTCGAGATTCCATAACTTCCGTAGTCAGCGTGTCTTTTACGTATGTTTCGGACTTCGAACTATGAATTCGGATGGATGCCAAGAATAGTAGGTATGTTTATTTACAAAAAAGTTGCTACAAATTGCTATAAAACGCAATTTGGATTGGATTATATGACAACGACACGATGTGTTTAACCAATATGTTTATCAAGAAAATCATTTTGTAAACGTTCATGTCAATGAACCGATTGCTAAAGGTAATATCCGTAGATTGGCCGCAGAGTACTTTGAAATCAAATAGATCAAAAGCTTTATTTTTTTTAGAACAAAATTACTTTATTATAATTTTTTTGACATTTAGATTTGGTTCCACAGGTGCCTGATAAGTTGCAGTTAGCCAATCTCTACAATAAATTGCATACGACATATAAACGAACAAGCGAGCCAAATGATGGAGAGCTGTTACCTTACATTTCTCGTTACAATGAAGGTGTTTATAGGAAGAAAAGGGATAGAAAGGTAGTTGGCCTTCCCGATTTCTTACTCATCAAACGAAAAGCATTGGTGCTTCATGCCGGGGGGGACACATTCTTTAGGAGGAGACTTCCCCAGACGAGCTAGCCCAATTCATAATGCTCTACCAATTAAAATTTGGAAATATATGGAAGTTATGGAACTTAACAGTAGAAAATGTTTCAGAACTTTGTCTATACGACTTTCTATAAAGTATGCCTTTGTGTTAGACAAATATTAATTAGGCTACAAAGGACAACGGGTGAAAATAAGCGTGGGTGCGTTCCAGTTCCACTGGAGAGTTATTTTCGATACTTTCGCTTCAAGAAAATCACGTTTCTGTTTCTGGAATAGCTGATAAAAGAAAGTTGGAGACGTATTGAAAACATACTCGTATTTAAGTATTTGGGATAGTTTAAAAATTATGTTTCCATTTAAATTAATTTCAAATGAATAGGTCATTATAGTTTAATAACATGGCAATTCCAATCAACTTATCCCTCATGTAAATTGTGGTCATATAAAATCATAAGTGGTCAAGAGTGGTTGAACATTTACCTATGAAATGAGTTATTTTCACCAAGGAAGTACCACCCTTTTACAGAATATCGGCTTGTATTTCGGCCGGTTAGTGGGAAATCTTAATAGTCCAATTCTCCATTCCTATCACTTTTCTCCTATTCCCACCTTCATTGCAGCGGGCAACGCATTGGTAGCGCACATAGTGTTGCTGGTGTTCATAGACGGCGGCGGTAATCAGTCACCATTCAGTTTGCTTGTTTGTCTGCCGAGTGACATAAAAAAATATTTCAGTAAGATAGGCTAACCGGAGTTTACCAGGCACCTATGTGAAACCGGACCTAAACCTCTAAAATGTATGAAGAAAGTACTACTGTGCTCTACTTACCCCAGCAAGTCGCAAATTGCAAGTCTTAAAATACATGACATTGACAATTGACGTTATTTAAAAGTGTTTTGCTTTCATTTTTGGACATCATAACCAAGCCCAAAATTCCAGAGGAAGTCATGCAAATAAGCAAACCGTACAGAACAACCCCACTTTAGCATAAAAAGTAGTCAAACGTGAAAGGCACTGGAAGCTTTTTGGGTTTGCCCAATAGCGTATATTGGCTGTGCATTAGATAACAGTTCCAACGAATCGTTCCGCGAGCCTTCCATCATCACACCTCGTCGAATGTATTTATTTTTTAACGGCTGCGAATATACAAGTGTAGGATTTAGCATCGTTCAGCCAGTCACCGGTTGGACAACACACGGTCGACATTCGCGTCGTGCGCAGCCCGCTAAATTTCCCGCCGCGAATTTAAAATCGCGTTCTAAATTCAAACTCGAAGTTGTGTTCCAGTTGTCTATAGTTCACGAAGTTCGAATAATGCCTAAAAAGAAATAATTTGATATTCAATTCATTATTTGCATTGTAATTTCTGGAACATGGTGTTGAAATTGTGAAAACGTGCTAATGACATTGCGGACTGCATGTTCCACTGTGGCGTTTTCGTTAATAAAATTCTGTGATAATACATTGCTGTGAAACTTTAAACCCAGTGTTTTTTAACTATATTTATTGACTGTTTCGTGAAATTGTATTTCGCGAAACGTTTAAAAAATAATTCTTTATGATAGGTCCATATATGAAGGTGAGTGATGTATCTTATTTATTTAAGTTATCTATCGCTTGGTAACAGAACTAGGTTATCTATTTTAAATGTGATGGAATGGCCATGGTATAAATTTATTATAATAAACGTCCGTTCATAGATCATAAAGCTACACACTGAATTTACAGCCAAATCATTATCCAAATCATTATAACAGCGAGTTACTATGTTCCTGTTGAGTACATTGACGACCTCGGTGGCGTAATGGTTACCACGCCAGACCGCCGCCACCCAGGAGGTCCCGGGTTCGATCCCCGGTCGGGTCATGATGAAAAACGAACTTTTCTGATTGGCCTCGGGTCTTGGATGTTTATCCATATAAATGTATTTGTTATAAAATATAATATCGTTGAGTTAGTATCCCATAACACAAGTTTCGAACTTACTTTGGGGCTAGCTCAATCTGTATGAATTGTCCCTATATATTTATTTATTTATTACATATCTAGTACCTACTTTTCAATTTAAGGATAACATTTTTTCCTTAGTGATGAAGAGCGTTTTTTTTTAATGTCAAGTGCATTACGAATATGGGCACATATAACCAAAGCGTGTTTGTCACGCATAAGTAGAAAAAACAAAAAATATTTTTAATAAGTATGCTGATAAGAAATTAAGAAGGTTGGTTTCTAAATAACAAAAGAAAATGTTTGTTATTATTACTGTTAGGTTTTATCGGTTTTATGTATCCAATTCAACATAAACAATGAACGGTAAAATAATAAAAAAATGATGCTAATTTTCCTGTATAATTTAAACTTACTTACATTTTTGTGTTAAGTTTTAATGTATTTTTCATAGTTAACAGAAAAAAGAAAATTTAGACTGAAGGAAACATGATTAAACTACAGACATATTCAATTTCATAAATGTTAAACTTATAATAATGATAAGGATACAACGAAGAATGGCATTTTAATTAATTATTTCGTTTAGTTCGTATAAATTCTGAGAATCAAAACGTAGAAAAAAAAGTCAGTCGATGCCCCGAGAAGGATTTTTCAAAGAACGGAGTAGGATAATACATCATTATTTTTTTCATACTTAATTCATTAACATATTTATGATACAGGAAAGTCAGTTTCTACGAAGATTAGTTTTCAACGTCAGTACGTAACGTTCGTGATTTTTTTCATATTATAATTTCAGACATTTTCATTCAATCTAGCCACCAGGCACACACAGGCACCAATATTAAATTAAAGAATAATCTTCGAAATTGCAGAGAAACGATGGATAATAAAGGATGGATGGAAGAACTAAAATTGAGTGTCATACGAAATCCTTGGGTTAGTTGGCATTTCATGCAAACATAGATACGGGAGAATTTTCCGTACATAATCTAATCAATAATATTTTAATTTGTCTGCTGGGTGTCTTTCCATCATTTCTTTGCAAATTCGAAGCTTCAGGTTATTTCACGGTCGTGTTTTTCGATATATTGGTTTCCTACGTAATTCAATCAGTAATTTTTGTTTGGATTCCTAATACCTCCCAATTTTTCGTAATTCTTTTTGTACATGAAAATTCAAAGACAACCAAAGGAAGGCTAATCTTTCTATCTTCTCCGTCTGGAATCTAATAAGTATCCAAATCCATTCAATGGTTATTAGATTTCATGAAGTAATTTATTTAGAATTGATTATTTCTTAAATGAGTAACAATTTACTATACTGTCTGGGTCTCGACTCTCGAGGACTTAAATCTGGTTCAAGGAATATTTTAATTGTAATCTAATCACTCGGTGCATTAACATGGAGTTAAATTGAGACCACGGCTGTGTGCTTAGCCTATAATGAGTGTTATTTTTAAACATTCATGATGTACTAAGACATAGTCAATGAAGTAAAAAACACATGTGATTTATTACCTACATGTGACTTATGTGTGTGGTCTCGTGTAAAAAACGATTTAACAGGATCGAGGAGAATGGCGTAGACGAAAGGAGGTTTATACCCTGCAGTCGGCCGAGGAAAGCTGACCATGATGATGATGATGATAAAATAACATGCTTTGTTCTGAATGACTGATAGACGGATCAACGCCTAAACCGCTGATCGTAGAGACCTCAGGCTTCCTGTAGACGACGCCGGAGACGCGCCGACGTTTACAGGAAGCCTCAAACTTGGTGGATGTGTTCTTTGTATGACGTAGACATCCGATAAAAAAGGATTTTGCGAAATTCCGACGTGAACACGGGATACACCCAGACGAAGTTGCGCCGATTTCGCTAGTCATAAAATTCAATATAACATTTAATTTTACATAAATACAATGTGATGTTCTATCCCGTCTCTTAAATCAAACAAATGTTCCCAAAATTAAAATAAAAAGTTGACACCTCTCTCCGAATTCTCGTTAACGAAGCACCAGACGTCCTTTTTGGCCATGAAATATTCTCAGAAACCTATATAGTCCGCAAAAAGTTTTTGTTGAAACAGGTTTTTTTTAATCAATGACTCACCGATACATCATTGGAGGTCGCTAACTTTTCTAACCGTCGCGCCTTCGTGCCAATGTCTGTTAACTGTCTTTTTTGTGCCAGTTAAGCATACAAACAGTAAATGACAAGTTTGCTAAATAGAATATATTGAGGTTAAAGAATTATTTACTTGGAGTCTACATTGTTTGTCTTGTCACATAAATTGTCCATTTTTGTCACTG
This sequence comes from Endotricha flammealis, assembly GCA_905163395.2. NCBI lineage: Eukaryota > Metazoa > Arthropoda > Insecta > Lepidoptera > Pyralidae > Endotricha > Endotricha flammealis. The sequence continues at coordinate 10,123,735 of LR990861.1, read as the reverse complement.
ATCGGCAATTTATCTGACACTAGTCTGGCAGCTACATTATCAGGAGTAATCAGGACACTGTGAAACTGTTCCTCAAATATCTTACAGTATGTAAATAAAAAAGATTAACCAAAATTTAACTAAAACATCTGACTTTTCCTTATTTAATAATAGGGATTGAATTGTGAAATCCAGCCTAAGTGAAGTACACTTAATTAGGATAGTACAAAAGTAATTAGAAAGTTAGACATGGCTCGTGTAATGGGTTCTGTTACACTACGTTAGTGTAATGCAGATTAGACATGCTTGCAATGTCATAACATGTGTGGTAGACCCTGTATAAACGTTTTCACTCCTTTTGTGAATAGCACCTTTCATAGCTCTATGGAAAATCTTATCGTTGAGGTTATACTTCGGAGAACGGAAGGAAATTCTTAACATGTATGTATGTAGTTAATTTTATTCAAAATCCTTCTCAGTTGAAGCTGTACGCCTTTGGAATGCTCTGCCTGTACACATTCGTAATGCACAAACTCATTGTTCTTTTAAAAACCAGGTCAAAAACTATTATTTGTCCTTAAACACCTGAACTTTCTCCCTTCTTTTTTGTGACTTCGTCTGTTTTCACTTTCTTCTGCATCATTTCTCTATTTGGTTATAGTATATTTTATATATATTTATTAAGTATAATATATACATAATATATATTTTATTTATTATTATTATATTATGTTGTATGCTTTTATAATTAATATTATTGTAATTTATCGCCGATTGGGGCCCATAGGGACGCGCCCGCAACTGTGGGTGTTTTGCGGACGCGTCTGTATGGACCTAGCCCCTAATTATTATTGTAATTTTTTTTAAAAATCATATTATGTTTTATTATTGTTTCTAATTAAGTTTTTGTAAAATTTTGCGCCACCTACCTGTTATTTTTCAATTTTATTTCTCTACCCTAAGGTCGTCTGGAAGAGATTGCTTTAGCGATAAAACCGCCTGTTGTACTTTACCTACATGTTTGTACTTTTAATTTGTTGTTTTTTTTTTTTTGGTGCAATAAAGAATATTGTATTGTATTGTATTGTAGTTAGACGAATTTAGAAAAGAAAGGCCAGTTATTTGAAGTAAAACGAGTAACTTTTTCACACCCGTCTAACCTCAATCAATTTTAAGAGTTGTGCAGAGTCGAGATTTTGGATAACTTGTGTGTTACAGATGTGGTTCGTACCTTTCTAAACTCTAAAATATTTCTTTACTATCACAAAGAAAGCTACCTTTCATCAATAATAGATCGTGGTGCTCGGGAATCTCACTTGTTTTGCCATCTCTCCTAAGTATAATGCATTTTGCTTCAAATTGCTGTCTCTCACGTAGTTGTTATGGAGGGAAGTCCTTTCAATACTTCCTACTCCGACTATCTTCTTTCTGATTAAATTCGTTGTGAATTCCAAGACAGCTGTAGTTTCTCCCCCGGGACGTCAATAAGCTTCATCACTTATTGTCAATCTGATGTCGCCGTTGTTGATCCTGGCTACACAGGAGACACATCGGTGGGAATGTGTGGTGGGCTTGTCCCGATACCTTTCATCAATGCGGGATTTAGAACACGCGGTTCACATGTTTGAAAGTTTAAGGTACTCTAATATTTGATGTTTGCAGTTACAGCATATTACGTAGAACCGTCGATCTGTCTGTACCAAGTAGTAGTAGAATATTAAATGCCTATAAATGTAAATTTAGAATATGTAAATTATCATAAATTTTATGTCAATGTCAAGGTTGAATAAAACAGTACATTGCAACAGTAGGATGTGGTTAACTTTGTAATCTATTAAAAATAAATTACAAAGCAATCTTTTTACAATGAGTTTCTTGTGTTACTATGTATTATTTAAATTGCGATAATATTATGTACTTATACATGTAACCCTATGACCTTTTAGGTGGAACAGATATTACGCACAAACAACAATTAATATTTATAGTTAGTCACAGTATAGCATAATAAGTAATATGTTTAAAGACGACAGTCTAAGAAGTAGGTAAGTACTTTAGCACTTTCTCTAGTCAAAAAGTCCAAACAATAAATGAATTGTGTAATTAATGTAGGTACTCTACCTACCACAATTTTCGACATTTTATAAGCAAAATGACAAATGGTAATTTGGTAATTCATAAAATAAAATGCAGTAATTATTAGTAAATAACATAAGTATGAGTGCGTAAACTTGTAACAATTCACATGTGGCTGCTAGATCTAGGTGTCCGATGATGGTAGCGCTGCTTAGCGTTGTGGGAGGTAAAATGTTTATTGAAAGTTTTTATTGCTAAATAAAATTTCTTTAATGGTGGTTCAATAATATTGATAAAAATATATTTGTTTCAAGTAATAAATTTAATAAATATAAAATCATTATAGTTGGGGTTTTCAGCTTGAAATGCGAATCAGGTATATTTTACTACGTAGTAGGTACTATTTATTATTTTACTCGTAAGTAGTTTTACTATACGATAAATTTTGCATTGAAATTCAATGTCATTCCAGTATTCTTACAGACTTCTTACCACATATTGCTACTTCTGACCACCTTGAGTGCTAGTACTTTGCACCCAGCGAGAATACAACAATAAATTGTCTATTATCACTGCCCTTATAAGGATGCATAATACTTATGGTTCGATATCAATTAATATATTGCGTATTATAATAAAGCAGGCAGATCATTAGTGAAGAAATAAATATGTGTACAATATAAGTAGAATAAAATAATATTTCAAAAAATATATATCAGTCGGTCTCTCAAGCGATCAAAAATTAAAATTTATCTAACATAACATGTGGTAGTGGCCATAAAAGTACCTATATAATGTAAGTGACCTATAAAGACCTATAAATTATATTTTAAAGTTATTATAAGCATACTAAAAATATTATTCAAATATTTTTGAGTTTTTTTAGAAAACATAGAGTATCGATAAATCTTTGAATCGATTTCAACAATCTATAATTCGATTACATTACCCCCGATCTAAGTCTTTAAAACGTCAGTGGGTCATAAACTAGCATTAGTACTTTTCTCCGGATATTGTGTAAAAATAAATCGATTAAACATTCCGAATCACTCGTATGCGCTCACATGTTCGACAGGTTAAATACTGTGTACATTACAATTCACGTTTACATTGCTAACAAAACATTGGTACCTACCTACCTACACTACATGAGTGAATATTAAACAGATTCCTCCAATAAATATTTTTAATGGAATTTTTTATACTCATTGAGTTCTGCACTGCAATATTTTCTTTCCAAATATCCCATATTTATAGCTCTTTAACGGCGATCGGACGATCACTCCTCATCAATCAACAACAGTTGCTAGTCGGGACAGACAGCTTAACCTGCTCTTCGAAGCAAGGAGAATCTCAGCATATATCTATCCAAATAGTAGAGTCATATTTCAATTCAGTTTAACACGCGCAACTTCGCCAAGTAACTATTTAGGTACCAATCTGAGGTCGCCTTTCTTGATCCTGGCTGTACAGGAGACACAGCGGTGGGAATGTGACACCGTCTACCAGTTTGTCCCGATCAGTGGCCATGGGGCTCTTCAATATTTTTGTCAAAGGTCTTTAACGGTTTTTAACAATATTTAAATAATTTATTTAAATCTGTGGCTGTGCTGATAGCATTTGACTCATCCCACGTTTATCAGCATTTAGCAAATAGTATCTGTTTATTGCTCTGTTTTTCATAATATTACGCCCACATCATGAATTATACTTAAAACGTCTGTACTTTTCTAATCTCTTCACCGGATGCCGTGTATTTATTTAAATATTATTTTATGTTAAATAAATAAAATTGAACAAATTCACACACACACATTTCTGATCAGTTGCTGTTTCTCTGAGGTTTCAGTCGTACAAAATCAGACGTAGTCGGTGTACAAAATTTACAATTATTTATCTGACCGATAGATCCGTCAAAGCGCTAATATAAGGTAATTTACAAGTTTCGCCACAAACTAAATATTTATGTTAGTGAATCATAACTATTTGCTGCTGGCGCGTGTTTCCATCAAAAATCTCATTTGACCGCCAACCATAGACCGTGTATAATTGTAGTGTCATTATATGTGCTCACTCCCACGCAGCCTAATCATGGTAATCATCCTATTCTACATTTTCAATATTTGACATCAGTAAATATTTTAAAACGAAGTCTCTAGAGACAGTCTGTATGAGTGGTAAAGCATTCATGACATGATGGGTCAGCTTGACCGGGGAAATACCTCACAAAGTAGCGGTGAAAAGCAGTAATGCGTTCCGTTCGGTGTGAGATCCAAAAATTCACCTCCTATAATTTTTCTCTATTTTCCCTTTTTTTTTGTAGCGTTGGCAAAGCATTGTTATCGCCCCCGGTGTTCCTGATGTTCATAGGCGGAGGTAACCACACTCTCAGTTGCTTGTTTGTCTATGTATGTCATAAAAAAACTACAAGGTAGATTTTCATTATGGTTCTCACTAATGTACGGTGTGATTCACGTGGAATCAATCCGTACCATTACAAAAGCATTTCAATTTACCTTTAGTCACTGAAATCTACTTGAGGAGAAGACGTCTACCTTTCTTCCAGGGAAGAAAAGTGATAAATAATTATAGATAGTCAAATATGTATTGCATAACAATGAATAGGTGTATAAAATTCATATAATAAATAAACCGGATTCTTATGTAAAGTTACTGATTAAGAAGAATGTTATTATTGTAATATTCCTTACTTTGTTTGATAAAGAGTGACTTGTAACCTGCTACGACCTGCGCGCTGTTGAATCAGCTTTATTTGGAATGTGATTTGAAAATAAAATGTAAATTATATACAACGTTATGCCTACCAGATAAGGTCATTTTTGTCATATGAGCTGATTTTTTATCGTAAGTTTAATTAGTTACGCTTCACAGATTACAAAAGAAGAATAGTGAAGATTAACCCTTAACTGTGTACCTTAAAGAGTAACTATTAAGTAATCTGTGCATATAGGTTCACATTATTTTGTACTTTATGTTACAAAGAAGGTTCTAAAACAATGAACAACATACTGTAGTTGCCTGGTTAAGGGTAAATCCTATCCAACTGCATTATTTAAACGCTATTCACTACATTTCCTTTAGTTGAGCAGTGAGTAATACAGAGTATGAAGTATGTACATCGCTTAGATTAACACCTTTTCAGATCGGATCACTAGATGATACTATAAAACCTTACGGAGAGTGGCAGAAAACGTAAAATTAATATATTAAATTATTGTTGTCACTGTCAACTATAATACACAAAAAGAAATATGCAGAGACGTAACATGGAATTAAAATTGAAACGCGTTACTGTAACTGGCCGTTATTATATCCAAAAAATTAGCTCGTCACACGACCGAAATATAATAGAGATGTCATTAAGGTTTCTAGAAAACAACATAGTAAAACTGTTTTTGTTTATTCGTCATAATTTTTCCAGAATGATTTGTGTCTGACATCCCATGATCCATAAAGGCTGGCTGGAGGCCAAATTATGCTTTGGATAGATTTCAGTAATCATGATTAAATTCCTCGAGCATTACAAGATTAGAAATTTACACTTGCAAGAAGTTATGGTACTTTTATAGCTGCACTGTGTTATAAAAGTTACTTTTTATGACGATGAAGAGGGTTAATGGTACAATGTACCCGTGGATTAACCCCTCAGATTTACTCTTTAACATAATCACAATTTCGATTCAATAACAATTTCGATTAAAGTCAAATTCAAATCCTTACTCTAGAATCATTAGTACAGTACTATCCGATTTCACTTTGTTCATTTAATGGCAATGCGTTTTGTAATAAATATACCGCTTATATACAGATTAGTATTAAAAATTCAATTTCAACCCTGATTGATCGATAGGAATATTGCGTTCAGGAATAAGTCTACTGTGACACAAGTTTTTCCATCTACTACTGAATGCATGTTTGTTGCAATATGTGGATCTACAGTATGTTGCATATGTATATTTGCAAAATAAATAATGACAACAATAAGTAATTAAGAAATAGTAAGCATTTCATCATTTACGGAGAATATTCTATTTGGATTTACATGCGTCACAAAAGTTATATTGAAAACAGCTGTATTCATCCACAAAAGAATTATTTCGGAGTAGTGCATATTTTCATAAGTCATACTTAATTTATTTATTAAATATTCTAGACTTCTAGACAGAGCCACTCTAAAATGAATAAGAAGATAGAATATTAACATGGTTTGATAATAATATAATCAATCATCCTTTTACTTAGTTTCACATGTCCCGGTATCTGTAACCCTGAGCTTACGATGTCCTCCGGAGACGGCCTCCTTGGGGAACGGTGCATTCAACCCATCAAATCTTATGAGTAAAGTTTGACCCATTTACCAGTGTTCGACTGAGCTGAAAAGCATTCATTTTGTAAATACATAATCTGAATGAAAATATTTTTTCAATTATTCGTCCTGTTTCTTTGAATAACTTCTTTTAAAACATAGTATTAATATTAAATAACCGAGGGACATATTATCAAGCGTCGAAGCCTTAATTTGCGGATTGGTAAATTTGTACCCTGGCCACTTGTCGCTATAAATTGTCTGGACCATTAAATCCTAAGTGAGTATTTAGTATTGCAAGTAAAAGGTGAAGCTCCATTCACATTCCGCCGGTGTCGTATGCTAAACGACTTGGTTCCCGCTTAGCAACAATAATTTCAGTAGGTACTTACTTTGCAATTGGACTCTTAGCCTATATGGCACTTTAGTTGGGAGTTGTTGCTAGCCGATTTTATTTCACATTACCTGACACCCGTGGTTTTGTCTGCAGATCTATCTCATTTCCGTGGGAATTGAAAAATATATTTTAATAGACTTAAAAGTAATTTTACAGTGAGCATTATCGGGAATAATAGCAATCCATATAGCCTGTACGTTTCTACGTAACACTTACAAGTGTAAAATATATAACAAGTACGTAGTATTAACATCCTGATGTAGTAATTAGGATATGACCGAGTAAATGTATATTCTAGTACTTTGGGAAACGGGTCACTCGGTGTCATGCTGATAAGTTTAATTAAATGAATGTTAATTAGATACGGGTGTCGCTGATTCTATAAAATCTAGAAGATATTTGATTTACATTGCCCTTCGATTGAAGGGAGATCCGTATGTTTGCAGTGAGATGCTTATGGGTTGATATGATGATGATGATGATGAGATCTAGAAACAATAAAAAATTTGTTTTTCGTCTCATTCTTAGCACTTCAGAAACGGTTGTGTACATGGTTAACATTTTCAGTATTTTTAATTCGTCAGTAAGATCGTATCGTATCATACTACAAGCCTAGTATTATGTATCCAGTTACTAATTACAAATCAGTATAAGGCTTACCAGTCATCTGATAGCTAGTGAGCGTCTCATTGTAGCTATAATTAAATAATCCATTCATAGCAATTAAAAAATCCTTTTCCTGTTAACAAGATTTTTTTAATACGTGTATATTCAGCAGTGAAAAGCCAGCTTCACAGTCATTTCAATCGAAATGATTCCTTCACTTTTGACTGTCTTACTTAATTACATGTCAAAATTGTATATTAAAATACAACATACTGCTCAGGGACTCCCCCGCCCCGTTGTCCCTGTGCTCCATGGGTGGCGGTGATTACTTAACATCTGGTGACCGGCATGCTCGATTGCCAACCTCTTTCGTAAAAAAATACGTAATCAAGCCATTTCCAGTACCTAATGGATAAAACACAAGATGCGTGACAAATTACATGAAGGTCGCTGCTTTATCATCACCTCCATTGTTTTATGCAGACTGACCAGCTCTTTTGATACTATTTTTAATATATCAGTTTTAACAGTTTCCAGCGGTATTCAAATAGTCAAAAAATGGAATAGCCACCTGTAGACCAGGAATGAATAAAAACTGAAAAAGATATGTCAAGTTCTGTGCTAACAACGGCTACCTACCACAGATTGATAATATAATAAACAGCAAAACTAACTAATATCCAGGTCCGGCTACAACTATTGGAACCACAAAACTCAGAAACTAAGTTCTCTCTTTGTCTGTCACATAATAATGTTGCTAAATGTTAACTATGTCCATGACTATTTACTATCATTATTAACGTGATTGCAGGCTCGTTTCGGCTGCTTACATCAAAAACAACAAAAAAAAACGTATTGAAAACAAATATTATGCTGAATTATGCGCCTTTCTAACGTAAATTGCACAATCAGATGTTTTTCTGTGACAAGGACTGTTCAAAGATCAACTTCATAGCATTTTATAACTGCTAGCTAAGCAGCCAGCACGCGCTTTATGCACTCATATTGTGAGCAATAAAAATTTCATATTTTCCAGATCAGAAAAATTCTAGCTTATTTGAATAATAATGGCGGAAAACTGTGGTTAAATTGTCCTATTTTGCCTTCTGTGAATCTATGATTTACCGTAAACATTTATTGGGGACATTATCACATGAAAACGATATATTTATTTCCAACTTGCCAACATACTTGCCAATATGTAACTCTACTCCTCCATCCATAAACTGTCAGAAATTTTCCGTAGCAATTTATTGCACATATAAATTTAGAACTCACTTCGATCATATATGTATGGAAATAAGAAAACAAGAACTATTAACAATAACCACAGACTGTTTAAAGAGTTCATACAGCAATGCTAAATATTTTCGTAATTATAATCGTTTCAATTGTCAATTGTCGTTGATCTAACAGACCGACCACCAAAATCATCATCGATGGTGCTAGCTTTAAAATGATTGTTAATGAGTTCATGATGTTTTTACAAACTGCAATAATAGATTTGATACAGACGTTACTTTTCGGCAGTCATCTGAAAATTTAAAATTCAAAACTTTTATTCAGACAATAGGTTTTCACAAACACTTTCTCTTGTCAAAGTATACAGTAATAATGATTTGTATAAATCAATCAACTCTATAAACTACTACCATTCCAGAAACAAAAGCAAAATGACCACTGGTAAAAAGAAATGGCGAAATAAAACCTTTTACGTTTTCAGTATCGTTCTTTTCTTTTTTAACAAATTTTAAACTAGGTACATTACATACATACAACATTACGTACGCGGAATGTCAATAAATAATGCAATTAATTTGTCTCAACATAAAATTAAATCTAAAATCTAAAAAATGTCTCATGTAGCTAAAAATGGTCTAGTATGAGAAAGCAGTACCTATTGAATGCAGTTATCAGTACACAAAGAAATGATTGTCAGTTTTTAGAAACAATAATGACATTTGCACTGCTTTTAAGAAATTAAAATGTTCCATTTTAGGATGCCCTGAAACCGTTTTGCGACCCAAAAAACTGGTTCATGAATGAATTGGCTTTGTCACAGAATACGTTATTAGGTTTATCTTGAAACAACGGTGAATGAACCCAAAGCTAACGTTCTGTTTATGATTTCGTCGAATATTTGCAAAACTACGGAAATAACCTTAATTGTTGAAGACAGAAAAAAACTGAATGCTGTTAGGTACATAATAATTTTGTGTTACAGCACTTTATTGACTTCCGTATTTCCTCTTACTAAATTTGCTGCTTCTCAAACACTTTTCGATATTTATAAATATATTTTTTATTGGACCGACGAACTGACGTTATTTGATAGCAATTGGAAGGAGGAAACAGAAGCGAGGGATAGTTGGAGAAGGAGAGGAGAGAGGCCTTTGCCCAGCAGTGGGACATAAATGGCTAAAAAAAATTTAACCTTATCCTAAAGGCTCAAAACATTATGTCAAATATTTTACGATATCATTTCTATACATCATGTTTCTTTACTAAAATATTGTTTACGACCAATAAATCATAATATTATATTATACCTTCTTACGGAGTAGGTACTTGCTTCGTATTTGAAATGATTTATGGTAAACCGATTACTATGTAGAGTCGATTTAAATTTTACATCACATCTCGAATGGTGTCAAGAGACTTGTAAAATTCGCAAATAAAATACCATCATGTTTACCGTCCGAAATAAAGTCACGATTGAGATCCCGTTATCTATATAACTTAAAGCGTATAAAAAGCTAATTGAAATTGAGAACCGTTTTATCAAGGACCGATCAACAATTGATGTACAAAAATGTTCTTAACTGGTAGAACATGATAAAATGGTATAAGAATGGATACAAACTGATCAAAAAGATGATTAAAGAACTGAAGTTATGAACATTGAACAACCCGAATGAAATGAAGTTACATTCATTATAAAGAGTACTAATGTGGTAGTTATACGTCACATACTTCTTTATTCCATCATACCACTAGTAGTCCATCCAGCTGAGCGTTGCTTTTTGCTTTCGACTATGTTTATTTTGTTTTGCTTCATCTTTTTTAAAAAGCTTTTGAACTACAATATGACATCTACATACATCTAGTATCTCATCTTCACCACGTATTAATTTACACCGTGATTATAGATTAAGACTCATGTTCTTCCACATGAGTAGCGCATCACGTTGCACGACTGCGTCAATATTAACACATTATTCACAAGAATCTGGATCGCAAAAGCTGATAGCTATGTTAATGTCAGTCATAATATCAGATAATTACATCCTTGCGTAGCATTGCTAATTCTTCTGTAAACAAAGGGCGTGTATTAATTCAACACGATTTGTTTTGTTATTTTCCCTTCGCTTAACTACATTATTGATTTAATCTCCTATAATTTTGATTTTTTCTAACCTAATTTTTCATTATTAAGATCAAAGACAAACTGCTCTTTAGGGCTCTCCCAACCTCTACAGAATCCTTGAAAAAATGTTACGGTTATAAGAAAAATATTTACGTACTAAACAAGACTGTCAAAATATGATGAACAGACCCAATAAAGATAACACACGCTTCTCGTCTCATCATAATACAGTTACGGAAGCATCCTAATATAAATGCAAACATCTTGAAAATCCACATACGGAGTTCTCTAACGAGGTTACTACGTACGGTGCCAATAGTGTTGACTTTGAAAATGCAGAACCATACGATCTGAACCACACGGTCCATGAATCAAGCGTGGTCTCTCTGGAGCATTGACCCACATTCGTGCTCGGGACATTTGGCAGACGCGGCGTTTTAAAATATAACTGCTCGATATCATTCCCAGTGGTACATGCACTGGCCCATCGTATAGTGTTACTCTAATTTTGAATCGCCTTCCGGTCTCCACTCTCATTCTTGGGATTGTTGCGAGTAGTAGTATATTCATAGAAATCGTATATGTGAACAGTATAATCTGATAATCAAATAGTTTCGTTACAGTTTTTACTTCGAACAATTGGCAAAATCCTTGTTTAAATAACATAAAAAAATTACAAAGAAAATGTTTTGTTAAAATATTTGATAACGTTTTAAGTTGCTTTAATTCTACGCATTTGTTTTTAATAAATTTTTATTCGAATGTCTAGACTGTCTCGTGACTCGTGACAAGCTAATTTATTTTGGACTTAAACTGTCTGGAAGTAAGATGATTGGGCTGCTAATTAATTCTTGTCCATGTCTAATATTACAAGTTATGTATACTTTTCACCTACAGACACAATACAGTCTTCATTGTTTTTAATTTGAACACTCTCATTTACAAGACACTTGAGTCATACAAAATTTCTTACCTCATTAAACATGTTGTCTCAACTAGTCTAGGGTTATATAACGTTTAATTTGTTAGTAAAATCATAATTCTCTATAACATCCACACAGCCAAAGTTAATAATGAAAATGTTGAAAACTAAATAGATGTCACAAAATTGTGTCGAGGTCCTACATTTCTGTAAAATATATTTTGGTTAAATAAAAAAGATTTTCATAATATTAATATTTCATATTTTAAATTGCTTAAAACTAGGGTATCCGCTTGTAAAATAAACACCGCAAACCGGATTTCAACATACAGCACTTCAATTTATCAGCATTCTACTCCTCGAGTTATTACTACCAAGAATAAATTTGAACAATAAATTAAATATCTTGTATGTCATTTATTATGTGAATAACTCCATATAAATAATAATTCCTTAAATTTAGCATAATAATACTGACATTATCACATTAAAATTTGTGCTTCAAACACAAAAAACTAGCCGAAGTAATTTTTAATAAAATGGTCGTTCGTTAAACCAAAGAGAGCGCAAAATTACTTGGAGTTTTACGATATTTTGTACCTCTAAATTGAACTGACTTTCACTTATCAAATATTATATTCAAGCATTTCAAACCCCACATTAGTGACATGTTTTGCTTTCGCGAAAATCACTATTACCATTAGTACCAATTAAATTATAGTTAACTGTGGCAGTAACCACATGCCATTGGCGGTTGTCGGAGAGAAAATTTTATGCGTTGCAAATTCAACGCTTCCAGCTAATCGCATTTTAACGTTCCGCCTTCCACAGTCCTTTACGTCACGCTTGCCATCAATCCGATTTCTAAAGACTACATTGCAGGATTTTTAAACACTATATAATTTAAGCTCATAAAAATAATGAGTACATTTTGTTATGTATTCTTCAAGAAGTTACAAGTTTCTAAATACAAGCATCATAATTTTGTAAATAAGCAGTTAGACAATCTTAAAACGTGTGCATCTAGTAATTAAGCCCAACTTAATATGTTAGCTATACCCGTAGTATGCCTAGTTTTGATCTTCCTTTCTCTTCAAACAATAGCTGGTGTTTGATTTATAAATGAAGAGTTTTATGGGACTCCATGTAGTTAGTGTCTACACTTGGCAGACTGTCTATAGTACTGGTCACCAATTACTATCCAAACATATATAAATATATATATTTTTTAACATATATATATTTTTTCTCCACACGGTGCAGGTGCTTATGCAATTTATTGCAATTTGATTAGTTATTTTTTAACGTAAAATTCAATTGTAAAAGTAAAAGTTTAATTTCTCTCGAAAGTATTTTACTTTCAAGTGGTTTCGCAATATAATTTTTACATTATGCCAAATAATAGTTTTTGTGAGTAGGTGAACTAAAAAATGAGTAGAGATCATAACGATGAGTAATATAATTTTCTGTTTTGTTTCAGTGTCAACATTTCTACCCCAAACATTATGATTTACAAATGGATATTATGATAAGAGTGAAGTGTTGCCAAGAAACTAAAAACCCAAAGTGACGAAGTGCCCTGAGGTGTCTGTAGTGCTACGTTCCTTCGAATTAACCCGCTATCCTTTTAAATTCTTCGAAATGTCAGATAAAACTACGTCGTCGGTAGGCCCGAGAAGCTTCGAAACTATATCTGAGGAGGACTTTGCATCGCCGTTTGAGAAATTGTTAGGAGATGTGAAGACCGTTGTTCCTACGATAGTTAGGACGAACGCGTCTAGTACTACGGTGTCCAGAAGTGGGGACGAGGTGTCCGCTCATCCCTGTGCGATAGACCTGGAGGCCAACAAGTTGACGCGCTCAAAGAGTCTTAATCAACGAAGGAATAGCAGCAACGGTCTTCTGAGCTCAATCCCGCGGCAGCTGAGGCTCTCTCTGCGAGGCGTGCGCAGCGAACCATCCAGCGTCAAGGACGTGCCAACGACAAGAAACGATAGTGCCCTCAATCTTCTTCTTAGGTATGTAAATTGTTATTACTGTTTTACCGTTGTTACGTTCAGGCATATATGCATATTTAATTATGTTAATAATAATGTTAAAGTAAAGTTACCAATAGAAGTTATGTCCATAATGACTAACCAGACTCCGATTAATCATGAATCTTCATTACGATATAAATTAAATAAATGACTTGCGCAGTGATTGTCTCCGTATTGTACGAAAATTAGTCACTTTGATACCGTGGAATTGGTCATTTTTCTAAGTGATTGTTTTCGATGAGAAATTAGGCACAATATGTGTGCATATTTTAGACATTGTAAAACCAATTACAAGCGTTAATATGTGATCCTTGAAGAAATCATAATGTCAGAATTTTATTGTCCTTTATAGAAACAATGATTTTAAAAGACATGACATCAATAACTCCTGAGTAGTCCGTACAGATAGAGTACAATTAGAAGTGATTTATTCCAACTATTCCAATGAATTTAGGTGTGTGTGAATGTTTTAGAAATACTTTAATATTCGTCCTTGTCCTAATGGTTTTACATTAAGTCTGAAGCTCGATCTTAAGGTGATCCGTTTCGGTCAGCGCGGGAAATTCAAATTTTTTGGGGTTTTTTACAAATTGCATCTCAATCATTGATAGAATTTTCGTAAAAATTGATTTGACGACAACAAATACAATATATCTACTGACTAAATAACAAATAAATTATAAATATTAGCTCTGCCTATTATGAATGTCCACGATGCATCTTTTTCCCTATAAACGTGCATTATGCACATTCATGATGAGAAGAGCCAATATTTATAATTTATATGATAATATTCAGTAGATATTTTATATTTGTTGTCGTAAAATCAATTTTCACGAAAATTCTATCAATGATTGAGATGCAATTTGTGAAAAACCCCCAAAAAATTGAATTTCCCGCGCGGACCGAAACGGATCACCTTAAGTTATCTTCTTTTTAGAAAATGACAGCGTAAAATTTAATGTCTTTAAAATGTTTAGTGCAACTCCTCATTAAGGATAACTTTTATCTTCATAAAACCAAGATTCAGACCAATATTGTAGTCTAAATATCTTTATAATTAACACAATTACCATGCCTGTCGCGCGATTTCTCATAGGAATTCTTATTGGAAAATGCTAAGGTCAGAACAATGGCGCCCACATGGCTTCGTCTGCGGTCGCCACGCTTTATTGCTTCTTCAAAGCCTCGTAATTACTGTCTGATAGCCTTCGGATTTATTTTTATTAGTAGCAATGGCAACCTTCGCGCTTAGGGTTTTGCATTACACACGACACGGAAACGATAACGATTAGTTCTAGTGATATTGTTATTTAAGTATAAGTTTTTTACAACAAGGTACCTATAGGTATAGGCGGCATAAAATTGAATTAAATTTTATTTTATTAATTTATAAAACGCCAAAGTATAGTAGGTCTACGTATTATATTAAATTGTCATCAAATATTTAATTATGTTTTTGAATATTATTTTTTTGCGTTTTGACAAGAAAGAAATATATGACAGCAATTAATTGCCTGAAGCAAGAACTGAGTCACTAACTTGACGTTTAATCAGATGTAGCGCTCCGTGTGACTGAGTACATCATTGCCTTTATTTTCGAAATGGTGGGAAAAGTAGTTCAAAGTTTATCTATCTAAAGAGGTAGAGCACAGCGGATAACTCAAATCGGAGCAGCCCATCTGGGAAAGGACCTCCACCTTACAGAAGATCGTAGCCAAATAGCATTGGTCCCGGCCATGTTGTGTTCCTACGGTGAGTAAGGTCTCCAGAGCTCTACTTGGGGGGGTTGGGATGGTTGGCAACGCGTGAGTGATACCCCCGGTATTGCAAGCGTCTATAGGCTACGTTGATGCTTACCATCAGGCGGGCCGTATGCTTGTTTGCCAACTTTGTGGCATAAAAAAAAACTAAATTTATTTACATAAACAAATCGTTATTATTTTGTTAATTTCTACTAGAGAAAAGCCGAGTTTCTGGTTAAACAATTTCATGTTGGAAATAAAAAGTTAATGCAATGTTATTTCAATGGGAGTCATTCACACTATTTCACACATAATAAACAAGAGATAACAATAAGATTTATAAAGAACAAATGAATCTCACATATATTTTTATTAATGTTGTTTTAAAACGTAATTCGTTGGTAAATATTACCAAACAATACTTTTATCAGATTGAACGAAAATATTTTGTTAAACTATTTATCAATAAAATTAAATTGTACCTACTATTATAAAATTTACGTAATTAAAAAACAATGGTCGTATAGTAAAGATTGTTTATTTTTCATTATCCAAATCGAAATCCATGTTTATCTATTTGAATTTCATTATGGTAATATTGATGAAAAACTCAATACCCAAATTCGCAATGTTTATTATACTTATTTACATTGACGTTAATGCATATTTTATTTTGTTTATGTATTAAGACTATGCTCTATTTTATTATTCATGCAAAAATTAAGTTCATAGAACATTAAAAAAATATTCTGACAAAAGAAAAATAACGTCAATTCTAGCGACATTAGGACAATGATTTTGTTCCATCCAGTTCCATCACATGTCAAGGACTGAGTATTATAGAAAGAAAGAAAGAAAGAAAGAAAGAAAGAAAGAAAATGGTTTATTTATTGTCTAACTTACATTTATGAACTTAAAAAAATAACTAACAACAATAAAATAATAAATAATGTAGATCAGACAACAAAAAGGCATCTGCTCAGCATAAACCGTGGGGGGTTCCTTAACATTTGCGCTAATGATAAAGTATCGTGGTTAATCAACTTCTTTTGTTTGAGTACTCTTTCCTACATAAGATTACTTAGTGAGAGGCAGAAGTCTATCATACGAAGTTTTTTTATGTTATACCGCAGACAAATAGGCAAGCGGGCCACCTGATGGAAAGTGGTCACCGCCGGCTATTCACATCAGCAACACCAGGGGCGTTGGAAGGTATCCAAATTTATTTCGATTATTTACGTGGGGACACATAGGTGTGTCCCCACGTAAATAATCGAAATAAATTTTAGGTAGGCACGATTTCTGAGAACTTACCATGAAAGTTATGCATACAGTTCTGAAAAAATACATTTCAATTCAACATTTTTAAGTGGCTGTAAAACGGAACTGAAAATAAACAGATTTACGCTAATAAATCAAAAACGATTTAAATTCGAGTTTCAATGATTTACGTAGAGTTGCCGGACGACGCACGGATATAAACCGTAAACAATTCAAACGAAACTTTCCAGAATCCTACGGGAACGGGTGTAACTGTATGACACCACGAATGTCTTCTAAATTGATCAATCGATTTACTTAATGTCTAAGTTAAGTAGTGAGATATTAACTGTCTTGACTATTGACTTTTAGCTTATATTTCTCGGTATATTTAGATCGAAATTGACTAGCGTCACATCCATTACTTTAGCACTATGCATAGTGTAGGCGTCATCGTTAAACAATATAAGGACCTTCCGTTCCAAGACGAAATGTCGATAACTTTCTCGTCGCATGCAAAATTTTGCCAGAAGGAAACGGACATCCTTATTTAAATCATTATGATTTGCAGGAAACACGGAGCCGCGGCGCCTTTAGCCGAAACAATGCTTCGTGACAAAGAATAGATAGTACCTGTTCTATTCAGATTCAGGGTTTATGTCCTCTTGCATTTAAATTCATAGTACTAGTACAGGTACTAGGTCTCTGACTTGCGTCATATTTTCGAGTGAAAGAGTCATTATGTATCTACTATTAAAGGCTGACTCGACCGGGTGAAGAAATATCGACATGTCACAGAATATAGTGGTGAAGCATCAGGATTTTGTTTCGTGATAGTGAGATTTGGTAATACAACTAAGGAGTTGTATTACCAAATTACAAATTGGGAGAAAACAGTAGATTATAAGGAAGGCCTTATAATCTACTGTTTTCTCCCAATTTGTCTTCTTTTATTAAATTAAAGGCGGCCATTGTTTAGCTGAGTCAAAGATTAGGATGTGGGACGCCATGGCTTTGAGAGCAACAATAAATGTGTGATTTCATATTGGAAATCTTATAAATGTTACTCTATCTTTTACCTTTTTTAGCTAAACTATTGAATCGATTTCAATATAATTTGAAATGGTAAAAAAATAAATATGAATTTTTTTCAACTTCGCTAAATATGTGATCCTAAATAATGTTTACAAATAAACTTTTCACGTCACATCTGCATGGTTTTTAATATACGGAAGTTTTTAAAACCTATGTATTATGTGATAGAATGTTTTGCGAGACGACATAGGATGTGAATATATTTTTTTCATGAATATGAATGAATGTTGCGCTCATTATGTCAATTTTGCTGTTTTGTGCCAGTTTCAATAATGGAAAATTACAAGTAGGTAATCTTTATTTTGAGGATACGATACCACGATTTGTAACAGCTTTTAGTCATACATTTTTGACTCGAAGATATTTCGTAGAAGCATCGACTGTAGAGAAAAAGTAACTGTCTGTCATGTCATAGACTCGATGGCCAAAGTTAAATTAAGTAGTACAGAAAACAAAAATGATACGAAAATGCAATAACATTTACAGCTTAAAGTCATATGATAATGATTTCGTAGAGGCACAAATAACTACTAGGTAGAGGTCGAATAATTTGAGATTGTCTAACACGGTGATAGAGTTCAGTGGGTGTAGGTGATTTCAACCTTTCTAAGTTCAGTACACTATCGGACATTGATAAGAAATAAGGAAATCAGCTGCAATTGAATTAACTATAAGAACATAATTAGTACGAGCTGTTTCGAACTGTTGAAAGGTAAGAAGTTGAAGCAGAGAATCTGCTCACAGTCTCACAGTCAGCGCAGTCGGACACCTTAAAGCACCAACCAAACAGCCGTAATTTCAGATGTGTCGTAAAACAAAAGACTAGCACAGGCAATTTAATTTTATATGGAAAGTTTTAATATAACATAATTGCAATAGAAAGTACAGTAACAAGTGGTATTCCATTTAAAATTCTGTATGTATTCTCAAGTCTGTTGTACCAAGAACGTCGCAACTTGCGAGGCCATTCACTTCCTCTGTACTCTTTGTATCCTATCTACATATTTAAGCACTTATTTAAACGTGTGTGGCAAATGTTGGCCTTGAATGACTTAACACAGGATACGGACCTACATTATCTCTCCCCTGCCCTGTCCAAAGGCGTCCTGAAACTTAAATTTAAAGATATTACGAGATATGAACGATATTTTTTTGCTAATGATTTCTGCCTTAGCGTTAAAAACCTTTCATGTATAAAATTATAAATTGTATGTATCCTGAGTGAAATACCTCTCAGTGGACCTTCGTAAAAAAATACTGAAATAAGTATGTTTCAGGACCTAAAGAAGTGTAGCTGGAAATACTCTGACACTGATATTATAATACTAACTCTGATACCTGACGTATTACTTTGTTAATTTACGATATTTATGTGTGGACATGATTTCCATAAAGAATATGAATAAGTAATCCAAGGCATGCCTTATCTCTCTATACGCAATACTACATGGCGACCGTTAAACATAACACCAATGATAGATAGGTAAAGTGGTAACGTGTTAAAAACGTGTCAAAACAAACAATATCTACACAGTAAATTATCGGGACAAGTATTCCCACCGCTGGTGGACACATTAGCGATGGAAAAGAGACATCTTTTAAAGCTATTATAACTGTGGCCACAGATTGGCAATGAAGCTGATTGACGCAGCGGGAGAGTAGCTACAGCTGCCTTGGAACAGTTGGAACTCACAATTTTAATCAGAAAAGATGTTAGACTGATTAAGAAGTTTTGAAAGGACTCTTCTTAGCAACTATGAAAGAGACAGCAATCTACACTGTAATATTAAATGTGTCTCTTCTGATTCTACGAAGTGAAGATCGGAATCGCCAGTCGGAAATAGCCAGTGGTATTTCGATATTCGTTCGACTTCAACTTATACTTTATAAGTAATCAATTACTATGGAGCTCTTACGACAGCGACATATTCCACTCCAAATATCTTCTTCGGTGGTTCAAGGGGTTAGTTTGTCAATGTCCTTCTTAGTGAGAATTAAATGAAGTGCGTCAGAATTTAATGCGCGTCTATCACTTTAATGTTGTTTGCGCCATAATAAATATATTTATGTCTAAAGTCAATGCTTTATAATTAAAGTAGATTAGTGTGGCGTGATTATTTTGCGCACCAACCGACTATTTGCTAAAGTAAACGGCTATTGTTCTACTTCACGTAAGGCGATAATATAATTTTATGTAAACTAACTTATACATTTGTTTACTTGGCCCACTATTAATTCTAACGCTCTAAATATCTAAGAAACGTTCAAGATTATGAAATCAATACTGGTCAATGAATATCTGTAGTTTTTATGGAATATTTATATATCTTTATTGACCACAATTCACATAGTACTGATACAATAGGCGGACTTAATGCTAATTTGCATTCTCTACCAATCAACCATTGAGAGTGCGGAAATTCACGATTGCGACTCAACATGATTGCACATATCACTATTGTTAATTTTTTATTCAACAAAGACACTTCTGACTTCAATAATCTTTATATTTATTTTTATTTATTCATATTATTTATATCCTTAACTAGCATTACAGTATCAAAACCAATTCGTTCGTCATATTATTTTCGTAGTACCCAAAATTACTATCTATGGTAAAAGTATTTTGGCATTTTATTTGTAAATCAATAATTACTTATTTTAAGATTATAAGTTTTTAATTAACGATACGACAATTTATACTTGATTTAATTTTAAATTATAAAGTCTTTTCACACTTTGCAAATGTGACGATATTTTATAAGGAAAATATTACGTTGTGCTTACGTCACACAGGCTAGCACCTGAATAAATAAGTGATGGGGAACTTGCCCTAGCAACATGTAAATTTCAATTATGATGTATTGTAACCTTTACTATGGTATTGTTCATTGAACATGTGTGATTTATTTAAAAAGAAAAACTGAATATGTTGTCTTAATATTTGACGTCACTAGCCATTTGTTATACATATTGTGAATAGTTACGTAAATTTAACATGGTATTATTTTCACGAAATATAATGCATTATTATTAATTTTAAACAATATTTTTTTAATAAAAAAAATATGTTAATGTGAAACAAAATATAATTCTATATTTATCTCCATAATATACCTATTTGCGGTTAAACAATAGTCATTATTCGGTATATACCTAATATGTAAAAATTAAAAATAACACGTTATTATAACAAAAGGGAACTTCCCGTTGATAATTCAATTTTATTACTTTACATAATTGTTTACATACCCATATTCCCATTTTGCGAACACCCACAAAAAATATAAGTCCAATAACCCATAGTACCGTACGTACATAATAGTACTTTAAACTGGGCTCTTATATCAAAGTGATAAAGTCTATTTTTATATAAAAATATTGCAATGTTATTATTAATCACGACTCACGTCAAAATCGTGAATAATCTTAGATCTTGGCTGGTTCTTGTAATTAATCAGTTATATATAAAATAGGCGAATGACGTCACTTAAAACGTGACTCATTAAATAAAACAGTGATCCTTTGAATAGTTCACGAGACTAGTAACAACATTTACATATGTATACAAAAAACCCATATGACGAAACCACCCAACCGATTCTATAGTTCGGTCGGTACAGTGGTACATACTTGTAGGAGAACCTTACCTATTCCTGTTCGCCACAAGTATGAAATAAAATCATTAATTCAGTTTAACACGAATAATATCTAGACTGAAATTACTGATTATTAGATATCTTTTTTGGGTTAATGATGTTCCATCAGCCGGAAGAATCATTTGGTGGGAAGCACCTCGCGTGGCTCGCGGCATATAAAACTATTGTTTTTAGTTAGTAAGTTTAGTGCGCATACTTGTATCAATAAGTTATGTCAATAAACTGTGCCTATATTAATTTGATTGGGTTTAACTTGCAACCTTCTACCTACGAGAATACTTTCTTGTCAACCACCGTCCTACCTGTAACTACTATATTAATCATACAGAACTAGTAATATCAATTGACTATTATGATCAATAAATAGTTTAATAAATTGATCGGAATTCGGTCTGATAGAATCAATAAACTGATTGTATTGATATTTGCGGTGTTCACGCTTCAACCTTATAAAATATTGTCTAAACTCTATACTTGTCCCACGAAAGCTTTTAGCATGCACTTAGCACATTAAGGATAATACTCAGTCCCTATTAGTGCTTCCGCACCATAGTGTAATATGACGCATACAACTTTTTGTGTCTACAACAATATGTGTGTGTACATTTTACGCTTCTCAGAAATTATTGAACGTTGCACGGAAGGCATTGATGATCTCGCCTTGGTCAAACGGTTTGTTTGTAAACATTATCGGTTGAAACGTTATTGGAAGTAATTGAGTAGGTATATCTTATTTAGTATATACTTATACTAATGGCTGTTTGTTTCAGTAAGGACAGGGATTTTTTAAATAACCCAATAAACCAACCACGAAAGAATTTTTCAAATCAGCCTAGTAGTTTCCGAATCTATTCAATGCAAACTAATAATGAAATCTTTCCTCTTTATAATAGTAGTATAGTTAACATTTGAAATAAAATTAAATTAAAAAATATATATAATAGGGACAATTCACACAGATTGAGCTAGCCCCAAAGTAAGTTCGAAACTTGTGTTATGGGATACTAACTTAACAATACCATATTTTATAACAAATACGTATATAGATAAACATCCAAGACTCGAAGCCAATCAGAAAAAGTTCTTTTTTCATCATGAACCGACCGTGATTCGAACCCGGGACCTCCTGGGTGGCGGTCTGGCGTGGTAACCATTACGCCACGGAGGTCGTCAAACTACATACATTTAACTACATCCTATTTTTTTTATACATTATCGTTAATTCCTACAAGACGGAAATTCCTACAAGGGGCAAATAAATTAAGTTGCTACTTCGTGCTTTCTTCCTTTTAAAATCAACGACGCAGGATTCCCCTGGTGTTTCTATGCTCCATTGGCGGCGGTGTTCATTTACTACTTGCTTGTTTGCTAACTTCTTCCATTAAAAAAGTATCCACGAAGAGTGTTATAAGAAATACGTGATTCATCGTCATTATCCAGTTTAGATGGAGCCGTTGACCTACTGTTGAACTTCTATGTAAAACATTCTGCAGGTAGCAAACGACTTTAATCATCGATTCCTACCATGACGGCATAGAGCAATCCACAAAATGAGTAAGCGAGATAACTCGATACATGATGTAAGGCGACGTTTCATTTACTCAATCGT
This sequence comes from Endotricha flammealis, assembly GCA_905163395.2. Lineage (NCBI taxonomy): Eukaryota > Metazoa > Arthropoda > Insecta > Lepidoptera > Pyralidae > Endotricha > Endotricha flammealis. The sequence continues at coordinate 10,100,654 of LR990861.1, read as the reverse complement.
TTATAAACTATTATAAGACGTTGTGGTAATCCCTTGTAGAGCAACAACTCTCACATCAGTATTTCAGCATCACTATTATCAATACTTTTGGCTGCTTGTCAAAGCCAATACACTAATTATTCAACTCGATCTATTAAATCGATTGTGTATGTCCAGCGCCCTACATCCGTATTAGTAATACTACACTCTCGCGAAGTTGATGGAAAACGAAGGTATGTCAGTTCTTCTTCTTTTCGTGTCAATGACACAAATTAAATAAAATTCCTACACCCTACTGGCAAGATGTTCAGCCAGTAAGATGGCATTATCCGTGGCCTTCCACAAATCTGATAAGGCACAGTGGGACAACCCGGGCAAAATAGGCAACAGTCAGACCGAATTAAAAGCAACTTTTTAAGACACCATGGAACTACATAAGTTCAGACGGTATTTTTGTAGTAAAAAGATCTGGCAAGAAACTTATGAAATACCCGTTTTCACGTTTCCTAGCGGTAAGAATAACCTTATGTCATCAAATGTCATACTTTGTCAAGTTAGTTTATTTCTAACGTTGGTGAAAACGGGCACTATCATTGCTCTCTTCTGTCCCTTAGGTAAAAATTTGTTCAGTTAGTATTCGGGTGACGATGGGACCAGCCTGTATAGAAAGAGTCAACGACTGATAATAAACAGAAGCTCATTGACATCCAAGGGATAACTATAACTGTCTCTATGACTGTAGCGATAATGCTTTGTTTGTTTTCCGCATCAAGATAATAGAGAACATGACCTGCACGTATTTGTTCCAGTTTGTTGTAACTATTACATTTTACATCCTAATTGATAAATGTCAATTTGTAGGACGCTTTCAATGTACAAGACCATGCTGGACAAATGTACAAATTGCTAACTTCCTAATCAAAAAGATTCTATGCTTATATTGGGAAGGTTGGCTTTAATTTTTGCGTGCATCGCCATCTACCAGGGAGTAGCGGAACTACAAACATCCCTGAAACAAAATCTTCAGAAATCATCTTAAAGTCGGTCGAGAGTACAGCTATTTCGGACTCTGGTGTCACCGTCACAGTGGGACTTGGCAACAGCGTTATATCTATTTCATTGAGAACGAAGTTCAACTCAAATTAATATTACTAATTGTTGGCTCAAAACTGTCAAATAGTTAACATTCCATAAGCTTTAGTATTCCATGACAATGTTCCGAGAAAAAAAGGTAGATGTCATATACGAATTTAGAGTCAAAGCTCTCCCTCGAACATTTTCTCAGTTCGATGAACGTTCAATTTAAAAAAGGATTCATGACAAAAACCTAATTAAAAAAAGTTATAAAGAAAAAAACAGGTTTACACGTCATATGATACATAATGAATGAGGCAGTGTGAAACATTTCACAAAATTACTACGATTGACAATTTCCTATTTATTTTCTTAACGTAGTAGATACACACGTTGAGAAACAATTCACGCGTAATCTATGACGTAGAAACTACCCACATACAACAATGATTCAGTGACGTAAACTATTATGTCACAAAATGGTATGCTTATAAATATCACATTTTAATATTATGTGTCAGCAGAGAACCATGTTATTTCTCTTGAATGTCGTAAATGCAGACCAGTAGTAGGATATTGGTTGGTTTATGATTGAGTAATCAAGGCTACAATTTTTTTAAATAACAGTGAATGTGAAAGTAGTATTAGGATGCTAACTAATCGACTAAACAAACACCACTCACACACCCAAAATACTATTTAGTCAAAACACGGAACTGAAATCTCAAAGACAAATAGAAAATTATCAAGTAGATTTTAATAATTCTAGAAATATTTTTTCAAAATCCCTAATACGGCACATAATTTCATCCCATTGATATTTGATTCACCTGGACTATCATTATTAACTTTTATTTACATAGACAATGTTCCTGTAAAACCTAAGATACCTACTTCTAAAAACTCCAATGTTCCCAGATAATTAATGTTTAGAAAAAACGACATCCATGCGTACAAAGCCTATCTAAAATCAGCAAATGTAATCTGAAATTTTAATTGGTGTGAATTTTAAGCAGCATACACTATTTCGATTGTCTACATACTTAGAATATAGGTGTATGTGATAGTATGTGCACGTTCGAGCCCAACTGCTTTTGGCAACGACGCAGATGACGTGGTGACCAGCACTAAAAGAGTCCAAATTTCAAGAATATATCCACAATATACGTTACCATATAGGAGAAGTTTATAAATGTTGACAACACAGAGCGAGGCCCGATTAAGGAGACTTTCAATGTAAGGACATGAGATCGATGCTCCAAAATTAATCAATTTAAAAATAAAATTGGTTGTCTCATAATTATGTTATGGATTTATTTTTATAAAGAATTCTAACGTCTTTTGAAAATGTGTTTGCATTGTAAATTTGAATGCAGCTCCTTCTGAATTTATCTTAATTTGAAAGTTGAAATTTTGCGATGCAAAATATAGTCGTCTTTTAATTGAAAATAGACATTTAGTTATTCTGAATGGAGTAAATATTTTAAAGGTAAACAACTTTCATTCTGCCTGCCATCGTCATAAATTACGGGAATTCACTTCATTCATAAACAACCAATCTAGTATAAGTGATATCAAAAGTGTTTTACGCTGTGATAGTACCAAACTTTAAGGACGAATGTTGCGCCAAGATCTCCAATCGAGGTTCATGGAACATTATAACACTTTTTCTTTTCAATATACCTTCGTACACAACCTTGCATTGGGTATAGTTACTTTTAGCTTGTTTACCCTGACTGAAATAATCTGAGAAAGAGTTCGTTACGCCACCAGTGTCATCTTACTGTCCATGGATTGGAGACGGGCAGTTGCCCACGTGATGATTACTTTCAATTGCTCCTAATTTTACCTTCATCTTTGTATGAAGGTAAGTAGTTTTTGTACTCATTGTCGCTCATTAACGTTGTTTTCAAAGGTTGAGAGATATCCAATGACACTGTCTGTAACTTTTTTCTTGTAATAATTGTTGATTTTGTTAATTATCGGGTCATGAAAGAATTTTTCAAAGAAAAGATTTTTACCTTTAAGTGTTTATAGTTCGGTAAATATATATTTTCTGCGCAATCAAAGGTTTCAATCTAGATTATGAATTATTTTATTATCAAAGACGTATCCAGTGCCATAATATTATCAATTTAATCACATATATTTCAACAATTATCTTTTCATCTGAATTTCAGCACATTTGGCATAGTAATTAATCTCAAAATAACCAAATATAAATATTACGTTATTCTAAAATTATCAACCAACCTCCTAAAACTTATATTTATAAACGTATGCATAAATATAAAAGTATGTAAATGAATGAGACGTAATGAATCTGTCTGAATATTTTATTGCTGAAATAGGCTCTTGACGTCATCGGGGAAATAGTTTTTACACGAAATGATGAGATACAAACAAATTGGTATAAAATCATTACGCGAAGTTACATTTTCAAGAAAACAAATTAATCAACACATTACATTTAACAACTCACTTGTAGACTTTATGAAACGAAGATAAGTCTGTCATTGAACATTGTAATTCAAATGATTTTATTTGTTTTCTCTTCATGTCTATAAAATGTATAGTTTTAAAGCTCATGTAGAACATTTACATTATAATCTATGTCATAATTACGAGTTTTTATTACACTGATTTTCTTTGACGGAAAATTAATTTTTCATGATGTGAGGTTGTTGATTGTGAATGAAGAGATGATGTTATGATGTGATCACCACCGGCCATGGAGCCTTAAGGCACTAGAGACTCTGAAGTCTCTAAACCGATTCCGTCTTTTAGTAGGAAACTAGGAGAAAAAAAGAGCTCTCAATCACCGAACGAAACGCATTGCTGGACACCATTATTCTGTGAGAGGGTAGGTGTTTTTTCAGTTGATCTAGCTTTCATAAATGCTCTACGTCATACAAATCGAGTGTACCTACATAAACCATACCTACCTAATAGGTAAGTGAAGTGCATTAGATATCTATTACAGTCAATTTATGCTATATTGTTATTTCTATTAATACTAACTCTCCTAGAGTCGGGCAAAAAGATTTCAATATCTTCCAAAGAATCGTCCATTAGGTATGCGGTAGATCAAAACATTCGTAATGTTTTTGTACGTCAAGTGGTTCTAATTTAATCCTGGACAACACGCAATCAAAATATTTATCTATAGCTACACTGTAAATCTTAATAAGTGCCCATCAGCCATAATTCCCTACAGTTACGACCAATACGTATACATAGTAAAGAGTAGGATTTTTATTCAAAAAATAGATGGGTCGACGTCGCGACGCGCCGCGGCGCCACTGACAACATTGGCACAGGACGCCAGACGGAGCCGTGTTTCTGAACGTCTTCCCATCGTTAAACATCCGCACTCAGTATTGGACTAAATCGCCTCGGATCGCCACGAGAACTATCACTGCGCGGTCACAAACAGATACGTAATTATCTGCGTCGCCATTATTTCTGTATCCATACTGTGATTTCTATACGCGATGACATTTGGGACGATGTTACGAAAATTCGTAGTACTCCTATTCGATATAAAGGAAGTGTTCAGTGAATCACTAATTAATGTTCTTCTGAAAGATAGAGTGGAGACGATTTTGTAAAAAAAAGAAAAATAAAATTTATACGGAAAGTATTCAATTGTGTGATAAACATAGTTTAAGGTTAATTCAACGTTAGATAGCGCTGGTTTCGCTAATTAATTTCCATAGTGTTTATATCATAATTGTAAAACAATACTGAATAATTGAGGAAGTGTATAACATTATATCGACAAGAATGACGACAATAAAAAGATGTATCAGCCAGGTATCGATGTTGATGACTGGAAAAGCGATCAACTCTTCAGAGTCTGCATGGAGAGAAGAATCATTGAAGTGAGTCTACATTTTATTTATTTAACTTTATTGACCAAAATACACAAGTACTGATACAATAGCCGGACTTAATGATAAATTGCATTCTCTACCAGTCAACCATTGGGAAGTGCAAACATTCACGATTTATTACTGACTACACTATTACATTAATATAGTTTGCTATATGGTGGTTTTTTTTTTTTTTTTTTTTTTTTTTTTTTTTTTTTTTTTTTTTTTTTTTTCAAATAAAGTAGGTAGCTATGGTGGTATGATTGGTACCATTTGCGTAACAGAAAGTTTGCTGCCGGTTATACTCGTTCAAATATTTGGCAAGACTGAGATAAAGTGTAAATTCATTCGTTTCTGAGAATCATTTCCCATTTGATTGTAAATGCCGTGCTTTGTTTAATCAACTATAATAGAGTTTTCTGTTATTGAATCGTACGTTTTGCGTTGAATTAGTAAACAGCATTTCACATACCAGGAATTTAAGGCGAAGTAGTTAGTATTCTATAACTGTGTGCATTAAAAAGCATTCACCACGCATTTACCATGTTAGTGGTTTCAAATAATTTACCTAGTTATGAAATTGTAAATGTAAATTGATTTTGAAGTAGTAAAATGTACATAATATTATTCACGTCACGGTTAAAATTCCTGTACCTACGCTATATATTTATGTATCCTATAATTTTCAATCCTTCATTAATATTGACATATTGAAATATACTATTTTAGAATTATGCGGTTAAGTTATAATAGTAAGTTACAGAATTAATGACACATTAAATATTATACTGTAATTGTTTAATTTAAGAAAAGAGATAAGTAACTTTAAAATGTTTCTCAATGATGCAGTAAATTTCGCATTTTTAAAGTTAATAACACAGTTTAGGCTGTCTGTCAAACTAAAAAGGATAAAAAGAGGTCGGTTTGCTACGGTAATGCTACAGTGAGGCTACAGTAATGAACACACTTATATCAGTAGTACGAATTCATTTTAGTTATGCTGTTTGCTTATAGTACGAATAATAATCATTTGCAACGGAATAATATACCGGTTATTGCCAATTCCTATTAACCTCTTTACGACCTAACTCTCAAAAGTTTGCAATATGATATTAAAAGCCTGTCATCGTCTCAGTATCGGATTTTCATTGCTGCATCTCTTCGTATATCAACGGAATTAGAAGCAAAAAAAATACGAACGTTATTTTTGTAAACTTAGGAACCTTCGTTGCATCCTTATTTATCATAGGCTTGAGCAGGCGCAGAGATTTGCGATTTAACCTCTCTTACAAGCAAATTCAGTGACCAAACAAGATAGAATCGCTAATTAAAACGCCTAACATTGCGATTTAAAAAAGTGTGTCCGCCCGAGCCTTTACCTGCTCTACTAGTACATACATAAACAAATGCCTGGAGTTATAAAACCTTTTTTCATGTGGACGTTATCCCTTATCAGTTTATCATTACAATAAAGCAAATCTCACGCCCTGAATTATATTTATTATGTGTACCGAGATAAGGACGTTTCAATATAAAAGCTTTTGCAATGATAATATAGAGTGGGCGGTATTTTATGGGGTTCAAGTGAGATTAAGTATTTGGAGTGTCCACTAATACCATGAAGCATAAAAGCATCTGTATTATCACATATAATATTTAATCCTCACGAGGGTAGGCAGACTTGGATTACGTTTACTTGTATGTATAGTTTTTCAGCCATCTAGTAGAACAAGGTCACCCATAGAACAAGGTTTTCTCAGTTTGCATTAAGATAGAGTCGTGTAATTCTTCCAAGCATATTAATGACTGTTTTTTTTTTACAAACTTTTAGAATCTATTTAACAAACAATATTTATCTATGCTTTGTTCTGAATGACTGACTGACGAATCGACGCATAGTTTATAAGTCTAAACTACCCTGAATGAAGGGTGTTTTCTTTGTATGACACAGACATAGGCATTGAATAAGAAAGGATTTTTCGAAATTACCACGGCAAACACGGAACACACGGGTCGGGTCGCTGTGTTCCCTCCAATATTGTTCATAATATTGTTGATGGTGAGCTCAGTGATGGAGGCTGGCGGGCCGACTCTCAGTAGTGGTTGTCATCTTGGGGGACTGGTCTGCTCGCTTTATTAACATCTATATATTCGACATATTTAGGATTTGACCATAGCGCTTTGGATCGACATCCCGCGTTTAGTGCTTAATTTCTGTATGTACCTGGATCTGTATTTTATGTACTCTTATAAATGTACTTATACATTGTAACAAACGAGTGAAAGAAAAAAATTGCTAAATGACAAAAAAGACCGTAACCGGGTTTCTTTCGCCATTTCTTTTACCGGTGGCCATTTTGCTTGTATCCGAAATGGTGGTAGTATATAACGTAGTTTATTTTTTTTTTAAATATATACAAATTGTAAATGACAAGAAAAAGTGCCTGTGAAGGTCTAATTTCTGAAATAAACGATTTCGTTTCGATTTCATTCCATGCAAACGTACTTAGTTGTGCGGTTTTCTCTAGTAATTTATAATATTAATAGGTTCGTGAAGTATTATTATGATGTCTATTATATCGAGGACTTCGTAACGCAAAACGTTATATTATTTTATAGCTATGTAGTTAATACCAAACATTTTAACTTCCTTCCTTGTGTATAAATCTGTGGTAAAAATAATCACATATCAAGCTTCGCTAACTTAATATTTAGTTAACAAGCGTTTTAGTTGCAGTGGAAAATTAATTCAACTACACGTGTATTCAATAAAATTTTATGTCACATTATTTTTTTATGTCTTATTATATATTTTTTTAAAGGTTCATGATTATTTTTTCTATTTTTATTTAGTTTCTATACAGAGCGTAAAGTTTCAATCAAATTGGTTGACCGCAATTTTAAATTTTAAATATAATGGCTGCTATCCACGGCCACTCCATATGGTAGCGCTCTAGTTCAACATGCCACAAAAAGACATCATTTTAGCGTTAATGTGAAATCTCACAATCTCACGCATCGTTTATTTTCTATCGGTGTAACGTCGCGTTTACTTACACCTGCAAGTACGGTCGCGACAGCTTGCCAGTCACTACATGTCGTCACGAAAGCGATAGATAAATAAATATTTCTTGAGATTTGCAACATCTCGCGGCAGAACTCGAAAATTATAGGTTCAGTTTCGTATATTTCTTGCAATATCAGCTGTTTGTAATAAACAGATTTCCACCACGAGTTCTTTGGTCAGAACTTGCAGATGTAAATACAGAAGAGTTTGGACGTAATCCACCGACGACGTGGAGCGCTTCCGAAAGGAGTGTCCGTGAATGAGATCCATGATAAATTACATAATATATAAAATATTTTGGTATTTTTACCCGACTGATAAAAATACAATTGATAATGTGAGCGAAATTTATTATGTAGATCCTGTCACAAAGAACTTTACTGGACAATAGAACTGATGACGTCTTAATATAACAAATGACCTAGTAACGTGTTACCAAGTTGCGTTTCAAAGTAACGTTTAAAATGCTGAAAATACAATATGAAAATCTCCATTGATTTCACGTGTCTCTTGAAAATGATGAATGTTGTTTACTTAAAATTCGGCAATCATGTAATATGATTTCAACTGTTTTACAAATTGTAATTCAATACTCGATGACGATGGGATTTTTATATTTTAATTTCGATATCAAAAAAATATTAATCATTTAGAATAATCAAATAATGCAAACCGTTATATCAAAAATAACCGTTACATCAAAAATAAAAAAAGCATGCGGTAACTAATGGAAATATATTCTTGTATTCGATTTTTATTTCAAAACATCTTTTTATAACAATCAGATATTTCTGGTCCAGGCAGTTTATTACAGATCATACCTTGCCAACTGCCAATTATGATAACAGACATAATACTGATTGATAAATTAAATGTCAAATCTATTGTTACAGATACCGTCAACCCCGTTACGCCGCCCGACGTGTCAGGAAGCGTGTCATCTTCAAGCACGGAGACTGCAACGTCGTCCAATGGAACGTGGCCAAGCGCAGGCGCCGATACCTCCAGGACATCTTCACGACCCTCGTGGACGCACAGTGGCGCTGGACGCTGCTCGTGTTTGCCCTCTCATTCATTCTCTCCTGGCTCCTCTTTGCCCTTATCTGGTGGCTCATCATCTTTACACATGGGGATCTCAGTCCCCAAACTAATTCAAACATCACTTTTATCCCTTGTCTTACTAATGTCAACACCTTTACTGGGTGCTTCCTTTTCTCCGTGGAAACCCAACACACTATTGGCTATGGGTCTCGTACGACGAATGAGGAGTGCCCAGAAGCCATCTTCGTTATGTGTATCCAGAGTATTGTGGGCGTCTTTATTCAAGCTTTTATGGTAAGATTTGCTCATTTTATTATCAACTTCATGGTATCACAAGTTTAGTGACGACGGCGAGCCCTTTGAAGGACATTTAAAGTTGTCGCTCCTGACTGTTGTCGATAGTTGACAGTCATTATCAGCGTAGTTAGTAACTGACAGTAGGCCTGAAAACACTTACACTACCTTGTAGTTGACACCACTTGCAGGAAGCAGACGAAAGTAGTATAATAACACTTTTTAATTTGAAGAAGCCTTTGGGTTCTGGTTTTTGTGATTCGGTATCACTCATAATTCAATTTTATATTGTTCCATATTAGTTGTGGTTACACAAGACTGATGCTTTATTATTAATAAACAAACAGAGCATCATCTACGGATATCAAATAGTGTTATTACTTTTACTATTATTTTTATGTGTTTCATAATGAGAAAAAGAAACTTCCTGCTTCTAAATGAATATGATAATTTGATATGAAAATAAACTTGGCGATGTGACAGCAATATTCATGTAACAAAATAAATGATCCAGCCAGATGCTCTCTTAAAAATAATTACCAACTTTATTATAGTACTTTGTATATTTAATTTTACGGTGTTCGATAAAATGATAATTTTGTAATCTTCATTCAGTTTAAACTTACTATGGCATAGGAGGTTGCTAGATATTGAGACAGTTCTAATTTCTTACATTCGGAGTCTGTTATCTGTCCAGTGCATCTGACGACAGGTTCAACAAGGTTATTCTAATTTTAGGTGGGAATCGTGTTCGCAAAAATGTCTAGACCAAAGAAACGTACCCAGACCCTGTTGTATTCCCGGAACGCCGTGATATGTTTACGAGATGGGCAACTGTGCCTGATGTTCCGTGTTGGTGACATGAGAAAATCACATATTGTAGAAGCCCATATAAGAGCACAGATAATCCGCCGCAAGGTATATTATTACGACAAAACGGAGACTGGTTAGTGATTGGGGATTTCAGTCAGCACGCCTTACCATACGTCTATGTAGAAGTTTGCAGTGACTCCACTTTCTAACTTGTTAGGAGTTAAATTCTGAAGCATTCAGTTTTTGACTCCAGTTGTTTTGGAATGTTATTTCAAAACTACTTTCTCTTGTCCATAGGTGGGTCTAATATTCGCGAAGCTGGCTCGGGCCAAAAAGCGTAACACCACGCTCCTGTTCTCCAGGAACGCGGTGTTATGCTTGAGGGACGGGGAGTTTTGTCTCCTATTCCGCGTCGGCGACATTCGCAAGTCACATATTCTAGAAGCTCATGTCCGTGCCCAGATAATACATAAAAAGGTATATTTTTGAGATATGCTAAATTAAGCACTTAATATTTAACGTATTAATGTTTTCTGTTCATTGTTGTTATCTGACCTGCCTATGGACTAGAGTAACACTTTCTCGTATTGTTTGCAAGCTTACGCATTACATCGCTTTCTGCTTTTACATATCCATTCAATATTTGCTTTGAAATGGAAACTTTAGCATCAAGTAAGGCTTCATTTTCAGTCTTTTTTTTCGTTGATACCTGGCTGATATGACCATTTAGTTCTAATTTGACTGAACGGTTGTTTTAATTGCATATACAATTTCGTTGATAACAATCAGTGTAATTGTAACACCAGCGCTATAAAACTTAACATTAGCCAAATGTAATACGATTGAACATAATTTCCTAAGACTTCTTTTTAAGTGTTTGTCTCGTCTGGAACTAATCAGACGCAGATTCGTAGTTATTTGTACTGTATGAGTCATCGCTATCACAGTTGCTATTTCTTCGCAATTCATCGCAACTAGTCTGGAAATGTTGTAATATTTATAAATATTTTCTAATTTTAATGTCACTGAAACTGAGATCTCAAATTCACTGATCCAGTAATATAGAAAGTTGAGGATAATGCTGTTAACCATAAACTCCTTAATAAACGCAGATCAGCGATGAATTAACTAAAACATATTTTGTCACTGTCATTTTTGAGAAGAATTAAAAGAAATGCGAAAGTAATAAAACAAATTTAAGTTAATCTAGTGACAAAGTAAATTTTTGTTTATCTTTTGCTGATCTTTTGATGGGTAATAACATACAGGCTTTTTAATCGGAATATGCACGTTGAATAGTCAATATTACTAACATAATTATGCTAACATACAATGTAAAAAATAATATTGAATCTACAACAAAAAAAAATTCAGGGTTAAAAGTTAAGAAAACACATAACCAAAATGTTGTGTGGAAAATTTTCATTGATAATAACGTGGCTACATTATACATGGACATAGATTCAATAATGTGCATGTGTTGTTAAGTTGCTTAAATTTAGAATTGTAAATAATTTTATTAATCAAAGTGAGATTTACAAACCCATTTTAAACTTAATGCTACATCGTACGTAATGTGTCAGAGGCGAACATGAAATCTCTGTGGTCAAACGTAACAGAAAGAGAGAGCTTCACATCGTAATGTGAAGTTGTCTCTTTTTTACCTTATTAGACATTGACAGCATTCGATTTAAAATGCATTTGTACAACTCACTACAATCAAATGAAGTTTAAAAAGAAATAAAAATTACATGAATTTCTTATAACTCTGCTAGATAACCAGAGAGGGAGAAGTGTTGCCGTTCTACCAGCAAGAGTTGAAGGTGGGGGCTGATGGCGAGGAAGATAGACTGATGTTTATATGGCCGATGACCATAGTACACAAGATCAATGAGAAGTCACCACTTTACAATCTATCCGCTTCAGATATGCTCCGTGAGAGATTCGAGATCGTTGTCATGCTAGGTAAGACTAAACTTTCGTATACAAGTCCCAAACACATAATTAGAATTATATACTCATATTTAGATAACTAAGTATGCTATGAGTGTTTAATAATTAGGAAGGCAGAGTATTAAGAGATGTTATTCAAATTACTTCTCGAACATGTTGCAATTCGATGTCATCTTTCATCCGAAAGTCAAGTGTAAACTAACCCCCTTACAAACATCGCACAAGAAGTGTATAGTTATTTTGTCAATTTCTGTCACTATCGTTTTTGAGTAAAATTAAATGAAACTGCGGTAGTGACAAAACACTTCATTAGGTAGTAACTAACATGCTATAAAATTATCTGACATTTGTTAAAATACAGAAGAAACACTTAATAAATATGTTTCTGACAATTAAAATATAGCAACACCACATGTTGTTGGCACTTCTGTTTGTGACAGTATGTTGATAGTTTGCCTTTTACATTGCCAAAGTGTACAACATTCTATTATCAATTACCACGTGAACTCATAATGATTGTTAGGTACAACAGATTAGAGATTTCTGGGAAAAAGTCCAGAAAATTAACACATAACTTTAAAAATACATAGAGGCAAAGATTATTGGCAAAACTATAAGGAAAAATACGAAGACGTATCTGATGATGAAATACCTAAAAGCAGGATAAATGTTGTAAACACGAAATTTAAAAACTTAATAAAATGAATTCTTAGATAACTAGATACAAACTCCGTGTCGACATTACATTTTGTACTTATGCGGCACAATGATGGGCACAATTTGTAATGTGAATCGTACTAATAAAATCTCTTGGAGCCTTTTGATTTGATATACAAACAGCTATTTAGCCAATCAGTTATTGTTTTATTTAGTAGTCGAATGAATCAAGAATGTTTGGCATGCTTCACACAACAAGTACAAACCAAAATCCTCACAAAGGTCTGAATAATCTGCCAATGTAACTCATCATGCATTTTTGGTATCTGCTGTGTGACGAGTAGAGACTCGTTAGTACAATATTTTGCACCGATACAATTTCCTCTACAATTTTCCTCTGTGCATTTAACATGACATCCTATGACCTCTAATTGTATTTAAATGTACAACAGTTGACTTCGATTTTGATCGTTTCTTGAATCACAATCATTCACGGCCTCCATTCATTGCCAATATGATTACAAGAACTGCAGAAATGTTTTTTGTATGTACAGCAAGATTTACCTGCTCTCTCTGCCCGGCTAAATCTCTTCTCCCTTGCTTTGTTTCGCTGGGTTTCTTAACGTAAATTTGTCTATTTAAGATCATAGGTCACTCAAGGTTCAGTTCTCCTGCCCCCATTACTCAATTTTACCTGTTGCGTGTCAATCTTATGTAAATTAGTTTGTCCTCGTTCACTATTAAAATTATAATATTATGTAAAGATATTATAATTGCGTCTTTATGTATTTATAATAACGGACCAAGTAAGTGGACCATTGTGTCATAAGGAATTGAATCATAAGAAAAATTTAAAACATATAAACAAATAAGATCTCTATAAATACGGTAAGAGAAAGTAATATACAAATATGGCATGTGTCTGCTGAATTCGTGTTGCATTGCAATTACATATCCGTTTATATTTTGCTTTCAGTAAGTAATAAACATACCATGAGAATTGCGAAACTATTTTTATACTTATTCGTGGGATATTCATCATCATCATCTCAGCCAAAAGAAGTTCACTGCTGGACATAGGCATCCCCCAATTCGTGGGATATTATTTTACCTGAATGAAAAGCCTGCATGGTTTAGAAGGAGTTGAACAAATAGACAGAAAGTCAAACGTGAAAAGCCACTTGAACATTGCGAAGTAACTATTAACTAATCTGTGACTACGCATAGACTGTGTAGGTACTTAAATATTCTCATATTTTATTTCCAGAGGGTGTCATCGAGTCAACAGGCATGACCACACAAGCCAGAAGCAGCTTCTTACCATCAGAAATTCTTTGGGGCCATCGTTTCGAGACGATGGTCTCATTCAGGAAAGAAACTGGCGAGTATGAAGTAAGCATAATGATTTCAAATCTTTAACCAAATAAAAAAGTCATTTGCATATTGTTTGGCTGGTGGGTTCAGTTCCAAAGTTTCCTCTTCGTGTAGGTGTTGTTTCCACGAATTGTGTGACCAATCGTTTAAATAAATATATTCAACTGGCCAACGACACAATCGAATTGATCGTTAACAAATAATTAGTTTAAAGATAATACAATTAAAGAATCTAGTTACATAATTTCGTCGTTTAATTAATTTAGTTCTATTATAAAGTAATAGAGATTACTTTTATGGAAATACCAGTACATACCCAAACCATATGCAGTCAGTTTCAGAAACACATTTTAATTTTAATTAGGTACACATTGTGTTATATACTATCTGCTTTCTCTTATTTACTTTGACATATAGCCGTAATTTATTGTGTAAATAGTTCGATGGTAAATAGATTTAAAATGTCTTCCTTCAACTCGCCAGTTATCAGACAGAATTTTATAATTAAGTACCTAACAGCTTTTCTATAGATAAAAAAATATATATTAGCAATAAAGTTATATGTTGGATATGCATTATGCATGTATTCTTACTGAATTTGATAATTCAATTCTTGACCAGATCGTAGAGGAAACCGTGGACAGCAACTAGTTAAAGATAAAATTGTAAATGTGAATCCAATCCATGTGTATCTAATTTACATCTACTCGGGTATTAGTCGTTCCAATCTTTCCTTGTGTTGTGGCACATTATACATGCCAAGATTCAAGAAGACCATTTTATAAAATCACGTGTTTCTTGATTGTAGAATCAATTTATACTGTTCTATTTTCATAAACTATAAATATACATTACGTCATACATTGAAATAAAGATTTATTGTAGTTTAATTAAATGTTGTAAGTACTCAACTAGAATTGTAAAAATTTACAGCGGTTTTAACTTATTAGAGTTAATTAAGGAAAACTGAATGATCCTTTGCGTAATAAATATTACCCAATACCCATGTATATATATAAATAAATATCTAAGTGTATATATCTCTCCTTAGATATTTAAGTTTATTTGTGTTTAGACGTTTAGATATAAAGATGTGCTTAAATCACTTCATTTGCTATTCCACGAATACAAGTAATTTACGATTTAAACCAAGGAATTACCCATTGATTGTCGTTAAACATGAAGTTGTTTCCTTAAACATACTTATTAACTTGGCTACATATTATTTCACACTATATCAGTTTATTTTAACCATTACGTAAATTAATATAGGTATTTTAATGTTGTATAAAGACTACATAAAAAACTAATAATGTGTCGTCGCCGTGCATTAATAAGACTAGAAGGAAGATAGATCTTTACACAATATTAGGCATATTACAAGCTCATTATAATAATACTCGTATAAATTATTTTCAGGTTGACTATACAAGATTCAACAACACTTACGAAGTAGATACACCTCTATGTTCAGCAAAACAGTTAGATGATTTACGAGCGACAGTTTCTACATCCCAAAAACTCGGTGAGTTGATATTTGTATCGCCTGTGTCTTACAAACACCTAGATCAACGATTACAGATCTCGATCAGGATTATAAATTTTAATTTAATTTATAAAAAGCTTTGTTTAACTTGGGATTAGATAACGATTTGTAATATCTTGTATAGTTGTATCGTATCTTGGAAACTATTTAGTTTCTTTGCAGAAGTATAAGTATCATATGTTTTCTTCCTCTATTTTCAGATCGCTTGTTGGGCACAATACCAAAAACATTCTCCAATGACACCTTGGACATCAGCTCTGTGGATTCCATGTCTCTGGACGAGCACATTGAGATCAAAATCCCAGAAGCCAGAGCCCGTGAAAACAGGTTGATGGCACAGAACAATTTCGTCCAACACATCAATGAGAAATCTAGAAATCCCAGTCATACACACTTAGCTGTCGAGAATGGTATTGACTTACCAAGAAACAATATCACTGAAATTAAGCACACCGAGCCCAAAGATAGTAAAGATGGCCATTTACATAAATGTCATAGTCACTCTAACATAAAGAGAGCCCACGGTCTGACCCCGAACGGTATCAACCACGTGGTCAACGGCCATGACCACAAAGTCGATGAGCAAGAGAAAATAAAGAAGTGAGTTAATTACACAGTGTTTTGTGTTTAAATAATCATATTTTTTTTCTTATTGTACTCACCCTGTCCCACTTTTAAAGATTAACATTGAACATTAATGAAGTCTGTTGCGTTTTTTATGGTGCGATTTGAAAAATGTGTTGCTTTTTATACATTTGTCAAGTTTTTTGGTCCTTAAACAAAAGAAAAGATAAGTAAGCTGTAAAAACATTATCTAATATAGCATTCTTAATGTATTCTTCTTATTTCAGGTCACCAAGCGTGAACTACATCGAGGATAAAACACCAATGAACGCCATCCCTATTCTGGTGACGTCAGCGGACCCTGAACCCGTTTGACGAGAACTCCGGGCAACAGCAACCCGCCCAATGACCCATAGTCAGGCTCAAAAAAACCCTTAATATAAAGCTGTGCCCACAGCATCGAGAACATAATATTGATTTAGACCAATAGTAGAAACAATTTAAAATAATATCGATGAAAAATTAAGACTGAAAATATGCACGAACGTTGATTGCATTAGTTGAAAAAAGGTGCACGTGCACAGTGCGCATGCGCCGCACTTTTAGGACCCTTTTCCTGTCAAGCGAGAGGCCACACTTAGTTCTGGATCGCATAGGGACCGCTCGCATTGTCATGCTTATATAAAATTAATTAAATCAAGATAAAAAAAATTGCGAAATATTTTTTTTGGAAAATTTTAAAACTTAAAGTTTATTCTGCATCTTATATTATACAAATCAATGTCCGTAATATCGAGAAATTTAGTAAATAATAACTGAGTTATTGATATACTGTTTTCTACCAAATTGTATTAATTAACTACTAGTATAAATACATAGTACATACCAATTGGTATTAATCTAAGTTTTTAGATAAGGCAGTGTTTCTATGATTCTTTCCAAAAGCTATATACGCAGTACTAAGTTTCTTCTATGCAGATTTACAATTCTATTTATCACAAAAAACACTTATAAAAACGAATTATTATTATTAGCCTAAACTGTGCCAATGCTGGGAAAAGACCTCCCTATACCCTTTCTGGAGTTCCTCATATTCTTGTAGCAATGAATTATTTATTGTCTGGTGGGCGCGTAATGTTATATCGTCATGCTTGACATTGACAAAGTTAAACAATATTTTTAATTAGCATTCTTGTTAAAACAAATACGCCCCTTTGTTTACTCCTTGCCTTGAAACAATCGCTCTACGTAAGAGTGAATTTTTCTTTACAAAATTTTTCTTGACAAAATATGAGGTACAATACATCTTGTGCAACTGGCTGATAGTAATCTGTCTACCTATCTGACGAATATTTTTTTTTGGAACTAAGTACTGTTTAATATCAATGTTAACATATTCCATTGTTTCTGATCAGTTTTTCTTTACATACTGTTTTCTTTAAATAAATTCGCTTAGAAATGTTTCTACTATACAAATTTCAACATACATCGATGTACCAGATAGGGTTGTATTTAGAACAAGTATTTATTTAGTTCATTTAGTATATTTAGATGAAGCAGGGACTATGTAGTTGATGAAAAGCTTTAAAAACCTTATCTATCACTATCATATAGATTTAAGATAAGTAGGTAAATAAAATTTTATAAAAAAAAAGTAAAAGACTAAAAAACTTGAAGAGATATATAAATATGTGAATTTAGTATAGATTATTTTTAAACTGAAATATAATCTACTTAATTGAATATTTTAATATCTTTGGCTCCAATCGTTAATAATTTATGCGAATGATGTTAGATTGATTAACTTTTTTGAAGATCTCTTCTAAAAAGTAACATTCATTTTACAGTAGCTAATGCTGCTTCGGGAAAAAAATTGTTTGCCGCCCTCTATAATGAGACCCAACTTATTTTAATCTTTGGCGGCTTTAATTTTGCCGCCTGTAACTGTTTTTCTGGATTTAAATCAGCTAAATCAGGTTCAGGGACTACCAGGATCATATCATCAAAAAATGCTTTAGAAAGAAATGTTAAAAAAAGGTTTTGAAAACAAAAAGTCATCCTATTTAATTTAAATGTTCATTCGCCATAATTATAAACGATTTGTAGTCATTTAATAAAACATTGTTAGCCAGTGTTTTATTTTTAAAACTATTATACCTAAATAGGCCTCTGTTGCGATTTTTATAATCACTATTCTGACTGTAGCACATAAAAAGCTTACATCTAGGATATAATCCTGAGGAGTCAACGTAAAATATACTTACAAGTCATAGAAGATGCTTAATTATGGATGAAATCCAAGTGCAAAGTAGGATAGTATTTAATAATATATCGGCTACGAACGTAATATTGTTGTGACGATGGGGTTGTGTTCTGAGTAAGCGAAGAGTATTATAGTGTTCGATTTGTGACAAAATATTTCAGCTTTTGATGTCAGAAAAATGTAACGCTGCTACGCTTTATAGACAATCAATTTAGAATATACTGGTTAAAATAAAGGTCACAAAGAAGTATCTTAACAGAAAACGATAACAAAATTGGTTCTTTTGGTGGTTGAATTATTTCCACACAGTGCCTAGTGTTATTGTTCTTAATTGTTGACGACTAATGTTTTAATAATAATAATAATGTGCCTGTGTTATATCGAATATCTACTTATAATGTATGTAAATATTTTTTTTATATATTTTAACTCAAATCTTTCAATTAATTATTTTGTTTTTATATAAAGGTCGAACTAAACTAAGGCAAAATCATTCGCTCACTCTTTGCGTATTTATGACACAACCTTAATAAATTGTATATTATGAATAATTACGATCAGCTTATGTGCCTGTTAACTTTAAACAAATTACCATAGTTAATAATTTGAAAATTTGTTACAAATATTTATTGAAAATGTGATAACTTAATTATATTAGGTTCTCTAAATTAGTTTGGCTTCCATGAGCTTCCAAAATGTGGGAACTCAAGTACAATTAATTAAAGTTAAGCTCAAAATACCAATTGAAATTTTAAATTAAAAAAAAGTTACCTTTCTATTTAATTGTGATGTACTTACTTAGTAGCATTACTGAACAGTAATTATTTATGAGTTTTGTTATCTATTGGAGTAAAAGTCTATCACATTTCTCATAACAGTTGACTCTAGCCGGTTGCAGACGAAAAGCCATGATAAGTTAGTTTAGCCTGCATAGCTGATGTGCACTTCCACACGTCAGTGCATACGGTCTGCACTGACGCGTAATGTACGTCATACTAATGATCGTAACATAGTTCTTGGTCTGAAACTGGCGTGTAATTTATATTATTAAAGAAGGAAGTGCGTGGAAATATTGTTCCTGTGACACTATCTGTAGCCTGAGTAACAGGTAAAGTTTGAATAAAACTCTGCTCTTTTCCATTCGGCATAGTAAAGTCTCCAAAGATGTGTTCAAATATGTAAACAGTATGGTGCCGGTATAAAAGAATTGTAAGTTGTCCGAAGTCAGGTCAGAGGCCTAATGCAGCGCGGGCGCTGCTAATATTAGTCCATTTAAAGCTTTGTTAGCAAAGAATTTAAACAAATTAAAATATATCTAAAGAAATATGAGTTTTATTGTTCACCTACTATATTTATGCCTTGATATTAATTCGTATCTTACATTTGATGAAATAAATAAAAATAAATTGGTAAATATTAAAAATATATTTAGAAGTAATTTTTAGTCCAAATTAGTAAACTTAACGTGCTTTTTAGTTACGCTACTCGATAATAGATGGCGCTAGTTATGCTTGTAAAAAGTATTATTTAACCTTATTAAGTAAGTTATATTATAATTAAAATAGTTAAATATAAAAGGAATCATTTGTTATACAGCTATTTTGAAGCTCTTTTGGTTTTCTTGTCTGCTTCCTCTTCGCTTGATGAGGACGAATTTTCCTCCGGACCATTGAAGTAATCTGGTGGATATTTGACTATAGAAGGTCTTTGAGATAAGGTGGCCCTCTTGATAGCGTCAGCCACTAATCTATCAGATATACGGGCTAGAGGTGACCCCTGAGATTTCAGAGACGAGCGAAGTATTATATCTCCTGGTATAGGTGAACCGGTAGCCATATATCCTGGAAAGCATTTAATACAGCATTACAAATTGATATTTAAAATATTTGTGTTTATTTTATGTCGTTCGGCAGGCAAACAAGCAAGCTGGGGCCCGATTCTACTAAACAAATGCACCAATGGACTCTCAATCGTGTCTCAATAGAATGTTGATAGTGTTTCTGACATTTGTAACTTATGTTATTGTTTGGTGCATTTGTTTAGTAGAATTGGGCCCCTGACTTTCTGAAGGAAAGTGGTTACCGCCGCAACCCATGAACATCAATCATACTTCATACCAAACTATCATACTAATATTATAAATGAGAAAGTAAGTTTGTTTGTTTGTTTGTTATTCCTTCATGGCTTGACTAAGCAGCCGATCATTATGAAAATGTGCCCCTAACAATACATATTGTTAGGGGTACAGAGCCCAACATAGGCTACTTTTTATCCCGTGAAAGTATGTCATTCCGATGGGAAAATAATTTTTCTACTATAGAGGGCGCTGTTTCGGCCAACAGATGGCGCCACAAGTCGCGCTATGCTTTTTTTTGTTGTCAAAAGAGATCTTTGTCATAAAATTAACGCGAGCGAAGCCGCAGGGAAAAGCTAGTATAACTATAAGGGACGCTACCAATGCGTTTTGCCCACTTCAAGCAAGTGAATATAGAGGGTTAAGAAAAGAATTGACTTTTTCGGATCCCTCGCTGAACGAAACGCATTGCTGCTTCAAGGTGATATTCTGTGAGAGGGTGGTACTTTACGTAGGTCGACGTAGCCTATTTCATAAATGCTCTACCATTCCAGAAAGTAAATCGGTTTAGTTCATATCTACATTGCTTGGGTTAAGTTGGGTCTTGTCAGAGCGATGATCAGTCTGTCAGTATTTAGCCTTCTAAGGGACCATCTGCACGAACGAGAGAATCGCGACAATAATATTATCGTGCCACCTAATTTTATACATTGTCTTAAAACGTGTCTTCATACGGCGATTCCATCGCGGCGATTTTCATTCGGACTCGTAGCGATTCGCTCGCTCGTGGACATGGTCTCGTAGTTTATAATATACTCCCAACTTCGTTTGCGTATATCTCGCTTTCCCGTGGGAATTTTGAAAAATCCTTTCTTAGTACACCCCTAGACGTCGTAACATTCCAATCTACATTCCAAATTTGGAATCTCTAGACCCGGCGGTTTGGGCTGTGCGTTGATATATAGTTAAGTCAGTCAGGACTTTGAATTTTATTATATATATATTGCTCTCCGCCTCTTACAGACCCAAGCGAGAGCGAGAATCTTGGAAAGTGCTTAATGTTTCTTTCCTAGCCTGGAGGTGGTATATTCCACTGCTGTGCAACTCCCATGTTATATAAGAAAATTCCATCCGTACTTACCTTTTATCTTGCAATTTCCTCTATTTACTACCACAACCAATCAAACAATACGTAGCAAGCAAACGAAAGTCACAAGAAATAAACGTAAGCGACGTTCACATGACGTTCACGACTCGCCAGAAAATAAACAACTATCCATCAAGATTATATATTAACCTTAAACTTATTAATAGACACATCCTTATAGCAAAGCAATTGAAAACCTTTAATGTAATGTAAGGAAGTAATTACTGATCTTGTAAAAGGTTTTAACATTACATCTGTTTCTACAGGAAAATATCAAATTTAACTATCTTTCCCATCACTATTCATTCACTTACGGTAAAAATATATATTAACGTCCTATTATGTGTGTATTATGAAGACGCGTGAGAAATATTTATTACTTATGTAAAGATACACAACAAATTCAGATCGATCACACATAAGTTAATAAGTTTATCCTTAAATCTAGTTTATTTAAACTGAATTTAATTACATTTGGGTTGCACAAATTATACTATCTGTTTTTTTTTCTTCTTTAGATAGGACTTTAAAGTATTTTTGAGAAACTCGTAGTTTATTTATGACAAAATAACTGCTCAAAATCCTACTACAAATTATAATAAACTTACAATTATGTTTCCGATCTGCTTTCGTTAGTTGAGTTAATTTATAGGTATCATAAATCAAACACTGTTTAAACGTCACAACAAATAATTATTCAATTCCATATTTACATACAACGTAATTCTTACAAACATAATATTTTTAACACAGCTATCAAAATGTAACCAGATATTTCAGATTGTGTGAAAAAATCAACTGTTCAGAAGATTCGCATAATGATTCTCCTCAAACGTAATTAAGTTTCAAACGATATTTTTTTGACACGGTACCCTGTTACTGCACTGCTTCTAACAATTTTAGAAATTCACAAGCAATTTAAAAATATAAATATTATGTATAGATCATCATCATCTCTATAAGAGTAATTTATATTGTAGTAATTTAACAAAGTCTCAAAAAATTATGTGCCTTTAGTTACCTCATTTAAATGACTAATAAATACATTTTGCTGTTTTATGCTTTTATGCTTCATCTTTAACTATATATTGTGACCTAATTATGTATATACTTAAGCTATTTTGTTATCACTTCATAAGGCACTTGAATAATTTACCTAATAATATCATATTGGAATGTTTTTGAAGTATTCGAGAAACTACATCGCACAACCATTAGAAACTATCTATTTGAGACTTAGAAATACTGAAATAATGAACCTGACTAGTACTACAAACTGGTTTGTAATTAAACATAATTAAAATAGGGAAAATATAATTTATTATTCAAGTAATTACAAACTAAGAGAAATAAAAACCATAAAGGATTTTTGTTGAAATATACACTTGCGAAATCAACAACACAACAGTTTCAGGTCTATAACAAGGAAAAGACTCTCATTAATAATTGAAATGGAATTAAAATTTTGCTAAAGGGCTGAAAAAATATACTTTTTTATATAGGTTTAAGAAAAACCTTGTATTTTCTCTTTTTTTAGTGCTTTATGACTCGCGGGGGCTACTTCAGCCTACAAAAAAATCATTACCTTCACCAAATCGTGTAAGGTAATGATTTTTACATAAAGCTACTTCTAACAAGCCTCCTCACAGTCCTCACACAACCCAGAGGAAAAACTAGCCCTTTCTTAATCAAATTAGGTCACAAGTAGTTATTTCGATATTGTTGAATATCGCAAGTTTACATATTCCTATTTCACTATTTTGTTTGTAAATAAAGCTATTGTATAATTCAAATCTAAATGATTATTCGAGATTTAAATTCATTAAGAAGAGCTTCACGTACAATCGTACACTAACTCTTCCAAATACAATTCTATTTTTATTTTTAGGGTTAACACACATCTGAAGGACGATACGTCTGACATATCGTGCATAGAGCATTAAAGACAAATATGTCGAGCTAAGGTTGAGTTTTTGTACAGTCAGGATTGAGACACACATTTTTTGAGATTGCACATTGAGATTTACACCTGCAGTATAATTTTGGCTCTTATGACAGAACTGAATGGTACAAAGTCGATATGTAAAGGTCGACCTGCTCTTGACTGTACTAATGATTCATCGGATGAGTAATTAATAGGACCTCGAGCAGACACTCTTTTAAATCTTCCTCTGAGGGTTAACCCGGGTCATTGATAGGACCCTATGACAAGAAATGGGAAAGTGTAGGCATATTTTGTCAAACACGATACGCAGCGCACCTTCCGTCATATCTGGGTTAACCCTAAAGTGTGACAGTGAAGTCTCCATCTTTGTGTTCTGCTTTCGCTTCAGGGTTGGTCCTTTCCGGTATCTTCAGCACCATCGCCTGTTGACCGTGTTCCGTGCTCTCTGTGTGACATCACAAACATACATATAAAATTATTCTAGAAATATAATAGTACAGTAATGTAACGTTTTAAACATTCGGCTCGTTGATTGGATTATATTTTAGTACATGAAATTATATTATGTTGTCTACTATGCACTATTATATTTCTAGAATATTTTCCCCTATTCCACATATCCGAAAACTCCATGTAATAACATTCTCCAAATGTATCTATCTACAAAAGTATTTTTAAAAGAAATTATCCGAATTAGATACTGACTAAAATGTAAAGTGAGAATAAGATTTTTTTTAAAACAAAACTACTAAGATCTATTTAATGAAAAAGTTTTCTCGGATAACATAGTTTTATGTCAACATAATTTTAGAAGATTTTTAAGGAAACCAAATTCTCGTAAATACTTCATTATATGCTTTACGCGAGTGCGTTGAATTTTAAACAAATCATACTTTAATGATGTGTCAAAATGAAGCTTGATGTGTTTGTGTAGACTTAGTTTGTAGACTTAGTGATGGTTAAGATGGACGTGCAAAGTCATAATTTTCTTTAGTGCACAATACATTGTTAATTAAACTAATGATGTTTTATGCAATTGTTAACTTTACTAGAATATAATAGTTTGAATCGGCCTATCTAAAATATAAAATGGAGCATCTCATTCAATCCTAAACTCATTTGAGGGATTTAAACAACATACACAATCGATTAAATTTAACAATTTAATGTTTAAGAGCACGGCTTTTGTGTCAGGGTTAGGATAAGACAGTTTGATCCAAACTAAAATTAGTCACTTTTATTGATGTCACAATAAAATTTACAAATTGTCCTGTAAAAGGCTTATAAGGAACAATTTTATACAGCCTAATACAGCCATAATCTCTCTCACTCTACATGACAAATATTTTACAAGATTAGAATATGTATAGCGCAATGTTCCCAGCGAGCGGTTTTGTACCAAAGCAATCAAATAATTCATTTGTAACCAAAATTAACTAGCAAATAAAAATACTTTGTCTTAATTTCTTGTAATGTCTCGGTAAAATAAGTTTTCAACAGAAAGTATAATAATTGGAAGAAACCTATTGGATTTATCTTTAACCAATTTCCTATCACAAAAAGCATCATATAAACAAGTTTCCGATTGTCAACTACTAATACATACGCGGTATTAAAACCAATAGTTAGTTACGCGACTATCATTGACTATATGCCGTAAACATTCTATGATATTGTATGTCTCTATATGTTTTGTGGTTGTAGTTACATGTATGAAATGCGAATAAGTTAAATTATACTAATGAATACGCCAACATCCCAGAAAATTAGTATTAGACAGAAGTTACAGAAATGCAAAGGGTAATTAGAATAATGAGAACCATCAACTTGAAGCAATCAACTTAACTAGTAAGAAATGTGAAACAATAATGTATACAAATTGTCCATTTTGTGACGTATGTTCTTGTAATGTTACCAAAATAAATGTATCCTGTTATGGGGTAGATCTCTGGCTATTATTTAATCTGTGAATGGTACCTAATCAATTTGGCAAAATGGTATCTACATCCTGTCGAGATTCAGTAACTGTCGGATTTATCCTATCCGTTTTAACACTGCTATCATTGTTTCCTATATGTAATACTCTATCGATATAATGAATTGATATTTCGATAATTCGAATATCAATTGTATATCGAGAGTGTTTTTGGAATGTGGCGATACGATCTGTAATTTCGCTAAAATCTTGATACAGATATGATAACTCGAGGACGAAGTAATATTGTATTATTTCTCTGTCTAGATATTCTTAGTGTACACAGTGAGAAATGTATTATTTATTTCCGATGTAATGTGATATGCACTGGTACATAGAGTAAAGAAAAGATTGTCAATAGCAGAGAGCACATTTAGAGTTGTTTTTTTTTAAATAAAAACTACGTAACGGATTTTTTATAATCTACTCAATGTAATAATGGAAAACTAAAAGAACCCTTTTATTTTATTTTATCTATTCATTTATTCTCTCATCCAATTATTAAAATAAAGTAAGTTGGGAAACAAAATGGTTTGTCCTAGTTTCGATAATCTGGACAAAGACACGTTGCTTCATGCATAATGTAATCATGGCAAGAATTTTGTAAAAAATAAATTTAGCAAAAAAAAAGTAAATCTTATGTAATTTATCTTCTGTATTTTATATCAATTGTTTTCTGAAAATTAAGATTGCTAATAAATATAAATTTCTCAATGATAAAATCTATCGGAAAAAAGTTCTACAGCCAAATTTATATATTTTTTCTATTAATTATATTTTTTTATTAGTATCTTGATATTTCTGGTATTTGAATTAGATGCATATCGTGCATCATCACTACATAGTATAAAACAAAGTCGCTTTCTCTGTCCCTATGTCCCTTTGTATGCTTAAATCTTTGAAACTACGCAACGGATTATGATGCGGTTTTTTTTAATAGATAGAGTGATTCAAGAGGAAGGTTTTTAAGTATAATACATTCCAAAATTCCCACGGGAAAGCGGGATACACGCAAACGAAGTTGCGCGGGTTTCGCTAGTATATTATAAAATTAAATGTTAATTTTACACATCTTATCGGAATTGTGATGGTAGCTTCAGAAAACATTTTATGCAACGTAGTATCGATGCTGGGCAAGACAAAGGCATTAACATCACGTGAAACAGTTCAAACAAGTTCTGAATAACTTACACTGAATACGTTACATTTTATTATATTTTATCTAAATGCACTGTTAATTACTAACTAATAATCTAGTCTTAGAACTATAAACATTTTATAGGTTAAAAACGAACATAATTGGAATGCAATATAATTTCTCGAAGCAATAAATTAGGTTTTATCGTGCGAAGTAATAAACAAGACAGTCAGTATGTTGACCCTAGATAAATTATATGTAGATAATTTCATAGTTGAAACAAAAACAAGTATGCACTCCCAATAATACAAAAAGGTGACATCACAAAAACATATAGGTACTCTATTTACCAATGACAGAGATCTTTTATCTTGATTAAAACAGGAATTTGTGTCATGATAACGCTATGGTAATAAAGCGCACATTTGAAAGCATTTAGTTAACATTTTGCATACAAAGCCAACCAACACCGCTCGATTTGACTTTAAAAAGAAACTCACCAATGGATCTACGGTCAGCCTGGCTGCCATAGAACTCGTCGAGTTCCTTGGCAGAGCACAGCGGTGTATCCACCTGCGTCGTCTCTTCGAACCTAGAGTAATCCACTTCGTATCCCTGCCGTTCACGATTGTATGTCACTAAAGGCACAAACCTATGTCCCCACATTAATTCACTTGTTGTGTAACTGGAACGCGCCTGCGTCGTCTGTCCCGTTGATTCTATTGTACCCTCCAATATTACTACTATCTCGAACTTTTCCTGGAGTACATCAGCAGCGGACACCCCGTAGAATGGACTGTCCGCATTTATTCGATGCACCATTGTAATGGGCCAGATGAAGAATAAGTTACTATCGCATCCGTCTGCATTTAATTCTAGTTCGGTCTGATAGTGGGACAGTACTTCCCCTTCTTTCGTTGTTCGAGATCGTATTAGTTGAGCTCTTACGCTTGCTCCAATAATATGCGACTTCCTCAAATCACCCACTCGGAACATTAAACAAAGTTCGCCATCTCTCTGGCATATGACAGCAAATTTTGAAAATAGCAAGGTCTGTGTTCTATGTTTGGGCCGTGTCATCTTTGCAAACACAATTCCCACCATGAAAGCTTGTATCATAACACCAACAATACTTTGTAGACACATTATAAATATTGCTTCTGGACACTCCTCTGTGGTCGTGCGTGAACCGTAACCAATAGTGTGCTGTGTCTCGATACTGAATAGGAAACATGAGGTGAAATCGAATATATTGAAAACGCACGGTTTCCAATTCGAAGTTTCTTGCATTGGTGGTAGATGGTCAGCCTCTAGATCACCGTGCGTAAATGCTATTAACCACCATATAAGCGCAAATCCCAACCAGGACAAGATGAAGGAGAGAGTAAACACGAGTAATGTCCACCGCCATTGCGCATCCACGAGGGTGGTGAACATATCCTGGAGAAATCTTAGCCGCCGCTGCGAGATCTTTGATTTGAGTATGTTGCATTCTCCATTTTTGAGAATAGCTCTCCGCCTTGTTCGTCTCGTGACACCATGTCGATGCGATCGACTCCTGCAAACAAATAGATGAAATATATTATAATAATATGATTTGTAATTATGTAGTTACGTGCGACACATTCCTGTAAGTGTGAATGTCTAGTTCACGCTTGCATAGCGCGACGGAACCGACCTTCATCACTGCTAATATCAATAAGTAATGTATAATAGTTAAACATATAAAATGTCTTTTATGATGCTAATGATAGACTTAATGAGTGGAAGGCAAAAGACGGACAAAAGCGACACAGTACGGTTTGGATTCTGTCGGAGACGGCACTGGGCTGGCGTCGACGAACCTCTTGCTGACAGTGGGGTAGTAGACGCCTGGAGAGAGATTGCCGTTGGCTGGCACAGTCTTGACTTTGAGCCACTCCTCGGGCAGGAGTTGTGCCTCCTCGCGGCAGGCGGGCGACTCGGGGTCGGTGTGCCCGTGCATGGTGTCGTGCGCGCGCTTCACTCGCAGAGGACCGTCTGCGGCAGCATCCTTCCGCTCGTCCTGAAGCACCGCGCGAGATAATGACAAGATCACGACTGGCGGCGGTCTCTCCCGCCGCTTCGACTATGCGCTAAACGTTGTATAATTGTATCGCGATTCTACATAATATAACTAAAATTATCAGTTCACTGCGGAAAACGAATTTCAGTTAGTACTCGATTTGACGTCGTTACTATACAGGAGGTTCTATAGATATTCATTATTCATATACAAATTCCTTCAAAAAATATATCGCCTATACTAACATTATAAAGAGAAAAGGTTTAATTGATTGTTTGCATTGAATAGGCTCCGAATCTACGGGGCTTTGGAAAATTCTTTCACCGTTGTTAAGCTACACTTTCCCGGGGTAACATTTTATTTATTAGGCGGGTATTACAGGGCCACTAGTTTTGTATAAGTAATTATTAAACTATTTTTTAAATTAACTACATAAAGTGTAGTAGTACTACATAAGTAGTAATAAATATTTTAATTTTTTTTATTTAAAAATGGACATCATGTATATCTATATATCACATAAGTAAAAATCAAAATGTTGAATCTTTAAACTGTTATTTATCTTTTGACACGAAAATCTAATATTTTAGAAATTAACCAGCGCATAATTTTCTCCGTTAGATTAGACGTGATTAATTACAAAATTAGTAGTATATTCCTATTAAAGGGGACGGGAGTAAAACCATTGTTTTTGGTAGGTATATCACCGCAGGTTTTTAACACAATATGCTCGACATTTAGACGCTACAATCAAGTGTAAATTGAATAATTTTATACCTACTGTTCTAAGAAAGAACAATGTAAAGAAAAGAGGCTGGACAGATGGTCTACTAGACAAATGAACACCATGTATCAAGTAAAGATGGAGGCCCACCCCATCGTTTTTAGTTAGAATAGTTAATTTGACAGTGCAAATTGGGATGTTAATGTGAACCATTTTCCTGTTCTAATTTGTTGGTCTCGCTCATTTTCCAACTGAAGGCCAAGGTTTTCAAAGTTTCACGTCATTAAATTCCCTCTGATTAGTTTCAAACTGTTGAACATTTCAGTACTTTTATTATGCTAATGTAATGTGTGTGAGCGTAATTTTCCATGTTAAAATACTGTAATACAGCTTATTTGAAATATTACCTAAAAGCTTTTACTAAAATGTATCTTTATAATTAGGATACGCTCTATATTGTCGTATATTACATGTAAAGATACCTTTTATAGTTTTTAGAGTCTAAAATTAACGTGCCACCACCCTTACCAGACCTGTGATATCCTTTAAAATCTTTAAAATAACAACGCACATTATAACGTACGCATTTGTGTGTGAATCCTGTTCATTATGACTAGATGTCATATTCGGATCCCATAAATTTATAAAACTTACTTCAAATGTTACTCGCTATATCTCCAAGTAAGTATTCTATTTGGTATGTCATTAATAAGTTCAGTACCATCAAAGCTTGGTGCCCAAAGTTGAGAATCACCCTGTTGGTTGAAATATGGGTGGACCTACAGTAGCTTACAGCATTGGCTAATATGTCTGTCACATGTTTAAATAATTTGAAAGGAATATACCACGTAGATAGCTATTTAAGTGTTTATGAAAGAATCAATTCGCACTGGACCTTCATGTTAATTTATTTTAAACACGATTTATTTGTTGTCATCCCAGTAAATAGCCTGACATTATGGTCGTGACATTAGAATAAGCACCTAAGTTATATATTCGCTAATTTGACACGGGTGCACATCACATCACGATTATTTTGTGACAAATTTTAATATGAGAAATTAGAATTCGTTTCAAGTTTACTCCATATCGCCCATACGTGAAATGTAATGTTAAATTAGGGAGATAGTGAGTGAGTTTTAAACTAAACTAAATTTAGTGTAATTTAACGTTAATTTACAACTAATATTTAGTTTAACATTCACGTTTTTGTTACGAGAATAGACCTGCTCGCTGCTTTTTCGTATTTTGACATAGATATCTGAATGGGCATTTCAATCTCTATGTGAAGTTACAACTAAAAAACACCTTTATAAAGTGTCGGACTGCACAGTAAGGTTTTAAATAATACGTAAGCTTAACCCTTGACGATCAACTGAAGAATTTCAAGCTCTTTTAATTTAATACGAGAATTTACTCGCAGGCAGAAACCAACTGCTATAACTACAAAGTATAACAATTCTAACACACTCCAAAGTGCATACTTCCCTCAACGCTTGCTTCAATTACCTCCGTTTATATTTAGCCCATCAAGACCTAACAGGGTTATTGTCCCATTAGCGATAACTTCAAATAAAAATACAAGTGCCGTTTGCTGCAAATTGCCGGTTGGCAACTTCGCAATAGAGATTGTCGACAATCATTGGACTCCGCGCGTGTCGAGAGGGGCAAAACGGGAAGCACGTGCTTGATAAAGATGTTCACTGTATCGAAAACATGTGGAGCTCTTTCCCCACTACGAAACTTCGTAGTTTTGAATTAAAATCGATATTGAGAGAAAAGTAACGTAGAAGGTTTTCACGGCTAAACTTTTGTTACCTGTTTGATTTTTTTTTATTTTTTTTTATTTAAGTTATAACAAATTAAGAACATAAAAAATCGTTCACATTACATCATTATAAGTAGGTATCACTGTGAAAATTAAATTGTAAAAAACCGAGATATTAAAGAGGAAATGGAACAAGTTTACATTATGGAATTGTTCAGCGGTTGGAATATTTGGATTAAACTGACGTCACTTTATTACTATAATCACATTTAAGTGTTTATGAAGAAATTATGGTCTCTACTTACTTAATTTATTGTAATAATCTCTAGTCTAGATAAAATACTAAAACGAAAGTAAAAATCCCAAATTGCATCAGTTTGTTTACATAGTGTTATATTTTATTAAAATATTCCATGGATGTAACATCCACGAAATATTCACATACATAGATTCCTAGAAAATATCAAAAATCCATAAACCGATTATTGTCTCTGGACAGGAGATACACAAACACCGGGTTGTTGGTAACATATGCCCCGGTAGTAGAGATTACCTATGCCACCTATGGCGTGAGTCCCTGATTCTAATAAAAATTACCTCGCCTACTCGAGAAACAACGCGTTGTTTATATAAATTTGGCGAGGTAGAAACTTGTACAAGTACTTCAGTAAAAAAACGGTCGGAAGTTTTCCATAGCCAGACAAGATATTAGTACACTCATTCTATTAATCAAGGAGAAAACAATCTGACAGATTTAAGTAGGGAATCATAAGAAAGACATATCGGATCGGAAATAAAGCTAAGTAGATAAAGAAAATAGGTATAAATAAAATCAATATATATACAAATATATAGAGACAAATCACACAGATTGAGCTAGCCCCAAAGTAAGTTCGAAACTTGTGTTATGGGATACCAACTCAACGATACTATATTTTATAACAAATACATATCCAATCAGAAAAAGTTCGTTTTTCATCATAAAAGGACCTGGATTCGAACCCGGGACCTCCTGGGTGGTGGTCTGGCGTGGTAACCATTACGCCACGGAGGTCGTTATTTTGAAAATATCAGTTTCCATACCATAACTATTTATTGTTAATGTGAGGTTATAAAATCACGCCTAAAGCGTGTTAAGTGGACGAGTGGAAAGGTCTCGAGATGCCATTTATCAAGATTACGTCGACACCCTATCGTTGTTAGCAGATTTGGCGGATTTTCTAGATTATCCGCTATCCTATGGATTTAAATTGTTTGCTCGTTAATTGTCGGACCTTGGGGTGACGTATGCAGGAGCGAAAGGCTCTCACGACACGTTGCAATGGCATAATAAATGTTGTCAAACGAGATTATGAACTCTTAATCATTTTTAAAAATGTTAGGGTAAAATTGGTTCTTTTTACAGCTAATGTTCATGGTTAGCTGATTAGATACCGTATATTAATAGTATTGGGTCGGGAGTTTTGTCATTGTAAATATTTGCTTCGACATAGGGTGTGGCATATTTGTGATTGTACGAAGTAATAGTAAAAACTATTCTGCTTCAAAAATTTATATTTATTTAATATGTTTTTTTTAATTTTTTTTTATACCACACAGGTGACAAAGAAGCATACGGTCGGCCTGATGGTAAGCCGTCACTGTAGCCTATAGACGTAAGCAATACCGAGGGTATCACTCACGCGTTGCCAACCCTCCCAACCCCCCCAAGTGGAGCTCTGGAGACCTTACTCACCGTAGGAACACAACATGGCCGAGACCAATGCTATTTAGCTACGATCTTCTGTAAGGTGGAGGTCCTTCCCCAGACGGGCTGCACCGATTTGAGCGGATTATCCGCTGTGCCCTACCTCTCTTAATGATGATGAATATGATACATATACTGACAAATATTCGATATATCACTACAAATATTTTCTCATTTACCATTATGCACTGAACTAAATAATTTTTATTATTATATTGGTACATATATGTTTAAGAAATGCATGGCGCAGTTTTTGGTCACGGGAAAACAGTAGTGACTGTAAGCTGCCTTCCCTAATCTTCCTAATCCAATTTGAAAATGTTTTTCGTTAAAATACCTTTATACTTATTAAAATTTTCAGAAATATCTAACAGTACACTACTGTGTGATTAGATAACAAACATTAGACTCACACCTGCTACGACTTCACTATAGTGTCAGGCTGACTTTTACATGTACTTAACTCAAATTCTCAGTATTGATACCAAAAATATTTTATTATTTGTAATAATCAACTTTAGTAGCACATTGTGGGAATATTGCGAGGCAGTGACTGATTAAAAAACACTAAATAATCTACTGGAGGAACCGACTTCAAGTAATTTAGTACTGCAATTAAAAGATATTCATGATAATCTTCTGCCGATGCGATGCCGCCAAATACCTAGATTGCAGGCGACAACTGTAAATATTCTTACAGACGTACCTTGTCACAAGGATGATTAATAAACAAAAGTAGAACGAACTTGGTCAACAACGATAATGTCTCCTTATCACTTATTTACGCCTACGGCGCATTTTCAAACACTATTCAACCACCTTCCTATTTTCCACTTTACACCATTGTACAAATGATGTAAAACAACACGTTAAAATTACCACAAAAATAATCTTATATTTTACACTTTGCAAAAAAAAATTCAATATGTTACTTGGACTAGTTTCGATATACGAATAAGTCCTAATATTCGATAAGTTAACTGGTTATCAATTTTGATAAGATTGCCGTCTTCAAGGATTGATTCATAAGTGCACATAAGTAACATTTTGACCATCCACAATTGACAACTACCATTCTGATAATGCAATTAATGTCATGAGTAGCTGATCGATCTGATATTTATTACGGACTAGCTGTTACCCGCGGCTCCGCCCGCGTGGTCAAGGGACAATGTCAATAATTTTTCCCATGGGAATCTCTTTAACCCGTGGGGGAAAAACTATCCCCAATAAAAAAATCATATCAATTCGTTCATTACTTTCGACGTGAAGGGAGGACAAACAGACAAACACACTTTCACATTTATAATATTAGTATGGAAGTATGGACTAGCGGATACCCCTGGAATTACCCGCGTCTCGTCCCGTCTCGTTTCCGTCCGTGTGTGCATCTTGAGAAATTTCGTATATAAATAAATCTTTTTCAGTCCTTCCAAAAGTATACAAACGCATTTTTTTATTATTATTATTAGTAAATGTGGCAGCGAATGAGTATTTGAATTGTATGTCAAAAGATAATAGAAAAATACACCTGGCATTACTGAACACACATTTTTAAAATACTTATTACGAAAACGTGAGAATATAAAAAATCACAGATTTCGTGCCTCACACGACTATCGAGCACATTGGAAATGAATCTACGGAATTCGAAAAAATATTGTCGCTGAGTGACGATAAAGTCGGGATAAGTAAAATGTTACAAAATATAACTACAACGTTTTTGACTTTTTCAAAAAGGTTAGACTACAGGGCAAACCCTTAACCCGATCATCTTTGCTTTAGGCTCAAATTATAGCTGACTTAATTGTCCAGAGGAGATTTTCTCAATTTTTTTTATATCATTCTTCGTTTCCAAAATATCGAGCGCCAAAATCAAAAAATCGGAAAGAAAATGAATTTTAATTTCACAATTTCGGCTATAACTTTTTTCATTTTTGACTTTCTCAAATAATTATTTTTGCACCTTACAGCTTTCGTGAATACGCGTCTTTTGAGCCTTTTTTGAATATCATATCTTCCCAACTCTCTGAGATATAAGGGGATCGCACTTTTTCGTGAAATCGGAGCCTACACTGGAGCGAACGAAAAGACTTTTCCAATGTCAAAAAAATCCTGTTATATTCCATTGGAAACGATAGTCGTCATCGTACTAATACTATTACTAATTACTATTAAACATAGGCTACTTTTATCCTGTGAAGGTATGTCATTCGAATGGGAAAATATTTTTTCTACTAAAGAGGGCGCTTTATGGGATGGGCTATCGGCCAACAGATGGCGCCACAAGTCGCGCTATAAGTTTGTTTTGTTGTCAAACGAGATCTATGTCTTATAATTAACGCGAGCGAAGCCGCGGGGAAAAGCTAGTTAAATATAATAACAACAACAACTTTGAACTCTTCCAACCCCACTTTTAGGTTTGCTAACTATATGCATTACAATGATAAAAATATTTTACCTGCAAGAATTTTCTTGACGATAGATTGTACTCTGTCCAATTGAACTGCTGTATGTTGGTATCCTGTGCAAGCTACTAGACATTTGAATTTGAGTTGGTCTCAAATATCCCCCATAGCCTAGCATGGGGGACTCTACAGCGGAACTGTCAAAGGCACTGGTCTCATCTGTCTCCTCCTCTATAACTCCAGGTTTATAGAAGATTTTCCCAGCAGATGGACTGGCTTTCACTTTCCGTTCCTTCGGCTCTTCCTTGGCCTGCATTTCAATTTCTGATTCCATATTATTTGGATGTTCAGCTATTGTCACAATATCGTCCTACTGGTGTTTATTATTTGAAATTTCAGCGTCATTTTTGCGATTATTTCGTGCAGCTTCATCGTACTTATGTGAAGTTTAATAGATCTAGTATTTATCTATTTTAATAGTCTAGATAGTCTTGTACTTAAAATTTTCGCTTTTCCTGAAAAATAAAAAAATATTAGAAGGTACTTTTTTGGTCTAAATAATTAAAGAAAGTTAAAATATAACTATTATTTTTTTGTAAATTCTGTCGAATTCTGGAATCAATTAATAAAATATAGTGATCTTGACCTAGAGCAACAACAAATCAGGCTGGTCAGGCTTA
Organism: Endotricha flammealis; assembly: GCA_905163395.2. Taxonomy (NCBI): domain Eukaryota; kingdom Metazoa; phylum Arthropoda; class Insecta; order Lepidoptera; family Pyralidae; genus Endotricha; species Endotricha flammealis. Next base: position 10,064,504 of record LR990861.1, on the reverse strand, counting down.
ATCAGTTGATATTTCTTGTACTCGCTAGAAGATAATTTAGCTGAATATTTTTTTCTTATTTTCATTTGCGATATTTCTAAAACTCGGCCAGTAATCACTTGGTTGTAATTTTTTTGTGATAATTTCTAGTATTCCAAAAAGCTAAAATAAAAGATTAACAGAGAGCAGCTTGATGCAACGTCGAACTTACTAAACATTTAAACTAGTAGCGACATCTCGTATCGAATAGATTAAACTAGATAACGTTTGGTTGAAAAAGCATCAAAAAATACACATTACAACGTGTATCATTTGTATTCACGATGTTAGCAAATATTTAAATCTGCGGCAGGTGGTACAAAATGTAATTCTGTTAAATATCTCCATTGTAATTAAGTCTATTGTTAAAATAAATGGTCACGGTATGTCAAATGTCTGGCAGCTGATAACACAACAGCGTTGATTAGCGGAAATTCATGATTCTGGCTCTGTTTCACTTTATCCTGTTTTAACACTTACGAATGCTATATCTATACTAATATTATAGAGGAAGGAATTTATATTTTTGTTTGTAACGAAAACACTGAAAAACTACTGGGCCGAACTGAAAAATTCTTTCACTGTTGGGTAGCTACAACACTATCCGCGGTTGACAATTGTATTTTAAAAAAAATATGGATAGGGTTCCACGGGGCGCTAGTATCGAATAGAAACAAAAGCCATGGAAGAAACGTCAAAAACTGTCATTATATTTATCGATTTAGGAGGAGTGACTGGCCAATATTGGTTTAAAAATTATAATAATTAAAGGTTTAGCTTCTTAATTTTTCTTGAAGAATAATAAAAGCAAAATTTTTTTCTTCTTGAAAACTATTTCTATGATTCTGTGTAATTCCGGCCCAGTTTTAACACGAACCCGGCCTTGTTCTCATTAGGATGTGGTCGATCTCCATACTTTACGCTGTTAACGCCCCGACGCCTGTCGGATGTCTTTATAACCTCCCACTGCATTATCTGTGCCGCGGAAAACCTCGTAATATAATTCCACGATCGCATCGTTTTATGTACGTCCTTCTTAAGGCAATTTGCCGCTGTCAGGCAAACGCATCGGATCTAGGAATTGCAGGACAACCTTGTTCCCTCTTCCTTAATTTTACTGGATAGCTTAGGCTTTGTAACTGTAGGTAAGAACCTATATGGTGAATTGATTTTAAAAGTTTTTTTGAAAAATAATATAATTCATTTATGTTCATTTCCTAATATATTTCCAAGATTTTAAGATGTGTCTGTAATTTAATATTTTCATTTATAATGCGTTATCCAATAAGACCATTACGAACAAATTATGACGCATCCATCTGTCAAACGACTGTACTTTACGAAGGCCGGGCTCAATTACCGTAGGTAATTAATGAGTTTACGGCTAGTCGCCACTCGTGTAATCCATAGATAATATGCAAAATATATATATCCCTTAGATCAAAATTGTTTAAGTCATTGAGATTCTGATCTTCAGGTGCGACCAAGTGTGACCAGTGGCTTCTTTGTATTGCGACATAAACATCTATAATGAGTAAAGAAACGTTTCCATTACATCCTTATGCTTTTGAATGGAAGAAATGTTTAATTAATTTGAGATTCTGATCTTCAGGTACGTGTACGATCAAGTCCGACCAGTGACTTCTTTACCATGCGATACAAAAATCGATAGTGTGTATGAAAATCGTTTTCATTACAATGCTCTTACACTCTACATATTTACCTACGCTTTTGTAAGAATATAAAACGGCAACCAGTCAAGCTTTTATTCCGCGTTTACACCTGCAAGAAAGTGCACTCAAGTACGCTTACAACAGTTTGCCAGACGTTTTTTATTCTCGACGATATAACCTGTAGAGTCAGAAAGTACTTTTTAACTTAGGCCGCGACCGCACATCAAGTGATTGCGATGCAGCGCGACGATTTCATGATCGCAGGTGGTTGCAGTCATATAAAGTCACCTTATCATTGCGGATAGGCGTAAATAGTGGATCAAATTGTATAGTCAACAAAGGAAAGGTAACCAGGGTAGAGAACTAAGAACAAAGATTTTTATGCGAATAATGTAAGCGGCGTTATGTAACTTTGTAATTACATAGTACAATATGAATACTATTGACAAATATTTTATCTAGTAAATCCCTTCATGCAAAATTTTGAAATCTTTAATCATATTTATGGGCCTGGTTAACTATTTCTTTTGTTGACTTTACAATACTGTCAATTTAAATTTATGCCAACATTATACTTTGTTACTTAGGTGTATTATGCTCTAAGTGACTGTTTCTAAATACATCCTGTACCGCAAATTAACCCTGCCCATTTCTTTTGTTTACGGTGCGGTCGGTTCTGCCCACCAGGTAAACGTGATGGAAATCTCCATGCGTATGTATTTAACTCACCATTACTATAAGATTATGTTATATTTATGAGCTTACTGACATTCATCGTTATACTGTTCTTTAGTACTTTAATAAACGTGTCAATGCGAATGTGTAAGGTTAGGTGCAAGGTGCAACGTTAAAATCTATTAAAATATGGTTCACGTGATTTTTGGCCCCTACAGGTAAAGTGGGAATGAAATTATTTATTTTCGCACCGACCCCATCTTGTGGGATATCGTTAGATAGGTCTCTTAAAAAAATCGGGTGTGGGAAGATCATTTTCCGATACAATGATCCGTTTGCGAATTATTTACATTTAACGTGTAAATTTTCGTTTTGCACGGTGGTCCCCCCCCCCGCCCTCTATCTCCGAAAGTCTTCAGTTTAGATATTTTAATAAAATCATGGTAGTAGTCGATATAGTGAACCTACAAGGAAAACTATAACGGCTAACTAGGCACTACTACATAGTTACAGCGTAATAGCCGATGAACTTATGAAGTAAAATTTCTTTGACGAAAACGTACAAATGTCATAGAATATGGCATTGTACTTATCTGCAAGCAAAAAATGCGTAGCCAATACGAAACCCTACTTGCCCGGTTTTTTATGTTATGTTTTTAATGACTGTTTTCATCAACCAGTCCTAACTCTTACTACAGCGCGTAAAAGGCTTATCATAAGTCGCCTTTTGTTGTTGGGTTGTACCAAAAAATAAAGAATTTATAATTAATGAGTTTTACAAGGTATTTGAGCCCATTTACTAGAAAATATCATATGAAGACCTGCTCTTTATTTAAGCTTTACATTTCTTATTTTTTACATTGCAAAACAGAAAACGCAAAATAGACACGAATATTACAATTTCAATTTCACTGAAAGAAAGGAGGAATTTAAGAGAAAAGTAATGGGACTCCGAATCTTTTACTCATAGAACGAAACGCACGCCAATATTCTGTGAGGGCGTGAAACTTCCCCAAATTGGATTCCCTAAAAATAGTATCAATGTTTTACTATTCCAAAACTTCTGACAAGACTTAAGGTGTGCCTTCAAAAATTGTTTTTAAACGAAAAGATATGGTAGCTAGCTTATAGCAGCCAGCCAGTGGCCTTATTCACGTAACATGAACCGATTCTACTTCGATTCAACGACACTTGCTGTCTCACTCATAAAAAATAGGAATTGAACGGGACAGCGAGTGTCGTTGAATCGAACTAGAATCGGTTCTTATTGCGTGAATAAGGCCACTGATCACTGAATGATAGCTACAGTATTTTTTTTAAATCATTGTAAGATATGATAAGAAACAAATTTTCACAACTCAATTAACCGTCAGATGCTTGTTTGCAACTTTACTTCAACAAAAGAATTTTAACCAGCTCCCAACTGGTTGCCGTTCGAGTTATCCATTGTGCTCTAATAGAGGCCATCGAGATCACGCACAGCGATACTCATTGCCCTTTATTTAATAACAGGAAATTATGACAAATAAAACAAGGGAAAGCACTGTTCTGTCACAAAATTAACTTTACACTTATTTATAGTAGAATTAGATATCTGTTAAATTTCAGTATGCCTAACGCATAAATTGACGAAATGTCATTGAAAAAACTGAAATATCTCAATCTGTTGGACAGGCCCGGTGGTCGAGTGGCTAGCAATGGTCACTTTATCCCAAGGACCGCGGGATCGAATCCTGCGCAAGGCAAACATTTGTGTGCATGAAAATGTCTCTTTGCCTTGTATTTCTAGTATAAGTATTTATTTACAAAAAGAAAGTATTTTAAGTATATTTATCAGCAATCTAATACCCATGGTGCAGGCTTAGTTGCTTAGTTTGGGACTAGATAGCTTTGTGTGATTCGTCCAAGAATATACATATATTTTGTTATCTCAATCTGTGTGATTTATTAAAAAAATATATCGACAGAAAACCTTAGAATATAGTAATAACTTGCTGTTTCCCTCGGATTCGTTTATGAGTTGTGTATCCCGCGGGAATTTTGTTAGAACACGACTTATCCATAGGTTTAATAAGAAAGCTCGTATGTAAATAATTACCTCAATAACTGACGATAGATAGGACTCCTCTTGATGTTATAGTATAAGACTTTTAAATTATTTGGTATTTTTGCGTAGAAGCAAAAAAACACGTTTATAGAAACGTGTTTTTTAATGAGGAACAAATTCGACAAAAGAAATACAGTTTTTGCGTTTGCGTATTGTTAGAACATAGTTATTACAATCATAGTATATCTGACCAATAAATTAAATAATAATAAATAGATTGTTACATACAGAAATCATTTTAAACAAAAGTTAATCTTCACTTACAACATAACATTAACTTGTTTTGGGATATGAAAAACTAAAGTTGTTATGTACTTGTTTTACTTACTACTTGTGTCGAGTTTTTTTTTATCTTGGTTATAATTGATTAAGTTAGTCATTCCATAAGCGAAATATTGGGCATGATTACAATGAAGATTACATTACATGCAACCTCTACCCACTGGTCAATCAGACATGTGTGAGTCAACACGAAATTAGATGTTACACAGAGCGGGTCACTTCACCTTTAAATACCATAACGCCAGTCATGTCGAATAATAGATAGGATTATATATAAGTAATCCTATGTATTATATTATTCGACATCATTCATTCAAAATTTTCGTGAAAAAATATTTTTTTGATAGCTTTTATTAATTAGTTTGAGATGGTTTCGGTCAAATCCCGCAATTGAATTTTAACTAACCTATAAATCTGACAAGCTTAATCTCATTACAATGATAAAAATTGTAACCGTAACCATGCCATCATCATTTCAGCCTATACCAGTCCACTGTTGTACATAGACCTCCCCTCTACACAGCCACTCGCCTCGATCCTGCAGCATCCCTCATTCATTGACGCTCTACATCATGAGAGTAAAGAAGACATGTAGACTAGGTACCATGTCTTACAACCATGCCATAATCCATGCCAAAATTCAAGCTACTTTTTTCCTAAAAAAAAACTGTGAGCACACGAACTTTTAACAATTTATTTTCACATTATTAAATTCCAAGCACAATTACTACAATATGAATAAATATGTTAGTTACTTTCAATTTTGTTTGATCTAAAACCAACTGAAATTGCGTCACCACAATAACACCTGGAATGTATTTTAGTCGATCTAGGTATCTTTCAATTGAACATTTATGTAATGTTCTAATGAAATAAATGAAAATGAATGAAAAAAATTGATCTCTCACAGAAAATCCATAAGCTCAACTCGTTTAAAATCCCTTGCTCCCTATTCACACAATACAGAGGGTAACTAACGCATTAGTAGCGCCGCTGCCTGGTGTCGTTGATGTCAGTTTGCTTGCAATGTGACTCTATGACTGGTGCTAAAGGATGCTTTCTCCTCAAAAGACAAATATTTGCATGATGCATATCTATTCTTACATTTGGGTCGGGTGTTTTAATGTACCATACACATAATATCATGCTGTAGGTAATCTACAAAAATCAATGTTATTAATAGGTTTTTGTACCAGTTCTGATCGTCCCTTCCTTAATGAGATTCTAATATTTTGAATATCTGACATTCTGCGTTTATTACGTTTTGCGTTCTGAGATTTCTGCCAATATATTCGTGACTAACATGCGTATCTGACGTAGAGCGTATTATATCAAACAGTATATTATTTCAAATAGATGGCAGAGGGTATTGTGAGAATTATAACTTTCTATTGCACTTTTGCTGAAATATTTCAAATGCATTAATGTTGTTTTTTCTCTCAACTGCTTGGAATGCCATTGGGAGGGATCACAACGTGGTATGTATGATAAGATGTTCGGATTCTTAAGTCCACCAAATCAACTGGTATGTCCATGAACTGCTTTACATAAATATTACGTACATACTAGCTTTTTTGCCCGCGACAACGTCCGCGTGAAGTTGCGGACCCGTTCCCGTGGGAACCACATTGCATTTCGAGAAAAGCTATAGCCTATGTCACTCCCTGATAATGTAGCTTTCTACTGGTGAAATTTTTGAAATCGGTCCAGTAATTTCGGAGCCTATTCAATGCAAACAAACAAACAAACAATCAAATCTTTCCTCTTTATAATATTAGTATAGAAGTATAGATTATAACAATTGATTTTCTCGGCCTTCTTTACTCTTACTAATTATCATAGTTATCATAAAACTATTGAGGGTTTGATGCTATGTAATAAGTGGTTGGGTATTAACTACGTATTACTCTTATTTCTACTTTTGAAGCTTTCATATTATTTTTATCTTTTCTTATATTTCTGTGTATTTAAATAAATATACTTAATGAAGTATAAATGGCTTTCTGTTGTATTTTAGATGCAATATTTCTATACAAATTTAAAACAGTGGATATAACGCTATCAGCTGGTTTAAAGATAATAATAAACATTATGTATAGAGTGATATTTACAATTCAAATGAAGGCGTTAGCTAGCATACGCCAGTGTGGCGAACCGGCTTCGTAAATATTAATTTAAGAATGTTTAAACCTAGTAATATTTAATACTACGACTTTGTAGTATTGTTTTGAACAACATAGTTTTTTTTGCACTAAAGATATAAAGATTATAGTTAGAGACATTATTTGCTTTACAAAGTTTATGTGTTTGTGTTAAACATCAACTTACCATGTAAGATTCTGGACATTTGTAAGCTTTCCTAGGCTTATCACAACATAATCACATTCAAGTAAGTCAAAACTATGTTTATTATATTGTTTATGTTTCACGTAACGTATACAAGATTCAGACCCTCGGCAAGTGCTAACCGCTCGCCAGAATAACGTGGACTGGTCGCAACGATTCGTTGCTTGTACCTATTCCAATTGTGACCACGATTATTTGTTAACTAGACACGCGTTCGAAAACAATTGTCGTAGTTTGCTTTAGCTAATACAGATAAGATTTTCACATCCTAGTTTGTTGTTGCACTGACATAATGTAATAACATTTTTATAATTTGTAAATTTTTAATTTATTTTTATTTAAACTTAAAGTCGAGTCTTTGAATCGAGCTTGAATGCGCTTTGTAGGCTATTATGGAATTGACTTAAAAATTCGTTTTTGTTAGATACTCTTCTTGTGCACGTAACTCTAAACAAACATCTTATTCCTACGGGATGAAATAATCAATGATAGGCCGCGCGGGCGAAGCCGCTGGTAACAGCTAGTGAAAAATAAAGGATAGATTCCAGTTTACCTAAAAGATTTTTCCTTTCTTTTTCTTTCATAATATAAAAGTTCTGCAATCATTGAATATAAGCCCACATCCTTTCAATTCAACGTCTGTTCCGCCTCTGCAGTAAGTTACGCCAGCACCGACCATAGTAATAACACACCTTTCTGTCAATGGCGTCATTTGTCGTCAGATTGTCTGTCAATCATACCAAATCAAACCAGCCAATATATCTTGACCTCTATCACAGCTACAACTATGTAGTAATACATGGTACTTCATAGATCTCTACGTTTATCACTTGAACCAACTTTTAGCTTAGATAAATGAAGATCGATTTGTATCAATGCACATTTAAGTTTGTTCTACTTGTTATATTTGTCTGTTAATTACAAGTGTAATTATTGTCAGTGGGTTGTTACAAAAGTGTGTTACTTACAAGTAACATCAATATTTTTTTAAATAGTCTAAAGATGTAGAGCAATTAATGAAATGAAATCGCGCGGTCCAGTACCACTCTATCGCAGAATATTGGTGAGAACCTGCGAGATACGTTTCATGTGACGACGAGGGAAAATTCGGAAGCGCCATTTCCTTCTCTATTAGAAATAATCCATCTACGTACGGATTCAATATGGCGGAGCACAAGTTTGCTTCGACACCATTATCCAACATCGACATCCAACTATTCGACCATCCAGGTAGTCAGAAGTTCTCATCTTCTTCGTCTTTGCCAATCATCATTCCGTTTTTTAGTAGATTTTTTTTTAAACTACTATCACATCTCCTGGACAAGGATTTTTGGGCTAATCACACGTGTTTCGAAACATAATATCTTTGAAAAGTGATACTATAACACATCCTTTAGCTTATATATAAGACAACAAAAATAATTGGTCTAGTATTGACAAGAGCTTAGTCAAGAATAAGTAAGATAAAGAACTTCTTGAATTGGCTAATAATAAATACAGGATATGTTGGCCCGCCCAAGGCGAGATTTCCATTGACCTTTTGTTTGGCTATCAAGACTCGCTATTCTCGATCAATTGCAACCTTTGCTCCTATATTGTGCACGCATATTAACTTAACTACTACGTACACGGAAACTATGTGTTCATACATTGAATTTACACTATTTAAATTATAATAACAATAAGATTATTATATTGTTCATATGCTGTCATATAAAAGCATTAGGTAATACTGTATTGAAATATTATTCACTGCTGCATATATGTATAATAATAATGGTAATGACTCGTACATAAATAGGTCTAGCTCATAAGGACAGTTTCTGTAGTTTTTCCCACAGCCCCGTCGTACAAGAATAGTACCTATAAGATTTTTAGTCGGTCTCACGCTAAGCTAGAGCCCGACAATTTCCTCAATGACAGTATGCATCTATGCATTCAGAACATAGCGTGCGTGATATACCGTTTGGTGGGTTAGAAAATACAATATAATACCATTCTATATTGCACCAAAAATAACAATTAATTAAAAGTACAAATTAGAGTTACCTAAAAAAACCTAATCCTTACTTCGTTTGGGGGTCAGGCTTCTCTGCTATCCTTACATACCATTAGTTCAGTAAACCCGTCCTACTGTGACCATATTAAAAAAACCGGGTAAGTAAACCCGTCCTACTGTGACTCTGTGACCATATTAAAAAAACCGGGTAAGTGCATGTCGAGCCATGCACAGTGCAGTGTAGGGTTCCGTATTTGCTGTGCTTTGCTTGCTTGCAAATGAGTCCAATGTCATATTCTATGACATTTGTAAGTTTTCATCAAAGACATTTTATTTTAACAGTTTGTCGGCTAGTACTCGGTAACTGTAGAGCCTACTTTAACCGTAATAGTTTTCATTGAAGGTACAGTATATGGACTTCTACCATGATTTTTTTCAAATTTCCACCGCACCGTGCAAAACGAAAATTAACACAATAAATGTAAATAATTCCGAAACGGACCATCGAAAAATAATCTATAGATCTATCTATGTGTGTACACATACCAAATTACAGCTTTCTAGCATTACGTACGCGTCTAGGCGCTAAACCGCGGACAGACGGACATGGCGAACTATAAGGGTTCCTTGTACTTTACAACGGAACCCTAAAAAGTGACACTATCTAAAAGGGAATGGACAATTGGACACAGTATCTGGTACCGGTAACCACATGACATATGTTCTGTCATCATTGCCAGCGTTCAAGAACACGACGATTATCGAATTACGCTCCCCGCGACATAATGTTGCTCTTTCGACTGTCACGGCCGCTGTTCTTTCCGTTGGGTATTCTATAACGTTGCTAAAGGATCGATATGTATTATCGATAAAATACTATCGACTAATTCGATAGTTCAGAAATAGCGATAATTTCTTAACTATTGTATGTAATAAATATTACGATTATTTTAATTAAAAGATCCGAATTAATAGTAAATACTTTTTTTAATAATTCGGTTTTTACGGTGTTTCCCGAAGGAAAGCTTGTTTGTCTATCTCTCTCTGTTTTAAAATTTTAAGTGTAGTATAGGTAGGTATTGAGGACTCCCACACAAAGCTGCGAATTCGCATCGCATCGCAAAATCTTATCTGCGAGCTCGCGGATCGCTTTTAATATCGAAAAGCGATGATTGAATTCTCAGTAATGTGTGGGAGCTCTAAAATGCAACTGAATGCAGTCAGAGACGTTACAGAGAAAACTAAACTATCGATATTTGTGGATGTCGACAGTGCTCTTAAATTGACCTCAGCGCATCCCGGTTCCTATACGAGGAAGTGCACATCAGGTGTAAATGGAAATGTCACGGGTAAAGGTGATTAGTTTGTTTCTATTTCTGTACACATAGTAATAGTAGTTACATTTTTATAATAACTTTGTTTTTTCTCTCTCCTAATTCATAACCATAACCTAGCCTATGCCTTAAACAAATTGAAGGAGTCAGTGTTCAATCACAATACACTGCCAGCGGATGGCATGAAAAGTGAAATTGACTTCACTCAACTGTCAAACATAAAAGGAAGTCACATATGGTTTACAGATGGATCCAAAAAAGGATCAGATGTAGGATGTGGAGTCTTCGGACAAAGGCCTAAACATAGGTTAAGCGTTAATCTTGGAAAAGAGGCTTCTATCTTCCAGGCCGAGGTCTTCGCGATTAACAAATGCGCGGAGATCAACCTTAGTAGGAAACTTAGAAAACAACACATCTACATCAACACCGAAGGCCAGGCGGCGCTACAGGCGTTGGAGTCCTTTGAGACAAACTCAAGGCTCGTGAAAAACTGCAAGGATAACCTAAATGCTCTTGGCGCATCTAACAAAGTTGTAGTCAGCTGGATTCCAGGACATTCAGGCCTAGAAGGAAATGAAATGGCAGACGAACTTGCAAGGACTGGTGCTGACAACCCTCAGGCAGGACCGGAACCTTTTTGCGGCATAGCCAAACAACGAGCCTACTATATCCAAAAAACTCAGTGTGACCTTATGGCGAAGGAACTATGGAAATCTGTCCCAGGACAAACACATGCCAAAGCCCTAATAAGTGGTCACAATAAAAACTTCTCCAAAGAACTCATCGAGCTCAAAAGACAGAAAACTAGTGCCGTGACTAGAATACTAACAGGACACTGCAAACTTAATAAACATCTGTTTAACCTTAACATGAGCCAGTCCGCGATGTGCAGATTCTGCCAAGAAGAAGAAGAAAGTGCCATGCACATTCTCTGCTCCTGCGGACCACTCATATACAAAAGAAGTATACACATGGGAAAGCATATTCTGCTTCGAGAGGAGATACAACAGCTCTCTGCCCAGCATATCTGGAAGTTCCTAGAGGCAACCAGTCTGGACAGGGAAATTTAATTAAAGGGCACTACAAAAGATCAGCAATGGGCGAAGCAGTATTCTTGAAGTCCACAGCAACAAATAATAACAAATAATAACCATAACCTAAAAAATAAAAACAAGTCATTAATTTGGAGTGGTAGAGCATTCATAAAATGGATTAAACCGGGGAAGTATCACCCTTTCAAAGAATATCGGCGTAAACCAGCAATACGTTTCATTCGATTAGTGAGAGATCAGAAATACCATTCTCTTCTCCTTTTCTTAATCGCCTTATCACTTCTCTTCCTATTTCTTTCCTTGTAGCCGGCAACACATTGGTAGCGCCTCTTGTGTTACTGATGTTCAGCGGCGGTAACCACTTTCTGGTACCTCTTTAAGAATTGGCGGAGACAGGTACATATTAACCTTCCTCTTGATTTACTATATCTATTATCCGTTGCGTAGTTTTAAAGATCTAAGCATAGGTAATAGGGAAAGACAGACGCGGAAAGCGCCTTAATTTAAACTACATAAATAAAGAAGAGTTCAAAAATTTAAGGAGAAAATAATAAAGTTAGTTATTGACAAAAATAAACATCTTAATTATGGTAGTTGCAATGACCCATAAGGTTATGTAATTTAATCTTTATGTAAGTACTTACGCATTATACAGTGCGGACTGGTTCCTTGAGTATTACTTTATACTCAAGTACTTAATTACTTGTTAGCCTTTCGTAGAGAGTAAATAAACTGACTATCCAAGGCACATAAAAAAGCGAAGTGCTGTTATTTATCAAGTTCATAGGTACTTATTTGACTAATTAAAATTTAATTATTCACTAAATATAAAATAGTAATAATGTATTTTTTTTATAAATAGAGCATCTGACGGTTATAATTATTAGCGCAGCATCATCATCATCATCATATCAGTTTCATTTCATCCCATTTCTACCCACTGCTGAGCATATAGACAGACATCTCTTTTTTTGTTCTCTTATTTTTGTCGCCTTCGTAAACCTCTTATGCTCCTCTACCTCCTCCAAAATTTATTTATTTATTGAGAAAACCAACAGCGTTACAAATTATAAATACATAAATTTTTTGACAAATAATAAAGCCAATGACAGGTTTCCCTGATTATGTAGATAGTTGCGTACATGCAGGAGCAGTCGGTTAATCCGACTTTATATAGAATATACTTTTAAAAAACTTATAAAGAATCTTACAAAAACTTAAAAATTACCATTTGGCAAGTTTATAACAAAATAATTGCTCTGGACCACCGTGAATGATTAACAAAAAAGAGCTATAACTGACATTAATAAGAAGAGAGAAATAAAATAAAATATATAATAATTATTTTAAGTACCTGTAATAAAGAAAATATAAGAAATTTTATAACATACACTTACATAAAATATGCGCATAATATAAGAAATTAAAATTTGTATGAATTCATATTCCCAACATTACACTGTTAAACACACAGCAAAATCGAAACGTTTTACAGGATGATTAGGTTGATTATTGTTAATGATATTTTGTTCGGTAGTTAGTTCGATTTTGTTTGTTTTAGTTTTAGTATAGAAACCACTTTATTTTTGAATTGATATTTCGTGCTCCTAAACATATCTAGATCTTGATAACACTTATTGTATTCACAAACTATACGTGTTGTGAGTGCATTTTTGGCGTAGTTCGTGGAATGGTGTGGCACTTGTAGCAACGGTGTATGGCGTGTTCGTTTTGATGGTGTTCGGTATGATATTTGCGAGACAAGATACGGACAGTCTAAACGCCCGCGTACGATATCATATAAGAGTGACATATCCAAGACCATTCGTCTATGTTCAAGTGTTAGAAGTCCATACTTAGCACAACTGTCGTTGTAGGAAATCATACATCTGCGACTACGGAAGTTAAGGTGATTGACGAGTCTATTCTGTATTCGCTCCAGGCGGGTTTTGTAAATTTCATATTGAGGTGACCAAACAGTGCAGGCATACTCCAGTACGCTTCTCACGTATGCGTAATACACTAATATTATAGCCGATGTGTCTTTAAATTGTTTACATACACGTAATACAAATCCCAAGTTGCGATATGCCTTGCTAATTATTTTGAAGTGGTAGGTGAACCTAGTGTGTAGTTTCCTTCTATAGGGTGCGTGTACCTAACTACCTAACCACTAAGTCCTAACACTTACTAAACTACGACTAGCAAGAACGTAATAATAAATAAAAGATGTTATACGACTAGACTTATATTGCAGGAATTGTATTACAGAGTGTGTCCTAACAGAAAACAATTCGCCTTATATAGGCCTAAAATATTTAATAATAATTTCCACTCGCTCTTGACCGTCGTGGGGATCTTCTTAATATGGCCGCCTGTCTTAAACAATAGGCGCGACGTCCGCCATGCTGCTCGGCGCACTCGCTCGGCCGGGTCATTGGCCGCTTATCAGTAGTGGGCGGGGCGTAGGCGCAGGTAGGAGCGCGCTCGCCGAAGATGGCGCACGGACCGGTGCATCGTATGATCGATGACGTAGGGTGGCGTGATCTGAATGCCCGTTGTAGCGGGCAAGTTTACTTGCTCGCAATTCAGTACACTCGCCACATCACTCCCCCGCTGAGCCAGTTACTACGGGCGATAGTACTGCGGGAAGTGTACTGTACGTCCACTTCTTGTCTTTCTGACAGGACTTTGATGGTCAACAGCTGGATGTTCTGGAGAGTGATTTTCGGGTTTGCTCGTGTCCTCCTTGGCCAAGTACGCTGGTTTTAGGCGATCCACCGTGACTCTCTGCGTCTTCCCGTTGACATCGATGTCGAAGGTCTTGTCGCTGCGCTGGAGCACCTTGTACGGACCCTGGTAAGGTGATTGCAGAGGTCTCTTTGCAGGTCCTTGCCGTAGAAAAACGTGAGTCGCAGTGTTGAGGTCTTTAGGCACGTAGAACGTTCTGCTGGAACTAGTATGCCAAGACGTGGGTTGCGGAGTCAGCTTCCTCATGTGTGCGCGGAGTCTGCTGATGATGTTGTCCGTGTCGACTGGTTCATCTGGACCGATGGTGAAGAATTGGCCAGGCAAACGAAGTGGCTCGCCGTAGACCAGCTCTGCTGTCGAGGCCTGGAGGTCATCTTTCCACGCGCTGCGGATGCCCAGAAACCCAGGGAAGAACTTCCACCCAGTTTGAGTCCGTGTGGCAGGCGATGGCGGCTTTGAGCTGACGATGAAGTCTCTCGACCAGGCCATTTGCAGCCGGGTGATAATCTTTATTCATTTCTCCACAAAGTTTTCTTACTTCACTATTACATTTTAACTTACATTTTAGCTTAAGTATTAACCAAAAACTTAAAACTATTGTAAATCAAACCCACCACCAATGTATACTTTTGATTATTAAATAACGTACTTAGAGAGTGAAATAGTTACTGGCATCCAAACTAGGCATAGCCTGTAACTTAGACGCCAGTTGCTTCCTATGACTAGTTCATACAAATTATAAAAATGTTGACGGTGAGACTACGACGTGCACTCGCTGTCTTTATCATCTACCGGCCGGCACTGCTTATTGTGAATCATGCAACGATCGCGTGATCGACTCGGTGGCCGGTTGACAAATGCGACCACTATGACCACGAACAATTTATTTTATGTAATATAAATTTCAATAGTACCTAAAATATAAGCAATAATTTAGAATTTTGTTGTTCATGTTTTATTTTATTTTTATATTTTTATATAACCTAGATTAATTTTTCGTAAATATATTTCAATATAAGTATATATTTAGCTTACTGTATAGATATTATTATATAATGTATACCATTTATATCTTTCTTCTGTTTTCATATTTATATTATGTATTTAAAGTTAGTGTCAGTTATTCATGTTTTTATTATTATTTATCTACTTTTAAAACATACAAATCTATAAATAACATTGTTATTTTTTATTTATTTTTTTACATTTAATTTTGTGTTATATATTTTGTGTCATCTACTGCACTATTCAGCCTATTTTTGTGTATCAGTAAATTTTCTATTTGTGTATAATCAAGAGATTTTAGCCATTCAACAACCTTTAGTTTACAGTTATATTTATTCAAGGAATAAATCGCTAGCCGTCTGTTGATTTCATTATAAAGTAAGGGACCCAAGTAACTCTGGAATTTATTAGAAAAAGCTGTATTTAACTTAAGAGTAGGACATACATTATGTCTTCGTCGTCTTTGTAGCACTGCCGGGTCAAAAGGAGTTTGTTTGTGTTTTATCAAGATCGTGTCCAAGATAAATAGTTGTCTGACGGTCAAAACGTCACATAGTACGTATAGGTCTTTAGTAGGAAACCGTAATGGTTTAAAAATAATAATTTTCAATAAACAGCGCTGCACCCGCTCCAGCAATAACAGATGAGATTTTTTCGCACCTCCCCATGCTCGTATACCGTATGTTAGAATTGACTGTGCCAAAGCAAAATAAACGGTTCTTATTAATTTTTTGTCGGCTACGTGTCTTAGTGTTTTGAATATATATATCAGTTTTCGGAGTTTTTTGGCAAGACATAAAATTTGCGGTTTCCACGTTAGGGTTTCGTCAATTTGAATACCTAAGTATTTTATAGTTTTAACCCTTTCTAATGTAGAACAGTCACAATTTTTAATACTGGAGCATGAGTGGGCTTTTATTATAATTTCATCATTTTGAGGGATAGTATGTTCTGAAATGCCAAATGTTTGGATTTTCGTTTTTGATAAATTTAGAGTGAGAATATTAGTTGTGAGCCATGACATCACTATGCTTAATCCTTCCTCGGTTGTTTTCTTGACTTCTTCCCATGTTTTATGATGGAAAATTATAGCAGTGTCGTCTGCGAAAGTAAATATTTGTGCGTTTTTTAATTTCATATCACATAAGTCATTTATATAAATTAGAAAGAGGCTAGGACCGAGCACACTTCCTTGTGGCACACCGTACGTTATGGGTTTGTCGTCACTAATATAAGACCCTATCTTCACCCTCTGCGTTCGTTCCGTTAAATAGCTGATGAACATTTGAAGGGCGATTCCCCTTATACCTAACCTTGTCATTTTCATTATTAGGCGGTCCACAGAGACTGTGTCAAAGGCCTTGGTAAGGTCCAAGAATGCTCCTATACATTTTTCTTTACTGTCAATTTTTAGCCCAATGAACTCTGTTAGGTTAGATATAACATCAGATGTGGACTTTCCTGCTCTAAAGCCAAATTGATTTGGAGATATGATTTTGTTCTTT
This sequence comes from Endotricha flammealis, assembly GCA_905163395.2. Classification (NCBI taxonomy): domain Eukaryota; kingdom Metazoa; phylum Arthropoda; class Insecta; order Lepidoptera; family Pyralidae; genus Endotricha; species Endotricha flammealis. Next base: position 10,047,757 of record LR990861.1, on the reverse strand, counting down.
TCTAGAAATGATTGTAGACGTTTATTCAATATTTTTTCTAAGACCTTAGACAGGGCTGACAGCACGGATATCGGTCTATAATTGTTGACACAGTCTCTGTCACCTGCTTTGTGGATGGGGTGAACGATTGATGTTTTGAAACATTTTGGAAAGGTACCAGTGTTTATACAGAGGTTTATTATATGTGTTAAAGGTTCAATTATAAATTCCAGGGTTGATTGGAGTAGTTTTGTCGAAATGCCGTCCCAACCAGTAGCACATTCGGTTTTAAGGTTCCTTACAGTTGTTTTAACCTCCTCTTGTGTGGTTTCTGCTAAGACCATAGAGTTCATCAATGATGGAAGACTATTTTCGTTTTCGTTCTTATGACTGTGTTTTGAACTTTGGTTGTCAAGTTTGTCTGCTAATTGTTTACCTACATTTACGAAGAATTCGTTTACTACATTAGTTGATTCTTTTGGACAGTTTGCAATTCTTAATAAGTTGGTAGGGATATTATTTGGAGTGTGTCTGTGTGTTATATTGTTAATAAGTTTCCATGTCATTTTTGGGTTTTTGGCATGTTTAGAAAGTTCGTTTTTTTCATAGGTTCTTTTTATTCGCTTAAGGAGGTTGTTACAGTAATTACGGTATCTATTATAAGTTATTTTTAGTATGACATTATTGGGCTCTAGTCGACATTTTTGGTGCATTTTATCCCTGTTTTTAATACATCGGATCAGTCCAGGAGTAATCCAGGGTTTTAAACATCTTTGATTTTTTGGAGGTAATATACTAACGGTGTTACGAGACAGATAGTTTGATAGCATTTTCACAAATTCTATAGATGCCCATTCTGCGTCGTTAGCTTTGAGAATGGATTCAAATTTTTCTGATTTTATATCATTAATTAAGGCATCCATGTCGGTTTTACTTGCGAGGTGATTACTTATTTGTCTAATTTGTTGTTTAGAATCTACACAGATTCTAGTAATGACTGCAGAGTGATCTGTGATCGGGGCATTAGTGACACAAGTTATCCGGGGATTGTTTGATTTTACAATAGCATGATCGAGACAATTTCCATATCTAGTTGGATGATAATGACAAGGTGAAAGTCCATGACTCGCTAATAGGTTTAAATATTCGTAACATTTTCTGTCATATTGTTTGTTTTTTATGTCAATATTAATATCACCCATTATAAAGATGTTTTTACGGGTCTTGATACTGGTTAATATTGAATCTAATGAATCGATAAAAGCGGAAATATTATCTTTTGAGGGCGAGCGATATAGTGCTATAATGGTAATGTCATTACCAATATCAATAACAAGACAACTGGCGTCGCTGAAAGATGGTTCCTTAACTGTTGCCTGAATTCCATTTTTTATGTATAATACTAATCCATCGTTTTTGTTGGAGTTATTTATACTATGGTAAGTTGTAAAATCGTTTAGAGTAGGGTGCTTAGTAGTTGATGAATTAAAGGTTTCTGTTAATATATGTATATCAATGTTGGAATCTATTCGTGAAAGCAAAACCTCGTATTCAGAAAAGTTACAATTAATACTTCTGATATTTTGTGTTATTATTGTTATTCTATTACCCTGGTCACATGGCTTGAGCAAAAAAGAACATTCTTCTGGATCACATAAGTAAGAATTATTAATAGCAGTGTCGTCCAATTTATCAATATTCTCTAGTGTATTTATAGGATCGAATTTGATTCTTTATGGAATATGACCCAATAAGAGGAGTATTTATAAAAATGTACTGTTACATCTAGGCTAGGTTTTCTCATGTAATTATATGTCAAAGTATCTTGATTACAACACTGCAAGGCTGAATTGTGCATCACAAGTGAAATGTTAAGGTCATGAATAATATAACTGATTTTTAGATGATTATGTTGTGTTGAAAAACTAATTAGACAGATTGAAATATGGAAACACATTACCACTAGTCATTTTTCCTGTTTAAGGCTTATGATTTGTTCCTCAGCTTTAATTTCAATGTGGGGTGATTCATCTGTTCGCCTGACAAAGATTTTCCCATTGCTGGTCCAGCAGTATTTGTACTGGCATGTTGCCGCTAAGTACTTTGCTAGGAAGAGAAGTCTGCGCCCCTTACTGGTCAGTGCCTCGGATATATATATGGGAGCAGCGGGTCCAGCGATGCCAATGTTTGCTGAATTTAGTCGCTGGGTGGGATGTTGTTTGTTGTATCCTTTGGCCGCTTTGATAATTTCGTTTTTAATTAATGGTCGCGAAAGTTCTGTTATGATTGTAGCTTTACCGCTTTTTGATTTAATACGAAAAATTCCATTTATATCTTTTTGGTCAATGTCAATCCCAATAGCTGTGCAGGTATTCTTCACGACATTGCACATGTCTGATTTGGTCTCGATTTCAGCTGTTGTTGGAAGGTTCCTAATTTCTATTGAAGATGACTTCATTTGTCTTTGTATTTCCTCTAATTGCGTATATATCGTTGAAATTTGTAGTTGATTGTCTTTTGTTTCCTTCTCCAAGTTGATTACTTTGTTGTTTATGCTATCAAATTGTTGTGACAAATATTCAATCGAACGCTCAATATCTTCATTGGATTTTTGTATTTTATTGTTCTGCGTTTTTATCTCCGACACGTCCGTGACTATTTTATTTAAAACTTCTTTAGTACTTAGGTTACTTTCTTGTATCATGTTTATCAACTCCTTTTTGAAGTCGCTCAACTTATCCTCACAGCAATCCCGCTTTCTTTTTGCTCTTTGGGTACTAAAACATTGCGCCGCTTCACTGGCAGCTACACTTGAGGAATCTGTGTCAGATTGAATGTTTTGTGTGGGACTGGCCTGTGGTGGAGTTCTGTTTAACCGAGGCATATTTCTTGTGTTCTTAGTTTATGTAGTCGAACTTGTGATTTATAAAGAGTAGTCACATACCCCGCCTCCCCGCTTCTGTCTGTCGTAGGCCGCTCGTAGACCACCGTCACCAGCCACGTAGCTCTTTGGCGTAGCGGCGCACAGGGTCGTACGTAGCACTGTGTTTGTCCGTGTGCGAAAGAGATGAATGATAGACTTCTTCCTCTTTACCGGGTGATATGACGTGGTGGAGTGGTGAGCTGCACCGATGAGCGTAGCCAAGTCCTTGAAAGTCTGGGACTCGAATTGGCGTCCGCGGTCGGTTGTGATGCGTTCTGGACAGCCAAAACGCGCGATCCACCCTGCTGTCAAGGCTGCTGCACAGCTCTCGGCGGTGATGTTCTGAAGTGGGAGCGCCTCAGGCCAGCGTGTGACACGGTCGACGATAGTTAGGCAGTACCTGTAGCCAGACGACAAGGGTAAAGGACCTACTATATCACAATGTATATGTTTGAATCGACCTGATGGCGTCTGGAATGCTGTTAATGGTGCCTCTGTGTGTCTGGTCACTTTACTTCTCTGGCACTCTTGACATTGTCTTGCCCATTCTCGACAGTCCTTTCTGATACCAGGCCAAACATACCGCTGCGAGATCAGACGAACCGTTGCTTTAGCACCAGGATGGCTGAGGTTGTGGAGCGTCTCGAAAATCTGCTTGCGAAATGGTCGAGTAATAAATGGGCGAGGACTTACAGATACGTCGCAGTATACCTCGCAGTCTGTGCCTGCCATCCTGCGCTTCTCAAGTTTCAGACTTGACCCGTTCTTCAGCAAGGTCTGCAGCTCTTCGTCGACTTCTTGGTCTCTGGCAAGTGACTGGTAATCTAGGGACAAATTAATTTCATTAATGCGAGACAATGAATCAGCGACTATGTTATCTTTCCCGGCTATATATCTGATGTCAGTTGTGAACTGACTTATATAGTCAAAGTACCGGAACTGACGTGGTGAGCAGTTTTCTCGCTGTTTGGCAAATGCGTAGGTGAGCGGCTTGTGGTCTGTCATGACTGTAAACTGTTTTGCTTCCACCATGTGCCTGAAGTAGCGTATTGCCTCGTATATTGCCATCAGCTCCCTATCATACGGGCTATACTTTGTCTGCGACGGACTCAGCTTCCTAGAAAAGAACGCGAGTGGTTGCCAGTCTTTACCAACGCGCTGCTGCAGGACTGCTCCGATTGCGACATCTGATGCATCAGTCTGGATTGCTAACTCTGCATGCGGATCAGGATGCGCCAACAATGCTGTCTCTGCCATCTTCTGTTTGCATTGATTGAAGGCTTGCAGCAGTTCCGGCGTCATGTGAACGGGATGCGAGCCTTTTACCTTGGGACCAGACAAGATCTTGTTCAGGGGAGCTTGGTCTCTTGCTGCGCTGGGTATGAAACGACGGTAAAAGTTAATCATACCCAGGAATCTGCGTAACTCCTTGACTGTCTTGGGAACCGGGTAGTCCTGGATGGCTTGAACCTTGGTGCTGAGCGTATGGATGCCTGCAGCTGAAACTTTATAACCCAAGAAGCTTACCTCGGCTTGCCCAAAGACACATTTGTTGGTGTTGATAAGGACGCCGTATTGTGACAGTCTCTCGAATAACTGCCTGAGATGCTGTTCATGCTGGACGCTGCTGTTGCTGAACACGAGGATGTCATCAATATAGTTGTAGCAGAAATCTAGGCCTCGCAGAACTTCATCCATAAATCGCTGAAAAGTCTGCGCGGCGTTGCGTAAGCCAAAGGTCATGTATGGGAATTCCCATAACCCGAACGGTGTTGTGATGGCCGTTTTCGGGATATCCGGCTCGTAAATCGGAATCTGGTTGTACGCCTTTACGAGGTCGATTGTGGAGAAGATGGTAGTCCCGGTCAGCTGATGCGCAAAGTCTTGGATGTGCTTGACTGGGTATCTGTCCGGGATTGTCCGTGCGTTCAAAGCGCGATAATCACCGCAAGGACGCCAACCGTCGCTCTTTTTGCGTGCCAGGTGAAGCGGTGAAGACCAGGGGCTCTCGGATGGACGCGCGGTACCACTCTGCAGCATCTCTTCAAACTCCTGCTTTGCTATTTTCAGCCGTTCTGGGTCCAACCTGCGTGGACGGCTGGAAACTGGAGGGCCAGGAGTAGTGCGGATGTGATGTACCGTTGAATGACGAGGCGTGCTAGACTTACCAGCTGGTCGTGTGATCACGCTGTATTCTCGTAGAAGACGGTGGTACGTAGAATCCTCAGCAGTGGTGGTGCGCACGGATGAGATTGCGTTTGCGGAATCTCCAGATGGTAAATGAATGGTGAGTGAGGTGACACCATCTACAAGCCGTTGGTTGCGGACGTCGACTAGTAGGTTGTAGTATCCTAAGAAGTCGACGCCGATGATAGGTCTTGATACATCTGCTATGACGAAGCGCCAGGAGAAAGCACGACGAAGTCCCAAGTCCAGGTTGAGTCCAAGGTACCCATATGTAGCTATGACTGTTCCGTTTGCTGCGAACAACTCGTACTTGGACTTAGTTGATTGCCCTCGAATGGCAGACCGGGGAAATACACACAAGTCCGAACCCGTGTCGATGAGATATCGTACCTTGGTCTTGCGATCCGTGACAAACAGGCGGCTTTGTTGACCTGGGCAGTCGTGTGCCGCCACTAGTGGCTGCCCTGGAAGTTTCCCGACTTCTGGTAGCTGCATGGCTGCGTACATTTTCGTGCTCGTTCCTTGAAACGGTAGTGATACCAGCAGTGCGGGTGGTCATCGGGTCGTCTGCGTGATTGGGAACGACTGTGGCTACGAGGTCCTCTGCTCCTGGATCTTCCTGTGGACCTGCTGCGTAGCTCCATTGCTTCTAGTCTTCTGTTTAGTAGTTCTATTTGCCGCGACAAACCCTCAATAGATGAACTCGGTGTTGCAGTACTAGTAGCTAAGTGTTTAGTACTTGCGCAAGCTACTTGCCCGGTAGGAACGATGTCGTTTATTTGATCGGCCAGTTGTGCTACTGCTTCCAGGTCCATACTTGCTTGGGATGCTACTATGGTTTGCAGATTAGTAGGTAGTCTACTTGCCCAGATGGTACGGATGAAATCTGCAGGTACGTTGGTGCCAGCCAGGTACTGGAGGTGGCGCAGGAATTGAGACGGCTTCCGATCGCCCAGTTCTTCATGCATCAGCAACTGCTTAGTCTTGCGCTCCTGTGATGCGGAAAGCCTCTTTATCAGCTCTGCCTTTAATTTCTCATACCTTCCAGTAGCTGGTGGTGAAACGATGACGTCACGAATCTCGGCGGTGTGCTGTGGCTCCAACTGGGATAGCACATAATAAAACTTAGTACTGTCCGTAGTAATACTAGATAACGTGAACTGACCTTCCAGCTGTGCAAACCATAGTTCTGGATCGTTGGGATTGAATGCGGGAGTTCTCACTCCTACTCTGCAGGTTTCCAGTCCGGCGATGGGTAGTACGTCCTTGTTTGTCGGCTCCATTCTTCTTCTTCCTCGGGGTCACCAGTGAAGTGGTAGGTGAACCTAGTGTGTAGTTTCCTTCTATAGGGTGCGTGTACCTAACTACCTAACCACTAAGTCCTAACACTTACTAAACTACGACTAGCAAGAACGTAATAATAAATAAAAGATGTTATACGACTAGACTTATATTGCAGGAATTGTATTACAGAGTGTGTCCTAACAGAAAACAATTCGCCTTATATAGGCCTAAAATATTTAATAATAATTTCCACTCGCTCTTGACCGTCGTGGGGATCTTCTTAATATGGCCGCCTGTCTTAAACAATAGGCGCGACGTCCGCCATGCTGCTCGGCGCACTCGCTCGGCCGGGTCATTGGCCGCTTATCAGTAGTGGGCGGGGCGTAGGCGCAGGTAGTAGGGTATAGAACCGGGAAATCCCGGTACCGAAAATCCCGGGAATTCCCGGTTCTTTTATAGCTGTAAAAGAACCGGGAATTGAAATACAAGAACCGGGATTTTCGGTACTTTCGGGATTTTTTTATTTATTCATTTATATGGCAATTGTCAACACTGACGCTCGTGACGCTACGTGCGATCGAATGTATTTTGATGGTCAACAAACAATCGAGTATGTTTTAAAAAAAAAGTAAAAAAAAAAATATCTAACCTATGCCTTTTTTGTAATTTTGCCAAAGAAAATGTTGTCTTTAAAAACACCTATGTTTACAATGGTTCTGAAACGGTTTTTTATGCTTCGAATCAAGATCACGAAGTCTCAATTTTTCCAAGAATTGTCTCAAGTCCTGTTAAGATGCAAAAAAATTGCTATTCAGTCTCAATGTTTGTGGAGGAAGCATGTTCTATGCGTTCTTTTTGGGATTTTGGTCTGGTGATTGCGCAGGCCGAAATGTCGTGCGTGCTCTTGAAACCAGCTGGTCACCACTCGCGCTGTCTGCGTACGGACATTTACACCACAATTTCCTTCAGTCAGTTGCGAGCGAGCGACAGAAGCAGCGGTTGACAATTTTTTTTTAACACCAACAACTGGTGCTCTGACAAGAGCATTTGAAGAAACAGCATTGCCGTAACATTTAGCTGTTTTTTCGCATCAGTTAGCAAAAATCGGTCTTCATGCGTATGGTCCTTGCACTTCTGGCCAAGGCATTCTTTCACTTACTTCCTCAGTAGCATGATAACGTTACTTTAACCTTGATTGCCGCAAGCCTTGCGTCAAGAGCAACTTTTTAACATCATACAGGACTTGGGTAATGTCGCCCAAAAAGATTTGATTTATGACATGAAAAATCGATGCAGAACCATTGTATGAATCATAGGATATTTTATTGATAACTGATTATTCGCATAATTGCAAAAAACTGCATATTTTTTTTATTTTTCTTTGTAACGACCGTATTAAACAAATACGGTCGTTACTTGTATCATTATTTCACTTTTTTTAAAATATTTACGCAGTAAATATAATATTATTTTACTTTTACATGTACGACCTAGTCCAATAAATGAGCTTTCTAAAAGTAAGTACTTTATGTCTAACAAAAAATGTGTAAATTGAGCAAAATCAAAACTCCTTAGGCGGTGTTGATGTATTGAAAAAAAATCCCGAAAGTACCGAAATTCCCGGGAAATCCCGGGAAATCCCGGTTCCAGCATAGTCCGGTACCGAAAATCCCGGTTCCTTGAGATAGTACCGGTTCTCTATACCCTAGCAGGTAGGAGCGCGCTCGCCGAAGATGGCGCACGGACCGGTGCATCGTATGATCGATGACGTAGGGTGGCGTGATCTGAATGCCCGTTGTAGCGGGCAAGTTTACTTGCTCGCAATTCAGTACACTCGCCACAATTTTATTAATGTGGTCAGATAGTAACATTTTATTATCAAAGTAAATACCTAAATCTCGTACTAATTTGGTTCTTCCGATTGGTGTTTTGTTAAAATGATATTCATAATTAAGGGGATTTTTCTTACGTGAGAATGTTATACACTCGCTTTTACTAGTGTTAACTGTGATTCGATTTTTTATATAATAGGCGTTTAAATTATCTAGATCGATTTGCATGAAATTACAGTCTTGGATAGTGTTGATTTTCTTAAAGATTTTTGTGTCATCTGCGAACATGAGGAATTGCGTGTGTTTAAAACATGTCTGTATGTCAAATAAGTATGCATTATAAAGTAACGGGCCCAAATGTGAGCCTTGAGGAACTCCCGTTGGAACGTGTACGAAATCAGATCGATGACCGCCCAAGACAACTGCCTGGGATCTGTTTCTGAGGTACGACTCAATCCACCGATGCAAACTACCATGAATTCCTAACCTATTTAGTTTATGTAGTAATATGTCGTGATCGACGCGATCGAAAGCCTTTTCGATGTCTGTGTATACTACATCAATCTGTCCCCCTCGATCCATACCTGTCAGAACCGAGTGCGTAAAAGTACCTAAATTTGTTGTGGTCGAACGAGTCCTTATAAAACCGTGCTGGTTTGCCGGCAATGACCGAGAAATAATTGGGTACAATTCTTTATAAACTATGCGCTCAAGGATTTTTGCCAATACATTTAGTATAGAGATGCCTCTGTAATTTTCTATTAGCGCTTTAGAACCTTTTTTATGGATAGGGACAATGTGTGCTGATTTCCATGCAGTTGGAAAATCCAACCATAAACCCATTGCTTATATATTTTATGTACACAGTACATAATATCTCAATGCATAAACCTCTACCTCCTTTATATTTATTAATCCTCTACGCTACGCGTGTGACGCGATGGCCCATCCCAAGGCCCATTAGGAGCCGCCAATGCCCTCTTTATACGATAGCTACACGTTTGGGGGAGGCCTATATCCAGTAGTGGACTTCTTGTGGATGAGATGATGACGATCGAAATGGCTACAAGGTATTCACACTTCACAGGTCACAGCTATCACAAGCATCTCGTGTCACCGTAAGACTCTATTAAACAGATCAATTAAAAAGTGTAGGTGCAATCAAATTAACCGTTTTAATCACTTGCAATCACACAACTTACCAATGTACGTCGCAATTACAGAAAAGGGTGTGTCAAAATGACTAATATTAATGTAAAAACAAAAGATAACAGGTGACAAACAAATATTAACAATCAAACTTTAGACAGTTATTTTAGATAACATGTGTCCTAAATTATTTAAGGAAAAGCCGTTATTTCTCGACTAAACTTCACTGATTTAGAGATATGTAAGGTTTTATTAACTCAACAATTTAACACTATTAAACTGACACAGAATAAGAGTTAATTGCACTTGTTAAGCAGTCTTATACAAAGCAATATTATAAAAATCGGAAATAAAGCAAAGTTATTCATTCTCTTCTGTTATCTATAATACATGTATATCAAAGTATTTAAAATAATTACACAAAGAGTTATTTGCTGCGTCTTCTTATCTGATTCTTATTCAAATAATGATAGATTACAAAGTTTTATTGAATGTTCTGTACATGGACCAATCTCACAGTTTTATTGAGAAGAGAATACACGCAGTTGCCAAATAAGAACTTTAGAATACATTCTATTTGAGTGTTGTGTTAAAATGGATTTAAATCGTAAAAGAGAAAGAGACATGTCTAACCACATCCAATTTACCACAGATATAACAAAAGATCCGTCAAGAGTCTCTACGAAAAATTGTTTGCAAAGGTAAAGCACAAAAATCATACACTACAACATGATCTTGGTAACAATGTAACGTGAAAATTGGTAATCATTTTTAGCTTCCTCCATTTCAGTTTGTTAAGACAATTTGATGTTTATTTATATTACCACATATGTAGTCAATACAGTTGATTACCTAGGCATACATACCATAAGTTGTATTTCATATGTAACCTATCAAGGAAAAAATTATAAGACTGAACCTTTAAATTTATGTGGAGGCCTTAAATTTTTTAAATGTTGTGGTGAATTAGAAATATAAAGATGTTGTTTAATATATAAATATCTGTCAACAAAAATACAAACATTATTTCTAAAAATATTTATTTCAGTCGCCGACGGTCTTTAAAAACTAGCAGAGGGAAAGAACGCGCTGTTACCAAATCTGGTTATTTCAATTTGGAGAAAACGAAAAAGACGCAACTGCACGTGTTCCCGGATATCGTCGCCATTTTCGTTGAAGCCAGGTGGAGGTGGACTTTGGTGTACTGTGTCCTCACTTACGTAACTATCTGGCTTTTTTTCACAGCAGTATGGTGGACCATTATGTACATGCATGGAGATTTAGAACCAGAAAATCTGCCGCATGCACCAAATAACACCGGATGGAATCCATGCATACGAGAAATATATGGTTTCACATCCATATTTCTCTTCAGTATAGAAGTACACACCACAGTTGGTTATGGTAACAGAGCTCTCACTATGGAATGTCCCACTGCCATGTTCGCAATGTGCACCGAAGGCATTCTCGGTACCATAGTACAGTCGTTTGTTGTTGGAATCATAATTGCCAAGTTAACTGCGCCAAAAAATCGTGCTCAAACCATTCTATTTTCTAAAAATGCAATAATAAATCAGAGAGATCGACTGTTATGCATGATATTCAGAATTGGGAATACCAGGAAGTCGAGGATCATCGCAGTAAACGTGCAGGCTTATTTGATACGATGCGTCACGGAAGGCGGTGACGCGTCCATTAATGAGCAAATAGAACTAAATTTGACTGTCGACGACACCAAAGACATCTCGTTCATGTTTCCAATTTCTGTCATGCACAAAATAGATAAAACTAGTCCATTTTACAAACTTTCAGCTCGTGATTTTTTGAAAACAGAAGTTGAGATTCTTGTAGTTTTTGAAGGTATCATAGAATCTACGGGTCAAACTGTGCAAGCGAAGTCGAGTTACATTACGAAGGAAATTCTCTGGGGGCATCGTTTTTTGTCGGTAATTAAATATAAAAAAGATAAGCGTGGATATGTGATTGATTATTCTAAGTTCGATGAAACACTACGTGTCAACACGCCTCTGTGCGCTGGTAGTCAAATCAAGCATTTTTTCAGAGGTATTCGAAGGATCAGGGCTTCCAGGAGCTAAGGTTTTGACAGAATAGTTAATAAAATTACTACCATTTTGTCCTTATAAGTTTTTATACCTTGTTGTTTTCGTGTGCGGATGTAAAATTTGTATAATACTCCTGAGCTCCATAATATCATTGTAAATTAACATCATTGCAGTCATTTGTATTTCAAGAGTAGTTGTCATCAGTTTTATTGTTGTCAATTGTCTATCACAAGCTTTAATATCGTGGTCAAACTTCACGAGACTTTTACTGATCTGCTCAATTTGTTGTATGAGATATTGATTTATAAAGTTTAAATTATCCTTCGTCATTATTATATTTTCACTAAAATAATTGTGGCCACTGTAACATTAGGATTAAGTATGATTGTTTTTCTTTTAGTTATCACTTATTAAAAAATTATATGAGTTTACCTCACAATCTATTTATCACAACACACGTCCTGACTCAGGCTGTATAAAACTAAATTAATATAATGTTATTCAGACTTGCTGCACCCATTCCATCGGATAAAATAAGTTATATTTACCCGTATATTGATACCAAGTAAGATAAGACATCATAAAGAGTCACCGATTTAAACGATAAAACAAAAGCAGATAAAATCTATAGTTTGATATTAAAATATATAGGGAACATGGAACATAGCAGAAAAGGGTCTTGAGGCTTATAATTAATATCAATTTTCTATTACTTTTTAGTAGGGGAAACCGAATAGTTATTGCCCGCTTAGGGATTTCAATCACAATTGACATATTTATTAAGTAAGTTTAAAATAATTAACTTGTTTCGCAATCGATAAACATAAATATCTAAAATTGTTATAAGTAATTCTTATTTTACAGTATGCCAAAGACACCAAACAAACTAACCTTTCTAATTACTTACGATTAAAAATTAACCCATGACAGTTATTGCCCGGGCAATAACTATAGTCATTGACATGGCTATAGTTATTGCCCGGGCAATAACTATAGTCATTGACATGGCTATTAGGTACTAACAAGACGGTGGGCAATAACTAAAAATATGCAGATTTAGGTTTAGTGATTGTCTACGGTTAAAATAACGGTCAGGTGTCAAATTTAAACATATATTTTCACTAAAAACTAAGGAATCAATTATGATTTCATTATATATAACTAGGTATGCATCAATAGTTCAAAATCAAATAATTTACGAAAAAAAATTAACCTCGAAGCAAATTAGTCCAGAAAATTGTTAACATGCTAACGTGTTTATGTAACACGTTCATGTCTTGACAAAATCCGCCAATATTTACTGCTTTTTATTTCTCAGTGTTACCAATTGTCAATTTTAACTTTGCTCACTGTCTGGTTTCCCCTATGTACCTACCTACTTACTTACCAAGTTACCACATGCTCATCATGATGCATGAATAGCCAAGTCCTTCTAAGTTCTAACATCGCCTTTACATCTGAAAGAATTGCAATAAAATCACACAACAATTTTGCAATTTCTTCTGCAAGAACGTAAACGCGACATAAAAATTGATACTTGCAGTGCTTAATGTTCTTACTTTGTAACTTTAATTTAAAATATTAATTAAAGCGCTTATTACACTACACGATTTCTCGGGCCTTGCCGGCAGGGTGTCCTGACTACCAGTTAGGGTGCCGCTTATTACACTACGCTGGAAATCGCGCCCTGTTTGATCTCTCAGTTTGAACGTGAACGTGAATGACTGTGCACGTCTGTCGCTATGGCGCCGACTTTATCGAATCATCAAAAAGTTGCTTTAGCGGTGACTTTGGCACTTACTACATCCATGAATATTTTTTATTTTTATTATTTCCTAGCCTGAAGTTCTTGTGTCCCACTGCTGGGCAAAGGCCTCCCCCTCCCTTTCTCCACTCGTCACGATCCAAAGCTACTTCTGGCCAGCTGTCTAAGAAGGCAGGTTGGTCGTTCGGAACCCAAAAAGTTGATATTTTTTGCCCATCTTTCCGGTTGCATACGGCAGACACAGGCCACATCCACTTTAACTTGGCAGTTTTTGCACCTACGTCTTTTACTTGTGTGATGGAGCGCAGTTCAACGTTCCTCATCAAGAAAAAAAGAGAAGGAGAAGGATCTGGGTCAAGCAATACTTGAAATTAAGAGGAAAGCACTCAAATATGCGGATACTCAATGCTCTGGAACCAACGGATTTCAAAGAAAGGAGAAAATTGAATATTCATTAAAGTTAAAAAATAATAATTAAATTTATTAGTGAATAACTAATTTATTAATAAATAAAGTATTTAATAATAGCTCCGTATATAACGCACAAAAAACAACAGAACGTGTGAACTCTGCGCTCGCGCCGCAGGGACTGAGCTCCCTCCCTGCCTCCCTGTTTCTTTAGACTACCCAATCGGCAGGAAGGCAGGAAGATCGGAACCACCCGATCGCCCTGTTTAGAAACCCTGACTCCCTGTTTCTTATTACATTGCCCTGACCCTGCCGGCAGGGCCCGAGAAATGTAGTCAAGAAAAGAAAAAAGAAATGAAGAACACTTCTTTTTTATTAACGGTCTCTTTATAAAAACCAGTTTCAGTACATAACCTAGTTTCAGTACATAACCTAGGTATGTTCTAAGCATGATACAATAATATACGGACGGGGGTTATCTTACTAATTTATTTTATTTATTTACTAATATCTATCTATACTTATTTTAAATAACAAAGTGAGTTACGATCATTATGAAAATTTGTTTACAAATTGTCAGGGGTACAGAGCCCAAAATAGGCTACTTTTTATCCTGTGAAAGTATGTCATTCCAATGGGAAAATATTTTTTCTACCATAGAGGGCGCTCTATGGGATGAGCTATCGGCCAACAGATGGCGCCACAAGTCGCGCTATAGGTTGTTTTGTTGTCAAACGAGATGTCATAAAATTAAACGCGAGCGAAGCCGCGGGAAAAGGTTAGTGTGGTTATAAGTTATAATTTATAATGTACCGTACCTAATCTGTGATAAAAACCATTGGTAGTTAAAAGAAATAAAATTCCTAGTTCTGTGATGGGGCCTCTACACGCTCGCTGTTCGCCACAAACACCAAACACCTAACACCATAATATGCCGAACACCGATCACACAATCACCGAACACAAACGCGGTATCCACACGCTTGGCGACCGTGCCAGTCTATGCCGGTTTAGAAAACATGGCGGACGAAGAAGTTGTGGTGGCAGGCGGCAGAGATCACTTTTGCCACGACTTATTTTTATTTAAAAAAAAGGAAAGTGAAATTAAACGAAAAAGAAGGAGAGCACTCGGCCGGATATCGAGGGATCGTGGGTTCGAATCCCACCTGGGGGGTGAAATTTTTCTTTCAAGAAATCAATTTCAAAATAAGAACGGCTAGTTGCCTAAAAACTTCTGTGGAAAAAAGCTCAAAAAAAGATAAATGGATAAAAAAATCTGAAACAATAAAAAAATTATTACTTATTCCCAATTTAATAAAAAACTAGGATTAGATAACCCTAATATATAAAATTAAATAAATAAAAAATAGTACCTAAATTTAAATAATTTGACAAATAATTATAAACAATAATCAGAAAAAGAAGGAAACAAAGCTTTCGTTTGGCAATTACTTCACAAGCATGTGGATACATCGCAATCATGTTCGTCGAACACCCTGATTCGTCCACAAAAACCGACACCGACGCCGAACACTGGCAAACACAAACAAAAACAGACAAACAGCTGTCCACACGTTCGTGTTTGCTGTTTGTGTTCGCTGTTCGCCGTTGTTTGCCGAGCGTGTGGATACGCAATGATACAAACAAATAATTGGTAACTTAACCCCAATGCTTAAGCCCACGTTTGTTTTTCAAACGTGTTGTGACAAGATCTAATGGCACAAACCGCCATATTATTTTTTTTCCGGGAGACACGTTTGGTGCACTTTGACATCGACAACTACGAAGCGGTTCAACAAAGTTCGGCGTTTGGTGCCAGAGACTGGCACCAGTTGAGGTATATCAAAACGGGTGCAGGGTCCCTCTTTATGTTATTCGAACACAAAATAATAGCACGGTTTGATCCGTTTTATGATGGTTTTATGACTTAAACTTTTTTTTTTTTTTTTATCGTCAGAAAAATGCTTTGCAGCAGCCCCACCGCCCGAGGAATATGCGGTGGGGACTGTGGGACTTACCACAAAAAAACTGACGGGATGCCACTCGCCCCCTAAGTGACGGGGCCACGGGTACTGTGATACATCCGCGACCCCGCCAGGGCCGTCCGGCCAAAGTTAAACTGGCCGGACCCGCTCTCCCCGGAACGCCCCGTCAGCAGCACACCGCATCCAGGTGCACTGCCGACACCGAGGACCATTGCCCCCTCAAGACGACGGGCCTTCCCCGGCTCGCCGTCTCGGCTGGGCAAGGGTCCATCTCTGCGGTCGCAACAACGTGTGACCGCTGGCCGGACTCTGCGAGCCGCCGGCCCCTCTTCTTCAATTTTTTAACGAGGTTTTCTTCCTCCACCGCGCCTCCTGCGCCACTCCAAGTGCCACAGCGTCCACTACGTACTTAGTGGACTCTGTGACACTTTGCGCCACCGCGCACTCCCTCTTCCAGGGTGGTCTCATTCGCCCATGTGACCCAACCCTTAACGCCCCCCGCAGTGTCTGGGTTGGCGAGACCCAGTGTCTACAGGGCCTCCGCGTTCCACCATACGGAGGTCGCCCCCGGTATCAACGGGTGGAGTAGGCCCGGACAACAGTCGGGGCGAAGACGCTTTTGGGGAGGATCAGCGAGCGAACGAGTCCACCACCGCTCATCATACAGCCGGCCGAGCCAAGCGCGGCCGGCTCCACCTCTTGTTTTTTAACGAGGTTGTCTCCTCAATCGCTCCACCCCCAGCACCAGTACGGATGCAAGGGGGAGCGGATTTGTCCGCATCCCACGTACTCCATCCAAGGTAGGAGCATGGGGAGCAGACCCACCGCGTCGGGAATTTGGCCGTCGGCAAGTAATTCCAGAGTTGGGTCCAGAAACTAAGGAATTACTCGCCGACGTTACCAGGGTGGACCGCGTGGAGGTATCCCAATTCCCCACCCCTTTATGACTTAAACTGCGTCAACCGCGTCAACTTGAGCTCGTGACAAAAAATTCAGTTTCTGTGTGTTTCAACCTTTGATTCATAGTATTGATAGTGTTTAATATTATATTAAATTTATTTATTTCATATTATAGGTAGCTACATAATTTTATTGTGAAGTGAAGCAAACATTGGATAAAGTGCATAGATATTGATTGCAGTCGTCGTAACGTCCTACTTCCATTGCGGCGTTATTATCTCAGCTCCATGGCCATCCTAATACAAAATGTACTGAAAACAGATTATAATAACGCCAAACGCCACCGATATTAACGACCGTTAAAAACGCGCCTGTGTGGTAGAGCCTTTACATGACAACCGCGCCACAAGCCACTAATTAACAACTTGAAGAAAAAATAAACATCATTGGCAAATAACAAATAACCAAACCAAAGACCTTTTTTAATAGAATCTCTGTGCAATAACACATGGCTTATTATTATTTTAAAGCTGGTGGCGGCCATTTATCTTTCTCTTTGCATTTAGATTTACCTTCAGATCAGAGACTTTCAAAGTTAGTCAATTGGCAGACTACATGACATGTGTTTTAACTTGTCATGAAGCCTGGACAACACGGCACGTCTCTAGTGGAGTAATGACGTTTATGCTCGGGTGTGCCAACATTCAGACAAAAATTAACAAAATTGACAAAAGTGAGCTGTCATTTTTCTGTTCATCGAATCAATCACAGTGATTTTCTAAAACAAAAATTGATAAAACTAATAGGGAAATATGTTTCGTGCTAATAATTTCGACAAATTACTTGGTATGTAATTTTTCTTTAACATTCTTTAATATATTTCGTATTTCTGTCACCACAAATATACCCATCGGGATATTACAATATTTGGAATCATACGACTTTTCTCTGATTTGCATTTAAACACTTGCTTTCTTTATATTATCTAACTCGTAATTGGGGCGTTTGCGACAAGATTATGATGCTATTTATGTAAATTAACAAGTTTTATTGATAAACTTTTGTCTTTGATTTTGCTGTTTCAAGCTGAAGTTGTAATAATTCTTTACAGATAAAGCGACTAGTAATTTACGCTTAGACCCCGATTGGCCAACTATCCTGCAAATTTGTGATCTGATTAGACAAAATGATTGCTCGTAAGTATGACTGTTGCTTACTCATCCTATTAATTTCATCAACAAAAACCTACACTTACTGTATATGTTGCGTTTAATATCCATAATGTCGCCTTAGGTTATTGTTGGCACAATAACCCTAAGGCGACAGAGTTTCTTTCGTCATTTCCGAAAGTAAAAGTTGTGTCTAAGTGCCCACGAGGGTCCACAGAATAAAATTCAGTTTAATTTTGTTCCCAATTTTTCCTGATAAGCTACGTTCAACCTATCTGTCAGACGATTTGACAACTTTTGTATGATTTTTAAATATGTTTATTTGAAAAAAACCTGAGACTAATATAAAATCTTGTTCCCCTCAATCATGTCTTAATCATTATCATAATTATTAAATTTTTATTTATTTTCTATGTATAATTGATACATTGTCCTAAGCATTAGTTATCTAAACTTGTTTAATTAGATAATGTATGTATTAGTCATACAATAAAGTAAGATAATATTTTGGTACCTAATTACGGTCAGCTGCAATAATCACTAATATTATAAATGAGAAAGTGAGTTTGTTTGTTTGTTATTCCTTAATGGCTTGACTAAGCAGCCAATCATTATGAAAATTTGTATACATATTGTCAGGGGTACAGAGCCCAACATAGGCAAATTTTTATGCGGTCGAAGCCACGGGTAACAGCTAGTCAAATATATTTGTTACTTTGTTATTCCTTCACAATGTCATACATGACCAAAATATGTCAATGCTACTTTTTATCCCATAGGTTAAAGTTAAGTATAAAAAATAAACTGGACTCAATTGCGATTTTCCTCAACCATGTAGGCAGCGCCGTGGGTAACAGCTAGTATACTTTATTTTCCCAGATGAAACCTTCTTCTGGTAAACAAAAAGACATACATGCTGAAACTGCAAATATGCAGAATGTTTTCTCTGAGAAACACATTCAGTATGTCTTATTTGATTATCAAAAACTAAAGTCATAAAATAAAATAAAAATTAAGTCTATTATAAACGAAATTTGAAGAAGTAATGTGTGTATTTCGGCTTATTTATTAACATTGTCTTGTATTCATTCAGGAATTTCATTTAAAATTAGAAATTTTTCTATCTCTCCAGTATTGTCAATAGTGTAGTTTGTTATACACATCTTATCACATTAATCTGTTTTTTCTTAATTTTCTCTTTGATTAGTGTTTATTTTGTTAAATAATTTATATTTGTTTCAGTCCAAAATATGCGGTTGCTGCAGTCAAAAAGAAACTTTACTCACAGAACCCACATCAAGCTATGTTTGCTTTGCTGACCCTTGAAAGTATTGTCAAAAATTGTGGTAAGTACTAAAACATGAACAAAAATTGTCAACAAAGAATTATTTTCAAAAGTTGATCATGGAAATATCAATTATACAATTTATTAAAAGCCTAAACAAATTATATAAATGTAAAGATAAATTTATGTAAGATAAAAGATTTTTATAGCTAGTTCAGCTAACTTGTATAAATAAATAAATTCACACAGCACCACCTGGTCCCAAAGTAAGCTTTGCGTAACCTGCTTGTGTTATTGGTAGTATGGTAGTACCTTCGGCGCTCTCTGGTGAGGAAGGTAGGAACACTACAAGTGGGCCAATTCACGTAACGAGAACCGATTCTACTTCGATTCAATGACACTCGCTGTCTCACTCATACAAAATAGGAATTGAAAGGGACAGCGAGTGTCGTTGAATCGAACTAGAATCGGTTCATGTTACGTGAATTGCCCCACAGGCTGTCTACATCTGTCTGTATAAATGTTATCATTGATGATGAAATGGTAGTTTGTTTCTTATATATAGATTCTTAGTTTGTTTGAGTGACGACTTGCTTTTTATTTAACCAGGTTCAGGGATACATGATGAGGTGACATCAAAAGTTTTCTGTGAGATGCTTCGAGACCTGGTCAAATCGACACAGCATGAAAATCTGCGTACCAAAATCCTAGAGCTGATACAAGCGTGGGCTTTTGCGTTCCGAAACTCGCCTAAGTATAGAGCTGTACAGGTGAGTTAATAAAATAATCTTCTTAATATTTAGACTTTTTTTTAATAGAGGACAAACGAGCTAGAGTATCACCTGATGGTAGGCAATCACTGCTGCCTATGGACATTCACAACTTTGGATGCATTGCCCACCTATGAAGGACCAAAAAAGGAATGACAGGGGAAGGAAAGTGAAAAAGGGAGTAGGAAGCAGGAGGGAATATAACGCTTCTGGCACCGCTTTTTCACGCCTATATTCTGTGAGATCGTTATTATTTATTTATTAAGAACCTGTAATGTCCATACATTACAGGCTATGTTTTGGACTATAGGCCAAGCAAACTCAATTTTTGGACTATAGGCCAAGCAAACTCTCAATAAGTCTCGAGAGTGAAGTAAAATGAACACAAACAGCATGCCCTAAAAGAGATAAGCTATAAAACCGACAGATGGAAGCATAACATTAGTCTAGGTGCATTATGTATGCCCTAGTAAATAATGTATGACTTATACTGTGTAAATTTATAACTGTAAAATAATATTTTACTTCCTAATGTGTGAATTACGACTATTTCTATACTTATATTATGTGAAGAAGACCTACTTTCTCATTTTTCTAGTATTTTTTTTATTATGATTATATCTATTTATTCTGCTTACCCCCTAACGGATTGTAGGCGTAACGCTATGCTCATGTATATCTAAACATAATATTTTAAATAAAAAGTTTGTGGTAAATAAAATTGAATGTTTAGTTGAATGATTTCAGATGACTAATTTTACAGTTCAGTGAACTAATATTGTGTGTCTACAAGGTTGTACATTCGCTCACCGAGCGCGCAATAGTAGCTTATTGATTTTGTCGTTTAATCTAATTACACAATTTTTACCTTGTGGTTCTCATACGCCGATATTCGTTGCAAACTGTTCCAATTTTGTTCTCAGTGTTTAAGTTCTCATTTAATTAAATCTAATCAGTGTCTGTGACGTGTATGAATTATTGTTTTGTTTGTGCGATAGAGGTCGTGTTAATGTACTGTTAGTGTTCGTTTTGCAAAGAATTATATTGGATATTACTAGTGCTTCCTTTTAAACTATTCCGTTTATCGTAATACCTTAGATACTTATTACCATTTATTACTGTATTTAAATAACACGCCGGTTACACTCTGTAACTCACTCTGTCTCACACCTGAGTAAAAAATATACATTATGATGCAATAGTTTTTAAACATAATGACTAAAATTATCCTGATAGCTTCAACTATGATAATATCATGAACAAGGATAGTACATCTTGCACCAAATCCATCCTTTTTTTCCGCAAAAAAAAATTTCATCAATCAAATCCTCTGGACCACGCGGGCGAAGCTACGGGTAAAAGCTAGTATCAATCATTCAGAATTCAGAATTAGGAAATAATTAATTCAGAATTATTATTCTAATTTAGAATCAATTACCTTATTTTGCTATCACATAAACTTTTAAAATACCTAGCTCATATCACACGTCGTGAATAATCTCACGGCGATCGTTTATCAGAGAACGCAGCAACCGGTGAATCATAATCAGACACAACATTAAGTCTGATATCTAAGAGTTTGATAGGTCTCTTTGTTTGGTTCATGCGTTTTTAAGTAAATTAATCTATCGTGAATGATAGAATAAAACAACAATTATGGTACAATATAGTTTTTAATATTGTGTTATTCAATTACATTAAATTATAAGATATTTATTTTGAATCGGACATACCTTAGATGTTCTTTGTCTGTGTTTTGTGTGGTTAACCTTGTAAAGATGTAAAGCAAACTTAAATAGTTGTAATTTTTGTTAAATTACTTACAAGATATCAAACAGGTGTACTCAACATCTTGTCGGCTCAGATGCTAGGAAAATTACCTTAAGTGCAGGACACCGGTTCAATTCCCGCACTTGCATTTCCTGTGATGTACATTTTTATTTGCATTTTCTATTATTATTGAGTGAAATTTATATTGTTTAAAATGATTGTTTGATAACCTACTCAAATTATATCAATTTATTGTGACAATACCCTAAACCTTAATCTGGTAATGATAGTTTAAATGTGAAATCAATAGCTACTAGAAAATACTTATTTTCTCAACAGGATACAGTAAATATTCTTAAAGCTGAAGGATATAAGTTCCCCACATTGAAAGAATCTGATGCAATGTTCTCCGCTGACACTGCCCCAGAGTGGGCTGATGGCGAAGTCTGTCACAGGTATGTATTATAATTATTTTTTGCCTTGTTGTTATTTGTTACATTAATGTTATATGTATTGTAGTTCAGAAATTATTTTGTATAAAATAGAAACAACAGGACTTGTGTACTCCGAAGCACAGTCAAACTTGACAATATCCTACACCCATAGTGATCAACTGGTTGGTTCCTTATAAACATTTTAGAAACATTTTTACTTACTTACATCAGCATCTTTGCTACTTTTCTATACTGTTTTATTTATTGAAGAGAGCTGTGTGTGAAGTGAAGAACCTATCTTCACATAATATTGTTAGGTGAACCAACAGCTATGAATTTCCTATCTGTAAACTACTTTGTGCAGATGCCGCGTTGCATTCTCTCTTATGGTGCGCCGTCATCATTGCCGTGCCTGTGGTCAAGTATTCTGCCAGCAGTGTAGTGCTAAGACGTCAACATTGCCCAAATTTGGCATTGAGAAAGAGGTAAGATACCACACAATACAACTGTCACCACAGAGTGAGTAACATTGTCCCAAAGTAGTCTAGGATGCTTTGTATTGATTATACACTACAGAATGAGTTTGATACGGCTGTGTCTGTAAGTCACCAAATTAAAGTGGTTGTTTTACACCAATATGAGACACACACCCTCGGTTATGTCAGCCAGCACAATGACTACTGTTTGGGAAAGAAATCTAACATGTTATACAACAATAAATAAATTAAAACAATAAATTATACAAAAAGTATTCTTCATATTCATATATCATGTTTGCAGAGTAAATTGGGTACCTAATCTATTCTGACTTATATATCAAGCCCAATTCTTCCCACTGCAGGGATATAGGTCTCCCTTCACCTTCAATCGAAGGGAATCAGAGCATACTCTGCCACGCTGCTCCAATTCAGCTTGTGCAGAGATCTGGTAACTTATTGAGCTATAATATGTTGACTTGCGGGCCTTCTCTGCAATTAGGAAGCCAGTGTGCCTTTTTGCATGCGAGAGCTATAATATAAATACTTCCATAGGTCCGTGTGTGCGATGCTTGTTTTGACAAAGTGAGCAGGCCACCAACATCTAGTGCTAAACTGGAAATAGTTGACACTTCTAATGACTACGGACCCACTCAGCCACAGGTATGTATTTTGATATTTTATGTATTTAACTTTATTGACCACAATACACAAAGTACTGATACAATAGGCGGACTTAATGCTAACATTCTCTACCAGTCAACCATTAGGAGTATAAAAATTGTCGATTGAGAAATATTAAGGAAATAATTACATAGTAACTACATTGATACTATGTAATTATAACATTGATATTTCTTTTTATGTTTGCACAAGACTCCTAAACAACTAGACATGGCTGCTGAATTTCTGTGTGTAACAAAGTGGTTTTCTGAACTTCTATTAGATTTTTATTTCTAAAATAAACAATATCTGTCAGAAGACTATGTAAATTGAACTCTCTTGAAGTTCTCGATTGGGACACCATGACCCTACTTTGTCGTCACTTTAACTGAATAGTAAGAATCTTTTCATTGTTCTCTGAGTCAGCGTTTCTCTTTATGTCAATTTTTTTAACCCACCTGCATTATAATATTTTTTGAATAAAAACAAAGAAATGCTTACATTAATAATTTATTAACACTAAATTATAATAACAAGAATTATTGTCCTTCGTAAGATTCTCCCGGCATCTCACCGCCAGGTACCAACATCGCTATGTTATTTCCATTCAACAAGATCTGGTCTAATTTGGTGATTTTTCTTCCCTCTGGTGTCGATTCGTATTCTGTTACGTCGTCTAACAGCATGTTTACAAAATCGTCGAAACCCTGCAAGGTTCCCACCATTTCTTTATCGTTTTTCATGATAATATGGATACGGGAACCTATGCACTTGTCCACAAGTTCTAGCGGTAACAACGTATTAGGGTTAGGTAAAGCGGCTTGAGCCATTTTAGGTTATGATTTTACAGTGTTATAATGAAGTGAAGTCGATCGTGAGTTATTTTCCTCATGTAATACACTGGTAATTTGTATTTTCGCAAAGTCACGGCATACAACACTTGTATACACTGATGATATGATTAAAGACAGGTACCCAACACAGAAGTACTGTACTCACAACGCAACGTTTGTTTGACGTTTATCGCATCGTTTAGAAGATGTCAAGATGGACGTTGTGTTTATGGTATACGTAACGTTAATTGCAAGTGAAGTGACTCGATTCCTAAACGAAAACCGTCATGCAGTCTGTTCTTTTTTATATGGCAACATTTACTTGTGACAGTTGCTCTTTTCCTCATTTGTCAGAGACATTATTCTCTTTGATGAAATGAAATTTGACGTATTGTGATATTTTTTGAAAAGTAACGAAAGGACGCGGAACTTTAAAAAGAAATAATACTTAGTGCGTTGTATTAAAACAATACAAAGTGTTAAACTTTCAAAATGGCAAAAAATTATGTGACGAGCTTTCGCGGTGAATTATACTACACTCCAAACGGAAAAATACATGTGAAAGACGAACCATTGACACCTTTAGAAGAGGATTTCGGGGATCACAATAACTTAGAAAATTCCTTTGAGGATGGATACAGTTCTATGCGGAAGTCTTTATCCATGAACGACCTCGCTGCGCTTAAGAAGGATTTAGTGAAACTCGAATTAGAAGACAAAAGTGAAGTTTATCAAAGATACAGACGTCCATCAGAGGTACCGCTCGAATCATCCAAAAAAAAATTTGTATCTATGGCTGAAGCGATATATCACTATGAGCGAGATACTCCCGGACGTTTTCATTCAACAAAGCCACAGATATTTAAATCTCAGGGTGCTCCTGGGCGTTCCACACTTACAATACCCCAATCGCCAATGCTTCGTTGTAAAGGCCGTTCTCGCCCTCTTCATATTATGTCGCAACAGGAAAAAGAAGAAATGGAGCTTGAAGAGATAAGAAAGTTCAAAATTAAAGCTCAACCCATTCCCAAGTCAGTCATACAAGGAACAAAGCATCTTCCTGATGTACACAGGAAACCTGCAACTGTGCCTGAGCCTTTCAAATTAACAGAATTACAAAAAAAGGCCATACAATCTCCAGTTCAATCTACTGTTCAGAATTTTAAAGCTCGACCTGTTCCAAAGCATATTCTTGAAAAAGCACAAGTGCCTTTTAAGCCTCCTGCTTCAATTACCACACCAATGAGTCCTAAATTTACTTACAAACGAGGTAAATCTGCAGATATATTGAAACACGTAAATAAACTAGAAAATAAAACGCTTTGTGAGAAACCCCAGAGACATGGTCCCATCCATCCCGAACCATTCTCATTTGAAAAACGAGATGAGGAATTAAGAAAGCGTAGAGAGGAGAGGATCAGGCGACAAATTGAAGAGGAGAGAAAACAAGCTTCACTGTTCAAGGCCCAGCCGTTGCCTGGAGCAGTTAAAAAGCAAATGCAAGCTATTAGTTCCAAGACCGCTGCATCCTCAACTTCTTCTGAAAATAAAGAGAATCGTTTTAAATTTGAAGCAAAGCTACCAAAGGTGCTTCACAAGGAACCATTCAAGCCTGTATTACAGCCATTGTCACTTCCAAAGATGGCTCCCTTTGAATTGACCACTGAGAAGAGAGCGGCGGAGAGGGAAAAGTTTGACAAACAATTGAAACATAAAGAAGAGGAAATGGAGAAAATTAAACTGCAGAGAGAGAAAGAACAACAAGAGGCCGAAGAGAGGGCCAATGCCGAGCTTAGAGCAAAACTTATACATCACGCTAAACCTGTACCCAACCTAGCCCCATTCATTCCTGGGAAATCTGGAATCCCTCTGACAGTACCGGAAACACCAAAATTTGTTAGAAAATTAGCACAAAATTAATATTGTTCAAGACTATTTTAATAATTATGACTGTTTCAGTTTTAGGTTTTATATTTTGAATTATGACTTTCTTTGTTAGATTATTTAGTATTTACTAGTTTTATCCTACTGACATTTTATTGTAGTAAGACATTTTTTGTATAATACCCAAAAGGTTCAGTAATTATTTGGATGAGTTTTGATATTAATAAACAAATATCTAGTTTTACCATCGTTTTATTTCTCTCTTATCATTATTGTTCCCAATTTATAATCAAAGTTAAAGGTCGTACTTCATAATGATGATGATTCTTAAATGTTTTGTGTAAGAAAAAAAAAGTACTGAAATTGGTTTTGTTATACGACAATTAGGACCTATTATTACTAAGTATTTTCTACATTCTATGTTATTTGTGAAAGCCAAACTACATAACATTTTTATTGTTGACAAGCCTAGTGGTGGAGTGGCTAGCAATGGTCACTTTGTCCCAAGAGCTGTAGGTTTGAATTTTGCGCAAGGCAAACATTTGTGCCCTAGAACAGACCTGTTTGCTTTGATAAAAAAAAAAAAGTATATTTATCAGCAATCTAGTACCAGCTTAGTTTGGGATAGATGGCATTGTGTAATTAGTCCAAAAATATTTATTTATTTATTGTAACATTTAATTCGATATTAGGAACTGGTCAAAGCATATTGGTCTGCCAATACACATAAGACTGGCTACATTTTTTTTCTGCCAAGTTGTAATGCAAGTTATTGATGATTTACAGAAGCGTCCGCCTGGCGGCAAGACCGCTGAAGAACTTCAAGAGGAGGAGGAATTGCAGTTGGCACTCGCTCTCAGTCAGTCCGAGGCCGAACATAAAGAGAAAGAGCGCAAATCGCGCCCGCACATCGCCCCCGAACCCAGTCCACACCGTCCCATGTGTAAGTAGTCGGGCATAATTTGTTCAATTAATAATCTAGAATAGACTTCAAAGAAATATTTCCGAATCTGGTAGACAAGAACATCGTGAGAACTGAAAGAGAAAAACAAGTATATTATCATAAATATGTAATTTGAATATTGAGTTTAAAATAGAAGTTTCTTTTGTATTATAAAATTACACATAAGCACTACTAGTATTAGTACTACTGTACTAGCTACTATTTACGTGAACTTAGTGCAACACAGTTTGCTGCTGACAATTGTTGCGAGTCTGTAGAGATATTATATTTTGCACGAAGAGCGTTTGGATGTTAATGTTGTCAGGCATTCACATGCACATTATTTTAGTCTGCGTGACCGATTTTACGAAACTTTCCGAGGTCACGCATACTAATACGTGCATGTAAACGTTACAACATTCATAGCCAAACGCACTTCGTGAAATGAAATATCTGTATGTGTAAAGTTGTCCGACTCTTGAGAGCCTCGCAAGAACCCTAATTCAGCTGTGTAGTACATGTGACTCTGTGTATAATTATAATAAAATATTTCATACTAAACTATCTCTAAATTTGAATTCATATTTTTCTTATATATTTTTTTTTTTTTATTTTTGTTTCTGTTTGGGAGAGGGCTGGTATACTGTACCACAAGCTTTGCTTACCACAGTCGCCAGTCTCTCACAATCTAATTATTTTACCATAATTTAAGAACAAAACATGTAAACCTTAAATTGTAAGAGAAAACAATAATTTAAGAACAAAACATTTAAACCTTAGATTGTAAGAGAGAACAATAAACGATTTTAATTTGAATATTAAAAATATACATTAAATGTTTCAGTGTCTCCATCGCCTTCCTCAGTGAGTGCCTCTCCCGAGCACAGCGTGCAGACCAACTACGAGCTGTCCCGATATCTAGACCGCAACTATTGGGAACAACGGTTGTCGAGAGACACTGCAGCGGCTCCCACTGCTCCCGCACCGGCCTCCCACACCTCTCTGGAGACAGAGGTAAGAGTGATGATGGTTCAATAAAATACTGCGCCTGGTATACTCTTCCCGTGTCTATGGCCCAAGACAGTATGACATATTCAACCTAATTATAACCGCATCACAGCCGATGGCGTAATCTTGGGTCAATCGTGTGACCTAGCTGTCACGGGAAGATACAAAATACCTTGTTTTACGCGTTATCGCACAACACTACACAAATGTGCATTTTTAGCTTTATTAAATTACGCTTGTTTTCGTCATGACGGGATACCTGCGATATTGTGTACTGCTCTAGTTACCAGAAAAATCTAGTTTTTAACTTAAAACACACAAGGTAGTCCCTTGAGGATTGTGGAGGCTGGCTGATGGCAGTTAAAAGTCATTATTTTAGTCAAATTCTTTGTTTGATGTTTGGTTGATGCCCACCTATTGAATGTGAAATTCCAGAATTTACTCCAGGTAAATATTAAAAACCCTGAAAGCTATGTATGTTTACTAATACTATGTATGTGTTTTTTAAATTATGATCATTAAATACTATATTGCAATTACAGCTTTACTTGTGTTTGTTCTCTAGGTTGATTTTTCGAAACAAGTGTCGACCAGCAAAACTCCTGAAGAAGATGCTGAGGATAAAGAAATAGACGAATTTGTTGAGACGCTAAAGTCGCAAATTGAAATATTTGTTAACAGAATGAAGAGTAATTCGTCACGGTATGGATAGAAATTATTTTCATTTTTTTTCCAAAGACAAATTGTATTGGCTTTTATCCTTTTATCCTATTCTGGGAGACATTAATCAATCATTTATCATGACACGCCCTATGTCAGATACGCAAAATGCCAGACACGCATATTACAGGATTCTACTTTGGACATCATAGTAATGTGACAGTAGGTTCGTTAGGTTACTTTGTGATCCCACACTCAGAAGTAGTTGTCTTAGTGATTGACGACCTCTGTGGCGTATTGGTTACCACGCCAGACCGCTACTCGAGGAGGTCCCAGGTTCGAACCCGGTCGGGTCATGATCTTAGATCTTGGATGTTTGTCTATATAGGTATGTATTTGTTATAAAATATAATATCGTTAAGTTGGTATCCCATAACAAAGTTTCGAACTTTCTTTCTGTGTGATTTGTCCAAAAAAGAATTGTGTTTGACATTTTGTGTATACATATGGCGTAGTCGAGGTGTGGTCGATTCGAGGTTTTAACTTGTGTGAATATGAGTTTTCACATACTCAACCGTATTGTTCAGAATATATATTTCATCCAGTTATAACCCACGAATGTGCTAAATTCTAAACAAATCCAAAGACTCTAGGTACTCTTGAATTCTCTCATTTAGTTTAGTTATCGCTAATATGGTCTACATTAGCGCCAACTAAATGAAATCGGATTTTATGCTAACCAAATAGTAAAGTATAAAATTTCATGGGTATGAATTAGTATTTGTCATTAATTTTAAATTTAAATTATACAGAATCTAATTAAAATAAAGATATTATTCAAGAGTAAGCTAGCTATATTTAGCCAACGTAGTTGGTGAATTGGTATGAATTTATTTATTCATCCATCCTCATAAATTTCACAATATTCATAATATTTATAATGTTTATTTTTCAGTGGTCGTTCGATAGCCAATGATACGTCAGTGCAGACCCTTTTCATGAACATAACGGCGATGCATTCACGTTTATTGCGCTACATACAACAGCAAGATGATAAACGAGTCTACTTGGAGAGTTTGCAGGTATTTTCCTCCTACTGTTAGATTTATTTTAGGGCTGATTTCACAGGTTCCCTTGTTTTTTCAGATAAATTGACAGGTTAAATGATTTTTCGACATAGTTTGTTATATTCTGCAGTTTTAATATTGCAACTACTATTTATAGTAATATGATAAAAACCTTTGATTTGGTCTTATTGAGTGTGTGTAACCAATTGTATAAGAATACGGGACAAGCCCACCACACATTCCCACCGATGTCTCCTGTGTAGCCAGGTTCGGATCATTGATGTCCTAGGGGAGAAACTACAGCTATCGTGGAACTCAACGCATTTAATCAGAAAGAAGATAGTCGGAGTTGGAAGTATTGATTGGACTTCCCTCCTAAACAACTACGTGAAAGACAACAATTTAAAGCAAAAGGCATTATACTGTACAAAAATTAAATGTTGTTTCTTGAATATAGGATAAAGTGAATCAAGTGCGTGATAGTCGCGCGGCGTTGGATACATTGCGGGCGGAGCACGCGGCTCGGCTGGCGGCGCAGGCCGAAGCCGCCGAGCGACAGCGACAGATGCAGATGGCCGCCAAGCTGCAGGCCATGCGCAAGAAGAAACACGAATATTTGCAATATCAGAGACAATTGGCTCTACAGAGGGTGCAGGTATGATGAGTTCCCAAGAGATTTTTTAATCTTTTTTTAAGTTTTAGCGTCAATTCATACTAGTGCAGAGTCAAAGCGTGAATCTAATAAAATAGGGACAAATCACACAGATTGAGCTAGCTGCGAAATACTGCGATCATGCATTCGATTATGGCCTATTATTTGTATCATTCAATCAATTTAATTTTCAGGAACAAGAAAGAGAAATGCAAATGAGACAAGAACAACAGAAACACCAATATATGATGTCTGCTAACAGTGGCTATTTCATGCCAGGAGCTACTATGCCACAATACCAACCAAATTTCCCCAACCAACCAATGTATGCTAACCCACAATATCACCAAATGATGCCGCAGGCCACCACAGACGCGTCTATGTCAATGCCGGGACAGCCGCAAATGTCCCAAGCCAATATGCCAATGGGTGTTAATCAAATGGGCACTGTGGCACAATCCATGCCACAATTGCCAAACACTTACGCTATGACGTCATCGGGAGCAGCGCCAACGCCCGCCGTCGCACAGCCATCCATGATCCAGTCCAATATGCGCCCCAATCTCAGTCAACAGCTACCAATGCAGCAACAAATGCTTATGCAACAGATGCATCAAATGCGTTTATCTTCGCAACCTGGTATGCATCAAATTTTGCAACAGAATGTCGCAAACGGGCTCCCGGGACAAAACCTGCCGCAGCAAAACGGACAAGTGAATCCGAAACAAACTAACCAGGCTCAGCCGAACGCGATGGTGCCGCCCATGTCGATGGGCCAACAGAATATGCACCAACAGCTAATGAATCCTGGCAACCCCATGTTAGGAATGCAGATGCAGAATATGAGAATGCCAATTATGCCTGGCAATCAAACCAATGCTAACCCTCAAGTGCCAGTCTCAGGATATCAAGTAATGCCAAATCAACAGAACACATCAGTGTCACAATTACCTACTATTCAACAGCAATCACAGATGCCTTTACCTGGTCAACCGATGTCGTTACCGGGTCAACAAATAATACAAGGACAGACCCTACCTGGTCAACCACAGGGCATGTCTATGCCTAACCACATTCCTTCTAATAACCAAAATGCACAAGGACCACAAGTGCCTCAACCCCAGCAAATGTCACAGCAACCTCAACAGTCACAAATACCACAAGGTCAACCTATGTCTATGCCGGCGCAATCTATGCAGCCGCCGGGACAAATGATGATACCAGGTCAACAGATACCTCAAGGTCAAAACACTCCCCAAGGTCAAATGTCACAGATGCCTCAGATGAACCAAAGTCAAATGGGCGGACCAAGTCCGCAAGTTCCCGGACATATGCCACAAGGGCCTATGTCTCAAGTTCAGATGCAAATGCCATCCCAAATGAACGTGCAAGGTCATCCAATGCCACAAGTCCAAGGGATGCCGCAAGGGCATGCTATGCTGCAGGGACAAACAATGCCTCAGGGTCAAGTGATGCCTCAAGGTCAAATGGTTCAGGGTCAACAAATGGTTCAGGGTCAAAATATGCAGGGACAGCCTGTGAAAATGCAACAAGTATCCTTTGCTAATGGATCACAAGGTCAGCCTGAGCGTACAGCCCAAAACCAACCTCCTAACCCTCAAGACCCATCGACAGTCAAGTCCGAAAATAATAATAATACAGCAGAACTAATAAGTTTTGATTAAAGACTTAAGCATGTACATTCTGAGAGAGATCTATTTATTCAATTGACTGTTTAAACTTATTCTAGAGTAGGTAATAAAGAGGTATGCAATAATTACGCACGTCATTGAAATTGTGCAAATTGAGGGGAGTTTTTAAACCAAAATAATCGTCATATACTTATAGAAAACTCTTATAGA
Source organism: Endotricha flammealis (assembly GCA_905163395.2). Lineage (NCBI taxonomy): Eukaryota > Metazoa > Arthropoda > Insecta > Lepidoptera > Pyralidae > Endotricha > Endotricha flammealis. The sequence continues at coordinate 10,015,806 of LR990861.1, read as the reverse complement.
ATTTTATATAATCAAAAGTTACAAGCTTTTATCTTCACGGGTTAAGCCATTATTTATGTACGATTTATATAAACATTATGTTAATACTTTCTGATGAATATTAGCAAGCATCATCACATTATGTGTTAACCCCACAAATTCGTCTGCAGTAGCTAATTTAGTTATTATAATGGCACCTCATATTGGTCTTAATTTTTTTATCCAACAAGTATAAAGAAATAAAATATTTATAACTAACAGTTTAATTTTAAAATAATAGCAATAAAGAAAAATTTTAGGAATAATGGGATATACGCGTAATTTATAGTACACACTGCATGCTTGAAATAGGCCAAGTTGAGGCGCCAATTAGGTAATATTGCCTTGTAATCTATGTAAATGCAAAAGTGTAAAAATTTCGTCGGTAGTTTATTTTAGATGTTTATAATATAATGGACAAGAGATATAAATTCGAGTATTTTTATTTTTTTCATTATTGAACAAATGTTACGTTAATTTTTTATTACAATTTAGTTGTATTGTTCTAAATGATACCAATAAAAATAAAAACTTTCTTTTTGCCTTTTCTTCAGTGAAATTAGTTCACTGCGATGCAAAACTGAGCGTCTTCCCTCTTCACATTAGCGTTGTTCCGCCGTCGCCGTTATAGACCGGTAAATGCCTGCACCAGTAAATGTTTAACTAATAGGGGGTGTGGTTGGAAATGGAGTTGAAAAATAAGGGAAAAATTGACAGCAGAAACTAGCCCGACAAATTGAGGAGATAACAAAATTGCCAAAGAGACCATCTATAGCGTTTTGAATGAACGATTTACTGTAGTAAAAAATCAACACTCTAAATTAAATTAGGGTGTCGGATCAAACACACGGCCCTGTCTTGCGTTGGTATTATCCAGTATTATCCTAACCGGTACCAAAGGGTTCGGGTCAGTAATAGCGTTCTGTGGCCCGGGTTCAATTCCCGCTCAGGGCAAACATTTATGTGATGGCTTTTGTGATTGTTCTAGTGTCTGGGTGTTTTCTATGTACATACAGATACATACATATTTTAAAAGTAAAGTTAGTTAAAGACTACGACATCGGATATACTTATTTTGGATAGCACAACTAAGCACAACTTAGTTGTGCGAACAGGAATTTTTTTTGCGAATTGTTCCTGTTGGACCAACTAGTTGTGCGTAATAGTTGGTCCAACAGGAAATGGTGGATCTTCGATTGCCTGTGGTGTTCACATTGTTCATTACCAAATGTACATTGTATTCCATATCCGTTACATACGAATAAATGATTTTACTATCTATCTACCACTTTACTAGTGTCACGGTACAAGTTAACGTGAGAGATAAAAGCACTTACAATTTTTGTACACGAGACTCGCACGCGAGTCAATTTTTGTACACGAGAGTTTCAGTATGTGGTTTAGTAGGGCGATTACGCTTTAGTATGAGTACAAGTATGATCCCTTTTTAGGAAGCTACCTATAGAATTTTTACAGTCGAAATTTAATTAATAAAAAAAAAAATTTTTAGTATTTGATAACAGCAAAAGTAATATCATCTAAACAACACGACACGTAAGTGTGCACACCCACCGTCACGACAGAGCGCGACACGACACGCCCCGACACGGTAGTGTGTTTCCGCCATCATTATCACGCTGCAGAAACAAAATTTAAAAAAAAGCGTCCACTTGTTCGCGCCACGAGCCGCGCGCGTGTATAGAAACAAACACATTTGCAAGGCGTGTCGTGTCGCGTCATAACCCCCACCACCGCCGTGGCGCAATCGGCGGCCAGCAGTCCGCGCCACGACAGAGCGAGTCACGACACGACACGCCCTACAAAATTTGTAGCGTGCTCCTAACCATATAAAATGTATGAACGCGGTATGCTTCTGGCGCGACACGACACGTCCCGACACGGTAGTGTGTTTCTGGCTTGAGTTACTAGGTACTAGATTCCTGATAAATATGTATACTTAAATACTTTTTTTTTTGTAAATAAATACCATTTACATTATAGAAAACACCCAAAAAAGGCAAACACTGCGAGCTTGCGTGCGTGCCCCGACACGACACACCCACCGTCACGACTCACGACAGAGCGCGACACGACACGCCCCGACACGGTAGTGTGTTTCCGCCATTAATGAAAACTCTTAACTTGGCAACAACCTTCTGAATACAGTCATGTGTGTTGAATGAAACATGGTTGAAACCTTAGATTAAAGATAGTGAAACCACTTTTTATACTAAATGTATTTGTTTCTAGTGATTTCTAGTATCATAAAAAATGAGGTAAGTAAACAAAAAGAACTCTAGGGTAGAAGATAACATAAATCATTTAAACCAGACCGGAGAGGACACGCGCAACAATTCCTACGCAAAAAAATCTGCCTCTTTCAGCGGGGGGTGAGGTAACACACATAGATTTTTCTATCACGTCGCTTTAAACGCACACAACATTATTATCGCACACAATATTAATCTAGACGCACACAATCGCATACTCAACAGTCGCACACGTAATGATGTCTGTCAGTATACAACACAATTGCAGCAATAAGGAAATATGCTAGTGCATGACATTATCGATATTCGACTATCGATGAATTCTAAAGTTTACCAGAAACACTTGATTATTTTTACCCAATGGAGAAGAAAAGCATTTTTAGTTTTATATGCCAAAAAATTGTACAAAAAATTACGAGAATAACTGTGTTTTTATTATTTTTCTATCTTCAAAACTGACCGAGATATATAAGTGCAAAGTTACAATTTTCGGTCGAGCCGCTGAGCGAGCGCGATATCGTTGATGACGTCACTAGGACCATATCCGCGCGAGCGACTCAGGGATTCCAAGCATTTACCCGAATGTGCCTGTCGCGCGCGGAACTTTTTATATAAGAAACAATAAAAACATCATGAGTTCATCAACTAAATATTGTATTGTGCCCCAGTGTAAAAGTACGGCCACAAAAACACCCGAAAAGTGGTTTTTTTACGTGCCTAAGAATCCTAAAATTAGAAAAAAATTGATAAATGCCGTAATATCCATCTTCTCGTCAGAAGAGCACATCCATTGGGACTACAAACGTCAGCATATTGTTGTGATTGTGAGGATCATTCATTTTCTATTCTATTCTATATTATATTCTATTCTAATGAGTCCAGGTTATAAACAATACAAAACCCAGAATGAAGTATAGTTTTTACACTGAGTTAGGTTTATTTATAACAGCTGTTTACACTTGATTTAATATTACGAAAGTAGGTAGGTATAAAAAATGTAAAAACGCGGGGAATGGGGTAGACTCGGTCGCTAGCAGGGTGGTAGCAGGCGCTAGTTGACGATGTTGTATTGTATGTATGAAATCGAAATCATTGTAGTGAAGTGATTATAGTACGCGCACAAGTGCTAGACCTAGTCACCTGTATGGGCTACTAGCACATGCGCGCGGACTATACATATACCTCGCATAAATTATATTTTACTAGCTGTTACCCGCGGCTCCGTCCGCGTGGTCAAGGCAAAATGCCAATAAATTTTCCATGGGAATCTCTTCATCCCGTGGGAAAAAGTAGCCCATGTCACTCTCCACTTCTACAGACCTTAAACTATCCTCAAAAAAAATTTATTACTTTCGACGTGAAAGAAGGACAAACAAACACACTTCACATTTTATAATATTAGTATGATAGGTACCTAAGTACCTACCTACCTTTTCATTTTAACTCCGCGAATTTTAGCTGCATCAAAATCTTTATTTCTTATAAAATATTCTGCCACCATCATATCGTGGACTATGGGAAGGTTGTCGGATTGGCCTTTTTGAAATCCTTCTTCCATTTTAGTTCAAACAATAATATACAAAATACACTACATAATTAATCAGCATTATTTAAAATCAATAAAAAACACCAAAGCGCACTAGAGCAAGCAACTTTTACCCGCGAAAATGTACTACGGACGTATGAGCCGGGCGCCCCCAACGCGCCGTATGGATGCGATGACGTCACGCGCTGTTCGCGGGGACGACGAGATTTAAAAAACCTGCGTAAACTTCCCAAGCTTATAACTTCGTTAATATTGCACCGATCAATGTGAAATAAAAACTAGAATAATGTGTAAGGTGTAAACTTTTATTCTACGCACTCAAAAGTGTAATATTGTAACCTTGTTATCTTCTCCATTGCTGAAAGAGCGGAGGGTAATAATTTCTGAATGTGTGTATGTATCATTCATTGGTTTCACCTGTAGTCTTAACGGCTGGACAGATTTTAAATATGAGGAATCATGGGACTGGTCTTTATCTTTAGTGTCGAATCGAAAGCCATAATATTTTACAAATTTATAGCAGGATTTTATTTCGTCATTTATAAACAATCTATCAAGTACGGTGTATGTTTAATGTTTGTATGTTTAAACGTATGTTTAAACGTAGTTTTAAAAAGACAAAATTTCAAAGTTTCAAAGTGAAATTCCACAGTTAGGTTTTCGTTTTCCTAACGCATATTGTTATTTGACAGGGGCTAATTAATACGTACTTACAAAATTACTGCTTGACATTTTTTAAGCAATCTACTAATTAACTATTTATTAATTTTATGCGTTAATTAACAACGCTATATATATCTCAAGATATGCAATTGCGATGAAAAAAGCGTGTCTCAACTTAGCCACAGCCATCGAAATAATATTACTACGTATAGAACGGACACCGCGAACAAAATTTTTGTCTCCATACGTTGAGGCCAATAGACATCAACTCGTTTAGAAACTTGCCGACGCTCATCGTGATTGGTCCTCGGATTTATGTCAAAAAAAAATTGGAAAATGCCGTCATGTTCAATAAAAACTTGTAAAAACCGTTCAACAGTAAGGAAGAAAAATAGCGGCATGACTTATCATCGGTAAGTATACAAAAAATGAAGTAAAACCAACCAAAACAATTTTTTTTCATTATTTTCTATTGCATCATAATTGCATCCGCCATTTCTATGTGAAAATCATAGATTATCAAAAAGTAATCGTACAGATGGGATACGTAGGTACTAAGCGTAGGTCAATTTTATAATATAATTTAGGTACTTATTTCTGAAAAATGTTTTGCTTTTTTTTTAACCGACTTCAAAAAAGGAGGAGGTTCTATGTTTCATTGTTTTTTTTTGGAGGTCCGCCGATTACTCCTTCAATTTTGGACCGATTTTCACATCGAAATAATATTACTACGTATAGAAATGACAGCGCCTTCAAATTTTGGCGCCGTGTTCGGCCGTGAGGGGCGCGCCCCTCCCTGGCCCCGCCCCCAACCGAGTCATAGAATATGACATTACTACGCAGGGGCGACACTTTGTTTATATTCTGCCTATTGGACATCCAACTGTTATTTTATTTTATAACAATATTTTATTTTACATAATAGATAAATTTAATAGAAAATAGGTATAATATTAGCTTTATAGGTAGGAAGCTACATTACATTTTTGTTTTTAACTTAATATTAGTCAAAAATAAACTGAGATTAAATCAAAACTAACTTTATAGTGAAGCTATTTAGATATTGTAGTATTTTGTAATATATGCAATAACCAGGAGACGGTCGCCTGCCAGACAACAGGAGTTGTGTTGAATTTCAAGAATGGTAACGTACCTTTACTCCGAAACTTGTTTGCCCGAATTTCATTTGTTCGAAATGGTTGGTCGAAATTTAAAATGCTGTTTCGTTTTCCATCTTTTTGTTTTCTAGAAACTTATTTTTTTTATTTAGTTAGTAAGTTTATCCACATTTACGTATTTTACCTAGTATATAAAAATATTTTGGAAATATAGTTTAAAAAATCAATATTTAAATTGCATATTATTTTTAAAAAAGAATGATTAAAATCGGTCCAAAATTGAAGGAGTAATCGGCAGACCTCCAAAAAAACATAGAACCTCCTCCTTTTTTGAAGTCGGTTAAAAAAAAAGCTACAAAAAATTCAGAAATACCTAAATTATATTATAAAATTGACTGACGCATAGTACCTACGTATCCCATCTGTACGATTAATTTTTGATAATCTATGATTTTCACATAGAAATGGCGGATGCAATCATGATGCATTAGAAAATAATGAAAAAAAATTGTTTTGGTTGGTTTTACTTAATTTTTTGTATACTTAGCGATGATAAGTTACGCCGCTATCTTTCTTCCTTACTGTTGAACGGTTTTTACAAGTTTTTATTGAACATGACGGCATTTTCCAATTTTTTTTTGACATAAATCCGAGGACCAATCACGATGAGCGTCGGCAAGTTTCTAAACGAGTTGATGTCTATTGGCCTCAACGTATGGGGACAAAAATTTTGTTCGCGGTGTCCGTTCTATACGTAGTAATATTATTTCGATGGATTTTCATAATTCTTTTTTTAAAATAATATGTAATTTAAATATTGATTTTTTAAACTATATTTCCAAATTTTTTTTATATAGTAGGTAAAAAATACGTAAATGTGGATAAAGTTACTAAGTAAAAAAAATAGTTTCTAGAAAACAAAAAGATGGAAAACGAAAAAGCATTTTAAATTTCGACCAACCATTTTCGAACAAATGAAATTCGGGCAAACAAGTTTCGGAGTAAAGATACGTTACCATTCAACAAGAGGAGTTGTCTTGTCTGGCAGGCGACCGTCTCCTAGTTATTGCATATATTACAAAATACTTCAATATATAAATAGCTTCATTATAAAGTTTTGATTTAATCTCAGTTTATTTTTGACTAATATTAAGTTAAGAACAAAAATGTAATGTATTGCTTGCCAATAAAGTATTCCATTACTTTATTTGTGACTTTCTGCGTCGAACAAGAGCGACTAACTTTTTTGTCAGGAGTTAAATGTTTCCGGATTTGCACTTCACAAAGACGACAAATTTCAATCACTTCCATCGAAGCGTACTTCAGACCACCTCTACTTTTTGTTTTAAAGAAAATGTGGTTTGCTTTTAATTTGTTTGCCAAGTAAAATAGTTCCTGTTTCTGTAATTCGTGCAATCTTTGAATTATAGACCACTGAATGTTATTTGAGTTTGGTTTGGAAAAGAATTTGTAGTGCTCTAATAAATTTCGCACAAGCTTTAGCATATGGCAGGGATCTAAAAAGAAGAAGCATTGTTGTCCTGTTCGCGGATCCAGAATTGTAGTTTGTAAATTTTTAACGTCCAAACAGCAACCAAGCTCTTCAGCCATAGCGAGATTCGCTTTAGTACCGTCGCAAGTCAAAGCTTTGATCTCTACACCAGTTTCATGGACTAAAAAGAAAGCTTGTGTCACAAGTCGCGCTTTCAGACTAGAATTCATGCCTTTTATTAAAAAGTACGCGATGGGTAACTTCCACGTAGTATTTATTCCAACTAACAAAAATACTAATGCGTCAGTTGCCTCTTCAGAATTATCTGAAATAAAATCAAATCCAAGGTTAACGTAACCATAATGTCTTTGAGTGCTTGCTAGATACTCCGCAGATTTTTTTATTTTCATTTCGTCAAAGACCAAAGAACAATATATTTTCTTCTCAGGATTACATTCAACTCTTAGTTTCAATGCAACCAACGCTTCTTTAGTAAAAACCTGGCTGCCCGTCGATAGAACTGTACCATCTTGTAAGGGTTCTTGGTGCAGGTAAACATGTCCCAAAAGTTTTTCGCACGTACCTATAGGCTTTGGGCGAATAGAAATGTAGGGTTAAAGCGAAACATCTAAGTTCAGCAGAATATTTGGTTGTTGGGATTTTTCCTGTTTTGCTTTTAATTAGCTGTCTCTTAAGAAGTTCTCTCTCCTCTACACCAATTTTGTCTAAAACTTGACGCTCTTCTTTATCTATCAAAGAATTATCTGAGGATGTTTAATATTTCTTGCAGCCCTGCAACTTTTTTTTTAAATAACTTTTTTGCGACTGAAGTCTTTTTATTTGTTTATTATTCATCTGTATCTGTTTCTTTAATTTTATTTTCCTTGGCGTATCTTGTAATTGTGGATTGACAGTTGAAGTGGTTGCAATACAAATGTTGTGTTCTGGTAGTTGGGTCTTTACCTTGCTAGTTTCATCTTCTTCAGTTTGAACTGGTTGAGGGGTTTTCAATTTTTTCCTTGTAGGTTCTTGTTCATCCTCGGATTTTTCGCAAGGTTGAAACTGAAACGAACGACAAAATAGCCTGTAAACCCTCGCACTATTTTAAAATCAGCAGATCATAATATATTTTATGCTGACATAGTCGTAAGCAAGTAAATGAAAATTACCTCTGATAATAATTTCAAAGTTGGAATGGAGTCCTGTTTCAATCTTCTCTTGTTATTTGACTGTGTGATGAAACAGGAAGTTACGAAATGGGCGGAGCAAATTGTGCTCGTTCGTTTAGGAGTCCATGTTTCATGGTTCCCACATGCTTTAACCCACACATATCGAATCCCAATATCCTTTGGAAATCTGTAAGAACAAGAATAACGAAATTGAGTGTTTCGAAAATGATTGATATTTTGTGGGATGACTGCACCCACGAAAGTCACGAAACTGATAATATAGGTGATAGTATTTATATCCCCTACATTTACAAAATTGCTAATTTATCATGGTATGTCCAAAAATATTTTTCATATTTGAAAAAATATTTGTACTATATATTTATTTATTTTATTATATATTTCAACTTAAGTTTCTTGGGGGGAAGTTTCAATTTCATGGATAGATTAATTTCTCAAATTATCATCCACTTATAAAAATCAGCCTGTATAAGAAAATGATATCGATATCCGCGATGCGCTGTCCCAGCACCAATTTTCGGTTTAATACTTTTTTTACAAATATAAAATATCAAAATTAAAACAAAAATGATATCGATATTTGTGATTGTGCAGTCCCATCACTAAATTTGTTGAGGTATTGCCAGATCCTATAAATTGAAAGTGTTGAAACTGATGTTTTTTGGTAAAGTGTCGATTGAAAATATTATTCAACTAGAAAGTGTAATAATAATCTTAATAAATTAACTAATAAAAGTATTTTATAAAAATCTGTGCTTTTTTGAAATGTACCCATTTAAATGCGGTGATATTGCAGTATTTCTCTAAAAATCACACGAATCTATAATAATCATTATTGGTTCATTTCATTACAATAGCAAAATTTTATAATGATTGTAAAATAAAATATTCATTTTTAGTAGGTATTTAATTCAACTACGAAACTTTCTCCAGAATATTACACAGTCTACGTACCTACTGGCAACACCTTAGTACAGACGAATATTTTTCTATTTTTGCTAAATAAGTGCATTATTTAATAGAATTTGGACAAAATAATACTTACAGATGAAATGTAATATTATCCTTTTGTAGGTTCGAAGTTTCTGACCTATTTTTGCACCAAAAAACACTGCAACTCGGCATTTTCACCGGAGCTTATTCTGCGCGCATTGCAATCCGACAACTGGCGGCCGACTAGCGGGAACTAGTTTTATATAACGGGCATAACCGCCGCTCTCGTACCTTTGGCAGAGGGGTATGCCTATGAGTGTCCCCTCCGTCTGGTTTAATGCTCTAAGTGCGCACGGCATTTTACGGATTAATGTTACCATTATCGAGTGATACTGCCGGTGTTGAAAGCGTCCGTGGGCTACGGTTTCAGTATATATAAAAAAGTACTCTGTGGGCTACGGTCTCCACTCACCATCAGGCGGACCGGCCGTTGTAAGCTTGTTTGCGATCTTAGTGATATAAAAAAAACAACTTTGCTGACTTTGCTATACATTGCTGGTGACACGATTCACTGGTTAGACTCTAGCGTCCATTTGGGCTTGTGATTAGAAATTTAATTTCTGTGTGTTTCAAAGTTTGATTCTTATGTATTGCTAAGCAAACATTGGTTAAAAAGTGCGCATAGTGATTTCAGTTTAAGATCGGGAACTAATAAAAGTGCATATAATCGTGTTGAGTTCAAAATCCGTCTCCACTGAAGAAATTTCGTCTTTTTTCGGGGCGCCTTAATTTAGAAACTGTATACGCTGTTTATTGAGGAGACAGCATGATACGCTGCTTTGAATGATGTTTTTATTGCTAATTGCAACGAACAAGAATGCAGACGCCACAAATTGAGAAAAAAAACTCAAAATATCTCTGTCATAAATAATTTTTTTGACATTTGACAGTAGTTGATTGACAGCAAGTATTGTTCTGTGATTGACAGGCAGGCAGGCAGGCAGGACAGATGAAACTTAAAAAATTAAAAAATATACCGCGAAAAGAAAAACAAGGAAGATAAAGTCTAGTACGTCCTTTTCCCAATTCTATTAATAAAAAAAAATGGAAGATGATAACCAAGAGGGCCCACTAACCGTGTGGCAGATGTTCAATGCACCTACAATGGTTTTATTTAACAATTTAGAGCATTCTGTTGATGGCTTAGAAAGGCTACTGACTTCAATTTTGAAGTTGTCGGGGTGAGTAAAAACTTTCTGGTATAGTCTAGCAATTGAATACCTTGGAAAGATCCTAAATCTAACTAACTATCTTAAAGTGCATGCCCCTAACTGACCACAAGTTGTGGTCAGAGTCAGAGCCTGTGGGATGTTTGCTGACGGTATATAAAGCTGCTACTTGGGTCAGAGAGTCGCGTTACGGGGTCGCCTAACGGGCAGACTTGTTCTTATATATTTGATATAGTAATTAGTTACTTTTTATGATATTAAATAAATTGCATAAAAAATAAACTTATAAGCAATACAATGTTTTTTTATTTATAAATTTTCAGGGACTTTTCAGAGGTCTTAGTACCCCGAGTGGGTTCTTCCAAGTATCCTGATTCATACTATAGTGCTTTCAATACTTGGTTGATTGGTCGCCTATTCTATGTGTGGTCAGTTAAGGAATTAGAAAGGTAAGTTGTAATAAAATATTTAAAGAGTAACAAATGACTGCTATGCAATGAGATAAATATTGTCAACTTTCATAGTTTTTTTTGGCAACCTTTGTTCTGCATTCTTCTTATCTTTTAATTTAATGTACAAAAAACAATGTATGTGAGATTGGAGAGAAAAATAAATGGAAAAAAATCTGACAGTCAGCCATTAAGCCCTCGCACGTAAAGTGATCTATCTAACCGTAGAACACATTTATATGCGCGCGACCCGATTAAAAAGATGAGCATTGTAAATATGACTCAAGTTTTCTAAGCATTCTTGTAAGGGATTTGCTCGAATTTTTATTTAGCAATAGAATTCATATTGTAATATGTAATTACAAAGTTTCATACCGATTGATGCTTACATTATTAGCATAAGAATTTTTGTTCTTAGTTCTCTACTCTGGTCATCTCTTTCATTGGTCCACTGTACTTCTATGATAAAAGAATGTGCATTTTGTACGTGAAATGTATTGTGACATTTTAGAATTGTGAAGACATACTTGTTTTTTGATTCTAGGATTCATGTAGCCAGCAAGGACGCCCAGTTGAAAATACTAAATATTTTATGTATAAATGCAGCATCTTTTTATGAAAAGTTACATTTTGACTACTGTGATATTGTCATGAAATTAATAGATTACTATGAACAGCAGTGCCGGGACAAATGGCTTCAAAATAAGCAAGAATTATTGTTAGACAATTTCAAACCAGCACACACTGATATACCCAATGCACAATTAAATTTAGAACCAATATTTGTAAAAGTTAACGATGTGGAGAAATGCCAAACATTAATTCAAATAACTTTGAAATTATTATCCGAAAGCATACCAATTAACTCCTTACATATGGACAAGCATAAGAAACAATATGAGATGTTATTTAATAAAGTTTTATACATGTTCGAACATTTCAATATTGATTTAAAACTAAGCTCATTGATATTTTTCACAGATCTAATTAATAATTACGATCAAGTATCAATTGCTAGATTCTGTAATCAGTTTAATAATATCTTCAGAGAAGTACTACTCTGCGTTGAAGCTATGGTGAAATCTATTGAGATTTTGCGAAGAAAAAACGATGTTAGCAAAATATATATAAAATCTTTTGATGATGTAATGATGCAATATATAGAAGTTGTGGAGAACAATCTTGATCCAGAATTTGAAGAAGATTTGATAAATATTTGTATTACTATTCTTGATCAAGAGGATGATGATGATGATGATGAAAAATGTTTAAAATGCCAATGTTTAAGATTAAGCAATAAATTAACATTTCCTAAAAACTATATTAAACTAGATAGAGAAAATATAAATGAAATGCAAGCACTTGAAAATTGTTATGTTAAAAATATTTTGTCACACATTGATGGATGCATACAAAAGAACCAACCAGTGGATTTAGAAGATGATTGGTATTACAAGCAAGTGTTGCTTATAATAACTGTTTCTGTGGAAAGATTAACGAATTGTTGCAGTGATAGATTCGCTAATTTAATCGATTCAGACAGATGCTATGCAGCATTAAGTATATTCAAACGTATTCTCATACATAGTAGTGGTATAAAGATAAATCTTTTAGAAAAAAAGGTTGTTCTCATGATATGGACAACAATATTGGAAGCAATTGAAAAATATAGATTCAAATGGAATTCTGAAAACAATACGAAATATCCTTTTGATAGTATTATAAGTTCGGTTATTTTATGTGACTCACTATCTAGAGATGAAACTGACAAAGTCCTACAGATGTTATGTCTTCAAGTTTCATCTAACTTCTCTGAACAAGGCTTAAAGTTTTCTGAACGTTTGACATCAATTATTTTAGAATATGTACTAATATCGAGATTGTGTCTAAAAAGTAAACCTAGTGAAAACTGGAATGTTATGATTGGACATTTATACAATACTTTGATGAAACATAAGTCAGTTTATGTATACAAACAGGTATGTAAAACGGGACTAAATAAGGTTTAGAGTTTGTTGTTTGTCATTGTAGATCATCAAAGACTTGAACTTTGACTTGAAGAAAGTGATTTGCTGTTTCGTCACTTTCACTTTCATAAATTTGTCTCCTGAAGAATAACAATGATAGATTTGTGAATTGCTTTGAGGTTGATAGAATTAGAATGTAATAATCTGATTTTGATCAAATCAAAAATTTTTAATTCAGAGACTAGCCCTTCACAGGCATATTTTCTAGTCGTATTTGACTCTAACATTAAATAATTAATTCGTAAGTAAAAGAAATGATTCGAAATCATATTTAAGAACTTTGGCTCTAAAATATTATTTTTAAGACATTACACAACATTCTATTAAAATATTATTTTTAAATATATCATTGACATTATGTTTTATTTGTTATTTTATTTCAGATAGTACCATTGTGTCCTATGTTATTGGCTACTAAAATATTTACACCAAGCAAGATCATTGGGGAAATTCTAATGCCGGCGCTCTTACTCAAAGACAATGAATTACAAGTTATAGTTACTAAATCTATACCTGCAGTGGCTTGTATGGCCTTAGGTTCCAGAGACATAATAATGACTACTGTAAATGATACAAGAGGACATATTATCTTTAGAAATGAAACTATTGTGGTTTCTGTAATATGTGCCAATTGCCATTCAAAAGCGGATTTCACAAATAGTATCAAAATTTGCACAGAAAAGAATATTCCCGTGAGCAATACAGCAGTTACAGGCTTGAGGAATTTATTTGCAAAATTTTTAAATACCAATCATTATGTACGCTTAGAAGATACAGAATTCTGGAGTATAGTTAAGACGTTATGTTGTCACTTCTACGTTTTTAATTATGGTGCACCTATGGACATACTTACTGTGGAGAATTGTTCAAAAATTGTGGAAGTTTTTCAACCATTTTTAGATGACAGTGTGGTATGTAATATTTTCTATAGATAGTCAGTTTTTGACGCGCTGTCTCTTATTTCCGTTCTCGTTATGACAACCGGGATAAAAGCTGTGCTTTGTTCCTGGTCTATCTCCATATCAAATTTTATCTCATTTGGAAAGAATTTGAAATATAGTATGGAATTTAGAATAGATTTTTATTATTTACAGATTGATGTCGATGACGACTGGAAATCCTGCAGAGAGAATGCTTTCAATACATGTGTTAGTTTGTTGGTGAAAGCAACTCAGTCGTGTCTGGAAAACATTGATTACAATCAACAGACTCAGACATTGAATCTTATCAAAAAACTCGGTTTATGTCGCAACGAAAAAGTGATACTACCCGTTACAAAGTTACTGGTATACTTTATTATGCACCCTCAATGCTCACTAGGACCAAAAGCCGTCGTGTATTTGAGAGATATTTCCGAATTTCAAGGATACACCCCAAATCAAGTGTACCATAGATATAAAAAAGATTATTGTAGATTGTTTGTCGAATGTAGTTTGTACAATGGAAAAGATTTCGCAATTTCACTTCTAAAAGCCGTGAGGGCATTCGGTTTCGTAGGATACAGAGATTTCATTTCAAAAGACGTTCATCATTTCTTGCCTTATCTAGTGCCGTATGCAGTGACGATAAAAGAGGTGCCATCAATGATTGAAGAGATCGCATCCTTAGTCCAATGCTCAGTTCCAGACTTCTTAAGCGACAGATTTCCACATATACATGTATATGTTTATTTGAATGAAACCAATGATGTAGTAAAGAAATGCAATGATATTATTGAGAAATTGACAAAAACGTCGGTATTGTCTTTAATCAAGAAACATTTTAGGATAATACTAACTGAATTTTTACTACAATATTGTTGTAACCCCGAGAAGGTATTAAACGCGTGCAGGTATTTGGCGTGTCACGACCCTGATGTATCTAACCCAACTGGGAGTATGAATATGAATACTACTCAGATTGCCGACTTCCTAAATCCGAAATTTTTAGGAGTTCTGGCATATTTTGATCACAAATTGGTAAATGCTAAAGTGGCTCTGTCAGTTAAACGAAAGGCGTTGACGAGTTTTCCTGATATAATGCAACTGATGGGTGTAAAATATATTACTCCGCTAAGATTTAAAGTGCTAGCGACTCTGAGATCGGCGCTTCCTTTAGCGAAAGAGTTTCCAAAAATATTGGCTGAAGCATGGAGAGCTTTCATAAACAACATTGACAGCATGTCCCTTGGTCCTTTACTGTCAAACTTGGCGGTGTCCTTGCTGCAGCAGTTTGATTTTGCACCTCAAGAGATAAACAAGATTTTCCAATACCTTGTTTTAAATAACGAAAATCTACTAAGTTCTCACATATCGGATCTTTTCTTTTTGAAAGATACGAAAATATCTGAAAAGATAAAAATGGTTATAAAGAGGCATGTACGAAGAACGCAACCTGAGGGTTTTTTGGATAAAATTAAATGGCATTTACAACATTTGGACCAAGACATACCAAGTATCAAGGCATACGCGTTTAGTCATCTGGATAAATTGTTGAAAACTAACAGAACAGAGATACATAAAGCAATATTTGGAGGAAAGAATATTGATCCTATTATAGTGGAATTAATAGATACGCTGTTGCTTGGTGAGTAATCACAGGCATCTGGTAACTCCCCTTCTGATGGTTAATTTCTAGCTTAATCCCATCCTCACTATAAAAAAAAAAATCTTAGCCCTCTGTTACAGCTACAGCTTATATGGCAATGATGTAAAATAAAAAATTGCTTATTTATTAAAGTAAATCTGTTGATTTTGCTAATTGTGGCTATTAAAGACGCTTGCTGTCATGTTTGGTTCGGTATGTGTTTATTCAACTTTTGTGTTGTTTATTGAAAATTTTGTGATTTCAGGTTGCAAAGATTCTGACGTAAAAGTCGCAAGTGCAAGTGGGGCGTGCCTCGGTCAGCTGGGCGCCATAGAAGCAGGCCATCTTCCAAGGCAGTACGTGCAGCCCGATCGTTCACCATTTGCGTTCTCTATTGGAGACAATTGCTTTGCCGCGACTGCGCTGGTCGAACTCACAAGGGCTTTTCAATACGAGAAAGACACTATGGTAATCATTTATTTCAACAACAACAGTTGGTTGAACTTTGCCATAAAGTCTAGATGTGTTACAAATAAACGTAGTATAACGAGTATGTAAGTTATACAATGTTTTGTCACTTTCACACTTCATTTAATTGTCATCAAGAAAGACAGTGACACAACATTGAATAATTTGTAACACAGTAGAAGTTTAGCAGGTACCCATTATAGACATACGAATTGAATTTAAATCACATGATTTTATTACAGAATATGGACTGTTACGCCCTTACTATACAAGAGATATTGAAAATTTATGATATTTCACCAAGTGGCAGTAAGAAGGAGGTCTGGAATAGCTTCCCAGAGAACATGCATCAGATCATGTACCCACTATTAAGTTCCAGGTTAGATTATTATCTTTTCACGATACATATTCTGTTCTAGATATCAATTTAAGTTTTATTAATTTAATTTTATTATTATGTAGGTACACACTGGCATATCCATCGCAGCCGAAAAAAGCACACCCATTGTTTGGTTCCACTTATGCCACAACTTTTTTGGAATGGTCTCATAAGTGAGTATCTACTCCTTGCCATTTTTCTTCACTTGTGTGATTAGCGAAATAGTAGATTTTACAACAAGTGCACAAAACGAATCATTTCTGATAGAAATGGTTTTGTGGACGAGTTATAAACTCTGCTTTTCACTTCGATTGCGAGGAAATAAATAAATAAACGCACAAAAAACAAGGCCTGTTTCCCCTTTCCCGCCGCTTTTTTTTAAAAATCTTACGACATTGAAATTAGGCTTGGGCTGCAGACCTATACAGCCTACTATTAAATTAATTTTGTAATAAAATAATTTTCTTAAATTAATTAAATAACCTACCGTACTTTAATTTAAATTTTAATATCTTTTATGACTTAAAAAACACATAAGGCAAATAAATTAAAGTAAATGTTATAAAATAACAAATTCTATCTCTGAACTTTTTGTTGTGTTTGGCTGTATGGCTTACTTCCTTTACATCTAAGAGTAGATATGTTTTTGCCCTTGTGCACAAAATTCGATTTTGTGCATCCTATATCCTGCGCAAATAAGCATTTTCTGAGCATGAGAAGTGAAAAGAGAATAATCAGAGGCTTTCTGGACGATTGCTTTTCTCCCATAGATTTTAATGGTTATCCATAAATTTTATGAACAATATAAACGAATATAAAATTGTTCATAGTTGGTCATATACCTGCTCATTGTCGGAAAACTACCTCTACTTTTTTTAAAGTGGGCAATATATATATTTTTGTTTAAAGTCAGGAATAATGCATTTCTGCATATTCCAGGGTTTGTCGGGCTCCCCGCTCCGAAGGCCAACTTGAGGTGTTCCTCAACCGACCGACTAAAAACCACATTCAAACCTTTTTATGGTTGCTAATTGTCTATTTATTGAGTGCCAATAATCGGTTACCATCAAATAGCTTGGGATCATTTATCTTAAAAAGGAAAGATTTATATTTTTGAATGCGTGGCTCAAACTATGGGGTCGATTTTAAAAAATTGTTCACTATGCTATCTCTAAGTAACAAGGACTAATTAAATTTCCTCCGGGCAAAGTGGGGATAAGAATCTAATAATTTGTGTAAGTGTAATAATTTCTTTTTGTTTTCAGTTGGGCAGGACAACTAATCCCGCTAATAGAATCGGAGAATATCCGTGAGCTCTTGCGCACCGTGCATCCGAGTATGCGACGTGACGTCAGAACATTATTCCTGTTTCTGCCATACGCACTGTTGCACGCAGTGATGTCTAAGATAAACAATCAGTATATACAGGAAGAGATATTGGCTGTTATAGGCAAGTGATATTCTACTATGATTGAAAATAGGGTTTCTTAATTAACGTACCTTCGACGCTATACTAAAATGTCTCAACAAAATGTATGCATAGTGAGAGTCCTCGGAAAAGTGTAGTACAATCAACAAAGGAAAGGTACCGTAAATATGATTAAAGATTTGTAAATATCGCGTAAATGGATTTACTAGATATTTTCTAGTTTCTTTCAGTGTACGTCGCGCAAAACAGAGGAGCGACCGAGAGGTCTAGTGCTAGTATCTGCGAGAGCAGATATTAGCACTTCCAAATACAGCTAATAATTGTTATTTACTGTTTATAGATAACCACACAGTCTACACGACGCTTTTTTGTTTAATTTTGCGACCCGCTACCCTCCTTCTGCTTGGCTCCACTGCCTCGATCTTACACTTTAAATTCCACTTGAATCCCTTGATACACAATCATAAAATAAACATGTAATTGAAATAAGGCTTATCTTAAACAGATTTATTCCATAATTTATGTTTTTAAAGATGTGAATGATCTTTGGTTACAGGTTTGGAAAACTTTGAAAATGATAACGTTACAACTGAGAGAAATAGATACAAGATGTTGCGTCATATTAGAATGACACCGAGTGTCATATCTGTCCAGACTGAAGAAGGGAATCAGGTATTGTTAAACGGCCTTTACACTTGGCTAAATTCAGAGTCTAACAAAAGAGATAGTGCCATACGAATAAGCGAGAAGCACTTACAACTTCTCACTTCTTAGTATAAAGTGCCAAGTGTAAAGACCGTTTTAATGATATAAAATAGATAGATAGAAAAAACATTTATTCGTTTGTTCGTAAAATACTAGCTCCTGCCCGCGGTGTTACCTGCGTTTAATTTTATGCACAGCAGCGCCATCTATATCATAATTTTTGACCAAATCCTATGGGAACCGCGTACTTTTCGCAATAAAAAGTACCCTATGTATTAATCTACGGTATCAGCTACATAAATACGAAATATCATAAACATTGGTCCAGCCATTTGAGCATGAAGAAGTAACAAACATGCACACAAACTTTCGCCTTTATAATTTTAGTAGGATCAACCAACTCTGCACTGATTTAAATTTTCTTAGGCCAAACATTCAAATGAAAAAAGAAGATTTCTTTCATCTTTAAAAAAAGAGTACGTGCTCATTTTTTCAGTGCTCTTAATTTAAGTACTTAATATTTGTCTTTTAATTTACAATACATTGCTTATAAAAGTAATACAAGAATCATCAATTATTTGTATGTAAGTTGTATCTATTATGTATTATATTTATTACTTATGTATTTTATTATTGTATTTATTATCTATTCATTTTTTTTTTTTGCATTTATTGTTTTATTAATATCTTATTCGTTTAATTTAAGCCGCAATCGTGAATTTCTGCACTCCCAATGGTTGACTGGTAGAGAATGCAATTAGCATTAAGTCCGCCAATTGTATCAGTACTTTGTGTATTGTGGTCAATAAAGTTATATAAATAAATAAATAAATAAATTTTAAAGTTTTGTCCCGAATAGGCTCATTAGGTATAAGAAACGTCAAAACCACAAAACAAACACGAACTCTCAGTTTTTTGACCAATAAGCTAAGCTATTTGGGAATAGGTAATTTTATAAACGAAATATACCTACTTGATTATTGCTTTTGATAAAGAACAGAGCAACTATTGCCGTTTATTCCCAATTGTAGCCAGAAAAAGATGTAATTGTTTTTTTTATTATGTCAGAGCAAATGCTGTAAAACTATATACACTTTACTGGACTTCTTGAACCGATGGTTACTCGAATGGTGTCATTCAAAGCAAAGACCATTAGAAAATGAAAATTACAAGTAAGTATTCTTAAATATATCTATTACTATCTGCCGGCAAATTATACTTTATTACAACATTTTTTTAATATGATAATAAACTTTTTTGCCGCCGTTTGTAACCGCATTGGAACACCGTGGCAGAGTACTCTCTAATTCCCTTCGATTGAAGGGAGACCCATATGTCTGCAGTGGGATGATTAAGGATTGTTATGATTATAAACTTTATTTCAGGGCCATAGCTTGCTTTTTGGAGAAATTTGACAAACTAACAATAGCGCGCGGCAACTTCATGTGTGGCGAGTTGGAACGTGCATTGCAGTACTTAGAACTTTATATGGACGAAAATGCCGGGCGAATGCAAGAGCAGCTACCGCTTTTGGCCGAATTGTATGCGTTATTGGACGAACCGGACTCTGTAGCTGGTAAACACATCTATTTTTTGCATTGTAAATGTAATTTGTAAGATAATATTACCTATGTATTTTTACGTATAAAGGATTTGATTGTTTGGTATACAGGTAGTTTCTGTATTAACATAAAACATTTTTCTCGAAAATCATCAATTGAACAACTGGATTTTATAGTACAACATCGGGTTTGTTTGCAGAAAAAAAACTACGAATACAATTGTTTACATAAACAAAGTAATTTGGAATAAGAATTATTCATTTACGTGAAACATCTTTTGCCAAAAACCAATCTGATATACTCACTATTATTGCTATTTATCTGTTAAGGTATACTGTCCATCAAGCGTTCCGAGCCGTCTATAAAAGAATTGATACTTGCTCAAGTGGTAACTGGCCGTTTGCAAGACGCGGCGCTATGCTACGAGCGGTTGGCGCAAGAAGGGCACTTGGACAGAAGCAGTTTACAAGTATGCATTGAAATATTTTTTGTGACATCTCCTAAAAAGGCCTACTGGGCTACCATGACCGCTTAAAACAAAACAATAACGGCTGAGCAAGGGAGACAGCGCATGATGTAAGGCGACGTCTCGTTTACACAATCGTTTATGGATAGTTATAAAAGGTCGTGGTACGGCCACTGGTATGCTTTGGGTAGGTGAGGTCTTATAGCAGTCGCTTCAAATACTTAGATACAGATACAGGCTTAGATACAGTCAACAAAGGAAAGAGTTAACCAGACCCGTAAATATGATCAAAGATGTCTAGATATTGCTTGAAGAGATTTAATAGAACATTTATAAATCAATAGTATTCACATTGTACTATGTAATTACAAAGTTTCATAACGATAAATAAATATTCTTGGACAAATCACATAACGCCATCTAGTTCCAAACTAAGCAAAGCTTGTACTATGGATACTAGCATATGGTATTATGGCATGTCGATGCTTACATTATTCGCATAAAAATCTTTGTTCTTAGTTCACTACCCTGGTCTCCTCCGATCATAGGTTAACTGTACCTAACCTCGCCAATTCTCATAGTTTAAAATAGAAGAAAAATTTGATTAAATATATTTTATGCAGGGTATGATAGACTGCTACTTAGGTCTGGATCAGCCGTTCACCGCGTACCGTCTTCTAAGTGAGCACGAATCCGAGTACAGTATGATGGAGTTGGCAGCGGAGCCGCTATGGCGCCTCGGCCGGTTCGAACAGCTCGAAGAGTTGGCTAAGAAACCCGTGGTAAATATATATTAATAAAAACGAAACCCGCGCAAATTGGTTTGCGTGTATTTATGCACAGCAGCGCCATCTACTTTAAAAAACGCCCTTGAATATTAGACTTTTGACCAAATCCTACGGCAATTGCGTACTTTTCGGGTAAAAAATTTCCTATGCGTTAATCCAAGGCTACTCCTACATACCAAATATCATAAAAATTGGCCCAGTCATCTGAACGTGGAGAAGTAAGAAACATATTCACAAATTTTCGCCTTTATAATATTAGTTGAATATTTTTATTAAACAATAGAAAGAGCGGTAATGACCTAGTGGATAAGGAACCAGCTTTATTTACCGATTGGTCCCGGGTTAAAATCCTTGTGGCGGATTTCTGTACATATTTTTAATTATCTTTTGCTCGACGGTGATCGAAATATCGCAAGGAAATTCTATTTCGAAAGATGCGACGTGATTTCGAATGATGAGCCAAACATACATTAAAAAACCAGAGAGCAAACGCTGGAACATAGAACCCCCTCCTTTTTTGAAGTCTGTTAAATATATATAATTACATATTATTTTGAAATATATTTTTTGCAGCCAGCGTGTCGTGAGAATTGGGGTCTACTTATGGGACGTATTCTCCTCGCATATCGAACACAAGACAACATAGCTTTCGAAACTGCATGTAAAGAAACTACGTGTAGATTGCTCGCTCAAATGGACGAGGAAAATAAAGGAGAGAGCGCACTGCGCAGTGGATATCAAAGTGTATTAGGTTTACATATTGTCACCGAAGCAGGTCACGCAATGGAGCTGTTAAACAAGTATGTGTTACAAACTTTACTTTTTTTTAGACTTTTTATGGGGTTCCTCAAAAGGAGCATTAAAAAGTTTTACAGGGTCGGCAACGCGCGAGTGATACTCCCGGTGTTGCAATCGTCCATAGACTACGGTGACCGCTTACCATCAGGCGGGGCTAGCTTGTTTGCCACCTTAATGGTATAAAAAAAAACTTACACCTATCATTATAACTGTTTTTAGAAATAACTCTGTACATTACACTACACATTGGTTTATTTATAAATAATATACATACCCACCTATTTAATAATAACTTTTGACAACATTAGGGTAGGATATCGCTAACTTATTTTTTTAAAGTATTTTGTTATGTTATTTCTGCAGTATAAGGTTCAATTTATAGTCTATTTCCTGATTGGACGCTGAAGAGGTAGACAAGTTCCAAAGTTTCTATCTCGTATACTGGACTTTTTGTGAAAATTATGTCTTAGTTGTGTTATCTATCTATATATTAAAGCGAAATACCATTTACTGATTAATCACGAAATCTCTGAAACAACACCTATAACGTAGAAATTTGGCAGGGTTCCTTATAGGATGCAGACATCGCCATGAAAACTCCACCAGTAAGGGGGGAAAACTGGTTTTGGAAGTTTGTATGAAAGTCCTATGTTTTCCGGAAACGGGAACCACGGGATTTCGCGGGCAAAACCGAGGCTATCACCTAGTAAGTTTATAAATTACATTTCTTTGTAGATTGAAAAATATGAGCGACGGCGATCGAATGGCAGCAGAAGTGTTGAATCAGTTGTTAGATGAGTGGAGGCGACGACTTACAGTCGTTCAGTCGGATGTGCGCACCATAGAACCTCTGTTAAGACTGCGCAGGATTCTCTTGCAGCAATCACAGG
The DNA here is from genome assembly GCA_905163395.2 of Endotricha flammealis. Taxonomy (NCBI): domain Eukaryota; kingdom Metazoa; phylum Arthropoda; class Insecta; order Lepidoptera; family Pyralidae; genus Endotricha; species Endotricha flammealis. Next base: position 9,992,821 of record LR990861.1, on the reverse strand, counting down.
TACACATCTATAATAATATAAATGTATTGTTTGAAGAGGATGTTTGTATGAATACGTTTATCTGTAAAATCATCTGGTATTAAATAGAAAACCTTATGTTAGCCCAATTGTTGATATAATTGTCGCCAACACGGCTGGCTCGCGCAGACAAAACGAAGTTCGAAACTTAATTGTTCTATAAACTGCGAGCCCAAATTTTAGCACGTACTAAATATCAAGACTGGGCAAATCTGAAGAAAAGAATACAAACTAAATAATTCTACATTTATCTGCAAGGAATTATACAGCATATCTTCTTATTGACAGAAACAGTAAACGCATTGCACCCAAAGTAAAGTCAATCTATTGACTTTTTGAACGTCTCATCACACACAGACTGCTGTAACATAACATCTAATGTAATACGCAATGAAAGAATTTCCCGTACATATAATGCTCTGTTCGTGCGCGTAGTGTGCACGGTTCGTACGCGCTCTGTTCGTGCGCGTAGTGTGCACGGTTCGTACGCGCTCTGTTCGTGCGCGTAGTGTGCACGGTTCGTACGCGCTCTGTTCGTGCGCGTAGTGTGCACGGTTCGTACGCGCTCTGTTCGTGCGCGTAGTGTGCACGGTTCGTACGCGCTCTGTTCGTGCGCGTAGTGTGCACGGTTCGTACGCGCTCTGTTCGTGCGCGTAGTGTGCACGGTTCGTACGCGCTCTGTTCGTGCGCGTAGTGTGCACGGTTCGTACGCACGAGGCGTCCGCACCGTCCACACTGGGAATATTGTTTACATTACATTCTACGTTACAGCAGTCTGTACCGGACATTAGAATTGAGAATAGTCTCCGCCAAGCCTGGAGTAATTCTTTTTATGACTAAATATTATTATCTACCTATTTGTTACGTTTCGATTTTTCTTTGAATACAACACTGGTAATTTTCAGGAATTACTTGAACCAACTCATCCTGTTACTTCGAGCAAACTTAAAGCGTGCATAGGCGATTTATGGCTTCAAAGTGCAAAACACGCTAGAAAAGCTGGCATCTTACAACAGGTAAACTTTAATATGACACAGAACTAACAAATATTTTCGTAAGTCTCAGTATTTTTAAGTAAATATGTATACCTACAGATTTAAAAAATATACTTATTAAGAAAAACATAGTAACATCTTACAAGCTTCTGCCCGCGACTTCACCCGCGTGGCCTTTAGATTGATATAACTTTTTTATTTACGAACCAATTGTAATGAAACAAACACAAAATGTTAAGTGGAGCAAACCGCAACGCCTTAGTAAAAACATTCAAATCGGTTAAACCGTTTGAGATTATCGTGCACAGACAGCGATCAGTTACGATTTTATTATATGTATAATTTAATTTATAGTCTTACATGTACATACTAAATGCGGAGGAATACAAACCTGAACAGCTGTTCATCGAAAAGGCTAAGATGTATTGGGAGCGCGGCCAATATGAGCACGCATTCACGACTCTGCGACGCGGACTCGACGACGCGTATCCGAACATCGAACTACTTAACAACGAACAGAGGTATCTATACAATTTAATTACATATTATCGTAAAAATTCTTAGAACTGACGTACGAAGGGCAAAAGTTTACACCACCGTTGTGCCTGTCACCTATTTTGCCACGTATCTCTATACTGCACGAAGTGAATTATATAATACGCGCCAAAATTTGGGCTCACCGTTTATAAAACAATTGAAAATAGATTGTCTTTATGTACTGAGTAATAAGTATGAGTTTCGAACTTCGTTTAACGTATGCGCGAGCCAGCCGTGTTGGCAACTAGTATAACAATATTTTCTGGCCTTATATTGAGACCAAATAATAAAAAATAATAAAAATAAAAAAAATTGAAAAGTGCACACATCTTTATGACGCAATTCAAGTTTCAAACACGACCTCGTATATTTCAATAATGCTAGGTATTAATAGCGAACGCAATTATTTATTTACAGAAAAATATGCGCTAAAGCAAAATTATTAATAGCCAAATATAACGATGAGACTACAAATGTGGATGTTGATGTTAACATTGGATATTACAAGGAATCAGTTGATGTTTTCAAACAATGGGAAAAAAGTTTGGTGAGCTATAAACGTTTTCGCTTGCATAGATAAAAAGTTTTCTACTGATCAAACTGAAAAGGGCCGTAATTGGGTTTCTTTGGTAATTTTTTCACAGTGGTCATTTTGCTTTGTCTCCGAAATTGTGGTATTTAGTTTATAGAGTAGCTTATTTAACTAATATATTTTATTTCATACTCTTAGCACTCAAACACTGTAAAATATAACTAGTGTCTGTGAAGGCTTACTCTATGAAAACGATTTCTCTTTTCATTTTCAATTCCACGTGGTCATGATAAAAGATGAAGTTGATCATTCAATAATTTTGTTTTTCCTTCAGGTCTGTTTAGGTGCGTATTATGAGAAAGTGAGCAGCACTGACAATGTGACAAGCGTCAATGTAACTTGGTCGTGTCGGCTACATGCCCTTAATAGTTACGGGAAAGCGTTGCAATATGGCCATAAGTATTTGTATCAGAGTATGCCACGAATGCTTTCGATATGGTGAGTATAAGTTTTAGTTATTTATTGGAATAGTGTAGGAGAGAAATACTACCTATGTCATGCCAAAGTGCATGAAGTAACTTGAAGTAGATTTTTGGCACTATTCTAAAGCTTTTTTATTGTGTTTTTGTGCCGGTCTCTATTCATTGCCAGCATTTTTAAAATCTTTTAACGAGTTTTTTTTATATTGAACATTTTTCTTTAATATTTGTCTCTTATTCACAGGTTGGACATGGAAGTGACGTCGACCGACACTAGCGCTCACGGCATTCTAGCGCAGATGACAGAAATTATAAAGACTTATTCCGAGAGACTACCATTGTACCTCTATCTGACTGCATTCTCTCAGATCGTATCGAGAATTTGTCATCCAGTTAAAGAGGTAAGAACTACTAACAAGGTGATAACTTACAGAGTATCTAATTTATATAATACTTAATGCGTTCTGAATAACACTGAAACAACATAAAAAAGAGAAAGGCATACTCTCTGAATAAACGTTATTATTTTCAATTTTTATAAGAAAACTCTGATAGGCTAGGACTTCAACAACTGCCCGTCGTCGCGTCGTCGCGCGCGTACATGGGGCCAGTTACGAACAAATGCGTTCTACGGTTAGATCACTTCGCGTTTGATTAATGTGAGAGTGAGTGAGACAGCTTCACGGGAGTGAGTAAATTATCACAGCTTTACGGGAGTGAGTGAGTCAAGCTGTCGTTAGAAAATCGCGTCCTCTAATATTAAACTCTTTGTAACCAGGTATACCTTCAGCTCAAAGCTATAATAGTGAAGTTGATTATGGCGTATCCACAACACACGTTGTGGATGATGATGTCCGTGATTAAGTCGAGTTATTCTCAACGCATGAAGCGATGTGCAGACGTGTTCACGGACCCGAGGCTCAAGGAACCCCACTTGTTGAAGTTGGTCAGCGATTTCACACAGCTCGCTGAAAAACTTATTGAATTGTGCAATAAACCCATTGCAGGAAATAGTTCGGTAAGTTTAATGAAATTTCAAAAAAATTGCAGTAGAGTGACTAGATGAAGTATTCTAAGCATACTTCTACTCCTTGAATTAAGTGGATATTACATAGAGAGAGATAGAAGGAGAGAGATAGAATTTCTCCTTCCACATCTCCTCTTCTTCAATTTTCAAAGTCATAAGTCACAGAAGAAGATAAACAGCGATAAATATTTACCATTAGGTAACTCTGTCTTTTCCTTTTATAAAAAAAATATTCATCACATGACATTTTTTTCAGACAACTACAGTATCAGCTCTTGTACGTACGCTACCTCATCTCTTAGCTAGCCAAAACTTCAGTCACATAATGATGCCGTTTCAAGAGTTTTGTAAAATCGTGTTGCCTTCAAAGGCGGCGCGGCAAGAGCGAATTGATTTCAATATCCCCACTGAGCCACCGGTGTATATCGCCGGCATCGAAGAACACATCAGTATACTACCATCGCTGCAGAAGCCTAGGAAAGTTACTTTGAAAGGTTAGTAAAAGGATATTTTGAGCAACAACTAATCTATACTTTCATATTATAAAGAGGGAAGATTTGTTTGTTTGCATTGAATTGGCTCCGAAACTACTGGATCGATTCGAAAAATTCTTTCACCGTTGAAAAGTTACGCTATCCCCGGGTGACAAAGGCTATGTTTTATTTTCAAAAAAATCGAGATTCTAAAACCCGTGTGAAACGGGGGCAGGCCGCTATAGTCCGGCAATCTCGTGCGCGACCGTCCCGCGGGGTGGCAGACGGTGGCGGGGACGAGGTAGCGTAGCCGAGACTGCCGTATTTGACGCGCGATGCACGCGTTTCCCTTCCCCGCTACACCACCCGCTACCCGCTGACATCTTAGGTACCTCGTCCCCGCCACCGTCTGTCACCCCGCGGGACGGTCGCGCACGAGATTGCCGGACTATAGTATGCTATAATGCCTTTAGACTTCAGTATAATGTAATTACTGTGAGTAATTTAAGATGAGGATTTTAAAAGAGACGGTTATGAATTGATCGTTCTAAATACAATTTTCACTGCTCATTAATTAACGATATTATTTAAATTCGTGCGTGCGTGCGCCGTTGTTACTAGTTATAATAAGATATTACTAAAATTTGATTGAATACATAGTTATTAGCAAATCGATATTTGACGTTAATTGATGTTTAGATCTAGACACGAGCAGACATTATATAGTGTAAATGAAGTCGCTTCCGCTGTTTGTTTAGGAGTTAGATCTTTTTATTTATTTATTTATATTACAAAGGTAGCAAACAAGCATTCGGTCGGCTTAATGGTAAGCCGTCACCGTAGCCTATAGACGCTTGCAATAACCGGGGGTATCACTCACGCGTATGTAATTTAGTTTTCAGTAATAGAGGGAATGATTCCACATCTAATGGTTGTTAGCGTTACGCGTTCCCCTCCCACTTTCTTCTCTTCTCCCTTTTTACTTTTTTAAATATTAGGTTTTTGTAAATTATCTTGTAAAATACAACAATACAATAACGAAAAAAGAATTGTCCAATTTGATGCAGTCGTTCGGCGATTCATATTATTATAAAGATATTTAACTTTCTTACCGTAATATAATAATTAATTGAAAAAATGACGACCTCCGTGGCGTAATGGTTACCACGCCAGGCCGCCACCCAGGAGGTCCCGGGTTCTAAAATCCCGGTCGGGTCATGATGAAAAACGAACTTTTCTGATTGGTCTCGGGTCTTGAATGTTTGTCTATATTTTGTATTTGTTATAAAATATAGTATCGTTGAGTTAGTATCCCATAACACAAGTTTCGAACTTACTTTAGGGCTAGCTCAATCTGTGTGATTTGCCCCTATATATTTATTTATTATTATTATTATTATATGTCAAGGTGAGAAGGAATGACGGAAAAATGCAATAATAATAATCATTAATGTAATTTTCCCTAATTAGCACAATCATCCTTTGCTTATTTTCCTGATGTCTTGACAAGGCTGCGTTAATTATGGTCATTGGCGGAATATAATAATTTCTAGTTATATTGTACGGTTTAAAATTATTTATTACTCATAAAATGTTACTTACTTACTGAGAAATATAATATAAGTACTTATAACAAACCATCACGGAAAACCGGGCCCCTACCATGACCGCTTAAAACAAAACAAGAACGGCTGACTAAGGGAGACAGCGCAATACATGATGTAAGGCGACGTCTCGTTTACACAATCGTTTAAAGGATAGTTATAAAAGGTCGTGGTTCCGGCCCAGACATTATGATAATGTAGGTACATATATTTCATTTCACAAAGAGCGTTCGGCTATGTAACGTTCACATGCACATTGTTTTAGTGTGCGTGACCTTGGAAACGATCACGCATGCTAAAACAATGTGCATGTGCACGCCGATGTGCGCTTTTCGTCAAATAGAATATCTTTAACATAAGAAAATAGTATCGAGTTAAAAAGAAATTTTATTATAATAGGAAAATAAAGGCCCATTCAGACGACGCCAGTTTCTTGTACATTCAAGAGCAACTATATATAACACATGCAATCTAGTGGGAGCAATAATTTGTCCTTCAAAAATTGTAAGCAACTGTCTTTTAGACAACATGTCAATTGTTGCTATAATATTATTATATGCCACAGGCAATAAATAAACTAGCATCGTTTAAATGGGCCATTAGTTCAGCTTTTGTGGATGTTTAAATTTCACATTTCTTTAGGTTCCGACGGTAAATCCTACATAATAATGTTGAAGCCTAGAGATGACCTTCGTAAAGACTACAGACTGATGGAGTTCAACGGAGTGGTGAACAGGTTTCTTCAAGATGCACCGGAGACACGTCGGCGGCGACTCTACATTAGGACATACAGTGTGTTGCCGCTGAACGAAGAGTGTGGTCTTATTGAATGGGTGCCAAACTTAGTCGGCTTGAGACCTATATTGATGCATATTTATAAACAAAAAGGTTTGTATTTGTAAATGGCCTACAAAGTAAGCATCACTTTTGGTAAAGGACATGTACGGTCTCTTGCTACTCGTACACACCTTTGATGATAATTTTATGATAATTGATAGAGTAAATGATAACAACTTAATAACTGTAAATCGTCTATATTGTCCAACTTATTATTAAGTGAACGTGGATGACATGATTTGATAATGATGAACACAACTTGACTGATTGATATGATTGGGAGCACGTACGACGGCTCGCTGACCGATACACGAACGAACTAATTAGAATAAGTATTAAAACGACGCGCATAGCGTAAATTGCCGACGCTGCGTTTCTGTGCGGTGCATTGCCCCGAACAGGACATACAGTGTGTTGCTGCTGAACGAAGACTGTGGTCTTTGAATGGGTGCCAAACTTAGTCGGTTTGAGACCTATATTGGCCTACACAGTAAGCATCACTTTTGGTAAATAAATGCTTGTGTGTAGAGAATTGAATGATTGAGGATTCCTGTCTCCAGCCGATGTTTAAGTATAATAAATTTTATGCAGGTCATATTCTCTCTAACATACAAAAAATTAATATATTGTGCAATTAAACTTAATAGTAACATAGATTTATAAGCACATTTATTTTTACAAACAAATGTGATTTTCTTATTACTTGAAATAATGTTTATATTTTATTTACTGTCACGTCATGTAAATAGTATAAGAATCCTTCTCTATATCTAATCAAATCTAGTTACAAATCATCAAGATCATACGTAATAACGTGGAAGAGGCATATGGATTGCGAGCTAGGCACTTCATACAGGATTTTAAATATTCGTTGCTTCAGATCACGTATTTTTCAGGCATTCACACCAGTAACCGCGAGTTGAAAGAGATGATGTGCTCCAATAAAGATCCAGTGGAGAAAAAGAGACGGATATACGAAGAGCAGTTGCTAAAAAGACATCCACCCGTCTTCCAAGAGTGGTTCAGGCGCGTGTTCTCCGATCCTTATGGATGGTAAGCTTTATTGATTACTAGCCCCCTGATCTAGCTTCGCACGGGTTATTGTAGAGATCACTAACTTCCCAACGTGCAACTGTGAAAGAATTTTTCAAATCGGTCCAGCAGTTTTTGAGTTTATTATACAAAAAAAAATAAATCTTTCCTCTTTATAATATTAGAAAAGACTAGCTGCATTTGGATTTCAGTTATATGGGTGTATTTTTTGGAGAGGTTTTTGCACAGCAGTAGGGCACAATACATCTCCAAGCTAGGAAAAAAAAGTGAGAATATATTTGTTTGGTATTTAGTATGTTACGCAGATAGTTTAAAACATGGATACTTATGACAATCTTTATACCGGTAATCATTCTCTCAAAACGGTAATAACGGGATTTATAGGGTCGGCAACGCGCGTTGATGCCGGGCTAACATGACAAACGCGACAAAATTTTCTTGCTCTGCTCCGCCAATAGCGTATCTCGGTTATGTCTACAGTAGACAAAACTGGCTTTGCTATTGGCGAAAAAGCTTTGTCGCGTGCCAGAAACTATCTCGAGTGAAAGCAGTTAGGCCCGGTGTTGTAAGCGTCCATAGGCTACGGTGACTGCTTACCATCAGGCGGGCCGTATGTTTGTATGCCACCTAAGTGGTATAAAAAAATATATTGCGAGCAATAATGTTTTGGTACTGAAAATGTGATGAACACTACAAACTAAATATTGTATGTGCTACAATGCATCTCTATCTATCCAAGTAACGGTATGCTTATTGTCAATATTGTGAAAGCTAATTTCATAATATTGACAGAAAGCAGGTAGGTAGTTCAATAAAATAATAGACTATGTAAACGACGATATTATCTTAGTAAATATATTGAGTACATATTTACTCAAGATACTATTTATCCATACTAATATTATAAATGCGAAAGTAACGGAGTCACTTTTGCGCTCGAATTTTCTTACCGCGAAACCGATTTGAACTATGATAACATATTTGTTCGAAATCTGTTTAAAGAAGGTAATAATAGTGCATAGGTGTTCATTAGCGTTGTAATTCTATTTGGTTTGATGGAATATTAATTTATCATTAAGTTAATCTACTTAAGATATTTTTGACGACCTCAGTGGCGTAATGTTTACCATGCCGGCCCGCCGTCCAGGAGGTCCCGGTTTTGAATCCCGGTCGGGTCATGATGAAAAAAGAACTTTTTCTGATTGGCCAGGGTCTTGGATGTTTATCTATTTATGTATGTATTTGTTATGAAAAATTGTTCGTTGAGTTAGTATCCTTAAACACATTTCTCCCGAACTTACTTTGCGGCTTGCTCAATCTGTGTGATTTGTCCCTATATATTTATTTTTATTTTATGTCTGTAGCATATGGTTACAATAACTGATGCCCGCGGTCTCAGACTGATATCTAGGATAAAATAACACGTAGGATAGTTTTTATCATCCAGGTTATAAAGTACCCGTGTACCAAATTTCAGTATTTCAAGCAAGTCTATCAAGTCGTTTTTGCGTGAAAGAGTAACAAACATCTATATATCCTCACAAACTTTGGTTTTTATAATATTAGTAGGATTTGGCTAGTACTATTTACCGATTAAACGTTTAATGGTTAACCAAATTCTACTAACACAAATGCACCAATGTACTCTCAATGGTGTCTCGATCGTGTCTCAAAAGAATGCCGATAGTGTAGTGTGTCATACAACAATAACATAATGTTTAACTTATTGTTTAAGTGCATAACAAATGTCAAAAACTATTCCACTGATACACATTCATTCTTTTAAGACACGATTGAGACACCATTGAGAGTCCATTGGTGCATTTGTGTTAGTAGAATCGGGCCCCAGTGCTAACAAAAAGAAACAATATTCTGAACAACTTCTTTGTAATACAGTTTCGATTATACCTTAAACGTTACTCGTTATCACTGCGAACTTAGACTACATAAATTTTGCGAAGTGACACATTATTTGAGTTTCCTCGAAAAACCAATTATTTGTTCATTATTATCTGTCGTGTTAGCATTATTAGAGAATGGAAAATCCTTCAACGCTATTTATATTTTCGTCATATAACCACATTTGACTAAGATATTTCATAACTAATTATCACATGGCGCATAGTGTAGATTACAAAAATATAATTTCAATATTATCATTATGTTAAACTTTTTACAGGTATCAAGCCAGATCGGCGTATATAAGAACTACAGCTGTTATGTCTATGGTTGGATATATATTAGGTATTTTTTTAAATATTTATTTCGAAGAATGTGAATTATTTTGACATGCCCGCATTCTACGTGCGAGAGATTTCTATAATGCATGCCACAGGGCTCGTAGTCGTTTTCGCTGGTCGATATGTCAACCAATGAAAGACGTGACCAGGATAGAGACCTAAGAACCGAAGAATAAAATTTTTGACGTTAATAATGTAAGCATCGTTTTAAAACTACTTTGAAATTGCATAGTACAGTCAGGTGTACGTCGAGCTTTACACTTGGAGTACAATTTTGGCTCTTACAACATAGAACTTAAGAACGGTACAAAGTCCAATATGTAAAGGTCGACCTGCTCTTGACTGTACAATATGAATACTATTGATGAATAATTCACGTAAATCCCTTCACACAGTATTTATAAAATTTGAATTATATTTACGGCTTTGCTCACTTTCTTTTGGCTGACTGACTAATATGTATAATAAATACGTCTTTTAAACATTATCAATGTCAATTATTTTATACCAATAAGGCGGGAAACAGCCATACAGCCAGCGTGATGGTAAGCGGTCACCATAGCCTATGGACGTTTGCAACACCGGGAGTATCACTCACGCGTTGCCGACCCTACATACCTCAGACTGTTATTGTTTAATTTAGTAAGATAGAAAAACAATGTTCATGATATTAATGTTAAGGTACTAAAACTTTATTTTCACAGGTCTAGGTGATAGACACGGTGAAAATATATCATTTGATTCTACAAATGGTGATACTGTGCACGTGGATTTCAATTGTCTATTTAATAAAGGCGAGGGTTTCGAATGGCCTGAAAGAGTGCCGTTTAGACTCACACACAATATGGAGGCGGCTATGGGCCCGCTTAAACATGAAGGGATGTTCAGGTATATTGTCATATAATTATATTTTTTATTTATAAAAAAAATATAGGTATCAAGTTGTTTTTTCTGAACATAATACAACAAGAGTCGGGCCCGATAGCTTATTGTGTCTTCAAGAGCACGTAGAAATCCAACATGTTTATCTTTTTAAAAATACAGTAAAAAAAATGAAATAAATATCCAGTGTAGTCTAATAGTAAATACTATAGAAACTCTACCGAGTTAATACGCACAGCTTCGGAAGAATTCGGGCAAGACGCGACACTAGCGCCCCTACGGCATGAGGGCGGCATGAGGTGAACGATTTCAAAACTTTTGTGCGTTTTGTATGCAAAATGTTATAGCGCCCCTAGCGGCATGAGGTGAACAGGAGGTTGCCAAGTCATTGTATGAGAAACGTCAAGAGCTCTGCGTATTATATTTCTATAGTATTTGCTAATAGCGAATTGCAGAAATGATAATAAAATTATGACACTTTAAATCTGAAGCTACCATTGCCACATAAAAGAAGAAAAAAGAGTTAGCGGCTTGATGGGTTGAACTTTAAAATATTTATACGTGAAACTAGCTGTAACCAAAAATATTAATTAAATAAATATTTTTGGACGACTCACACAATATTATTGTGAATAAACTTTATTGTTTTAAAAACCCAACAGGAAAAGTTGCGAAGCAGTGATGCGAGCGTTGCGCGCGCAGACTGCAGCACTGATGTCTGTGATAGGACCGTTTGTATACGATCCGTTGGTGTCGTGGGGACGAGCGAGGCCAGTGGACGCAGGGGAGCGTACCAACGAACAGGCTTTACAGCATCTGCAACATATCAGACAACGGCTTAATGGAATGGTGAGATTATGAGATATACTATTAGCTGATGCCTGCGGTTTTGCTCGCGAAATCCTTTTATTCCCGTTCCCGGATATCCTAGTAAAAAAATATCGTATGTGTTAATCCATCTTATACCCGTGTACCAAATTTCTAGCAATTCTATCAAACTGTTTTTGCGTGAAAGAGTAACGAACATCCATACATCCTCACAAACTTTCGCGTTTATAATATTAGTAAGGATTTGAATATAGATAGTGTCATTGGAAAAGATTTTGACGTTGGCATCCTACCGACTGCGCCAGTACGCAGCTTAGAATAGTAGTATTTTCAAAGAGGGAAAGCGTGTGCTAGTGGTAAACACCGGTGGCAGTGTAGTGTACACTTCGTTAGAAAAGAGGAGCATGATTTTCATTCAATAGACTATAATTATCAATATTTGCACATCGCCTACTCAAGTTAGGTGACGCTTGAATTTGAATTTGCATCATTATCATGGGAACCAAACGACGACTACAACTAATTGTATATGTTTTTTTACAAACATGCATACATTTTAAAGTTTTTACAATAAAGGATTTCAGTTTAACAGTCTTAAATTACCTCTTGGCGGTCACGTTTATGCTACGACAGTATCTATAATATGACTATTACCTGTTTACATGCGTCAAGGAAATAAATTGATTGCAATAAAGTTTTCTAATACTTAGAAGGCACGCGACATACCTGTCTTTTGATAATATAATGCCTCAATAAAATTGCATACTATCATAAGCAAGTTTTAGGCAGACTACAGAAATATCGAATTTCTCCGAAAGTCCTGTATATTATTTGACGACAATCCTATCAGCTCTAAAGGCAGTAAACCGAACTAGACATTGAATAGATAATATAAAAATTATTTAATTAAAAACCAATTTCAATTCTATATACAAGGACACAATCAATTTCCTTACAATCGCCTGGTCGAATTTTCTGAAAGACTGAGTGTTGATTATTCATTATGTCGTGACTGGTAGAGCCTAGCCAATACTATGAACTGGTAGTGGCTCTTAAATGGGCTGGCTCAACCGGGCAGTACCCTCTCACGGTGTTATATCGCTGTTTCGTACTAAGAGTGAAAAGCCGGAATCCCTAATACCCTTCCTGCTTCCTACTCCTTGATTCCTTTCCCCGTCTTTTCGTCTTCAGATGGGCAACGCCTCCAAAATTCTTGTAGTCGTGGATGTGCGTGGGCAGCGGTGATGATCAGTGTAAAAAGAATTAAAAAAAACAGCCTTAGACGGACTGCTCGAGCAGTTCGCCATTGATAAATATAACCGCTCTTGACATGAAGTCAACGGCTTGAAGCCTTGACCGCACGACCAGCCGAAGCAGTGACTGCTCGAGCGTATATTGAAGTCTGTAGTTCACTATGCAGCCTCAGCTTGAAACTGTTCACCGGACTGCTTCAAGCGGTCCCCGTATAAATAAATATAGGGACAATTCATACAGATTGAGCTAGCCCCAAAGTAAGTTCGAAACTTGTGTTATGGGATACTAACTCAACGATATTATATTTTATAACAAATACATATATAGATAAACATCCAAGACCCGAGGTCAATCAGAAAAAGTTCGTTTTTCATCATGACCCGACCGGGGATCGAACCCAGGACCTCCTGGGTAGCGGTCTGGCGTGGTAACCATTACGCCACGGAGGTCGTATGTCGGCCTTTAATCCATGCGAGCGATGGATGTGCAGTGCACATTTCCATCATCGTCATTCATTTGTGTTTTTTTTGCAGGTGAGAACGAAGAACAAGCAGTTGTCTCTCTCACTGTCTCCAGAAGGACAAGTCGAACATCTAATCGTGGAAGCTACTAGCATTCATAACCTTTGCCAAATGTATATCGGTTGGGGACCATTTTTGTAACGAGTATTTAGAATAATAAACTTAGTTTTAAAACTGGCTGTGTTATTTTCAAGATTACATTTTTAATATCTTTATAAGTTTCAAGTGTATTTTTTTAATAATAACTTTTAATTAATTTAATAGTTTTTCATTCAACCCCTTCTTTCCATCTAGTTAGTATATCACACAACGACAATATCATGTTTATTTTCTCCCAATATTTAAGCAACGCCGTTAAATAAAAAACAGCCTTGATCACCATGACTTATCCACTAAAGAAAAAAGAAAAATAATGATATTTTTCAAACAATTGACGATGACAACAATCAAATCCCACTGAGAAAATCAAGTGACATTTCTCAAGATCTCTGGGGATGTTTCCTACAGAGTTACTTAGTGCTCTGGGCCTCGAGTGAAGTTTCCGTATCGAATTACCCGACTTTCGCTTTTTATATTTTTTGTACTTGTAAAGCTAGAAATATACGTGTGTTGTAGCATTGTAATTTCTGTCGCGACGCTTGGTGGGGGTTTGCACATCTATCGCGGCGCGGCGTGACGTTAGATGGCTCTGTCACAATAAATCGATACATATTCCCTGAACCAAAACAGATAGTGAAATCCAAATGCAACGAAACTGCAAGCAGAAAATCGATGAAACTCAACCGAGATTTTCCTGCACGGTGCCAGTTCCAATGAAACTGGTTTGCAATGCGTTTCAAACCGATTTCAAAAAGGTTGCGTCATGTGTGGTCCGTCAAGAGTCTATAACAGAAACTCAAATGCAACAAGTAACTAGAGGTTGCAGTTGAAGTTCGATTGCCAAATGAAAAAAAAAATTTTAGTTTCGTTACATTTGGGTCATGTATCTCTTTTTTCTTCGTTACAGGTGACCGCCATAATTTTATGTGATATTGACATGAACAGTACGTTTATGTGGAATTAATGTGTGCCTCTAACCATAGTACCGGTATGCTTCAGCCCCCCTATTCTTGTAAAGAAAACAGATTCAATCTAGGTATCTATTCAAACTCACGCGCTGACCCGTTCAATTCCTATTTTGTATGAGTGAGACAGCGCGTGAGTTTGAATCGAGATTGAATCTGTTTTTGTTAATTTCACGCGTTCCTCTGATGAGATCATGTCTCATCAGATTTTTTATTAAAATTCTGTGAAATACACAATCTATATGAAACAACAGATCAAATCGTGCCTACGTAACAGTTATACAATTTTACTCTTGTAGAAGACTTATTTAAATTCGCTGACTTCTTTGGTACCTTCCTTCTAGTGAGTGAATATTATGTAATGTAGGTGAAAGTTGATTACCTACTATTTGGTAGATAATATAACTTTAAATAATTCGCAATGGCGGTACAGCCTGTCAATAATTTAATATCCAAAATATTGATAGTGTAACTTTGGAAAATAATACAATTTAATGATGTTGTTAAAGAGAGGAGAGGTAGGGCACAGCGGATAATCCGCTCAAATCAGGCCAGGCCGTCTGGGGAAGGACCTCCACCTTACAGAAGACCGTAGCCAAATAGCATTGGTCTCGGCCATGTTGTGTTCCTACGGCGGTGAGTAAGGTCTCCAGAGCTCCACTTTGGGGGGTTGGGAGGGTTGGCAACGCATGAGTGATACCCGCGGTATTGCAAGCGTCTATAGGCTACGGTGATGCTTACCAGGCTGGTCGTATGCTTGTGTGCCAATTTTGTGGTATAAAAAAAAGCTCTTGATAGACTAACACCAAAGTATTCTTATATGGAATCAGATTTTTTCATTTGAGGTAGGTACCCTAAAAAACTGTCCCAGGGTGGCTCGCTGAAATGTAAATTGTCCATCCAACTAGACTACAAGCATACGACCAGCCTGATGGTAAGCATCACCGCAGCCTATAGACGCTTGCAATACCGGGGGTATCACTCGCGCGTTGCCAACCCTCCCAACCCCCCAAAGTGGAGCTCTGGAGACCTTACTCACCGTAGGAACAGTATCTATACCTACTCGTCTACAACTTGTAACAGCATTGAAGGACAAGGACTTGTAACATTATTGTGACGATTCGAAAGAGCTTGTAATAGCCTATGTAGGAACCATTCTGTAATTGTAACATTAAAGCGGCACGCAAACCCACGTGCAAGCGCTTGTTTGATAAAAAGCGCTACACTGAAGCGCTCTCGGGACGACCGCGCGCCGACGGCGGCGCATTGCAACTTTTGACGGCCTGTCTGAGGCGTTCTTGTCGAGACGACTGCGAACCTTTGCAATTGATGTTATATTTTTACTTGTATATTATAAATTTCAATAAACGCTACTTTTGTTATTAAATATAAACGCTACATTGGTGACCCCGACAAAAGTGAACACACGTGGAACGAATAATAATTACTTGCTACATTTCAAAATTTAAAATTTCAAAATGGACGCCGGCAAATCTGAAACCGGTGTCACGCCCGCCACAACGAGTACGGAAGTTAATCGGATTGCAGTAAAAATACCACCATTCTGGCCACAGGAACCAGCATTGTGGTTTGCACAAATAGAAGGCCAGTTTGTGTTAGCGGGAATAACTTCGGAATCGACGAAATTTTACTACGTCACTACAGCTTTGGATTATCAATATGCAAGGGAGGTAAAAGATTTAATTAGTGATCCCCCACTCAGTAATCCGTTTTCGGTACTAAAAAGCGAACTAGTGAAACGATTATCTGCTTCGCAACAAAATAAAATGAAGCAACTTCTCGATCACGAAGAATTAGGCGATCGTAAACCATCGCAGTTTTTGAGACACCTTCGTTCGCTTGCTGGTCATACCGTAACAGATGAATTTTTGAGTACACTTTGGTGCAGCCGTCTACCTCAAAATATACAGACAGTGATTGCCGCTGCAGCAGGTCCATTAGATACACTTGCTGGTATAGCCGATAGGGTTTACGACATAACACCGTCAGCAAATAATGTAGCGAGCACTAGTAAAAATTCGTCAATCGACGAAATGTCTAGAAAAATGGACGAATTAACTTTACAAGTAGCTGCACTACAGAGTGAGCTTAGTACAGAACGATCAAGATCACGAACTCCCTATAGGAATAATAATCGTAATAAATCGCCGAACAGAAATCGTAATAGAAGTCGATCTAAATCTTATGATATGTCTGTCTGTTGGTATCATAACAGATTTGCAGATAAAGCAAGAAAATGCATCCTTCCCTGCTCATATAAGGATTCAGCGGGAAACGCCAGCGGCAGCCGGATGTAGCGGCCAACGTCTGCCAAACTGGATCGGGTCGCTTATTTATTATGGACAGAAATACTAAAGTGCATTATCTTATAGATACAGGGTCCGATCTGTGTGTGTATCCACGCACGGCGCTTAAGGAAAGACGGGCGAAATCCAACTACCAACTTTATGCAGCGAATGGATCAATTATACCTACATTTGGTTGGATTCAACTTCGACTGAACCTGGGTCTACGACGAGACTTCTCATGGAAATTCGTAGTTGCAGATGTAAGCAAACCTATTATAGGAATTGATTTACTTGCTCACTATAATCTTCTTGTGGATTGCAGACAACACCGATTGATCGATGGTGTCACGAATCTCATCGTCAATGCACCGGTAACCAAGGCAACGGAAGCTATCTCCTCTGTCAAGGTACTGGCAGGAGACTCCATATACCACAACATGCTTCGTGAGTATCCAGATATAACTCGTCCAGCTGGCACACATAGAGAGGTAAAGCATAATACTGTCCACCATATACGGACAACACCAGGTCCACCAGTAACGACCAGACCCCGTCGTCTTCCACCAGATCGGCTAAAAATTGCACAGTACGAATTTTCAGAAATGATGCAAGCGGGAATAATTCGCAGATCAGAAAGTCCATGGTCATCCGCATTACACCTAGCTCCAAAAAAGAATAACACATGGAGACCATGCGGAGACTATCGAGCTCTGAATTCGCGTACCATACCAGACAAATATCCCATCAGACATATCCAAGACTTCACATATCAATTGGCAGGAAGTAAAATATTTTCAAAAATTGATTTGGTTAAGGCATATAACCAAATTCCCATGTATCCACCTGACATACCGAAGACGGCAGTAGTAACTCCCTTTGGTCTATTCGAGTACAAGTTTATGAACTTTGGACTAAGAAACGCTGCACAGTCTTTCCAACGGTTTATTGATGAGATGTTGAGAGATTTACCATTTTGTTATGGATTTATAGACGATATTCTTATTTTCTCAGAAACAGAATCTCAACACCTGGAACATATTCGTCTGTTATTTCAACGCCTGTCAGACTTCGGCATGCTCATCAACGCTGCCAAATGTGCTTTTGGACAGTCGGAGATCACATTTCTGGGACATGAGGTATCCGCAAAAGGAATACAGCCCCTATCGGAGAAGGTACAGGCCATACAGAACTACCCAATTCCAGCAACGGTGAAGGATTTGCGACGATTCTTGGGTATGTACAATTTTTACCGCCGATTTGTACCCGGAGCGGCAAAGATACAAGCTCCACTCAACATCGTACTAGCAGGCCCTAAGAAAAGGAAATCAGAACCAATTACGATGACACCTGAAATGTTAGAGGCATTCAATGCATGTAAGTCAAGCTTATCCGAGGCAGCCTTACTGGCACACCCTGAGCCTGATGCCGAATTAGCCATATTCACTGACGCGTCTGATACTTCAATTGGAGCCGTTCTTCAACAAAGAGTGAACAATTATTGGAAGCCACTTGCTTTCTTTTCACGACGCCTCACATCTGCTCAGAAAAAGTATAGTCCTTACGATCGCGAGCTGTTGGCTATATATGATGCGATTCGTCATTTTCGACACATGGTTGAAGCACGCCACTTTACTGTATATACAGACCACAAACCTCTCACTTCCGCATTTGTAGGAAATCGAGAAAACTGTTCACCGAGGCAATTTCGATATTTGGATTATATTTCTCAATTTACTTCAGACATTCAATATATACCTGGAAAAGAGAATATAGTCGCAGATGCTCTCTCAAGGATTGAGGCGGTGACAACGACGCCTATAGATTACGATGCTCTTGCACAATCTCAAGACTCAGATCCTGAACTGCAAGACCTCATCAACCGCAAAGACACAGCGCTGATTTTAAGGAAATTGAGGATACCTGACTCTAATAGAGAAATCACATGTGACACTTCTACAAAAGTACCTCGCCCATATGTCACTGAAAAATTTAGAAAACACATTTTTGATGCCATTCACAGACTCAGTCATCCAGGAATAAAGGCCACTGTAAGATTGATCGCAGAGAGATTCGTATGGCCAAAAATGAGAAAAGAATGCCATGAATGGGCAAAAGAATGCACTGATTGCCAAAGAACGAAAATCTATCGTCACACCCATTCTCCCACCTCCACATTTCCTTCTCCTTCCCAACGCTTCTCCCATGTCCACATGGACATCGTAGGGCCATTACCCATTTCTTCTGGTTACAGATACTGCCTCACGGTCATCGATCGCTTCACTCGTTGGCCTGAGGCGATGCCACTACCAGACATCACAGCTGAGACCTGCGGCCGCGCATTCATCGCTGGCTGGGTTTCGCGCTTCGGGTGCCCTGAAAAGATCACCACGGACAGGGGCAGACAATTCGAGTGTGAACTGTTCCGCACTTTGACATCTATACTGGGTACGAGACACCGTCCCACAACAGCATACCATCCTGCCTGTAACGGTATGGTAGAACGTTTACATCGTCAGTTAAAGGCAGCCATCATGTGTCACTCCACCACCAGCTGGACAGAAGTTCTTCCCCTGGTTCTTCTAGGCATACGCAGCGCCTGGAAAGATGACATCAAAGCTTCTGCAGCAGACCTGGTTTACGGGGAACCACTACGTCTTCCTGGTGAGTTCATCGTGCCATCTCCTTCCACCAACACCGACCTGAGTAGCTTTACTGCACGTCTTCGTCATCATATGACGAACCTGGCTCCAACACCTGCAAGCAGACACACTCAAGGGACATTCTACTTACCCAAAGACTTGTCCTCAGCAGAATACGTCTTCCTTCGTCAGGATGCAGTTCGTCGCCCGCTGGAACCTCCCTACACTGGTCCATATAAGGTTCTACAGAGAGGAGATAAGACGTTTAAGGTAGCACTACCTAACAGAGATGCAACTGTTTCCATTGACCGCCTGAAACCAGCGTATATGGCACGAGAAGAAGCTGAGAGTAGAACTCCAGAACTCGTCCCCAGTGCTCCGGTGAAGAACACGAGGTCGGGGCGAACAGTTCGTTTTCCTGACTACTATCGACCGTAGCAAGTACCGGTCTCGGCAGGGGGGTAGTGTAGGAACCATTCTGTAATTGTAACATTAAAGCGGCACGCAAACCCGCGTGCAAGCGCTTGTTTGATAAAAAGCGCTACACTGAAGCGCTCTCGGGACGACCGCGCGCCGACGGCGGCGCATTGCAACTTTTGACGGCCTGTCTGAGGCGTTCTTGTCGAGACGACTGCGAACCTTTGCAATTGATGTTATATTTTTACTTGTATATTATAAATTTCAATAAACGCTACTTTTGTTATTAAATATAAACGCTACACCTACATGAATAAAAATATTTTAATTTTATTTCATAAATATATATGTTATTACTTTAGTACCTTGTCACGTTAACATTGTCGATAAGTAGGTATGTTTACGCAAGTCTTGAAAATGTTGAGTGACAATATACTAAGGTGATCACATAATATCGCTGAATGTACCTTCATATTTTATTACCTTTTGCTAACAATTGCAAGTATTAGATAGGTACCTACTGGTACCTACATTATTCCTATTAGCTATTGACTCACAACAATAGACTCTAACCGAACAATCTCCTATAAAAGGTCGTTCTAAATAAATTACAAGATTTTTAGTAGTGCCACAGAATAAAAAATAGTACTACGGTAGTGCGTTCATAATACCAATCAATATTATGCATGAATTTTTATTTTCATTTATAGGTACCTATCAGCAATTTAATTACACAGAATAGCAGTTTATTAAGTTTCCATTTAGGTACTCACTTTATAAGTTTATGTTATCAAATATTCCACCAAATACAAATATCCTACACAAATAGTTTGTTTTGTACGTACGGGAATCCAAGGGACTTCTAGAGCTGAAGGTTGGTTGTATGTAGGTACAGGTAAGTACCAACTGGGCGGTTTACTGATTGCCAAAAAGGACGTTATGAACATTATACTACGGGAAATTTAGTGTCTGGGCAGGTTTTACAGAATCCTAATTAATTAGTTCAGTTTAATTAGTTCAGGGGGGGATTATTAGTTTAGTGCCGTGGTACTAAAATCTCATGAGGTTTTATAACAATTTATAAACGATAAATTAACATGTTATGTGGACAACAAAACAATAAACTACTACATAAACGATCGAGTAAGTGAGATGCTGGCTTATATTATATATTGCGCCCTCTCGCTTGCTGAATCGTTTTTGGATTACTATTAAAGACGTCATGGTAGGGGGCTAGCTTATCTAGTAGGTAGTTAAAAGGGTCTAAAAATCTAAAACTAAACTGACAATTAATCTGCCTGGAATTTATCACACACACCTGTGAAACTGGTTCTCAATCTTTTTTCCACACACAATAAGGAAACTTAGTTACAAAGTAAAAAAATTCGATAACATTTTTGGTCTGACTTCGGTCCAAATTAGAGCCATCGCTAATGCTACATCCATTGTTGCATTAACTATTGTTAATCAGCCATTGTGTTTCGATTGATTTGCTTTTGTCCATGGTCTTTCTGTCGTTCTATATCTAATTTCGTAATACGATTTCGCATTATATAGCCTTGAATAGTTAGAGACAAAAAGTACAGTGACCTTAAATTGTTTTGCATCGGTATATCTTGCTGCATTACAATAGGGTCGGAATTAGAATGTATTTTAAATTAAGTCATAGTTTCCCAGTGTAATGTTTTAAACAACATTTACATAAATATTGCTTAGCTTGCTCTTCTTTTCAAGAATGCAATAAATAAATAAAGTTAAACTTTTTTTTGTTTACTGTGTAGAAAAATGCATTACTGTATGTACCGCCGCTTGGGAAATCGAGGGTCTGTCGCGTTCTCCTATCCTCGTGAGTGGTATATTGACTAAAAAACTTAACTGTTTTCCCACCTTTCCGCCATATGTG
Organism: Endotricha flammealis; assembly: GCA_905163395.2. Lineage (NCBI taxonomy): Eukaryota > Metazoa > Arthropoda > Insecta > Lepidoptera > Pyralidae > Endotricha > Endotricha flammealis. The sequence goes on along the minus strand of LR990861.1, from coordinate 9,971,209 downwards.
GTGGGGCATACACAGAAAAAACCCAGACTCGAGACAAATACAAATACCATCACATAATATTGTGATCTAACTTGCATTACCATAGTCGTTATCATAGTTGATTATAAAAATTCACCTCTACTTGTAAATTAAACACTTATTTGTTAGCAAGTCATTGTGAGGAAGTATAAGAGGAAATAGAAATGTTCAAAGTATGAATGATAGGAAATGGTACATTTTCCTTAATGTCAGCCAAAGACATTGAGTCTGGTCACGTCAAGATCACCGATTCTATCTGCAGGCAATAAAGTACATCAAGATCCCATCTTCAATCGTCTATTTGCCCGCATGGCTCTTTGAATGACGTAGGCTATTGTTTTCAAACTTTTTTCTGTCGTGACCCCCGTTAGATCGTAATATCTCCAACAGTTTTGGAGAGCCTTTCTTAACTATATTTTATCATATTACCAATATCAAAGCCGTACAACATCTTTATATTAGTAACGGGAAATAGACGCAACCTTCACATTAATGTGAATGTGATTTATAATAAAAATAATAATTTAGCATCGATAAATTTAGCATTTAAAAAATGCATTTAAGGCATTTTTTTTGTTCCGCTACCTCCCCTTAATAGACCCACACTTTGAAAAACACTGACGTAGGCTGTTAGGTGCCCTTATTAGGTAGGTACTTACTGAGTTACTATCCCCAACTTATTCTTATTACAGTGGACAGAAAGGTCACCTTATAAATAAGTTTCAGTCAGCGAAAAAACAAAAATAAATGCCTATTCATTCATTCGATTCTGTATTCTATTTTCCGAAGAAAAGTTTGATGTTTCGTAATATTTTTTAATAATGTTCTTTCTTGGTAGGTACATAAATAAATATCTATTTCTTTTATCAATAAATACCTATGGCAAAACTTACTCTCGTGCAATATATTATTTTTTACTAGAGGTACAAATAAAAACTTAAAAAATATAAAATTCTTCCGTGCGTAGGTACTATATCGTTAAGATTTTCCGAGTTAGATAAAAACATTTTTGGCGAAATAGGAAGGCACCTAAATGTTTACACAAGGCATTGTCAACAAACTACAGGAACAAGATTGGACAAAAAGGAAGCTGACCGTACTTATCTGCCTTCAATTGCGTCGACCACATCGGAATCCAGTGGCTTTCGAGTTTATAGCGGACGGGTTGGAAAGGTAAAGTTCGGTTTGTAATAAGTAATCTCTGCTTGCCCTGTTTCAATGGGCTTATGGTAAATAAATGTAAATAAAAGATGAATTTTGACAGTCCAATGTGATGCCAAAGAGTCGAATGGTACAAACACATAACGTATTGGCTCATAATGGTAAGCAAACATTTACCATTTGTATCATATTATTTGAAAAATTATATAACAAATACACAAATAAGTACTTGTATCCATACGCTTGTTGGTTTTCAAACCTCGTCAAAAGATTTTCTATAAAGTTTGCGAGCAATTTTCGCGTTGTCTAAACGCGCCCTAATGTAACTACAAGTTGACATTATATAGTGTTTGTCTACACTTCGTTTGGGAATGTTTAACTGTCGGTCTCGACCATACTCGGTGGTATCGACTGTTGTCGATAAATTACAGTTATTATGTTAAGTCAGTGACCATCAGTCAGATACCCTGAAAATACTAATACCATCTAACTAACAGATGACACAGAGAGATAAATAAGGAGATGACACCAGTTACAAGAAGCACAGGAAATAAATGTAGGTATTCATTAAAATTGTATTAAATACATCACAAGGCCTAACAGTAGAGTCGAGACACAGAATGTCGAGATATCTACCCTAATACACCCCCGTCGATTAAGTACGTGAACTTATTTGTGTTAGACACTATCACGTGTGCCCATGATATATATCACCTCCTTACATCATTATGGATTCTTCACGCGTCTCACAAGACCCCTTCCCGTAGGATTGTCCTATAAGCTTTTGCGGATCGCTTATTTTCGTTCCCTTTATACTCTTATCACGATACAGATTCATAAATAAACTAAATTCCGATATTTTGTCGACCTACGTTTTACACAATATGCAACTGTGATAAAATATTCAAGTAGGTACCGAAGTATGGTATATTTTGGTATTGAGGATATCCACATAGTCACAAGATAGAACATGCTTATACGAAAATACACATGTCCGTATACACATCATGTATGGTGTCAGTGGCGTGCCTAGGGTTCAATAGTAAGGCAAGCCAGATAGGTAGCTACCTACCTATTTACTTAAATTTTATGAGAGAATTGATGCTACCTATTCAAAGTTTCATAGAGCACAATTAATCGATAAAAATTCACCAAAAAAAGGAGAAAATAAATAATTAAAAGTTCAAAAAAAAAAATTTGTCTCATAAATTTTTTTTTTCATGTTTTCTTGGCGTCTCATAGTGCCCCTAAGCCTATACTCCAACTCTACAACCTGCCCGTAACGCGACTCTCTGACCGATTTTTTTAATAAATTGTCTTATCAATCGTTTCGAGATATAGAATACCTACACATGCATAATTATTATTTATAATAACATTTCGAATTGAATTTATTTCTTAAATTATGCGTTACTTAATCTAACCGAAGGATTAGATTTATTATATTTTTGATAAGGCAAATTCTTATTGTGCTTAATGAATGCACAACAAATGCACAAACCCACATTAACTACCTATCTACTAATCTTTGAAAAACACTGCGATTGTGGTTATTCCGTAAATAAAATCGAGTGAAATATGTAGGTATATAAGGACGTATCTTAATTTTACGAGTTTTCGTTAAAAATATGTAAAACTTAAATATATAATAATATCTAAGATCGAGAGCAGCCAACTCTGTTCTAATAAAGAGTAAGTTCTTACACAAGTCCGGAGTAGGTGGGTTTCAGAGTTATGTTCATTGGTTCTGTTGTTAACTAACCTTTGTAAGTTTTTTAACAGCAAATCTATACGATTTCACATTTACTTAGTTCACAAATCTTAAAAACACACTTATCACTTCACACGAAACAATATTCACTGATTCTAAACTCGTTATTGAATGCAAAAGTCAATTTTTCCACAAAACAACAAAAAATTAGCCGCATATTAGTGAACAATAATAATATGAATGAAGTTCGATCGAATCAAAAGAAGCATTGAGGATCCGCGACCCGCGGCTAAATTCATCGGCAATCAAGGCTTATTTTTCCATAGTAATTTGTTCAATTTTGACAGATACGTCAGATACGTTTGTGTGCGTTTTTTCATACGTTAGAGCGAGAAGTCTGAAGCCGTTGGGTAGCACCACAGATATCACAATACAAGAGATATGGTTTGTGGGCGGGGCACATGACGCCATTTTCTGCACAAATGTGCAGGAACTTGATTGTTCTAAGTCATTCACAAAACAACGCTTCCGCGAACACACGTCCGTGAATGTCATCAAAAATGCTGGCTTGTGCTTTAATTACGTGCAAAAATCGCAGTGATACGGTAAATTCAAGTAATAGTGGTGTTACTTATCATAGGTAAGTCATTTATTTAATATTTTTCTATATAAATGACAAATTAACGAAATATTTTTGAGGCATAGAAATCATTAAACAATATACGGCATAGTCGATACTTCCGTTAAAAATATTGTCCATTGCTTGTTTTGGATACGCGTTTTTCAATGTTTTGCGGTATGCACGTACAATGGAATGCAAACGTAACGATAATTACAATGTTGTGAAAATATCGTGGTACCGCCGCTTGTAGCTTCCGCGATCTGTCAAAGTGATAATGGCCGTCGCACAAGCTATGTAGTGCTGTCAAAAGTAGAATATTTTAGTATCGATAATTTTGTATTTCTAATTTTTGAAAGTATAATAATTTGAAACTTTTACTACAGTGAATTCCTTGTACAGGGTGTCCTAGTCCCATAAGTATTGGATCAAACTCAAGGGGAAAGTAGCTCACCTAAAAACTCATTTGATTAGTTTAAAAAAAATCGCTTGTTATTATGTACTAATTTTTTTAAAGTTCTTTCTTTTAATTGGTTGTATAAAAATTACTATTTTCCAAAAATAAAATAAATAAAAACTAAAAACTTTGGTAAAATTTTTTTATTTTTTAATTATTTAAAATTAAATAGGTATTATAGTTCATAGTTGTATGTAGTCCGTAATAAATTGTTATTGTAAAATATCGAGAGGTAGTTATCGATAATGCTTGTCGCCCTTTTTCATTAGGTGCCCGTCACTATAATACACTTCTTACATCTGTGTTCGTAATCGAACTGCAAATCACGGGCTTACGATTTGTGTGAGTGTGACTGTCGGAGATTATTCTATGAATGTGTTAAAATGTAACTGTGTGTGTAAGTGGCGACATCGGTTCCGGTACAAAAACTGTCTTATTACATTTCTCTTCTTTCTGTGTTCTGAGGGTAGCACGGTACAAATCTCATATAAAGCCCATTTTTAGCGGTCTCTGTCTCGCTCGCTCGAGACTGTGTCATCATTATGTCGACGGGGATGTGTGCGTGTGCCGCGTGCGGTGCGGATGGGGAACACAGTTCGTATTAAAAATCAACCTTCATGTTTAGTTCATCCGCCGGCCGCGTAGATATGGCGAGCTAATGAATTATTTATTTTTGAATATTATTTCGATCGATTTCGATTTTTTTTTTAAAGTATGAATATGTAGCTAAACTTTATTGAGTTTTTTATATTATATTGCGTATTTTAATAGGGCAAGCCCGGCTTTTCGGCTTTATTGGAAGTACCGCCACTGTATGGTGTATACATACCAAATTACAGCTTTCTAGCATCAAGCGTCTAGGCGCTAGACCGCGGACAGACAGGCAGACAGACGGACATGGCGAAACTAGAAGGGTTCCTTATAGTTTACTACGGAACCCTAAAAAAGTGTGGTGGGAAGGCAAAACAACCATAAAACAACTAATAACCAGTGCTATAAATGTTTTTTTGAGTTCTTAAATCTATCGAAATCTATCGAGGAATATATTCTGGAGAAAGTATTTCGTGAGTCTCATTATGTCAGTCAAGAGATAGGTTGATAACTATAAGCGCATTGCTTGATGAGTGCGTTATTCGTTATTTCTTAATTGCCGGTAGTCTTAAGTCAAAACTCGATAAGGAGTTCATTCATCTATTATTAGGTTCATTTACTATTATTAGGATAAAAAGATAACATGCGATGATTCGTTGTATTATCAGATTATGTGCGTTTATTTTGTTAATTAAGGGCATGTATGTTCTGCCCAAATTCCATTAACAGGTCGCGGCTATGTAATCAAATGACAAATTGGTAAATTTCACAGTTTACTAAGTAAAATATATACCGAAAAATACTGTTGGTCTTTTTTGCGTCTCTGTGAGAATTACGACATGCGAAGTTACACTAAATCTCAGGAAATAAGAATAATCGCATAAGCATGTGATAAAAATAATCTGATGGAAAATCTTTCATTAAGACAAGTACATGCTTAAACGAAAAAAAATGTGTACTTAATAAAAAAATTAGAAAATAAAGATGCACTGAATAATGGCTAGACACGTATTTTTGCCAGTCTCAAAAAATACTCAAAGGATTTTTGTGTTATGTCTGATCATCTATGCCGAAGGATTAAACAAAGATTTATTTCCCATGAGAATCAGAATAACGGATTTGCACAGCTAATACTCCGGGCGCCCACTACAGGTTCTAGCTTTTGGGAATTTTTGTTACAGAAACATTACTAATTCCCTTAAAAAAACGACCTGGCTGAGTTAATTAATTAAATTAAAAGAAACAAAATTGTTAACTTTTTATAGATTTTATCATTTCAGCGATATTTTTCTTCTGAAATATCATCACCATTCGTCCATTTGAAATATTAAACCTTTTAATGTTGGAAAACGATAAAGTGAATACATAGATGCGTGTGTTGTGGTAGAACACACTATTGAGTAGAGTTGTTTTGCTGTTTTTTTATTTTTTATTTTTCAAAGCATGTTTATGTAAATAAGTACTTAGTAATTAAAACAAAGTTATCTTTCAGACGATGTCATGTGCAAACTCTACAGGCTTAGCTCGCCATTACTCTTTTTTCTTTTTAACTATTTTGTTTCATTTATTTTGTAAAGTAAGTAAACCAGTGTTGTCTTCTTAGTATCTTCGCTAGATGTATCATAGGAAAACATTTTTTTTTCATATTTCAAACGAGCAGTTTTTACCGGATAAACAAACATTTACTTTCTCATAAATTCTAATAGAAATAAGTTTAATTTCTAGTCAACGATGAAAGCATTTTCACCATATTACTATTTATGACCGTTGTTCGTGACGTGGTCGTGTGAAACCAAAAACAAAAGCTAGTTGGCAATATTTCACCTCCGCTGACCCAGTATCGTTTAGCAAGCGTGTAGGGAGTTCGTTTGACAGGCAATATCCGGATGATCCATTGTTCACCTCATTGCGAATTCCGCGCGACGATGCCGCGTAACCTCTCTTTCATTTAACTTTTACCTCCGATGCGGTAGATGGCCAAAAAGAAAACTGCAAATAACATCGGATCCATTGTTTGTGTAGTGAAGTTTTGTAAGATAACCTTTGAATTTTACGGGATATTTTGTGCCGCAAAGTACCTTTCTGTGTTTACAGAAGAACCACTGAAATGATTTTCGTTAAAATTTCGAAATATTGTTTGTGTAAAAAGGATGGTGTTTTCTTCGCTATCAATTCATACCTATAGGTAACACCTATTTAGTAGATGATAATACAATAATGTTTCTGTATTATTATTAAGTAAGTATAAGTGTAAGTGGAAAGTAATAAAGATATATAACCATAGAAATAAGCCAAAACGAAGCAACATTTTGATTGACTCTTTAGAGATTGAGACATGACACTACTACATATCGCGAGTCATCAGGGCTGATTGTTCACTTGTACAAAATGTGTAAAATGGCGTTTCACAATTTTTAATTTTCGTCAAGCGTAATGACGCGCCGACGAGACGCGACGAAGTGACGACATAAATTATCTCAAACTTTTGGAGAGTTGAAAACTTAAAGGGAAAAATTGTCTGTATTAACAAGTTTTTACATTAAAGCATTTAGTTGCGACAATGATATACTTACTTCCTTAAATTCTTTATTTTTTTGAACAAAACCATTTCATAGAAACGATAAAGCTATCGTAGTAAGAATATTTTGTAAAGAATGACATCATCACATATTATTATTTAAGTATTTTCACACTTGGTATTTTTTGTTATGGTTCTCAGAAAATACTTAATGTTAGGTATAACTAAACTGTTGGATAACTCTGAAAAAACCTTCGGGGAAGCCCAGCTCGTTCCACGTGATATTATTTGTATTCTCGCAAGATAAAAAACTAAAATCTAATTGATCAATTGTTATGCTTTTTACGTACTTACAATATTGTTTAAATAAACCGCATTTATGTTTTTCTGCATCGGATGACTGATAGAAAATGCAATTTAGTATTAAGTACGCCTATTGATTGTGTCAGTACTTTTGTATTGTGGACATCAAGTTAAATAAAATTGTTGGTTATTGTTTTGCTTATTTTTAATTTTTATTTACCTAACATCTGCTTAATGACATTGCCTATTGACTTTTTATATAATTTTAGACTAGTTTTTAAAACTCAATGCTCGACAGAGGACAACACTGACAATGTCAATCAATGAATTTTACTGCAAATACGAATATTGTAGTCTCTCAAGAAGTAACGATTGATACGAAAAACGATATTTGGACAGTGGTATATAATAGGTAAACCATGTTACATGCAAATCAATCAGTTCTAAATTTAGATTGTATGGAGTAAACAAGTGGAAGACTGCAATCACCATTATAGCCCAATTGGCCTATTATAGTAAACTGTCAGTCCTTCACAGCATAAATAGACAATACTTATCTATTATTCCCTTTGTTGTTGAAAATATGTATAATATATGTAATGTAAGTTATTATTAATTTCATTCATGAAATTTAAACAATCAATAAGTCGTAGATTGCGTCGACCACCCGCCGTAGGCTGGGTGTACATCCCCATTATGTTGACCCTCTGTTGATGTCCACTCGAAGGTTCGAAAGAACGTTTCTTGCTCGCACTATACGGATGTAGGATGTTGAACTCCCAGCCTCTGTATTTCCTTGGGACTACTTGTCCGTAGGCGGCTGTAACCACTTTCCATGGGGCAATTCACGTAACAAAAACCGATTCTATTTCGATTCAACGACACTCGCTGTCTCACTCATACAAAATATGAATTGAACGGGACAGCGAGTGTCGTTGAATCGAAGTAAAATCGGTTCTTGTTACGTGTGTAAAAAAGTTCCTAAATAAATCACAAGTAAAGTATTTTTTTGTCCATTTGTGACTTCTGATCCTAATGTTACAGTGTAAGTACTACGCACTCGATGCAGTAAATGCATTCGCATCAAAAACAACTGTGCTTTTACACGTTATGTTTTTATTGCAGTAATTGTCAACGATTATCTAACCTACCGCAGGCGTTTAAATTTTATTCGGTTAACACCCTATTCGTACATCAAGGTATATGTATTCGTAGAATCGGAAACAAAAACATGTAGATTAACAATTGGATTGGTACCATTTTAAACTCGGCTGTTAGTTGCTTTTGCTAATATAAACAGTTGCTTTTAGTTATTTAGATCTTTGGAACGACATGGTACTAAAGTGTCAATCTACGCCTACTAACCGTACCTATTCGTTTAAGTATTTAGTTTTGCACGTTTTTCTGGAGACGTGTAAACGGTTTTATACTCAATGTATGCAGCATAACTTTTTCGATGTTAATCCTGCAAAACCGCATCGCTGCATGAAGATCGATGATTCGATATGGATGTTAGTCGTAATACTTAGTAGCATTTGGTTAACAAAATTAAATTATAATGTCAAAATTAAATTAAGTAATTAGCTAAGTAAGTAGGTAAGTATATTATATTTTTCCTGACAAACCAGTCTAAGTTATACATATGAGACAATAATTTATTGATTCGATAATAAAATCACATGACATTTTGTGACCACTGGCATTCAGTATGCAACGACTATTAAGAACGACTACGTAAAAAATGTACTTAGCCTTATTACACAGATAAATATTGAGTACCACATCTGGAAGATAAGCAAGAGGCATCGAAAAGCAGTTTTTCAACAAAACCTGTTGGTTTTCTTTATACTTACTGACATTTGATTGATACAGGCCGCTTCCATCCAACCTGTCATACTGGGATTGTTTGCTTAAAGCCTATGTCCAGCAGTGGGCCTTTTGTCATTGTTAAAAAAACTTGCAACAAAAATCCTAACGAATGAAAAGCACTAACCAATTTTATTTTGTTGATGTTAAAACCAATTTATTTTATGAGAAAATAGTTATTTTGCAATTAGTTTATTTACAAACTGAGTTTATTGTAGTCGATATAGCTAATTTAGTGTTAAGGTATGTTAGTGGCAATGTTATTACAACATTAATAGCGAATCGAACTGAAATAGAAACTAATGAAGCGATAATATTTTGCACAAAATAAAAACACTCTTACACAACTCTTAATAAAGTGCGTATTAAATTTGTGGTACCTGGTATTTGTAGTTTTTAAGAGAGGTAGAGCACAGCGGATAATCCGCTCAAATCGGAGAAGCCCGTCTGGGGTAGGGTCTACACCTTACATAAGATCGTAGCCAAATAGCATTGGTCTCGGCCATGTTGTGTTCCTACGGTGAGTAAGGCCTCCAGAGCTCCACTTTTTTACAGGGTCGGCAACGCGCGAGTGGATTCCCCTGGTATTGCAAGCGTCCCGTCCATACTCCATAGGCTACGGTGCCTGCTTACCATCAGGAGGGCCGTATGCTTGATTGCCACATTAGTGGCATAAAAAAACCTATCTACTAAGTCTAGTAGATAGGTTTTTTGCAGCGGTGGGAACGTGTGGCAGACTAGTCAGTCTGCCACACGTTCCCACCGCTGCATCTACTGTTTAGCCAGGCCACGGATTACCAAATAGATACTGCCAGGATTAACAACGGAACGGATAAAGTGGAACTGACAATAAATATTTTTTATGATATGTAGCTTTATAGCTAAATAAGATTTGTGACGAGGTGGTTTTTGAACGTAATCCACTTTTTTTTTTCGGAATCTAAAAAAATCTTTCAAGGTCCTCATTCTGCCCGGAAAAAAATTTTTTTTTTGGAAATTAAACTTAATTAAGTATAAGTAGTATTCACGAGTATACGAAAAATATTCCATTACTAGCGAAACCCGCTTTCCCATGGGAATTTTGGAATGTTATGTATATTTAATATTCTTCTTGAAACACTATCTATTAAAAAAACGCATCAAAATCCGTTGCGTAGTTTTATCTAAGCATATATAAGGACAGACAGGGCGACTTAATTTTATACCATGTAAAGATTTGTTCTCTGCAGGAATCGAACTCACGCCCATCGACAACTGAAATAGAGCAACTTACACTTACACCTAATGAACCACATCACTCTCAATAGAACTATAACTCTACTCATGGTTAAATAACGGTTTCACGTTGGTTTCATAATAGCCTGATATCACTTAGATAAATTGTTAGGAAATAAAATTATTCAACATATCTGACAGATAAGTTATTTAGAATATAGCAGGCCATTGTCAAATCGCCGCCATAACAAGTTAGTGTTTATTGTAGCTACTGCACTGTTGCTGTTGCAGATATAATAACAGTAAGTAAGTAAGTCTTGTATAGATCTTCTTAATCTGTCACTTGAAAGTCAACCGTCAGGAAAATAAAGTAATTGCGAGATGATTGTAACAAGCGGTTATCAAACAAGGCAGTATGCGCTTAACCGTAGTAGCATGCGCAAGGAAAAAAAGATTTTAGCGCATGCGTATTAGCGGAAAAACGGCGGGAAATTCGAGTGTTTTTTTTTTCGAATCGAAATAATATTTTTTTAAATTTGACGTAAAAACAAATCTTTTTATAAATATTTTGTTTTGTTTATGGATGGATAAGTGTGAACTGTGTATTGTTAAAAAAATGTTGTCTATTTTTTTATAATCAGAGTGTGTAAATAGTTCGTCTTTGCAAAATTTTGTTATAATATGAGGTGTAACTAAAAAGTAAGTGTTTACTTAATTATTTTATAATTAATGTAGGCAATGTGGAAATATTTATGAGAGATACTGATTACTCCCCGTTCATATTTATTTTACCTCTGACAGATGGTATAAACACTCAAAATAAGTGTCACAGGAATGATTCTGTAGCAGTAATAATGTGTGAGTCGACAAAGACGGACTGCTGGAGCAGTTTTGATCAACATACATACTCGGACCGCTCTTATTTTCTGTTTTAAAACTGTTTTTACATCTGTCAGGGGTAAAATATCTATGAATGAGCTGTAGGCATTATCTCTGCTCGCTGTCGCAAGATACGACCTAGCTTCCCTCCGAGGACTTTGCTTGAGATGACATAAATTTAGAATTTTTTAAGACAACTCTAGGGGGTGAAACCCGTGAAACCCCTGATTATCAGCAGTAATATTTTAAAGAGGTTTTTAATTACGAAGAATGCTTATAAAAAAAAGAACGATATTAAATATTTAATAATTTTTGGTACAGATGGTAGCTCTGTACCTACCATCGGTGTCAGGTTTTGTGGAGTGGTAGAGCAATTATTATGAAATGGGCTAGCTCGACCGGGGAAGTACCACCCTCTCACAGAATATCGACTTGAAGCAGCAATGCGTTTCGTTCGGTGAGTGAGAGATCCGGAAGCCCAACTCCTTCCCTATCCCCTCTTTCCCACTCTTTCTTTCCCTTCCCTTCCTCCTTCCTTTCCTCTAACCTCCTTGGTGGACAACGCATTAGTAGCGCCCCTGGTGTTACTGATGTCCATAGGCGGCGGTGACCGCTTTCCATCAGGTGGGCCGCTTGCATGTTTGTCTACTGTATGACATAAAAAATAAAAAAAACATATTTTATTCCCTTGAAAATATTAAAATGGCAAACAATAACTTTAATTTTTCCTCATGTTGCTGATAAGATGAAACACTGTTAGCATATTAATGTTATAAATTCGAAAGCCTGTTTGTTACATTTCCAAATACAGCTAAATCAATTTTGATCTTTACGAGTTTGTTTCTTGACCTTGCAACTTTTTATCCTATTCAAGGTATCTATAGTTATAAAGCAGGATGTTTTTCGAAACGAAATTACAATAAAAAATTGTGTTATGTCACTTTTATTTTTACAATTGACTTCTTTTACTTGTATCCAACTATCCAGCTATTTTATGGAAGTCTCATCTTGTTTACACTGTAAAAGGAACAGTGAAAATTTTCATCTCTCAGGATTCAAGGATTTGGGCTTAGCGGCGATCACTCATGACTTTAAGTTATTAAGTAAATAAATATTTCAACACGACACATAATAAGAGTGTATGCTTATCACACTGCTATTTCGATAAAAAGAATGTAAATTCTATTTTATATACTTTCATAAAAAATATGTTTCTTTTACCGGTTGTTTTATATGAACGGGGATTACAAAAACAAGTGTTTATAGATTACCTTAATATTTTTGTAGTGACACATGGTTGATATAGAAGCCGAAAGAAGCATAATTTATTTACTTTTACCTCAATGAACCCATCGCAAACAATTATTCACGAAGTATTTACAAGTTAGGTATCGTGAGATCATTTTTGTTCTTAACTCTATTATTTGAGAGTATAAAAGATAATGTAATGTATTCTTTCAATCCTTTACGTTAAATAAGGTTGAATTGTTGTGCGTGAAAATTGAAAAAAAAAAAGTAAGTATCTAGGGAACTATTCATTAAGTGTAAATATTTTGGCACTACAATAGATTCAATAGTCTCGACTTCAATCTCAGCACAACGAAAACTATTTTGCTTAAACTTTATTGTCTTCATTGACCTTAATATTTCTTTATACAATATTAAGTACTTAGTTAAGTATTTACTAACGATGATTATATTTATAATGATAATAATAAATGAGTATACATATTTACAAATGTTGTAATAGTGCTCTAATTGATTTTTCTTCAGCCTTTCACAAGATTTTTTTACCGTTTTGCAGAAAATAAGGATCATTACAGTCTCAAAGAATATTTTATCGATAATAATGCTAGCTTATATTTGTTGATAGTCACTTTTATTGCGCTAAAAATTAATTGGTTGATATTGGCGGTTGAGAATGTATAATTAATTTACATTTTAATCACAATGGGTACCAGCTCATTAGTGTATATCATCGAAATAATATTACTACGTATAGAACGGACACCGCGAACAAAATTTTTGTCCCCATACGTTGAGGCCAATAGACATCAACTCGTTTAGAAACTTGCCGACGCTCATCGTGATTGGTCCTCGGATTTATGTCAAAAAAAAAATTGGAAAATGCCGTCATGTGTAATAAAAACTTGTAAAAACCGTTCAACAGTAAGGAAGAAAGATAGCGGCGTAACTTATCATCGCTAAGTATACAAAAAATTACGTAAAACCAACCAAAACAATTTTTTTTTCATTATTTTCTAATGCATCATGATTGCATCCGCCATTTCTATGTGAAAATCATAGATTATCAAAAATTAATCGTACAGATGGGATACGTAGGTACTAAGGGTCAGTCAATTTTATAACATAATTTAGGTATTTCTGAATTTTTTGTAGCTTTTTTTTTTAACCGACTTCAAAAAAAGAGGAGGTTCTATGTTTTTTTTTGGAGGTCCGCCGATTACTCCTTCAATTTTGGACCGATTTTAATCATTCTTTTTTAAAAATAATATGTAATTTAAATTTTGATTTTTTAAACTATATTTCCAAAATATTTTTATATACTAGGTAAAATACGTAAATCTGGATAAAGTTACTAACTATAAAAAAATAAGTTTCTAGAAAACAAAAAGATGGAAAACGAAACAGCATTTTAAATTTCGACCAACCATTTTCGAACAAATGAAATTCGGGCAAACAAGTTTCGGAGTAAAGGTACGTTACCATTCTTGAAATTCAACACAACTCCTCTTGTCTGGCATGCGACCGTCTCTTGGTTATTGCATATATTACAAAATACTACAACATATAAATAGCTTCACTATAAAGTTAGTTTTGATTTAATCTCAGTTTATTTTTGACTAATATTAAGTTAAGAACAAAAATGTAATGTAGCTTCCTACCTATAAAGCTAATATTATACCTATTTTCTATTAAATTTATCTATTAAGTAAAATAAAATATTGTAATAAAATAAAATAATCAGTTGGATGTCCAATAGGCAGAATATAAACAAAGTGTCGCCCCTGCGTAGTAATGTCATATTCTATGACTCGGTTGGGGGCGGGGCCAGGGAGGGGCGCGCCCCTCACGGCCGAACACGGCGCCAAAATTTGAAGGCGCTGTCATTTCTATACGTAGTAATATTATTTCGATGGTGTATATCAATAACATCCTTCTTATTAATTTAGATATGTTATATGTACCTGTATGAGTGACCAAAACATACATAATAGGGGATCGGACAAATTTTCAGAAAGTGTATTAAATTAATCTTTATGCATACTTATTCTCATGAAAAATAATATTTTATTTATTTATTGCCTTTTATGTACTCAAAATCATGTTTTAATATTGTTTGTCTAAAAATCCCGCCAAAACGCCACCTGACAGCGCGTGACGTCAGTTGTGGTCATAACAAAACAGCTGCATGGGTATTTTATGGCAATTAAGTATAATACTTACACGGAAGTTTTCACATTTCGAAATTCACCGTCACGAAAGTCTGACTTACGTGCAAATCATAAAAATATCCACTCTGGGAAGATTTCGATTGTCGGCTTTCGTAAATCCTGTTTCCATTATGAAAAAACTGGAGAAACACCACGTGACAGTTTTTAAATTGATCACCGTATCCTAATTTAACAGTAATCTTTTAGCAACTTTTGAATTTTGTAACAAAATTATGGAAAATACTGAATTAAGTTAGTTAATGTACCCGTGAAGTCAATGATTGCTCACAAATGACGTCACGCACTGTGATCGGTGTTTCGGTACAGATTAAAAATATTGTAAATAACAACATTTTATTTCTTCATTTATAAACATTTAAATGAATTATATTAAGTTATTATTCGATAAATAATCGTAAAACAGTATATTTATTTTATCTAAGTACATTTTAGATTTTAATCTGATTACTGTCCGATCCCCTATTAGGTAAGACAACAGCCACGGACCCCTTGCACACAGCATGTTTCTAAACCCTAAACTAAAGGATCCAGGGACTGTAAGAAACTGTGCAGACATGTTATAAATCATTGTAAACTCTCCTTAAAACTTTTTGAGATCACTCACCATATGATTTTAGATTCAGACAGATACCTAATAAATAATGATGTAATTTTATGAATGCAGAACTGGATCTATAGCAGGAAGTCATTGTGATTAGATGGTCGTATAATTATACTAGAAGACTTTAATCGGTGCGACCTTTACCGCCCGCTATTGTTATTTTTGCACTTGTAGGTTCTGTTTGATTTTTTTTGTATTACTTACAACTTTACTTTATTGTATTATTCTATCTAGGGGAGTAACCATCAACTGCCCACTGGCTGTCAACTATTTTGTTGCTTTTATATTATTAAGTTGTAGGCTGATCGTTTAAATGGGCAGTATCTCGGCTTTTGGTCACAATTATAACTAACACTTAAGCAAACCCAAAAAGTATTCTAATGCAGATTTTTACCAATAACCCCTAGCGTAGGTTTAACTTAACCTAACTGGAACAAAGGAGGTGATACAATTCCCGTAGTAGAGTAACCCACAATAAGCGAGCTAACCATGAAAGGAATTTCCGAAAATACGGACGGGCGTTATGAACCTTATTCTAGCTAGTAATGTCTTTTTTGACAGGACAACGACAGGACAACGTGTTTCGTTGTCGTTTCGGATGGACACTTTAATAGTAGAAGATTTTAATATGAACGCCTACAAACCTTTAGCAAAAAAAAGTGTTAGCCACCCGATAGAGAGATAGTGATAGTTTAGAATAGTATTTATAAATATCCTCTAAAGTCTGGAATACAATTTTTTTGCGCTGGAGCCTGGGTTTGTTTTGGATCACCTCTTAATTTTGTATAAGTTAGGGAATAGCTCCGATCTACTCATCTCATTTTCGTTGACGGTGTGCCTAATGCTAATGAGTGTGTCCTAAAAAGTAACACTTACTTTTTAGATAAATTACGCCACACTTACAAACTATGTTGGCTATGGTTAAGTGTAACAGTGATAAGTACAAATTATGTATTTGTTTCAACGAGGGCATCGAACCCATGAAGCGAAGTTGTTATAATGACATTATTCATACAATAGTGACAATTGGCACATGTCCGAGTGAATAATGACAGAGAGGAAAATTTGAAAAATAATTAAAAACAAACTTTACATGTTCCTGATTTTTTAGGGTTCCGTACCTCAAAACGAAAAAACGGAACCCTTATAAGATCACTTTGTTGTCCGCTTGTCTGTCTGTCTGTCAAGACCCTTTTTCTCGGGAATGCGTGGAGGTATCAAGTTGAAATTTTAACCGTATACTCAGGTCGACGGTCCCATGAGATTGTGACAAAATCAAATTTCTACGTTTACAAAAAAAAGATTTACAGCGGTTTATTCAGCAAAAAAACCCTTCTTTCAACATTTTGAAGTAAATCAAAACGGGTCTACTACGAAATGAAATTTTGAACATTTTTGGTCTTTTCTTTAGACTATAATATGGGGTTCTTCAAAAGTGGCATCAAAAGATTTTTACAGGGTCGGCAATGCGCGAGTGATACTGGTGGTGATACCGGTGTTGCAAGCGTTCATTCTAGTTCATAGGCTACGGTGACCGCTTACCATCAGGCGGGCCGTAAGCTTGATTGCCACCATAGTGGTATAAAAAAAATCTACGTACGGAACCCTCGGTGGGCGAGTCCGACTCGCACTTGTCCGTTGCCAACCCTTCCAACCCCGCCAAGTGAAGCTCTCGGCCATGTTGTGTTCCTACGGTGAGTAAGGACTCACCGTAGGAACACAACATGGCCGAGACCAATGCTATTTGGCTACGATCTTCTGTAAGGTCCTTCCCCAGACGGGCTGCTCAGATTTGAGCGGATTATACGCTGTGCCCTACCTCTCTTCGGTATAATAAGTAATACAAGTGTTTTGATGGGTTTCTAAGATAGGTAGTAACATAAGGAAAATTATTTATAATTGTAAATATCTGACGTGTGCTGATCAAATAAACTTTGCGGTCAGTTTTATAAATTTTATATATAATTTTATAAATTGGCCGACGACGTGTCGCGTCATTAGCAGTTTTTTTTTTTCATAAAAAAAACTAATTATGCCGACGCTCGCAATTTTACCCAAGCAAACCCGTTCCGTTTAAAAATTATCCTTTGTATTAATCCTGATTATATGAATTACGCGTGTACTAAAATTTAAGTATATGGAATATGGAATTTGTTTAATTTTAATTAATTTAGGAACATTTGTAAAACAAATAAGCTATTTATCTTTTTAATATAAATAATATTATTAATGCGAAAGCTTTCTGTTGTCTTTTTAAATATAAGCTGCTTATACCGCGCTTTAGATGAAATTGAAAATGGAAGATAGTTTGCAAGAACATAGATTTTATTCCGGAAATCATCCCAAGCACGGCAACTACCGGAATTTGCCGGTAAGACGGAAGAGACAAAAGCAGACAGACGGGTAGTGGTAAAATAACAAAACATTACATAATGTGAAATGAGATAAAGTTTAAAACATAAATATTTATAGCATAAAATCTTGACAGGTCAAACGGCCTTGTCTAACTTTTTTTATTACATTTTAGTGTCAAGAAAGGTTAGTCATGACTATAAAAATCATCTTCGAGAGGATAGATAGCAATATTTTCTTACCCTGTTTCGTTGAATTAAATGTATGTATTATATTTGTGTTCATTTATCTATACTAATATTATAAAGAGGTAAGATTTGATTGTTTGTTGGTTTGTTTGTTTGCATTGAATAGGCTCCGAACTACTGGACCGATTTCAAAAATTCTTTCACCAGTAGAAAGCTACATTATCAGGGAGTGACATGGGCTATAGCTTTTCCCGAAATTCAATGTGGTTCCCACGGGAACGGGTCCGGAACTTCACGCGGACGAAGTCGCGGGCAAAAAAGCTAGTTATTTATATAGTACTCTACAGTAGAGTACGGATAAGAAAAACAGCCCACTAGTTACTTAACTAGTAGGCTGTTTTTCTTATTATTTATATAGTACTCAACAGTATTAAAATAAATAAAAATAAATAAAATATATAAAACATTACATCAGAAACTAATTTTAAGTTTACAGAAAATTTATATCGGCTGTATGTAGTCTCTTAGTCTCCTATAAATGCGATGTCTGACTTTAGCGTTAAACGTTACGATCATCGTAAACGTTACGACATCTGTAAATAGCATCATATGCTGACGTGAGTTTTTAAAGGATATGAGTTTCTTTGGCAAATAAAGCGTTGAAATATGGCATACGACGCTGTATGCAGCCCAAGTCTAAGGTCGTGGTCCCGCCGGTGTCCGCCGACAACTTCACGTCTTCATATGCTTACTTTTTTGACTAAAAAACGCCGTACAGCTGACCACCAAGATGTTAATGCAGAAAGCAGACGTTGCATATAGGAGACATGGCCTTAAGATTTAAATATATGTCGTATTTTTCCGATTGCCTCACCGAAATCTAGTGCTAAAATCGAGACCGCTTTTAATAAATTTTACGATTTTTCAAAAGTAATGGCTCGACATGAGTTTGACCACTAACCGTTATCGCTTACAATTACTTAGTTTCACTGGTTACGCTTGTTTGCCATCTCCAATGTAAATAATGTAATGAATCATAACATAACTCGTCCATCGATGTACTTATGTGACGACTCGACTTTTGTGTATTATGATAATTGTCATTGCAAACTTATGATCTTGGACAACAAACACGTTTTTTATAGTAACATGATGTACCTACCTTATGTACTCTGGTGTCATTACCAAACAAGGTCACATATAAATCTTAATTATGCGTATATTTGCGACATATTACACGGTTACCATTTTTGAAATTAACACGACACTTCGAAACATTGTTATAAGTTTGTTGTCTATAAATGGTAAAAAATTACTCGAAGAGGATGCCTTAATGGACGTCTGTTTCAAGTACGAACTGTCGTTCTATGTGATTGAAAGAAAAGAAGAAATAGCGTAAACTGGCAAGAAATTATTGTCAGAATGTTTATAATCATACATTTGTTTTGTTTTTATTTATTTACATTTAGTAAAAAAACAAGCCTTAATTTTTACACAGTAAAAAAATGTCTTATATTTACGTAGAATAAAATGAAGTCGCTTCCCGCTGTCTGTATGTCTCTATGTAGGGAGGTATGCTTAGATCTATAAAACTACGCAACAAATTTTGATGCGTTTTTTTTAAAATAGATTGAGTGTAATACATACATAATACATACAAGGATTCTCCGAAATTCCCACGGGAAAGCGGAATACACACAAACGAAGTTGCGCTGGTTTCGCTAGTTTTTATATTAGAGAAGAGATATTTAAATATTTAATACAAAAAACTCTGAACCTGATTATGTAGAAGTTCAAAAATAATAAATTCTTACATTGTATTTTTTCAGGTTAAAAATGAAGTACTTTATAGACCCCAGGCGTTTGGTCGGCAATGTCTTCCCGGTGTTGCATTGGTCACGGACTTACGACGTTTCCACTGGAGTTGGTGATCTCATAGCTGGTATCACAGTTGCACTCACATTGATACCACAGTCAATTGCATATGCATCTTTGGCGGGATTTGAGCCACAGGTAATATAGTACTTTTTTTTTTTTTCTTGACGATGTTGTGCAAGCTATTGAAGCGCTAACGGGATACGCTTCACCAGCAACATTGGTTTTACGTGGGCGAGGTGTCAACCCGCCGCACAACCCCCGAAATGCTGGAGGACCACACCCGTCGTTGGTCAGCGAGTCCATCGGACTTAGCCGGTTAGTGTAGCTAGGCTGTACTACCGACCATTCCCCTATCCGCCACCTTGGTGACGCTCCCCTACGCTGTGAGGGCCAGCGCGGGGAATATAGTACTTTTAGCTTGTACATTCTAATAAAATTCCGCTAGAAATAAGATAATTCACCAGCAAAAATATTTTTATTTCTATTCTGCGAAACTGGTTAATGGACAGATGTTTTTATAGCCTAACTGAATACCTTAAGATGAATGATTATTAGCAATGATTATTAATTATACAATTATTAAAATGAATTAAATGTATTTGCATTTTGCATGTAGATTGGGAGCCACATTTATATTATTATTTATAACAATTAAATTTTTACATGCCAGCTTATGGCAAAACATGCGTTCCTTTAACCATTTTGTAAGAACTATTGAAATTACCATGTTTTATGTAAATAAAGTTAATCTAATCTAATCTAAGGCATTCTATTTTCTAACCTTTATTACCACAAGTCCCTTTATTAGATCCTCTAATTTAAAGGAACTATGATGCAGAAGGTCTAAATTGTAATAGCGCCTTTTATTAACTATCACGTAAGAAAGGTTTAAAAGTAAGCAAGCAATGTCACAAAATATCTATTGGTATTTTAGAAATGCATGGTAACAAACGACAACTAATCTAATAGTACAGGTATTAAAAATTTCGATGATCACTTCCTGTCCGACGCCATCTTGTACAAAATTTCATAAAAAATAATTAATATTTACTTACTAACATATGATCATAACAATTTAACACATTGTATTATGTGAAACGATTTCAACCACAACCTTCATTAGAAAATAGCAATAAGCGGTAAATGTTTGTAGTTCAATCCCTACAATTTTAATTGAAATGCACATTTCATTTTGAAAATTGATTCGATTGCTGGAACTGAAATAATATCTGTATTATTGCAACCATGAACCACTGACATGTCGCTTCCAAATATTTGTACTTTGATACCAAACAATAACCAATGGATTCCAATTTGGACGGAATTATAACTACTTCACAGAATAGGTACTGTTTATTCAGATAAAAGCGAATTATCATAAATGTAATTGGTAATTACACAATACGAAATTAATTTAATGAAATCGATGAATAGGTCAACACAGACACTTTCTCTTAATGTAATATATGTAGGTACATTCTAGTGTATAAACTACAACTAAGGAAACAAAGCATCTCCATGCAAAGCATTGTGATTGTTAAAAGAAATGACGGAATAATTTGTTGACTTTTTAGGGTTCCGTAGTAAACTACTAGGAAGCCTTATAGTTTCGTCATGTCCGTCTGTCTGTATGTCTGTCCGTCCGCGGACTAGCGCCTAGACGCAGCAGTAATTTGGTATGTATACACATATTATTATCAATGCTAACGAAGTGCTTGAACAAAATTTTTAAAAAAATATTTTTTTGGGGTGCCTCCTATGCATAATTACACACATAAGTGTGTAATTTTTTTTCGCGCTCACCCTATGTTTTGCTGTATCGTTAGATAGGTCTCTTCAAAACATTGAGGGTGTGGGATTTTTCGATACTATGATCCGTTTCGGAATTATTTACATATTTATCGTGTTAATTTTCGTTTTGAACGGTGGCCCGTCTATCTCCAAAAGTCTTGTGTTTAGAAATTTGAAAAAAATCTTGGTAGTAATCCATATGCTGAACCTTCAATGAAAACTATTACGGTTAAGTAGGCTCTACTAGTTACTGAGTAATAGCCGACGAACATATACAATTTTTTTTTTATGAAAACTTAAAAATGTTATAGAATATGGCATCTGCAAGCAAGCAAAGCGTAGCAAATACGAAACCCTATATTGTGCGTGGCCTACGTACTTGTCCGATTTTTCGTAATTCGTTAAATACTTAATCAGTGTTTGCTAACATAGTTATATTAGAAAATAATTGTTATTTCTAGACAACAAAAATAACAAAGTATTCATAATATTATGAAGATACCTACACAGCAAGTGTACATACAAGCGGGTGCCAAGCCAGTCAGTTCAAATATTTGAACATTTCATAAAATAATTTAAGATACCGTAAGGTGTAAAAACAAATTTAAGTTATGCACAAAGTTCCATGCCACTAATGGCTAACAGTAGTAGTTAGCAATTGGTCATAAACAAATAGATCCCACTATTATGATACCAGAAATATCAATCGCTCTTCCTTCTATAATTATAATAGTTAGACAGGAGCGGTCTGCTCGTTTCATAAACACCTACCTTAGTCTACATATTTGGATTCCTATTTTTACATATCAGGATTTCATTAAAGCGCTATTTGGATTGACGGTTGCTGCCTTGCGGGCGGTCTGCTACTATCTATAACACCGATTTAGCATTTTATATTTTAGATTTAATTTTAAGTTGAGACAAATTAATGGCACTATTTATTGACATTCCGCGTACGTAATGTTGTATGTATGTACCTAGATTTAAATTTTATGTTGAACAAGAAAAGAAAAAAGAAAAGTACGATATATTTTTAAATGACAAAAAAGGCCGTAACTGGTTTTCTTTCGCCATTTCTTTTTACCAGTGGTCATTTTGCTTTGTTTCCGAAATGGTAGTAGTTTATAGAGTAGATTAATTTATACAAATCATTTATTACTGTATACTCTGACAAGAGAACGTGTTTGTGAAAACCTATTCTCTGAATAAAAGTTTTGAATTTTTGAATTTTTGATATCCCGCGTTTAGTACTTAATTTCTGTATGTACCTGGAACTTTATGTAATTTAAAAAATATTTTTTATATGTAATATGTATTGTTATATGACAAAAAAGACCGTCAAATCAAATCAAATCAAATCAAAATATTTTTATTCAAATAGGCATATTACAAGCACTTTCGAATCGTCACTTTTTTTTTTCCCTACCACCAGTTCAGACGGCAGATTTGTGCTAAGAAGAACCGGCAAGAAACTTAGCACTTGCTCTTTTAAAATGGTAATGACATAAGTTACAATTACGATAAATAAAAGTAAACACTGAAACAAGATTAAAAAATTAAAATAAAACTGCAAATTATTAATTTTTTAAATAGTAAAGAAAAATTAATAGAAAAAAAAAAAAAGGCGTATCAATATACTGGTATACATATATACATTTTAAGGTGTAAAAAAAAGGGGTAAACAGTGTGTATATAACATATATATATATATGCGCAATATATTATGTACCTAGCAGTAGGTAGACTTGAGTTTAGTGTCTGTGCCGAATTGATGATTCCAGCTATTCTTATCATTTAAATAATCTTCAATTCTATAATAAGCCTTTTTGCTGAGTGAATGTTTAATGAAGGATTTAAACCTTTTTTCTGGCAAATTCAGCACGTTTTCAGGCAGTTTATTATAAAATCTAATACCACTTGCAACAAAAGATTTTGAGGTCTTGGCGAGCCGGTGCCTAGGTAGAATCAATTTATGTTTATTTCTAAGATTTACATCAGAGTAATCACTAAACTTTACAAATGTGTTTATATTTCTACGTACATACATTATATTTTCATAAATATATTGACATGCAACGGTCAAAACATTGATTTCTTTAAAAACTTCCCGTAATGAATCTCTGGAACCCATATTATAAATGGAGCGGATAGCTCTTTTTTGTAAAATAAATATTGCCTCAATATCGGCTGCTTTACCCCACAGCAATATGCCATACGACATGATACTATGAAAGTAACTAAAATATACTAGACGCGCTGTCGGTACATCAGTCATTTGCCTAATTCTCCTGACTGCGTATGCAGCAGAACTTAGTCTGCTTGCAAGTTTTTTTATGTGGGGGGCCCATTTCAAGCCTGAATCCAAGGTAATACCAAGAAATATAGTTTCATTGACAAAATCTAATTTATTACCATTGAGCATGATGTCCGTATCAACTTGACGTACATTTGGCAAAGTAAATTTTACTATTTTTGTTTTATTTGAATTTAATAATAAGTTATTGCAAGTGAACCAGTTTTGAATGGCAGAGAGTGCACCATTTACTTTGATAGCATTGGGACACTTGCGGTTAATATTGAAAATCAAAGAAGTGTCATCAGCAAATAGCACTGCTTGAATATCTGCCATGTTTTGGACCATGTAGGGGAGGTCGTTAATATAAACTAAAAATAGAAAAGGACCCAGGATTGAGCCTTGAGGCACCCTAATTTTCACGTTAGCACCATTAGATTTCACACCGTTAATGTCAACGGTTTGCAATCTATTGGCCAAATAAGAGGCAATCAAGTTTTGCGCATTATCTCTTACTCCGTAATGTTTTAATTTGAGCAGTAATGTCTGGTGGTCGACACAATCAAAGGCCTTTGAGAGATCGCAGAATACCCCGATAGCATCCTGCGACCCCTCCCACGCATTAAGGATATGCTTGACAAGAGCGACTCCAGCATCAGTGGTGGACATCCCGGCGGTGAAACCATACTGCTTATTATGAATAATATTGAACAAATTAAAATGCTGTTGCAATTGTCCAAGCATAACCTTCTCGAATATTTTGCTCAAAATTGGTAAAATAGATATTGGTCTGTAATTACCTCGTTCATGTCTTTCACCAGACTTAAACAAAGGTATCAATTTACTATATTTCATTAAATCAGGGAACAGACCAGTATCTACACAAGTATTAAAGATGATGGCTAAATGTGGAGCGATGGCGTCTATGACAGCATAAAGTGCTTTAATGGACATTCCCCAATGATCTTCAGTATTTTTAACATTGAGTTGTTTAAAAGTTCTAATAATTTTACAAGGGGAAATATATTTGAATTCGAAATCTTCAGCACAAGGCTCCACATTTCCCATTAACAATTTATTCGCACTATGAAGAGAGGAATTAAGAGAATCAGTAACTGTGATGGGGATATTAGTAAAAAAGTGTTCAAAGGCGTTTACAATATCATTCGTAGCTGTTATTGTACGATCATTATGTTTTAGGGAGCAGATGGTATCTCGTTGTTTTGGTTTTCCCGTCTCCTTATTGATAACATCCCATACAGCCTTAATTTTGTTACTTGATTCCGAAATCTTTTTCTTAATATATAAAGATTTCGCTTTTAGACAAACGGCTTTAAACATCTTTGAGTAATTTCTAACATAACTAACAAAATCAGTTTCGAATCTGTATGATTTTTGAGCGTATAGGTCAAATAATTTATTTCTGCTTATCAATATACCAGGAGTTGCCCAATCAATAAAGTTTAATTTATTATAAGATTTAATAGATTTTTGTTTAAAAATGTTTCCATATTCTTCAAGCAGAGACAGAAATAAATTATTATACAGCAAGTCAGGGTCGTCTACAGAGTAGTCCAAAAGTGTGAGCCTTTCCTTAATTACATTATTGAATTTATTCAGTTTATTTGAAGTTAAAGGCCTGCAAACAAAGGTCTGACTCACAATCTCGTCGGTAACATGTTCAAAGACTACAAGTTGGCCACAGTGATCGGAAGGCAAGTTGTTCACTATTGAACTACTGAGATGTCGACAATTACAAAAAATATTGTCAAGGCACGTGGCTGATGTAGCCGTAATACGTGTGGGTTCCAGAAAAATGTTCGATAAATTAAATGATTTAAATAGATTTATAAATCTAACACTCATTACTGAATCTACTAGTAAATCAATATTAAAGTCACCGCAAACTATTATGTCTTTTTTGGAATTAAAAACTTTTTTCAAAATGTTCTCCATTGCATTTTCAAATTGAGTAAAATCACCACTTGGTGGTCTATAAACGCATATCAATATACAATTCTTCAATTCAGCACAGGACACTTCAATAGTGCGTTCCACAGAGAGTCTGCTGATGTCCACCCGTTCCTTAGCTTTAATGCAATTTTTTAATAAAATTAATGAACCGCCTCTTATTGCAGTCTCTCTGTTGAAACAGCTAACTATTTTGTAATTACTTATATCATAAACCATTTCACATTTTTTGAGCCAGTGCTCAGTTAAACATAATATATCAACATTATGCTTATCAAGAAATAACTGTATTATAAGCTCGCTGCCGGGAAAGCCTTGAATATTTTGGTGTACAATAATCAGTTCTGAATGCTTTCCCGTTGTCTTGACAGACAGTTTAAATCTGCAGTCATGTCTATGTTACAATTATTTCCTTCACAGGATGTCTTCAAAGTAATAATGGTATATGCTAGTAAACTAGCAATCTTATGTCTAAATTTATTAGATAGATATAATCTATCTTTAGTTAAATAAAAATCACTAATAAAATTATTAGTGTCAAAAAATATAAAATTGTCGCTATGACAACAGGTCAATTGCAAGAAATTGTTAAAACTATACAATTTATTATTAAATTTTGGCGGCTGGCAATTGGAGTAAGGTAAGGCACATAATATAATGTTTTTAACATTTAAAGTTTGCAACTGCTCAATACTATTAATTATGTCCCTTCTCCTAATCCCTAGGCTGTTTCCTAACAGTAACACAATACTAGTTTTGTCATCTACTTGGGTTTTCATGACACTGCTAATTATTTGATTAAAGGATACATCTGGCATACAGTGGTTAATAACGTTACCTGATACATACTTTTTCAAGTATACACCTAGATTAAAACCTATTCTATCAGTAAATATTAATGTTTTCTCAATTAAATTATTTAAACTACAAACACTGTCACAAGTGACCGAATTTTGGTTGAGAATGAAAGTGTCAGAAACAGGGGCAGATGTTACATGGCTGTCATCAACAGATGTGGTGTTGATGATGTCACACGTACAGCGTTGAGAAAGTGACTCAAATCGGTCTGCGTTATATCTACTCATCTCGATGAGTTCGTCCATAGCCAACATGTGCTCCTGTACCTGCTGCTGAGCTAAACTGTATTGCGCGGTTATATTATTAAAACACCGTAACTGGTTTTTTCCGCCATTTCTTTTACCAGTAGTAATTTTGCCTTTCTTTCCGAAATGGTAGTAGTTTATAGAGTAGATTAATAATATAAATAATTTATTACTGTCATGTATCTTTACGAGAGAAAGTGTCAATGAGGACATACCTTCTGAATAAATATTTTGAATTTGAATAAGGACGAAGGAAGAATACTTACCGACAGTCTCCAACAACATTATGATTTATTATTGTTCTTATATTAAATGATTTGAAAAGTTATGACAGTTTTCCATAATAGACTATTACAATGTATTACTTAGTGTAGTCATAAAATGTTTTAAATTTAAAGATAAATAAAATATTATTTTTTATAGTATTTTTGCATACGATTACTAGTCTTGTCTTTATTGTTTTTTATTTGCCAATTTATTTCCTTGTACCCTGTTATATTTTAATTAGTTCTCACTGGTACCTGTCTAACCCGGTCCTCGACTAGTGCGAGACCTTGATGTCGTCTGACCTTCAATATTCCGATTTCACTCTTTTTTATGCAATTGCAA
This sequence comes from Endotricha flammealis, assembly GCA_905163395.2. Taxonomy (NCBI): domain Eukaryota; kingdom Metazoa; phylum Arthropoda; class Insecta; order Lepidoptera; family Pyralidae; genus Endotricha; species Endotricha flammealis. Next base: position 9,943,609 of record LR990861.1, on the reverse strand, counting down.
TGTTTTTGTGCAATTATTGTCAACAAACTTTAATTGTTTCAATTTTAATCAACATTGATTTTTGTTTGATTTATTTTTAATCAAACTACATTTTATAGCAAGCATTCGGTACCTGTCTTCGTTTTAGTGAACCTAAAGTATAGTTTCTAGAGTTATGAATGAGTGTTGTAAAGTCAACTGATGCAGCAAGGTCTAAGTGTAATAATTATTTGCTTATTTAAAAACATATCATTGTTGACTGTACATGGGCATTTTTAGGGTTCCGTAGTAAACTACGAGGAACCCTTATAGTTTCGCCATGTCCGTCTGTCCGTCTGTCCGTCCGCGGTCTAGCGCCTAGACTCTTGATGCTAGAAAGCTGTAATTTGGTATGTATACTCATAATAATAATGCTAACAAAGTGGTAGAATAAAATTTAAAAACATTTTTTTTTGGTGTGCCTCCCTACTGGTAAATTGGGAATGAAATTTTTTTTTCGCACCGACCCTTATGTAGTGTGGTATCGTTAGATAGGTCTCTTAAAAACAATGAGCGTGTGGGAAGATCATTTTCAGATACAATGATCCATTCGCGAATTATTTACATTTAACGTGTCAATTTTCGTTTTGCACGGTGGTCCCCCAACTCTATCTCCGAAAGTCTTGTGTTTAGAAATTTGAAAAAATTCATGGTAGTAGTCCATATAGTGAACCTACAAGGAAAACTATAACGGTTAATTAGGCACTACTAGTTACCGACTAGTTACCGAGTAATAGCCGACGAACTTATAAAGTAAATTTTTTTTGACGAAAACGTACAAATGTCATAGAATATGGCATTGTACTCATTTGCAAGCAAGAAATGAGTAGCCGATACGGAACCCGGTGCGTACACGTACTTGCCCGGTTTTTTTTTAATGTACATTTTTGTAGCCGGACCGCAGCAGCGCCAGCGGTCTTGAACTCTATACCGAAAATCTCTATGCTAACACCGTTTAAGCGGAGAGCTCACGGGTATTTCTAATATGTACAAAATAAACTATTATAAAATTAAGAGGCGTTTCAAAAGATTTCTCGTAAGATCCAGTATTTTTTGTATGATTTTCTAACCAGTAATTTGATAGTCTTACCATGAAACGGAACCCTTAATATTTTTCTCTAAGTTTCGCACGAACCAATCGTGTGACTGACCATACAATATTATGTAGTTGTCCCATATCAAAGAGACAGTTGCAGAAAGTAATGCGCTTCGTAAATATAGTATATTGATAACATCCGTTAATTCAGTGATATTGTTATCGTATTGGATCAAAACTCGTTTAACTGAATGAGGTTAGAGGATACTGGTTATGCAATATGGCTGACCGTCGTCGTCCAAGCCTCGTTTTTCGTATATGTCTACTTTTTTTTAACTCAAACTCAAATCATCTACATATATACAAATAGGCCTTTTGCAAGCGCTTATGAATCTTATTGATACTCGTATTGACTTTCGATTCATGCGTATTTTAATTCTATTTAGTTTAATTATCGATTTTGTATTCTTTTGAACACTGAATTATAAATTCTAATGTTATATAATGTCAAAACACTACTGAAATTAAGAATAATATATTATGTCAAAATTACGCTATTGGATTTCCTGCGCCTTTGCTTTTCGAAATGGTATCGTAGCAGCTGCTTATGTAGTCGTGAATATACAGAGTCTCTAAAGAAAGTATGATTGGTATGATAAATAACGCTTGGACGACAAGATATACATGCAGCAATGACCGTATTAAGAATCGTAAGTTAATAATTTCTAGGTAAATTAACTTAATTGGCAATTTAGTAAGAAGTTAGTATGAGGCACCTACTTACACCTAACGTATGTGGTCACTTCTATACAAGTTGTCAATCTACACTAATCTACATCTACACTAATCTAAACCTTGTTTTACTTAACTTAACCAATGTAGTAAACAATCTTAGCACGTCTTTTTAACGAAAATAGGCAATTAAAATTATCATACACAGCCAAATAATAATAATACAGTTAGAAATGGCATTTAACACAACACTCTTGTTATATTTATCGATTTTACACATGGATAATTGAATAAAAAGACACGCTAAGATTGTTTACGACATTGGTCACAAGTTATACACTAATATTTTAAAGAGGAAAGATTAGTATTTTGTGTGTGTGTGTGAGTATGTATGTTTGTAATTAATAAACTCAAAAACTACAAGACCGATTTTAAAAATTCTTTTACCGTTGGAAAGTTACGCTATCCCCAAGAGACAAGAGCAAAGCTATATTATAATTTTTTTTTTTTTTAATAACAGGGATCCCTAATTTAAAACCCGTGCGAATCCGGGGCGCGCTATTAATTAATATGATAAATATTTCTTAGTAGTGCTCTATTTTAGTTTACGTTATGATTACACAATATTGTCTATTTCTATACTAATCTATACATATAATAAAACAGTAGACCCCGATATGTCTGTACATTGGACATATTTGGCAAAATGGAGAGGGAACATTTAGAGTAAAGTAATAAAAGCAAAAAAAATATATTTTATTTTTTTGTCTGTCTGTTTGAACGCGCACATCTTCTAAGTTACTGAACGGATTTTAATGCTGTTTTCACAGGAAGATAGAACTCGGGATGGAGCAGAATATAGGCTTTGTTTCATTTAAATCGCATGTCAGGACAATGAGTTATCCTTATTTTAACATTTCACGCGGACGAAGTCACGGGTAACAGCTTGTTACTAATATTACAGAGGAAAGATATGTATTTTTGTTTGTAACGAATAAACACAAAATCTACTGGATGTAAGGTACATTACCCCCGAGTAACATAGGCTATATTATATTTTTTTTAAAATACGGATTCTTAGTAAAACTCGTGCGAAGCCGGGGCGCTCCGCTAGTTATACTTATATATTTTTTAACTATTTCGGGTGTCTATGTCATTACTCGTTTTGTTTCATAAAGTAGTTTAAATGTAGATTATAATGAGAATAGGTAACAAAACACAATTTTTAAGTAAAATGAGTTAAAAAATAAAGTGGATTTAAAAAAAAACAATTAAAACTTATTTATTATCGCAAAACGTGTACTTTACTCCATTAAAATTGTCACTGTGTCCTTCCATTCCTTGGCGAAATTGAATAAAAGTGATAATATTAACTAAGCCATCGCTAATTTACGGTCTTGGTACGACTGTTAAAAATTAAAGGTCCTTAAGCAGTTTATTAAACAGAAATATACAAAGATTACAAAGTGCTAAGAAAACTAGTTTAACTCAGGTCAAAGTTAGAATAAATTATAATATTGAGGCAAATATATTTACTAGGCTAAGAAATTAGTTAATTGCAATCTTTGGCATTTACATAATAGGTGTTTTGCATAGCTATACTTATTTTGGTTACATCATTTCCAATTTGGCTTACTCACTAAAAATGAATTTGAGACTTGTTTTGTCTAAATTTTATGTCTATTTATAAAGATAAGAACATTTCATGGCTACACTATTTTAAAAATAAAATACACGCTTATTAACACTTGTCATATTTCTTCAGTAGGTAGTATTAGTTTTAACCACGTGATTCGATACGTAAAAAGTAATATAATTTGATCACGAGCGATAACTGAGCATTTCATGACGCATTTTTTAATTAACGGTTTTTAAGTTGTAATGAATCGGGGGGCACGGCAGTGCCCCCGCCAAGTCGAGCGCGAAGCAAATACTGCCGTACCATCCTTTACTGGAACCATTTCGCTGCATTTTCAGGCCCCTATTTGAGAACCTCTGGATAAGACCAGAACGCAGAAATTTTCATCATCCAGTAAGCTATAATCACATACTTAAAATCCAAAATTTCAAGTCTGTAGGTCATTTAGTTCCGAAGTCAAGCGAAAGCAAAGTTTCGCATTTATGACACTCACTCATGATCATCAAAATAGAACTAGTACTTCCCATAAACTCAGAGAGCTGAAATTTGGTACAGAGTTACGGTTTAATGGCCACATAAAGGGAAAACTATAAAAACTAGGATAATCGAAGATCTGGAGTACCTGGTGACCCTGATTAGAAAACACAAGAGCCCAACCAAACTATTAGAGGTCGACATACCGCCTTTACAAAAAATATTCAACTTGATTGGCCGCTTCATTTGATGTCAAAAATCAAAGGTCTGAAGTATCTGATGAAGAACCCTCAGTTGGTGTCAGCTGTATTAGAGATATGGTAATACTATTATACATACTTCCCCTTCTACTATTGGTACATAAAAAAATCGACTATCATTGCAATAATCCAGCGTAGTGGGACACATCTTATAATTTAATCTAGCCTACAGCGTCCCACTGCTGGGCGAAAGCCTGCCTTCTGCTTTTAATACGCATAAAAAATTACTCCTAAAAAGAAAAAAACTGTGTCAAATAAGAAAATCTAATAATGTGCCACGTTTCTAGAAAAAGAAGTGAAATCCCACTAAAAACATTCTGTAAAAAACTAGCCAAGTTTCGATGGAGCTGCTTGTTTATCTCTAAAAAGTAATGAAATCTAGACAAAGTCGTGCCGAGTCTAAGGTTCCTTACTGCGATTTATTTATTATTATAGTTAATGTTGTGTGACTTGGCCGTTGAAGGGTACACAAGGGTATAAAACCAGGTGCTCCATGACACCATTGCATCAATCTGTCGCCAGGACCGCTACCCATTGAAAATGGAAAATTGCCACTTGGAAAACGTTGATTCAATAACCAGTCAATTGTAGGCTTGATAAAGCTGCGTATTTCAATAATACTTATGTATAAGCGAGTCTGAAATAAACAGATTAAAAAAATATTTCCAGTACAGTCGGACTTCCCTTATGTACCTTCAACGGCCAAGTCATACAACATTAACTATCCTCCTCCTTTCTTCGTTTTCCTCAATGCTGAGGGTCGTGACCTCTCTGGAGTACCGCGCTTCGACGAACAATGCTCCGCCATCTACTCCTATTCCCCGCAGCGTGAATAGCTCCGCACATCGTCGTGTCTAAGGTGGCACGGATCTGGTCGGACCAACGCATCGGACTACGGCCACGGGGTCTTTTGGCCTCAATTTTTCCGGTGACTACGAGTTTTTCAAGGTTGTCTCCTTCTCTCCTGGCGATGTGACCGAAGTACTCCAGTATTCTTTGAAGACATATGGTGGAAAGTCTTGTTTTTACTCGCAGTTCCTTCAGTATCGAAGCGTTGGTTCGACGAGCCGTCCAAGGAATGCGCAGCAACCTTAACTATAATAATAAAGAAATCGCAGTAAGAAACCTTAGACTTGGCACGACTTTGTCTAGATTTCATTACTTTTTAGAGATAAACAAGCAGCTCCATCGAGACTTGGCTAGTTTTTTGCAGAATGTTTTTGGTGGGATTTAAATGTTTACAAAATTCTAAATTTTAGTTAAAATCTTAGTAGCGAATCCTTCTTAATGGATTGGGATATAGAGAAGATGCTAGGCTAGGACGAAGAGAAAAAGATCGATATAAACAATCTTAGCTGGAAAATTAATTACAGATGGCGTAAAATCCTCATTTATATGAAACACGGATTCAGTTACAAAGTACGTTTGCTCTAGTTATACTCACACACTAAGAGTTTTCTGGGTTCCATTTTGTAGGTCAAGATGGACCTGATCGAATAACTGGGCACTTCCCAGAAAGTCTTCACTCCAGCCACTAGATCCTATTAGTACTCTTCAGTATACAATGTTAGCATCCTAGGAATGTGTGAAAAAGCTCTAACTACTACAACTGTTACTGCTAGACAAAGATCTGCTGCTGTTTCAATAGTTGTCTCTATTATTTCTCAAAAACATACAAAACAAAACCTTGAGTCTGAGAAATGAGAACTAATTGAAGCATCATTATACTAAAAGTACCCATTTATTGTTAATTAAGAAGTTCTTTCGTTTCATGTAATGCTACAAAGTTTATTAAAAATAATAAATTATGATAATGTTGTTGTAAATAAAATAGAAGTAATATTTTAATGGCAATTATCCCGGCTTGTCCGTGCTTCGTTACGTTAAGCTGTCGTTTTCAGTGTTATCTTTTGAAACAACCCTCTGGTATCCGACCTAGCCGGTGCCGGAGGGTTTTGTTCGCTCGTTATAAGTTTTAGATACATACTTCCAATTTTAAACCGGCCAAACATGTACTAAACGTTTTATCGTTTATGAATATTCTGTGTAGCCATTTTTACAGTACTACGTAATTTGTCTGCTATTATCAGAAGGCGTATGTTTTAACTCGCTTATGTTATATAAGTGGTGTAAGAAGAATAATTTTTTATCCAACTTTTCAAACTGAAAATTTAAGTTTGGCTTAGTCAAGTTTTTATCTGTATTTTAACATAACATTAACAATGTTGCTTAGATTTTTAGCAATTAAGTATAAGTTACTAGTTACCTAGTAATAGTCGACGAAGTTATAAAATATAATTTCTTTTATGAAAATATACAAATGCCATAAAATATGGCATTGCACTCATCTGCAAGCAAGCAAAGGGTAGCAAATACGAAACCCTATATGGTCCTTGCGTGGTCCGACACACACTTGTCCGTTTTTTTCAATTTGTGAATAAATTAGGCCTCATACCTACTTGCTACTTATTGTCTTGCGGGCCTTCTCCGCAATTAGGCAACCGATGTGCCCCTTTGTGTGTGCGAAGAGTGGGAGCTGGATTACTCCAGCCAGCCTAATTCCTCCAGGAAACCGGACAGGGACTTGACGTCGCTTAGGCCTTAAATGAATTATAACCAGCCTACTATTAATATTGTTTAATTTTTATTTTCAGTATGGTCTTTACGCATCATTGTTGGGTGGGTTCGTCTATGCCCTAATGGGTACATGTCCTCAAATCAACATTGGCCCCACTGCTCTGCTATCCCTCCTAACATTCACGTATACGAATGGGACCAATCCAGATTTTGCCATACTCTTATGCTTCATAGGGGGCATTGTACAACTTATTGCTGGAGTTGCACAACTTGGTAAGATTTCTATTTACTTTATAAATACATATACCATTAAATATGCATAATATGCATACTTTATTTTATTGCTTGTAAACTCCTTTGGTCCTGTTTCCAAGGAGATTTCGAAAAGCTTTGTACGTGTGTACACATAACTTCCTAGGAAAAATATCTCACTCATTGAGAAATTTATATTTATTAAAATATTGAATATGAGGTCTCTAAAATAATTAGAAAGAAGTCATTATATTGCAAATAGATGTAACAGGAATACCTACCTAATAATATTTTAGAAATTGAATTAATAATAATAATCTTTATTTTTCTCTCACAAAAACAGATAAAACTAAAGAAATACATTGTAGTTTATTTATTTTATTTATGCTTAATTATAATGTTGGTGTTTATTTATTTTATTTATGCTTACTTTGCAGGATTCTTAGTGGAATTCGTCTCTTTACCAGTTGTGTCTGGTTTCACGTCAGCAGCAGCCATTACTATTGCATCATCACAGATTAAGGGCTTGCTTGGCTTGAAGTTCAGTGCCGAGACCTTTGTAGCTACATGGACCGGAGTCTTCCAACACATTCAAGAGACACGGTTGTCTGACACGCTACTTAGTTTAGCATGTTGCATTGTATTGATGGGCATGAAGGTAAGCAAAATAAGAATGTATTGAAACTCATTTTTCATTATAATAATTCAAAGAGTTTTACAACATAACTGCCCCGCCATGATGCTCTACTGCACTTTGACGGAACGTTTTCAAGCCACTAAGAGCTTGTTCAGAAAGGACTCGAATTTGTGATAATTATTTTAAAATAAGAAATAATAGTTTATTAAAAAAATAGACAAACATTTTCTTTGTATGAAAAGTGTGCAGTACAAGTAATATTACCCTTTTTTTTTTTTTTTTTTTTTGTTTATAGTCAGGAAAATGCATTACTGCATGTCCCGCCGCTGGGGAAGCGACGGGGGTCTGTCGGGCTCCCCCTAAATGCCACTTGGGTATACCGACTAAAAACCTGACTGACTGCCACCTCACCCGCCTAGATGGGCGGGGCTACGGGAACTAAGATACTTCCGTGACCCCGCCGGCGGTTGTCCGAAGACCCACTTGTTGGGCTACGGCACGGTTGGCGGCGCGCACAGGACTAGGCGCGCCGCAACACTCGGGGACTTCCGTTCCAATGGGCGGCGGTTTCCCCAAACCGCCGCCCGGAAGCCCCCATTAGGGTGGCAGTCGCCGGGCATAGGCCAAACGCCTGCCGCCCGGTCTTTTCCGGCGGAGCGGGGGGGCGGATGGATCCACTTCCCTCACCCGCTCCGCGGCCTCCTTCTGCGTCATTACTTCGCCGCAAAAGGAGGCCATCGCATCCCACGACCTCTCGCTCTCGACCATCTGTTTGACAACAGCCGGGAGCGAGAGGTCGTCACCAACAACCGCCACGAGCGCGGCACGAGGCACAGCCCATGCCGGACAATCCTCGAGCGTGTGCTGCGCCGTATCTTCCGCGCAGCCGCACTCGTGGCACTCCGCTCGTTCCTCTCTTCTAGCCACGTTGTGCAGGTACCAGCCAAAACACCCATGGCCGGACAGCACCTGCACAACGTGGTAATCAAGCGCACCGTGGCGCCTCCCAAGTAATATTACCCTGCCAGAACTTTGCTGAGCTAAGATGACTATCGTCTAATCTAAGTAATAAGAATGTTGATTAAAATAATCCTGGTAATTTTATTTTTTATATTATTTATGTATATAATTTGTGAGTTGCATTAAAAATCAGGCCAAAAGTTTAGGCCTGAGCAGATACACTACTTTTAGCCGCATCGATCGATTTTGAATAGTGAAACACTAGGCTGTCAACTTAAGATTTAATGTGGAATTAAGTTTAAAATGAGTCTGTGCATTTTCTGTGTTAGCTCTTATTAATTCAAATATAAATCCAAGCTATCAACCCCAGCCCCGATCCAATTCCACTATTTCATTGTCATTTTCTCATTCTGACGGGTCAGTTATGTTTCGAGAGTTACCCCTGCTCGACACTACTTGCAAAGCTAATCGAGGTTAGAGAAATATGAGAGTGTAAAAAGACTTGGTCTTATGGTCGTACTTTTCATTTGTCTTCTAACTTCGTCTAACTTCCTTTCACTACTTTGCCTCAACTTCGCAAGTCGTGTTTATCAGGAGTTAGAATAGCATCGAAAGTATAAGAAGTATATCTATAAGAATGTTTCTGTTATCTAGTACCCATAACATATGCAGGTTCAACCAGAACTTAACTTGGGACCTGCCCCATTACTCTTGAAGATAATTCCGCACGATCGCCATTGGATTGTTACTTTTAGGTACTCTTTACAGCTAAACTAGCGCTAACTTAATACTAAACTAAATGAAATCGGATGGTATGCTAACCAAATAGTTAGTAAAGTATAAAATTTCAAGGGTACAATTAGGATTTGCTGTTAATTTTGCATTTTTTGAAATTATATTGCTATGCAGAGTAACCTAGCAGGAGTCGGTGTGACTGAGATATTGTATGTACATGCAGCTTCATTGCTAGTTTTTATATTTTTATTACTTTCTCACTCTTAGAACGATACAGCGACAGCGATGCGACGGTCAATGAATATGTCCTCGAATAAAGCCTGATTCAAGTTACACCAATTGAAACAATTGAATCATGCTTGACCGTGTCCCGGCCGAGTCAATTCATACAAAAAGTATAACGGCCCGGCCCGGCGGACAAGGGCACGGCACGGTGTAACGTGAATGAGACTTTAAAGTTTCATACAAAATTTATACGCAAAAAACACAAAATGAACTACCGTGAAATGTTTAAAATATTCTATTGTTTTTTTGTTAATTAAAAAAACAGAAGGTTTGACATAATTATGACAGGTGTCACTTAAAAATCTATAGACAATTCTTTTTTGTTGAAAATGTACTTAAAATATTGTATTTTTTGTACAATCGTGACTCTGAACAACCATTTCCTTGAAAACAATATTAAGAGGGAGGGGAGGGGGAATTGTGTAGTCAAGGACATATACAATGCAATGCAATCAGTTTAGAAATTAATAAAAAATTGCATCTTGAAACATTATCATTACTTAGTATAATGCAAATAGGTATTGTTAAACAAAATATGAATTGAGTAAATATTTTCATGCAATATTTTAGAAAACTTGAAGAATATTTCTTTGGGTAACTGTACGTTGTGAAGATTGTTGATAAATAAAAAGTCGAATAAATTCCGTTTCGACTGCTTTGTCATTGCCTGCAAACTGCCATAAAATGCTCCCGCTTAGCCGCTCGCTAGTGCGTGAAAAGACTTTACATTGATCTAGTCATATGCGTTTCAGTTACTACGTAACTCTGACTTCTATATTTTTAAAGTTTTTAATACCTACACAAAAAAGTTTACTTTATCCCACTGCATTTAAATAGGATTCAAATATTATTATGACACTGTCGTGGCTCTCTCTCTCTTTTTTCCACTCTATCTGATTATCTGCTTTTGACTTCTTTCAAACTTGTCCCGCTATCTCTTTCTAGAAAAAACAATACTGACTGATTGTCGGTCTACCCTTGGCTTTGAACGTAGGAAGTCAAAAATTTGCTTGTTCTCGATACTACAAATTAAACTTTATTCCCAAGAGAATTTTACAATTTTTAAAATGTAGTTTATTATTTTAAAGTTAATACCGTTTCCTGGTATATCTTAAATTAAGTTGTTATGTCTACTAAAGGTTCACCTTGTTGTATCTGCATATTTTGTGCTTGTTAATGGCAAAAGATCACATTTAGTAGTTTATTTAAATTGAATGTTTCATATCTGTCTCTATTTTATCTCCTCTCATGCATGAACTTGCCTTCTAGTTCCCAAGTCATGAGATGGCGACTAATTGAACTTGGCAACATTCGACATGAATAATTTATCTAACACACCCTAACGATATTCAACAACTGTCTGTTCTGGACTGAATTCGAGGAAGGACGGCTTGAACACAGCGTGTATGGCAAAGCCGCAACAAATTGAGCCTTTGTTCATAATGTTGGGTCATTTCGCTAGTTCATGTAATTTTAATTTATGCGTCGGTTTTTACATTGTAAGGCCCAAAGTAGGTTAGGTCCAGTTTCCTCGTCGCTCATGAGAAAGTGATAATTGTAAATATGAACCTACGTAAATGCGGAAATTTCAATTTAGTGGCACATTATGTCAGACTTTGAATCAGGGTTTAGTCGGTTAACATGCTGGCTTCTTATCCACTGCGCTAAACCAGGGTAAAATTTGTATTGCCAAAAAACATAATAAATATTATTTCTCATTTTATTATTTCTTATTGCATTAAGATAGATCCATGTAGTGAACTTATTAAATCAGCGAATGTCACTTAATAATTGTCTTACAACCACACTGTTGTTTGATAAAGCCGGTGAATATTAATGCTACATTAGTATTTGCAGTTACAGTTTGTAGTTGTAGCCACAAGTTGATAGGGTCGTCGCTAAGTAAACTCACTATCTATTACTAACTAGTTTATACGTATTAGTGGAATCTATTAGTATATTAAAAAAACCAAATTTGAACCGCTGATTCATCATTCATTACGAATGAATTCTCAAAAAATGTAAGTGAACCATGTATAAAAATCTTCTGAGTATTAAATAAATTCTTTGAACCAAAAAATCTACAACTATAGCTGACATTTGGAAGTTGTAGATGTAAAAGATGTCAGCTAAAACAGATTTTGTTATAAATTGATAAACACGTTACATATTGAACTATACCAAACTAAGTGAATACAAGAGTTTGCTTCTCTTTGACTCTATTATATACATCTTCGGAAATTGACATGATAGGATTTTTTGCTTCTAACATCACCACATCACTTATATTAATATTATGTTATTTGTTTTATTAGCTAAATCTGTCAGGGTTAACAATGCTCAAATTCGCAAGTCTACTAATTATGCTATCGCTCAATTTGACCGGCGGCCATGCAGGCAGGCACCCCAGGCCAATACCATTTGTAACGCGGTTACCTGTGACATGATACCGCCGAAATAATTGTATACAGTAACTAACTTGCAAACCAGAGTACGGAAAAGTATACGTTATCTATAATATAAAAATGAATCGCTGAATGTGCTAAGTGCTAAGCGCAAATCTCGAGATATTTCTTGAAGTACGAGGATGGTTCTTACGGAGAGAAAAAAAAATGTATTTTCCGAAATTCCCACTTGAAAGCGGGATATAGTTTGTTACAAATGGGTAGGTAAGGAGAATCGTAGAGTAGATAGAAGTAACAGCACCCTTTCCAAAAGTTTTGTAAAACGGGTTTATTAACAGCAAACAATCTCAATGAGTTACTTCCATTTTGCAACTCTGCGGCATCTCTGCGGCCTGCGGCGCATATAATAATTTTAATGAACATTTATGTTAGAATTGTGTCATGTGTGTGACCTGTAGAAATATTAAGGCACTTTTTTTCTATATTCACTCTAGTCTAACTAACTGTTCTAAATTTATTCAGAAATATATGTTGTTCATATATATTTGACCCGTTCCCGAAGCGCCTTCAGGATTGCGGTAGCGTCGAATCACACCGCCATCTAGTTAGACATATACGTACTCGTATTCGTGTTTTTACCCTAAAGTGGATTCTTTCCCATGTTTATTCTGCGTTACGTTAATATAATTAGGTGCTTCACATGTGTGCGAATAAGGAAAATAGACCTGAAACAAAACGGTTGTTATTCAATTACTCGGCTATTATTTCAACATTTTTTTTTGTTTTTTTCTCAGTTAATAAACTTGACGGTGGAGCGCGTAAATCTCAGAATATTTGTAAATATTTTTATGTTCGGATAAATGAGTATTATTAGGAAGCGGTCGGAAACCTTTTGGCAGGCAAGGGCAATGACAAAATGAGACAAAAGCGTACCACACTTTTATAATAATTTATTACCTAACCGTGTCTAGATTTCTGTCTATCAATTTTATTTACAAAACACAAAAGTCGCGCTTAAGAGATCGAAATTGTTAATAGGAAGCGTAAATATCACTACAGAAAAGTGATAAGTAAATAATTTGTGTGAATAATTCGTGTTAAGAATTTTCAAAATACATTTTTAAATCACAGAACCAGTTAATAGAGAAACAAAATGAGATTTAACAGAACTATTTTAAGCTTCCTAAATCAACAAAATTTTAACTAAATCGCTTGCAATTTGTGGTTCGAAATCAATCCCCATTTTCGGAATAGAAACGTTTGGCAAAGTTACTTAGACTGGCATTACTCTGAACGTTCACCCTGACTATAATAGTCACCAATTCAACATTTTAATTATTGGAATGCAAATTAAGTGGTTACTGGTTTTAGGTGTTTACTTATACCAAAGTATAGTCTATCAATTTATATGAATAAATTATTCAATTGAAGAAATTCACACAGAGCCACCTGGTCCCAAATTCAACTAGGCTTAAACCACAAAAAACCAAAAAGTTGATATAAAAACACAAAATTGTAAATTTCAGGCGTTGAAAGATATTCATCTAAAAGAATCTCAAGACGAGAAAAGCCGACGCAGTGCAGCCATAATTCAAAAGTGTTTGTGGTTTGCTGGTGTCGGCCGGAACGCTGTGGTCGTCGTTGTTGCTGCGGTGTTGGCTTATTTCTTGCATCAAGATAATGAGGATCCCTTAATATTAACAGGTAATATTAAATTAATAGGTTTAGTGTGTTATGTGGTTATACCACACCAGTACTTATTAGTAGGGTTGCAACGATCAAAAACACCAGGGTTGCATAGATATTTATATTTGATAGTAGGTGATAGAGAGACGGACTCCGGAAGGGGAGCAGAAAGTTCTCACTGCTTATTTACAGCGTCTGTTAAGGGGTGCCGCCTTCCAGGTGGGCTTACATCTCGGTCTAGGGCGATACTGGGAGAGAAAATTCGAACGGATATTGTTTACGCTTCAACATATATGATGGCAAGGAATTAGGACGGCTGTCTGCCAGCAGGATCTGATGTAATAGTTACGGACCTCCCGTATAAACTTAGTTAAGAACTAACACCCAATATGCAGTGCACCGACAAACGAGTCCTGGCATTATTGAAGCACACGCCATAGGTCAAATTACGCCTTGTACTGTACGCTGTACATAATAACGTTACTAAATGTATTAACGTTGACTAGATTGTTTCAATGAAGGACGGAAGGCAAAGAAACAGATGTCCCAACGTAATGTACTTAGCGCCTTAGCGCTGCTTATAAAGAAAGTTTAAGTTAGTCTCATTGAGTAAAAAGTTACTATTCTTGCGTTTTTCATGGGTTCTATTTATAAGATATTACGAGTAAAATTGTTATTTTATGGTAAATAAATAATAATCATATCAACCCATAATCATTCCACTGCAGGGATATGGGACTCCCTTCAATCAAAGGTGATTAGAGCGTACTCTTGCTCCTCTACGTACCTCTTGCTCCTTGGCAGAAGCCGGTGTTTTCAAGCCTGAAGGCCACCAACTTGGCTTAACGACTGTCATCTATCGACAACAGCCGGGACCGACGGCTTAACGTGCCCTCCGAAGCACGGAATAAATAATAATATGTAGGTACTGTAAATAGGTATTGACGGTGACATTGTCCGTTTATACTTTAGGTATGCTTGCTTGCCAACTTTGTGGTATAAAAAAAAGGTACTGATTTTCATGTGTATTATTGTAGGTTATTTTATCCTCTCCTTTTCTTATTTTCTCTAAAAACCGTATTTTAAGAGCCTGTTTTAAAATGTCTCGACAAATTGTCATGAATTTATTGTAGAAAGGCTATCTATAGTAATCTATATTTAAGTTATCAGGATATAATGAAACCGACCCACAATGTATGTATTTTTAGTTACTTGGGGTTTTTATTTTTCAAATCCGTTTAAATTTTTTTTTTTTTTTTTTCAAGGAAACATCACACCAGGATTGCCAACGCCACAAACACCGCCTTTCCACACGTCGGTTGGTAATTCCACGTATACAGCTGGAGCAATGCTATCGCACCTTGGTTCTGGCTTATTAGTCGTTCCAGTTGTTGGTATAATATCAAACGTGGCAATTGCAAAGGCGTTCGGTAAGTTATTTCTAGAATGTATTCTTTAGTTATTTTCTTAATAACTGACTCTTGTCGTTTTGTTTTTGACATCATAATGTCCGCCCTCACTTTTTATAAGTTTTCAATGAACTGCAACGTGTTTGCGAGAATTATTGAACAATACACTAAATAATATTATTGAATAATGAAAGCCAACAATAATGATATAAGTCAATATAACTATAGCTCTATGCAAACTTGTTGAAGTTATCCATTCATTATTTTTCACAGCATGATTTAAATGATGCTAGGGTTGTAACAAGTTTTAAAAGTAATTTATCTCTTTATTGCCATTCATGAAAAGTAATCAAATGGTAATTTGAAGAATCATTTTGTACCACGAATTTAAATCGCTTTCGCAAGAACGATTTATCGTTGTGAAAATAAATTAAGCATTTTAGAAATTATCATAATTGACATTGCAAATGGGACCGTTGGAGTTACCATCGATTTATTTCCAAAGCTAGAATACGCACAGATTTCTTTTATGACGTCATACTGTATAGCAGTTATTATAATTGATGCACACACACAGATGTACCCCTTGGGAAGTCTACGAACAAATAGTCATACCACTCAATAACTCTTACCTCTCTAATATTATAGACCTAAACGTTTTTTTATAAATACACTTTTTTGTAAGCTAAAAGAAAAACAACTCTATGCTATTTAAAACATGTCATAAGTACATTTATATTTTAGTTACATACATAAGCCTACATTATATAAATATTTTTGTTCCAGCAAGAGGAAAAACCTTGGATGCCACTCAGGAGATAGTAGCTTTAGGCGTATGTAACATTATTGGAGCCTTCTTCCGATCGTTCCCAGTAAACGGCTCTTTTACACGCAGCGCCGTCAGTGATGCATCAGGAGTTCGAACCCCTGCGGCAGGACTGTATACTGGTAACGTTTTCCTCATACTTATTTGGGGCTTTTGCTTTTACTAAATTTATCGTAGCTTTTTGGCAAACATATCAGACCTCATTAAATGGAACTTCTCAGAAATTTATAAAACAGGCCCTTATAAACATTAGTAGATAGGAATGAGGTTACTTCAGTTAGTTTGTGTTATCTGTAATGCTGTCGAAATATAAATTCTGAAGTTTCTTTAGGTACTTGATATGAAGATATCTAGGGGATAAGATATAGTGAAACAGTTTAAACTTACTAGTAAAGCATAAATAACCACGCGATCAAAGTCGTCTTGATTTGAAGTCGCGCTGTGGGTGCAATTCAAAAATATTAAAAGTCAAGAGCTGACTTTTCAAAAACAGTGCAAAACACTCATTAGTAGCAATTTATCACTTGTAGGTTATGCAACAGACTTTTCTTTGAAAATGGCAGATGCAAAAGTTGTTAATTGGACCAAACTACACAACAATTTCCAACAAAGTTTCTCTAGACACTAAAAGTGATTGTAGTTCTATTTTTATTATTAAATAAGCAAGTTGTACTATACTTATTCGTTATAAATAATTTATTATTTATTTTTGTTCTTTTTCCTTTCTACTATCATTAAAGCATTTAATTCTACAATATTAATAACAATAGTCACCAAACTCAATTTTATGAAAGTAATTTAGCAAATATTTTATACAAATCTTAGAATTCAGAATGATTTATCTAAAATTTAACCATGATAGCGATCGAAAATATTATGTAAAAATCAGTTCACTTGTTGGCATCACAATCCTTCCCAGTGAAAGGTTATTTTCAATGCGAGGAAGCGGAAGATCTACTGTACGTTCATCTACCGCAACGTAATAATGTATGTGAATATAAACCGCGAACTCTATAATGTAATCTAGTGCTGCAGTATCCAATGAATGCATCTCTTATTTTTTTTATGAACTGAGACTGCAAACCATAAATGTAGGATACCAATTAAAGAACCGAAATATGAATTAACAAAGTTTAGTCTCTAGAACTCGTTTTAGAATTTCTTTGCAAGAGTGATATCCTCAAAGGATATCTAATACCCTCGCTACACACTGTTATGGCTTATAAGTTTAAAAGCTATCTAATTATATAGGTCAATTTCTATTTGATGCTTTATTAACTGCTTTGTTATGATGTTAAATAGCAATACAAAATGTAATCAAACATTGTTTATGCGCTTCAGTCTTTGTGTCAACCGAATGCATCGTGGGATTCGTGGGCTGTTTCCATTTTCAACTAAATTTAGAATGTCCTACATTCTCGAAGTGACCCACTTTCAAAAATAGTGCTTAGAGATTTGAAAAATCATCTCGATTAAAGTTTTATGTGAAAGGTAGCCAAATTATACTTTAAGCAGAAAACTAAATTTCATATTCACTTTAATCGAAGGTATTGTTATTCGTAATCAAATCTTATTATCAGGAGAAAGTATTCTAAGCTATTCGTTCACATTTAATCAAGGCTATGTATTTCTTCAGCACTTTGTAACAATTTGCTAAAATTTGTCATGGTTTCCCCAATTGTACTGGTAGCGACAGAATAACCACTTTATCAATGTAAAGGGGTTGTTTCGCGTTTGATGACATCCCGAGCAATTATTAAAGTAATTTTAGCAGTTCACTCAAAGGCGATTGTGAGTTCAACTCTAATTTGAACAAACTTTGTAACTGGCTAAAGTTTATCTCTATTTTATGTTCTGATCAAGTTAATATTCTGAATTGTCAGATTTGCATTACTGACGCAGATTTTGTTGATTGGAAATATCAAACGAATGATAAATTTGAATGTCTTTGGCCGACACTTTAAATTAGTCAAGTATTTGAGTTATTTAATAAGATCCTTAGGATCTTTTAAAGGTCTTACTTAAATCACGATTCCTAGAGTGTTTGATGAACTGAAGTTTTCTTGTTTACCCCGCTTCCTTTCTGCCCAAATGTAATTAATATTACAGTATAGCCTAACAGGCTCCGTCACTGTAGCCTGACAATTCCAACCATAGTTCGATAATCAATTCTCCTCGTTTACTCTGTCATTGAAAATATTGATAAACTTACGTTTAGTGTGTTATACAAGAAATGGAAGACTTTTAGTTTATACTATTATTAGTGCAGCGTAAGATAAAATCGTAGTGAAGACAAATGTACAAGTATGCCATAAATCATTGTACATGTGAGATGGAGGGACGGTGGGGTGCTTCGGTTCATAAATCTAGAAGTTTGCATCGGTAGTTTACCGCCGGGCACAACTTGTGCGCCAGATTTAAATTTTAAATATCTGTTCAATCTTCGGTGTGTAATAGAAATGTAGGTCAGCTGGATGAAATGTTAGACCTAGGAAAAAGATAGGTTGTTTTAGACTTGAGTGAAGTTTTCTCGCGGCTTTGCTCATATTATTTTAGTTTCACTGTTCAATTTATTTATGTTGAATGTAATATTGGGGGGAAAAACATAATTATTATAGCTAAATTTATTTTGACAGGTGTTATAGTGCTACTTACGCTGGCACTGCTTACTCCATATTTTTACTTCATACCTCGATCAGCATTAGCGGCTGTTATTGTTTGCGCTGTGCTTCATATGGTGGATATCGAAATTATGAAGAAACTTTGGGCTACAAGCAGTAAGTACCCACACAATCTTACACTAAATAATTAGAATAAAAAATTTGATTTTGGAGACAAAATTAATTCTTAATGATATAAGTTAAACTAGTTACTGATTTTGTTGGATGTACATAATGAAGTTGTTCAGAAAAATAACACATATGCCACCTGGAAAAACATCTTTCCTTTAAGTGCCGATTGAAGATAATTTATCAAATAATAATACAAAGATAAAAGTAGAACTTACATTGGAATACTTCTTACATAAAGCTACACAGTTTCTTTATACGTTGGTAAAATTAAGACTGCAAATTAGTATGAAACTGCCAACGTCATAAAACCCCGCTCAAGTTATTTCTATGAACTATTTTAGCTATCCAAAAGTTTCGGGAGAGTAAAGTCGGTTATAACTCACTGCGACTTGAAATAATTAACACTGCATAAGTCCATATCCAGTGAGTCAACAAATCCTCTAATCTTACTAAAGATTACAACGAGCAAATCCACTAGTTTCATCGCCAGTTGGCGCTTAGTGGACGTACGGTTAAATTATTCCTACAGGATTTTAGGCTAAGCCATACACAGGATATGGTCGCATTAACGTTATAATACTCAGATTGATGTGAGGTTAAATATTTTAATATAACATTTGAATGCAGCCGTTTATTTGAGAAACGTTTTAATAATAGAGATATTTCTTTAAATCATTATCCTAGTGAAACATGCCTCCGGAGGAAGACATTGTGACAATATATGTATTAAGGAAAGTTGAGGAAGAAAATTTGATATCCTGAGTAGGGTCAATGAAAAAATGATTGGATTGTATGAAAAAGTATAAATGTTATAAATTCCCTTATCCGGTTTGTTTGAAAACTGTAGTATGTTAAATATTGTGATTAAATACTACAACAGTACTTTTTTAATAATTAGTAATTGATTAGGTTTCACTTTTTAACTGGATTCAAATTTTATTACAATAATAGTTCTGGGCTTTACACACTTCAAACTATAATAAACTATTTCTATTGTTGTACTATTTTCATTGTCAGAAATATTAACCAATAGATGAACTTTATATTTGTGCTATATGCAGTATTATGTCTATAGGATTGGACATCATTCCGCTCGTGGGAACATTTATATGTTGCCTGGCGTTGGGTATTGAGGTTGGCTTGATTTGCGGTGTGGGAGTTGATGTGCTGCTCCTTTTATATTATCATTCACGACCACCTCTTGATGTGCAGTTTGTTGATGTAAGTTTACATTCAAATCACTATTATAAATTCTAAATTATTGTATATTAATTATCCCTAGCCTTGTTGGATTTTGTTAGTTGCAAAAAAAGTTTTTATTAATGAATATGAGTGCTTTAACAGATTGACCAGTTCAGCATTTTACCATATGAGTAAATATTTTACCTTCTTCCAATTTGATCCAATGTACAGTCAGTATCAGTATACATTTTAATTCTTAACTCAATGTAGAAAAGTGTAAATTTTAAAGCACATAATTTAGTATATGTACATGTTATTGCAACTGAACGTACATTGTTATACAGTTGATAAAATTGGTTCTTTTAATTTCATAGAATGGGAACCTTCCACCACATTATGCTATACACCCAGTGGGTGGTCTGCACTTTGCTGGTGCAGAAAGAGTGAGGTCAAAACTCGCAGCGCTTAGAAACAAAACTCCAATATCCACTACAGGAACCCCACAGCCTTTAGAAACCCTTACAGTGATACCAGATACTGATAGTAGGAATGAATTGAGAAATGGTAGTGTTCCCATGAGAAACGGTACAATGCCCGTGGGTAATGGTAATGCAGTGGGGATTAACAACGTTCCTATACCTCTGGGCAATGGAACACGAGGTTCTGAAAGCGGAAGGCGATCGGCGAACACTCTTGTGATTTATTGCGACGCCTTGTACAGAATGGATTACACTTTTTTGCAGGTTTGTAAGGATTTTACTTGTGAAAGCTATACGCTTATGATTTATGTTCTACGAAGGGTTTAGTACGGTTGTTTTTCATAAAATGCTCTTTGTGTATTACTTTTATATGATCTTATTATTGTAACGCAACAAAATACACTTGCATTAGCACTTGCAATTTTATTAAATTGGAATTTAAATCTTATTTGTTATACTCGTAGTTTTTTCGAATGAAGGTTCTTGTCTCATACCACACATTATATAACATTGTTGAACTTATGTACTACGACTATCCATGAATATGTCAGAGGCATTTCCGTACACTATAATATGAAATACTGTAATATGTTAGTCCGATCTTTCTCACTCTAGCAAATTAGTTTCGTGACTGACAGAAAAGGATAGAATACGAAAAAATACTACTCAATGCTACCAGACGTGGCTCAAGCCTAAATTGATTGCGGTTCCGTAAACCGGTAGTATTTTCCATTGGGACGTCAATGAACTTTATTTTATCTCCCCCGTTACATTGTTGTTTTTCGGAGAGTAAATATAATGTAGGTATATTTGTAGCGCCCAGTCCTTACTTTTCACAATGCAACCATAGACTGGTTTTGAATTTAGTATGTAGAACAATATTAGCCGACACAAAGCTGCAACGTCACATCACATGCAACGTTGATGCGTTCCTGACCACATTGTTAACCGTCGACGGGAAATAGTCTGTTATTATGACATTTTAACTGGTTAATTTGTTGTTGGTTATATATTCATCATATTTAAATAATAAAATATTATCTGAAATGAACAAATGCATTCTGCTTGATGAGATATTTGTAACTAAAGATTTTATAATGGATGTTTTAGAACTTTATAATGGATCGTCCCACCCGGTGGTGGAGTGTCTAGCAATGTCTATTTTCTACCGGGTTACCTACGGGTTCAAATCTTATACAAAACGAATATTTTTTTGAATGAAGACTATTATAGATAGATGGTGTCTAGATAGCGTAGTTTGATTCGTCCAGTATTATTTTATAGTAAACATTTTAACTTCTATCAACCAATGTCTTAAGTAGAGTTGAGGTAGAATTTTATTGCAGATGATTCATAAAATTAAATATTATTATTCCTTGTAGAGCCTCAAAATGTTAATAGCAGAATGGTCAAGAAGTGGTCTCGTGGTGTGGTGCAACGCCAGACCAGTGGTGAAGGCACAACTAGAAGCTGTTCTCCACAATCCTACATACTGTGATACATACGATTTACCAAATGTCCTAAATGGTAAGTGTTATTTAATTTAAGAGAGGTAGGGCACAGCGGATAGTCCGCTCAAATCGAAGCAGCTTATCTGCGGAAGCACCTCCACCTTACGGAAGATCGTAGCCAAATAAATATAAATATATGGGGACAAATCACACAGATTGAGCTAGCCCCAAAGTAAGTTCGAAACTTATGTTATGGGATACTAACTCAACAATACTATATTTTATAACAAATACATATATAGATAAACATCCAAGACCCAGGTCAATCAGAAAAAATAATTTTTCATCATGACCTGAACGGGATTCGAACCTCCTGAGTGGCGGTCTGGCGTGGTAAACATTCCGCCACATAGGTCGACAATAGCATTGGTCTCGGCCATGTTGTGTTGCTATGGTGAGTAAGGTATTGTTCCGCTTTTTACATGGTCGGAAACGCGCGAGAGATACCCCCCCCCCAGTGTTGTTATAAATAATCTCGTAAGTAAGGGGAAGCTCGTGGTCGCTCAGTTCAGTGTCCTATGGGGAGAGCTTTGCTCGGTGTTTCTGTGCGTAATAGAATCAAAAACGAAATATTCGTAGTAGAACTTAGGACAAAATATTTTGGTACAGGTATGTATGGTCAGCAGCAGAAGTCGATTAACAATTTAGTACCATGTCATTACAAAGATCGAAACAATTGTCTCACACTGTCTATATTTGCAAAAGCACCAATTTGGTTTGAAACGGTACTATCGTAATTATCTACTTCGGTTGCTGTACTTCATATTACAAATTCCCTTAGACATTATTGCTTTTTACAGAATTTCAAATAGGTAACATCAGTAAAGACTTGAAATTTTATACATAATTATTATCCATTACGTGAAAGGAAATTGTATTTTTGTTCTAGAAATTCCATATATCAAAGTGCTTTGATATTACTAAAGCAGAATTTTATTAGGTTCGTTCGAAAGTACAGCCTTCTTTACATTATGTACATACTTTTAATTAGCTTAGGAGCCTGTATTACCACATACATGTAGTATATATTTTGTGAGATAACAACTGTCAATTTATCTGACAGGTAATTGGAACTTAACAGTACTTTGTGACAGCCGTGGAAGTAATAAGTACTACTAGTACTTATTACTTCCATGATCCGTGACAGCAAAGGATAATAATTACAATATTAGTTACATAGATTAATATGTTCTCTTGAAATAATTCATAACCATTATGATTTTATCGCAATTATGAAACATCTATTAACTAAATTAATATTGTATTCATTTATATAAACATATTTGGAGATATTATTATTTGTGGTAATCAATTGAACTGGTTTCTGAAAACATCTGGTTTCCCTTCTGGGCAGTGGAGATCCGCGATACCCACTAATAATATAGTTTTAACGGGGTTCACGAAGAACCTAGAGAACCTCTAGGTTTTCCGGGGATCATGCTATAAGTTACAAATAGTTAGTATCATAGTGGTAGAGAATTAATGAAATGGACCAGGGAAATACCACTTTATTACAGACTAGCTTATTTGCCCGCGACTTCGTCCGCGTGAAGTTCCGGACCCGTTCCCGAGGGAACGACATTGAATTTCGGGAAAAGCTATAGCTATATGTCACTCCCTGATAAGGTAGTTTTCTACTGGTGAAAGAATTTTTGAAATCGGTCCAGTAGCTTCGGAGCCTATTCAATTCAAACAATCAAATCTTTCCTCTTTATAATATTAGTATAGAAGTACAGATCATTGGTTTGAAGCAGCAATTCGTTTCTTTCGTGAGTGGGATCGTAAGCCGAACTCTCTTCCTTCCTTCTTTTTCTATTCTCGTCCAAGCAGCGGACAAAGCATTGACAGCACCTTGGTGTTAGTGATATTCTTAGGCGGTAACCACTTTAAATCAGATGGTCCGCTTGCTTGTTTTCCAATCATGAGATTAAAATTAATTAGTATCTATTAAATCTTTTATAAGAAACTTCTTTAGCATATCAATGGCCAATATCGTCTTCTATCAATACAATAAACAGACCGTAGTTCTTAGTACAAACATCAGTAGTAATCATTTGTATAGATATATTCTGTTAATATAGAACATCATACTATGGGTAGTTGCTATTGTTCGTCCATAGATTGCTACAGATAGTGAATGACAACGGAATTTACCAACAGTTTGTGCTGCGAGAGGCTCTTGTTCCTTAGTACAAAGGTTCTTGCTCATTAGAGTTGTGTAATGCTTCAAGACGGAATCACAGAAACATTTTAAAGCATAATCGAAAAATATCCGACTGTTGAATGAGAGGCCCCAACCCGGCAATCACTCCCAGCGTGGACCGAGCTACCCCTCAAAAAGTTTTACTTACCAAAAAATTTTTTTTTACTAATTAATTAAAATTATCTCTTGTTTCAGGTATATCTACAGTTGACGATGCAGTTCTTGCTACTGATACACAGCTGTAATACCTAAATAGTTAATAAAAATAATTTATTTTAAGTTACGAGTTTTGGCATCTCTCCTGATCTGAAGATTGTATGTCTCACACAAAACTCGAAAATTTTTAAAAATATTAAAACATTTTTTAAATTTAATTTTCATACACAACGATACACGTTTTGCTTGTACAGGTTTAAATAAAAGTTTTTTTGTCATATTTTCATTTTGTTGTCCTAATTACTGTTTGCTGAGAAAATAGTACTATTGCGCAGAAAATCGCCATCCCTAGATTTAAGATCAACCATAAGAAAACTCATTATGTATTAATTGTTAAGTGTTCGCAAATGTTGATAGAAGAATAAAACTAATTATAAGTTTCTCATCTTACCTTAGATATTTGCTGTGAGAGTTGTGTTAATTTAGGAGTGTCAAATAAATAAGTAATATTAAAATAATTGTTGAAAAAAAAATACAAATTCCTTTGATCAATATTGATTGTAATTAAAAGAAAACTAAAAATTGATAAAATTTTACTTCGCGGTGGATTCGAATTGAAACCACGAAAATTCTTCGTGATAAATATTTTCAAAATGACGAGAGAATAGAGGCCCACCTGATAAAAAATTATATGTTTTCGAAATATTAATGCTAATGATTGAACAACCATAAAAACAATAGATTTATTATAAACTAGCGTTAGATTGGCAATGCAAAAGAGATAGATCATAGCATACACGTTTGTTAGAGCGAGATAGATAGGCGAGACCATTCTTCCTATACACGCTATCGGCCTGCATCGGCCTCACGTCAGTCGTGTTAAAAACAAATCCCACTTATTTTTACAATTTTATGGTTTTTAAGTGTTTAAGTTTGGTGTCAATTAGACATGATTTAATATGGTTACGTGTGCAGTGTCTAGATTTAACTCAAACAAAAAGGAAAATCCACAAAATTATATATTTTGCTTGCACACATGTACATTACACGCACACTAGTGTATTTTGTTTTTGGTTTCGCAATCAAACAACCGATCTATAGGTAAGCTAATATATACAAAATCTATGATAAAAACCAAAATCATAGATGAAACTTCGTTTTTATTACTTCCTAATTACATAAATAACGACAATGTTGACTTTGTTGGCTGTATACAGCCATAGTTCTTTATGAAAAGGCAAGTGTCCATTCATTTCTATTAGAAGTGTAGAGCTCGCTTATCCGCCTCTCGTGTTCATATTGTGAGCCTTTGAGCAGGGATTACAGTGGATACAGGAAACTAAAATAATAAATGGGAATGAATCTTATCTTCGTTAGTTTTATTTTCTTTTACTAATTAATAAATAGTGCACAATCCCTCGAACACAGAGATGAGAAAGTAACAATTTTGTGATTGAACATCTTACAAGATCAGTTTACAAGGGATTATGCACTACAAGCTGCTGCCCGCGGTATTACCCGCGTTTAAAGTATGAAACATAAGCGGATGTGATGTTAGGAGAAAAGGTCTTATATTTTATACATTTTTTTTACAACGGTAGTCGGACTTGAGCTGGCGAAGGGGGCGAAACCTTGCTGGCGAGTGACCTGGATGCTCTGGACACATCATATCACAAAATAAACCGACTTGCATAGCTACTTTAAATTGTAACACAATGCGAGCACCAAGTTCTACTACTGGCGTAGTAACATTTTTTTATGCCTCAGAGGTGGCAAACAAGCATACGGTCGGCCTGATGGTAAGCCGTCACCGTAGCCTATAGACGCTTGCAATAGCTCTGGAGACCTTACTCACCGTAGGAACACAACATGGCCGAAACCAATGCTTTTTGGTTACGATCTTCTGTAAGGTGGAGGTCCTTCCCCAGACGGGCTGCTCCGATTTGAGCGGATTGTCCGCTGTGCCCTATCTCTCTTACCTTTAGCCGTTCTATAAGCACTAGGATCTATGCCCGCTCCAGGAAGTCTCTTATTTAGATTCCCATGATACATTTCAATTGTTCATTGTATAATACAATTATGGATACATCTTTACAATCGCGTTTCGGCTCCATTTATTCCAAATGACCTCAAGTCTGTTTTTGGATTGTAACAATGAACACAATTAAAGTTGGCATAATGTTGGGACTACTGCTATTCGCATTCGTGGGCTTATTATTGTCTCATACAAATGGCTGTCCCTTGCAATATCCGAGACTCGTTATAAGATCGTATCCCCGATATTTTTGCAATCGAGTTTTGTTTAATTAAAAGTTATACCGTAATGTCGGTTCGTTAAAGGTATTAATAACAAATTGTAAACATTGTGTTTATTTCTTTTTCTAAATAACAATTTAGATGCGATTGCAAAAACAGTAACCATCTGAAGCGGAATCACTGATGCAGAGCGGTGAAATTTGACGATTGGAAATTTGCCAAGCTTGACGAATTATGGCAATGATTAGGATCCATATTCCTTCAGAAATCTGAGGAACAGTTTCTGGAAAAGTCCAGATAAAGATAAGTCTTTAGATAGATGTCTTTACCTCACCCAACGATATACAGGAAAATTTGACTAATCATCAGAAATTATAAAGAAATAGCAGACCATAATCTCTAGTCTATAAAATCTTACGAATATTTTATTTTTTATTTATTTACTAGCGAAACCCGCGCAACTTCGTTTGCGTGTATCCCGCTTTCCCGTGGGAATTTTGGAATGTATGATACTTTATTACTATTTTACTTTAAAACCTTCCCCTTGAATCACTCTATCAATTTAAAAAAACCGCATCAAAATCCGTTGCGTAGTTTTAAAGATTTAAGCATACAAAGGGACATAGGGACATAGGGACAGAAAAAGCGACTTTGTTTTATACTATGTAGTGATTCCACGAATGAGAGTATGTACAATTAGGTATATCTGGTTTTAATTTGCATAATAGGTTTCAAGAATTAATAATTTTAATTGTCATGGAAATTGTATATTATTCATTCTTAATGAGAGACAATAAAAGCCATTAAATTATCATTAGTGTAATATTCTGTATCAATATAAATAGTAACTGCAACAATCAGAATTTATTATTCAGTGTTGAAGACAGTATTGTTAAAATGAAGTCAATTTGTATTGTAATCCTTGTGATCGTCGCAGTAGTGGCAGTCAACGCTGGTGCTCTAAAGAAACCATACTACGATGCAAAGAAAGCTCCTGAACTATTTGAGAAGTTCATAAAAGATTACGACAGGCATTACAAAAATGCTGCTGACAGACAAGCTCATTATGAAGCCTTCGTTGAAACAATACATAGAGTAAACCAATCAAATAAAGAAAGTGACAGTGCAGTTTTCAAAATTAACCATTTCGCTGATTGGACTCCATCGGAACGCAAGATGATGACTGGATTAGTAAGTATCAATTTGGTTTCTTATAAAGGCTTTATGCTATGTCTGAGTTCAGAGTAATCCCTTTGAGCGACATCTATTATATAGGTTGCAAATTTACGTTAGCATCTTTTCACATTTTTTGTCTGGTATAGCATGAAATGGACTCGACCGTGGACCACCACCCTCTTACTACAATATTTTACTTTTGATATGCATACCTATAACATTAACTAATTTTTGTTTTTCTTTTCAGATCATCCCGAAAAATGTATAAAATTGTTACCTTACTTGAAGATGTGATGGTTAACTAATGTGAATAAAAATATGATAAAAAAAATTTAAATATTTATTTTTATTACCCAACAAAAAGCCAACAAACAACACGTTGATGTCACCACCACCACCACCTTATGTATATTTCCAAAAAAGTATCCTATGAAAGCGGGACTATAATTAAAACTCGATTGATCACCTCCATCGTAAAAATTGTGCAAATAGCTTAGTATTTCTTTGGTACCAAAATCCTAACACGTAATCACTATACACTTATAATATCCTATTCCATTCCACTATACTTGGTATAACGGCTCCAAACAATTCCACAAGTCTGATTTAAAATATAAATCGATTTGAAATAAACGTGAATCGATTACAAATCACTTTATTGCCATAAAACACACACCACAGTAAGTTTTGAATCAGTAATTCAAATACAATCGTAGAATTTCACTGGAAATCTTGTGTCAAGTATAGCAGATAAATAGTTTGTTGAAACTTGAAACCTTTTGAAAATTCAACATTGTCTATCGAAAATTCACGGAATTAATGTTGCTTGTGATACACATTTAATGTTCTATGCAAATAAATTAATAATTAAACAATTTCAAACTTATTATTTATTTATCAATTAAAATGTCAGCACAAATATATTTTGTTAGAACTAAGAACTAACGTATAAAATTTATGTGGCTCTAAACCTAAATTGAGTCTACGCATTGTTAGTGCATAACTCACAATCCTATTAAAGTGAGATCCATTAATTTAGATAAGTCTTAGAACACAGTCAGCCTACACCTGAACTAGAATTAACACATAGTATAGGTAGTAACAGTAGTTCCTGTAACAGCAAAAGTTTTGAAAAAAAAAATCGGTCAAGTGAGTCTGACGCGCGCACCGAGTATTTTGTAACTTGATAAATGTGTTTATCTTGACGAAAGATCAGAAAGGCGGTACACAGTGTTAAGACTTTACCACCGTATCGTCGTCGTATATACAGGGTGGTCCAAGCCTGATGGATATAATTTTTTTTTAAGCAAGTTGACCTTAGGACCTATTCATCGCTAGGAAAAAAATCGGTTCTCACCCGTTTCCAAGAAATGATTTTTTAATTAAAATTTTGGGATTTCACGGTCTTGACACATATTTTTTTTCTGAAGTAACCGATTACAAAGTCCGTAACTTTTTAACGGGCAATGATTACCTAAGAACTGTACTCTCTTAAAAAAAACTAGTTCAGTTGATTGATTTTAAGAAGTTAATTCAAGAAAATTATTGTAAATGTAAACTCTACAGAACATTTTAAATTCCGATTAAACAGATACAGCACTCGTGAATTTTTCAAAACTGTAGCAATTAATGCTCCTTCAATTCCCATAAAAATAATTGCATGTTAATATGCCGGATAAAAAGTTATGATTTTTTAAAGTTGTAGGGTCGTCGATGTAAAATTACAATTTTTTTTAAATAAAAATTGTTAACTGTTTGTGGAGGCTCCAGTAACGTTTTTTTGATGATGATGATGATGTGTAAACGAGTACAGTTTTAAAATAAGTTAATTGGAAAAATGGAAAATGATTGTTTTTTCATAATTATTTTACTTAAATCTACATTTCATGTTCAAAGTGTCTACCGCCGGCGTCGATGCATTATAAATATATATAGGGACAATTCACACAGATTGTGCTAGCCCCAAAGTAAGTTCGAAACTTGTGTTATGGGATACTAACTCAACGATATTATATTTTTATAACAAATACATATATAGATAAACATCCAAGACCCGAGGCCAATCAGAAAAAGTTCGTTTTTCATCATGACCCGACCGGGGATCGAACCCGGGACCTCCTGGGTGGCGGTCTGGCGTGGTAACCATTACGCCACGGAGGTCGTCATTCTCTGCATCGTCTTAAAAAGTTATTTCTTAATTTTCTGAATGCTTCTGTGTTATTTTCGAGTGTCCTTTGAACTTAGACGAGTTCTTAGTTCTTGTACTGAATTGCATTCTTGAGCATACACCGTATCTTTACATACAAAAAAATCGATAGGGTTTAAGTCCGGGGACCGTGGAGGGAGAGGAGGTTATTTTACATCGACGACCCTACAACTTTAAAAAATCATAACTTTTTATCCGGCTTATTAACATACAATTATTTTTATGGAAATTGAAGGAGCATTAGTTGCTATAGTTTAAAAAAAATCACGAGTGCTGTACCCCTGTTTTATTTTATTTTATCGGAGTTTAAAATGTTCTGTAGAGTTTGCATGTACAATAATTTTCTTGAATTAACTTCTTAAAATCAATCAATTGGACTAGTTTTTTTTCTAAGAGAGTACAGATCTTAGGTAATCATTGCCCGTTAAAAAGTTACGGACTTTGTAATTGGTTACTTCAGAAAAAAAAAAAAGTGAAATCAAGACCGTGAAATCCCAAAATTTTAATTAAAAAATCATTTCTTGGAAACGGGTGAGAACCGATATTTTTCCTGGCGGGCATGGGTAGGTCCTAAGATCAAATTCCTAAAAAAAATTTTATATCCATCAGGCTTGGACCACCCTGTATATAGATCGTAGCCAAATAGGATTGGTCTCGGCCATGCTGTGTTCCTATGGTGAGTAAGGTCTCCACTCCAGAGCTCCACTTGGGGGGGTTGGGAGGGTTGGCAATGCGTGAGTGATACCCCCCCGGTATTGCAAGCGTCGATAAATAAATAAATAAATATATTGGGTCAATTTATACATTTGATTGAGCTAGCCCCAAAGTAAGTTCGAAACTTGTGTTATGGGATACTAACTCAACGATATTATATTTTATAACAAATACATATATAGATAAACATCCAAGACCCGAGGCCAATCAGAAAAAGTTCGTTTTTCATCATGACCCGACCGGGGATCGAACCCGGGACCTCCTGGGTGGCGGTCTGGCGTGGTAACCATTACGCCACGGAGGTCGCCATAGGCTACGGTGATGCTTACCATCAGGCGGGCCGTATGTTTGCCACCTTAGTAGTATAAAAAAAATACAATATAAACTAACATTAAGAATTAAAAAGGGATGGTCCCTGTGGCAGGGTGCCTAAAATGCAGCATCCTCGTTGAACGGCGCGGCGCGGCACGCGATCGGGAGAGTTTTAGTATCATATCGGTGTATTTGTAACTCGCCTTTGTTGTAGCTCGCCTATGTAGCAACTGGTCTACAAATGAAATCGGTGCATTTGACCGTTATGTTAATTCACATAAGTTTTAAAAAAAAATATTTGTATGATATTATTATTAGTGGTCATTAAAGATGAAATTATATCCATTAAAAAATCATTAACGTAGCAATAAACTTAACTAATACCAATATAAATGATCACTTCATTGCTTTGACTTCACTCTTTCAACGAACATATTGTAAAAATATTGTGAGAACTAAAAACAACTGTTTAACAATGAAATCTGTATTTATATTTCTTGTGGTCGTCGTAGCAGTGACCGTTAACGCCGCTGACAAAAAGAAACCGTACTACGATGTAAATCAGGCACCTGCCCTATTTGAGAAGTTTGTAAAAGAATACAACAGAAATTATAAAAATGCTGCTGACAGAAAAGTTCATTACGATGCCTTTGTTGAATCTTTACATACGATAAACCGAGCGAATAAGGAGAGTGATAGTGCAGTTTTCGACATAAACAACTTCGCAGATTATACTGCCCAGCAACGCAGAAGGATGACTGGAGTAAGTGTTATTTTCCTTCATATTTATCTATACTAATATTATCTATACTTCTATTATAATATTATAAGGAGGAAAGATTTGATTGTTTGTTTGCATTGAATAGGCTCCGAAACTACTGGACCGATTTCAGGAATTCTTTTACCAGTAGAAAGCTACATTGTCAGGGTGTAACATAGGCTATATAGTTTTTTTCCGAAATTAAATGTGGTTCCCACGGGAACAGGTCCGGAACTTCACGCGGACGAAGTCGCGGGCAAAAAAGCTAGTTTTCAAATATATTAAAATATCTATATAAATATATTTGAACGTAAATAGTTAAAGTTTTGGCATGTTTTATTCCTATAATTTTATTTATATCTGCTTTTTCAGAAACTCCCACTTCGCAGGAAGGGTGCGCCTGCGCCCCGGAAAAAGAGGAGTAAACTTTATATTGAACTTGCATAAAATTCAATCAAAACGTCTTTATTTACATAAAAAGGAGTTAAAAAATTAATGAACTTTTTTTTGAAATCAAATAGTGTTCAGAAAAATAAATATAAGAGTTTGTTGAACATCCAACTTGAATGCTTATAAACGATTTTATTTTCTTCTCCAAACTACACGTTAAAGTTCCTGCCACCAGCATTACCTATGTTGAACAATTTTTTTTGTTATTGTTTCATTGCTTTTCCAGCAGATATATAAATATCTGCTGAAAAAGATACAACAGTGCCCTTTCTAAAAATGACAAAATAAATAGGTCGAGTGGAAGAGCATTTATGAACTACGCTAGCACGACTGGAGAAATCGCAAATCTCATGGATATCATGGAAAAACGGCGCGAAGCAGCGAAGCGTTTTTCCCTCAATTTTCTTTGGATTTTAGTAGATTTGGTACCGCCCCTGGTGTTGCTGATGTCCATAGGCGGCGGAGATCATGTTTCATCAGATGGCCGGCTTGCTTGTT
Source organism: Endotricha flammealis (assembly GCA_905163395.2). Taxonomy (NCBI): domain Eukaryota; kingdom Metazoa; phylum Arthropoda; class Insecta; order Lepidoptera; family Pyralidae; genus Endotricha; species Endotricha flammealis. Next base: position 9,910,983 of record LR990861.1, on the reverse strand, counting down.
AGTCTGCCGTTGTCATAAAAAAATATTTCTGTTTGGAATCCTAAATATCAGAATTTTATTTAAAAATCACTAAAGGCAGATTTTATTAAAAAAAAAAATCCTTTTTTAAATTGAATCAGTATGGTTGCTCGCGAGTGTAGGAAAAATATTGAAATTATGTAAACTAAATGCCATTTTAGACACACAAAAGTACATTACATGGTGCATTTTGATAACGTGCAACCGTAACCATGGTATTTGTATAAATATGTGAGTTTTCATTCATCATTTATATAGAGTACACTTATTTCTGTATATACCTGATGAGTTTAGTACTATTTAGCAAAGTTTTGGTGTTAGGTGTGGTCTTGGCAATCTTTATAACTACATCATCATCTGCAGACCTTTTAAATGACAGTCCATATGATCTTCGTAAAGCTCCGGAAATATTTGAAGCATTCAAAAAAGAATACAAAAAAACATATCTAAATGCAGACGATGAGAAAAAACATTATAATACTTTTGTAAAAAATTTAGAGCAGTTAAATAACAAAAACGCTAAATTACGCAAACACGATGAACCAAACGGTATAAGTTTTTACGCTGATATGACATCGTTAGAGTTTCAAAAATTTATAGGAATAACCGACTACGTAAGTATCAATATTATTTAAATAATGAAAGCATAGTAACGAGTATAATATTACTTTCAATGCGAAAACAGCATCTCCCCGTTTGTCTGTTATCTTTTATGTTAAAGCATTGATGCAATGATTTGAGAAATATCTTAGATAGTTTTTACGGAGATTATTGCGCATACGTTCTCCCGTTCCTTTCCTCTCCCAGTGTCGTCTTAGGCCAAGGTGCGTGGTGGACTCCTTGGAAGACATTGTAATTCTAAACGGTGAGAGCCTTCCGCTCCCGTAACTGGCTAATGTATCACAAGATCACAACGATCACTACAAATGTTAATAAGAAAAAATAAGTACTTAAACGTTTTTTTCCACAGGACAGCATCATCTATAATGGCTAACAAACTCAAAGTAGCAAACATACATAAATTCTTCTCAACTTCATAAATTAATAAAAATTAAAACAAAAAAATAGTCATTCCTTATAACAACAACTGATAATAAATTGATCCAGAGAACTGTTATCCACAAAGATTAAAATGTGCAAAACATGTAGGTACACATTTATGGAAATTATCTTGGAAATTATCACGAAGTTGAGCGAGTTTCGTTCGCTATTAATAAAAGTGTTCGAGTGTTCTATGGCCTCTAATGAGTCAATTGGAATTGTATAAAAATACCTATTTTAATTATGTATACTAACTCATAATTCCGAACGCATAGAAGTACAAAAAAATAATGCCATGGTGCATTGTGATAACGTAACATTGTAAAACCGTAACCGTGGTGTTTGTATAAATATGTCGATTGGTGATTAAACTTCCTCATTACGTCTAACATTTTTGTAAATAATAAGTCCAATATCAAGTATCCTTTTGGTATTAGCTGTGGCCTTAACGATCGTTATAGCTGCACCATCATCTTCTGGTATTTTAGATGATCAACCATATGATCTTAATAAAGCCCCAGAACTATTTAGAGAATTCAAGAAAATATACGATAAAACATATTCAAGTCCAGATTCCGAGAAAAGACGTTACGATATTTTCGTTGAAAATTTACAGTCAATTAATAAGAAAAACGCTGCGCTACCAGAAAATTATAAAAATGTTTATGGTATAACTAAATTTGCTGATTTGACCGAAGAGGAGTTCCAACAGGCAATGGTAAGTAAGATTTTATTATTTGTTGAATGAGCGTTCAGGTAAAGGTTTAATGGCCAGGAAACGGACTCGCCGCTGTGAGTTGTAGTTTGGACGCGCACACGATAAAAACAAATGTAATATACTAAAATGTTTGACGCTACAAGATGCCATGCTCGACGGAAGCGTGAGCGTTTTTTGAGTGGTGCGCGGCGGAGGGGAACAAAAATATACGGGCGCCCCGATGATGTGATGCCACGACAGCCTCCGCCGCCGCCGCCGCCCCGCCGTTTTGTCGCTTGCCGCTAGCAAATAGTCGTCGCCTGGCCGTATTGTAAAAAGTATTTTCGTGGTCCTACTTGTTTGTCCTATTACTAGGGACGACCACAAGGGAGAACTATTTCCTACTATTTCCTACTATTTATAGAATCAAAAATGAATCTTCTATAGCTTTTATGTTTTTTTGGCAAATCTGCTTGTACATACAACGTTAGTACTTATGTCTCGATACTTGTACAGAAAAAAAATATGATTTCTTAAGTTGACTGTGCATTAAAAGTCGCCTATGATCCATTAATGGATTCAAGTGGAAAAAAAGTCGCCTAAGATCCATTGATGGACCAAATAATGGATTCAAGTGGAATGAGAGCTGCAAGTATCAAGCATGTTTTTTCACAGGGTTGCCACCGCTGCGGGATAGGAAAATAAACAACAGATCGTACCAAATAAAAGTCATTTTAATAATATCTAAATAATAAATGACTTATTATTTGCGGCTCGCCCGCATGGTCCAAGGGATGTGCCGATACTGCCGATGAGTTGTAGGTATATCTTCTTTGTTTTCCACGGAAACTTCTGATCTTGTTTGCCACCATCGTAGTATAACAAAATATAAAATTTATGTGTAACATATTAGAAACGTAAATAGATACGATTTTCTTTTTCTTTTATTTAGGATATATCCAATCAAATGTTATGAAAAATCACTTATTACAGAAATTATAACCCTAAGTAACAAAATTAATCAATAAAATCGGATAGTAAACCTAATTACATGCGGCCGGTTCAAGATTTATACATAATACACATAATAAGCCATGTTGCGGAAATAAAATGATCTATTTTACTACTACGATAAAACAAATTAGAAACCATAAAGTGGCGCCCATAGAGACTTCTTAAGCTTATTATCCATCGCGTGAAAGCCTTCAAAAGATTGCTCTAAGCAAAAAGGCCGCCTTGTTGCTTAAACAGTTTGTTCATAATGTCATTTGTGTCTAATATATGTACATATTATTTTGAAGAAGCAAATAAAGTATAAATTTTATCTAAGCAGGCTCTTGTTTTTGACATTGGAAATGTCTTTTCGTTCGCTTCAGTATAGGCTTCGATTTCACGAAAAAGTGCGATCCCCTTATATCTCAGAGAGTTGTGAAGATATGATATTCATAAAAGGCTCAAAATACGCGTATTCACCGCCGTAAGGTGCAAAAAGAATTATTTGAGAAAGTCAAAAACGAAAAAAGTTATGGCCGAAAATGTGAAAATAAATATCATTTCTTTCCGAATTTTTGATTTTGGCGCTCGATATCTTGGAAACGATGAATGATATCAAAAATTTGAGAAAAACTCGTCTGGACAATTTAGTCAGCTATAATTTGAGCCTAAAACAAAGATGATCGGGTTAAGGGTTGGCCCTGTAGCTTAACCTTTTTGAACAAAGTCAAAAACGTTATAGTTTTATTTTGTTACCTTTTCCTTATCCCGACTTTATCGTCGCTCATCATCATCATATCAACTCATAATCATCCCATTGCTGGGATACGGGTCTCCCTTCAGTCGAAGGCGATTAGAGTGTACTCTGCCACGCTGCTCCAATGATGGATTGGCAGAGGCCGGTGTTTTCAAACCGCCCTAAGGCCACCGACTTGGCCTAACGACTGTCATCCATCGATAACAGTCGGGACCGATGGCTTAACCCTTTATAGGACATAAGCATCTAGGGTAGATAAAAAAAACTTTGTTTTTAGATTGTTTTTTTAAATGTTTTATGTAATGTAAACACGGTGGTAAAAATATTCCCTCTGCCCGTGTGGCTTGAGGTTCTGAGGTCTGCTGAGTACCAGATATATTGTGTAAAATTTCAAATCTTGCTGCCCGCCTAGAACGATCGCGTTGGGATGGGACGACGGAGGACGGAGGGCTAGATGAAAAATCAACAGATGAACTGCTAGGTTCGACTTTCGAGAGGTATTATGCTGCTAGGTGGATCAGGTGTCGGTGCCATAGGCCCGTCATAGTTTTTTAGGATCGTTCAATACAGTATCAAAACCATCATCAGATACATCGGGAAGACAAAATATGTCTTCCAATTCGTTGACTATTTGTAAATCTATTATACATAATATAATAAAACAGTAGACCCCGATATGTCTATGTCTAACATATTTAGCAAAAATGGAGAGGGAACAGTTGGAGAAAGGTAACAAAACCTAAAAAAAATTTTTTGACATTGGAAATGTCTTTTCGTTCGCTTCAGTATAGGCTTCGATTTCACGAAAAAGTGCGATCCCCTTATATCTCGGAGAGTTGTGAAGATATGATATTCATAAAAGGCTCAAAAGACGCGTATTCACGAGAGCTGTAAGGTGCAAAAAGAATTATTTGAAAAAGTAAAAAACGAAAAAAGTTATGGCCGAAATAGTGAAAATAAATATCATTTCTTTCCGAATTTTTGATTTTGGCGCTCGATATTTTGGAAACGAAGAATGATATCAAAAATTTGAGAAAAATTCGTCTGGACAATTTAGTCAGCTATAATTTGAGCCTAAAACAAAGATGATCGGGTTAAGAGTTTGCCCTGTAGCTTAACCTTTTTGAACAAAGTCAAAAACGTTGTAGTTTTATTTTGTAACCTTTTCCTTATCCCGACTTTATCGTCGCTCATCATCATCATCATATCAACTCATAATCATCCCATTGCTGGGATTCGGGTCTCCCTTCAGTCGAAGGTGATTAGAGCGTACTCTGCCACGCTGCTCCAATGATGGATTGGCAGAGGCCGGTGTTTTCAAACCGCCCTAAGGCCACCGACTTGGCCTAACGACTTTCATCCATCGATAACAGCCGGGACCGACGGCTTAACCCTTTATAGGACATAAGCATCTAAGGTAGATAAAAAAACTATGTTTTTAGATTGTTTTATATAATGTAAACACGGTGGTAAAAATATTCCCTCTGCTCGTGTGGCTTGAGGTTCTGAGGTCTGCTGAGTACCAGATATATTGGGTAAAATTTCAAATCTTGCTGCCCGCCTAGAACGATCGCGTTGGGATGGGACGACGGAGGACGGAGGGCTAGATGAACTGCTAGGTTCGACTTTCGAGAGGTATTATGCTGCTAGGTGGATCAGGTCGGTGCCATATCGGTGTCATAGGCCTGTCATTAGGCTCGTCATAGTTTTTTAGGATTGTTCAATACAGTATCAAAACCATCATCAGATACATTGGGAAGACAAAATATGTCTTCCAATTCGTTGACTATTTGTAAATCTATATACATATAATAAAACAGTAGACCCCGATATGTCTGAACATATTTGGCAAAAATAGAGAGGGAACAGTTAGAGAAAGGTAACAAAAGCAAAAAAAATTTTTTTTTGTTTGTCTGTTTGAACGCGCACATCTTCTAAATTACTGAATGGTTTTTAATGCTGTTTTAACTTAAGGAAGAGCTCGGCTTGGAGCAGAATATAGGTTTTGTCGCATTTAAATCGGATGTCAGGAAAATAAGTTATGGTCATTTAAAGGTCTCTACCCTGACTATGTAAGAAAAAAAATATTTCTCGCACTTACAAACTTGAGACTTGGTACATCATAACTACCGACAACAGACTAAACCGGACCGGACCGAACCGGACCGAACCGAACCGAATCGAACCGGATGTCAGGAATAGAAGTTACCCTCATTTAAATTTTCAACAGCCTAAGAATTTTAAAATTGTCACTCACTGCAGAGTCGGAATCGCCCGATATCTCTTAACGACCATTTTTAAATTCAGTAGCACTGTGTATGAAAGTTTTTTTTTTACTTGAGTTAACCATTTAAAATTTTGTTCCTCTCAAATTCACTAGATGGCACTGTTAGATTCTGAATCGCACTATGAAAGTTTTTTAGTATAACTGAGCTGACGATTTCAATTTTAATATAATTTTAATTTTTCATACTTATTTTACATTAGGTATGCGGCGAGCAAATAGACAATGAGCAATAAAGAACACTGATGTCTCGGGGAAAATATATAGCAGTAGTAATAGGAGACTGTTAAATCCGTCTATGTCTATACTATTATAGTCCTATATAAGCCCAATTCCACACGGGCGAAGCCGCGGGCATAGCTAGTCGTTAAGTATTCTCTACTCCTACTCATTTGCCAGATAGTCTGTAATAAATAAGCAAAAAAGGAAGGATAAACGTGGTCCGAGAGTCTCTTCGCGAGTTTTTCAAAAGCACTAATATTCTCACGGTGGCATCTCAGTGCATTCTTGACAGCATCATGTTTGTTCGTAAAAACATTCATGACTATAACCAGGTGTGGATATTCATAATTTCAATACGCGTCACAGAAATAAATTAGCTGCTACTAAATTCATTTCATAAATTATTTATGATTCAAAGTTTGCATTATGTATAATAAAATTCCAGAATATATAAAAAAAATTGCCCAATAATCGATTTAAATAAAATGTCAAAAATTCTTAACCAGTAAAGCGTACTATACTATCAACGAGTATCTAAATTAAAGGTCTCTCTGACCCCCTTGCGAAGGTGAAATGCTAAAACTTGTCGTGAAAAGCCAATGTTCAATAAATTACCTAAATAAAAAAATTGTGTTCAATATTGCAATATTGTTACTGTTGTACGCGTCGTAGTGTTATCCAAATGGGGCTGTTTTTTTTATTATTTACATTTGAATATAATTTAGATTAAATAATTGGTGGCAAGGATGTTAATGTGTACGGGCACGTCATACTCGCAAATTGTCCAAACTGGCGGTGGCGTTGTCGGTCGGGTTACTGTTGTTCCCTATAATATTGTTCATAATATTGTTGATGGTGAGCCCAGTAATGGGGGCTGGCAGGCTGACTCTCACGTCAACTCGAAAATACACGAGAACGGTTGCTGCCTTGCGGGCCTGGTCTGCTCCTATCTTTAACACCGATTTAGCATTTTATATTTTAGATTTAATTTTATGATAAGACAAATTAATGGCACTATTTATTGACGTAATGTTGAATGTATGTACCTAGTTTTAAATTTTATGGTAAAAAAAACACGATATATTTATAAATGCCAAAAAGGCCGTAACAGGTTTTCTTTCACCATTTATTTTACCAGTGGTCATTTTGCTTTTGTTTCCGAATCAGACGTAGTAGTATATATATAGAGTAGATTAATCGCACCAAAAACATTTTCATGTAAAATGTTGCCAAGACGAGACCATAATGACTCGCATAGTCAAAAAGTTATCAGATCTCATGTAGAGCCAAGCTTCTAACTCTACACGCCCTACCTCTACAAGGCCTAACTTCACAAACTCTACACTTGCAAGTGACGAAATCGGGGGTTTTAAGACATTAATAAAATCTAAAGTATATTAGCTACGACATTCAAACTTTATGTTTAATGATTGTACTGGTGTCATCATATCTTGAAATGTTTAACTACACTGGGCGTCAAAAATAAGTAGTACAGTTTTAAAATTGCAATTACTCTTAAACTATAGAAGTTAGAGTTTTGAAATAAAAGTAATTTTATAGAAAATTTAACAAAGTTTTCTAAAAATAATATTTTATTTAGCATTAGTAAAGTTTTACACTGAAAATTAAGAAAAAACTAAAAAGCTAACCATTTTGAAGTAACTATCAAGAACTTAATTTTTAAGTTTTGGGCCTTGTTCCCACTTTAGTAACTTGTGTTGCCGCCTCGGGCTCTGATGACATCTTCGAGCCGGTTTGGCATGCTGAACACTAAGTTTCGGAGGCGGTGTTGGGGAATATTCACAAATTCTTCTATCAGGGCCTGTTTTAGAGCCCTGAGGGTGGCGGGGGGTGGTCTGCGTCTTCTGACTAGCCTCCCAAGCTCATTCCAAGTGTGTTCAATCGGGTTAAGATCTGGGCTTCTTGATGGCCAAGCCATCAAGCTGATGCCAACCTCCTGAATGTACTCTTGTACGAGGTGAGCGGTATGTGGCCGGGCGTTATCATGCATTAGTATCGCTCCATCACCCATATTTACTAAATATGGCCCTGCATACTCGATAAGGATCTCTAATGCATATCTTTCACCAGTCAGAGTGCCATTTTCTGTGACCACTAGCTCTGTGCGACCCTCTGAAGAGATGCCAGGCCATACGTGTACAGAGCCCCCGCCGTATTGAACTCTTTCCGAGATGCAACCTTGAATGTATCGCTCACCAGGTCGCCTGTATACTCTCCGCCTTCCATCGGAAGTGAATAAAGAAAACCGAGACTCATCTGTGAACAAAACTCTTGTCCATTCTTCTTCGTCCCATTGTACGTGTTGACGGGCGTAGCGTAGTCTTGCTACTCGATGCCCTGTCTCAAGTTTGGGGCCATTTGCTGGCCTGTACGACTTCAGGTTGGCTTCAGCAAGGTCTTCTCCTCACTGTACTCTCACTAACGTAGTCTCTTCGGGTCTGAAGAAGCTGTTGCTGGACCTTAACTGCATTAAGGTGACGATTTCTTAACACAGTAGAGACAATTAAGCGGTCTCTCCGGTACTAGTGCACCTGGGTCTGCCATTACTTGGTCTCCTTAGATGGTTTCCAGTTTCTTAGTACCTTCGCTTTACTTGCTGGATCGTTCTTAGAGTTACACCCACCGTTCTTGCAGTATGACGCATACTGATGCCTACTTCGAGAAAAGTTATGATTCTTGCACATTCTTCTGGTGAAAGAGGCATGATTAGTGACGTTTACTCGCTGAAGACACATTTGCTTTTGAATTGCAATTGATTTATCAGAAATAAAGAAAACAATAAAAAACAAAAGTACAAGCCAACAGTTTAAAAAAGAGTGTTTTTGTTTATTAAGTTTTTTTTTTCAGTCAATCTTTAAAAAATGATATTATGCATGACGTTTTTATTAAATGAAATGAAATTGTCTTTTAACTTTTTTTTATTTGAAAGGTCTAGCTTCTGTAGTTTAGGAGATATTGCAATTTTAAAACTGTACTACTTACTTTTGACGCCCAGTGTATTTAGCATCATCCAAAATAAAGTTATGAGAGTTCAAAAAAACGACGAAACGTTTCGAGAAAAGGTAGGTAGTGCTCGTCTCGTGCGAGATTTATACAAATCATTTATTACAACTGTATACTCTGACAAGAGAACGTGTTTGTGAAAGCTTATTCTCTAAATAAAAGTTTTGAATTTGAATTTGGTCACCCCACGGGCAAAGGGAATATTTTTACACCACAAAAAAAGAGTGTAAGAAAGGCCTCGAAAAACTTATTCCAAATGCAATATACATAAGACATTAAGCTTAATAACAACTTATCTTTCGAAAGTCGCAAAATTTGAAGATGCATAAAGATTTAACAGCAGGTGTCGAAATTCAGTTGTTTTTAAACTTGTAACTGTCACAGATAAAAAATATTATGACGTCCGTTCTTAACTCCTAGATAATAAAAAAAAAATGATATCCACAATTTGTTGCCATAGGAATAAATTCGATCACTAGTTTCGTTTTCAAAAAAAATCCAAAAAAATATGGTGGGAAATATATTCCCGCTGCCTTATAAAGAAAGGGTCGTGCCCTCCGAAGCACGGAGAAGCTCAAGATAACAAAATCTATCCAGACGCTGGCTAGGGTCGATGTTGCTTGACTTGCGTGTTCATATTAGAGTGCGACACACCACACAGCGACGCCATCGAGCTCCTCCGACGCCATCGAGCTCCTCGTCGCTCAGCGACAATATTTTTTCGATAGAGATTCATTTCCAATGTGCACGATAGTCGTGTGAAGCACGAAATCTGTGAATTTTTTTTATTGCCATCGTACGAACATTGTACTAAATGGAAAGTTACAGTTATAGTAGAGTTTTACATGGTTTTAGTTAATTAGAAATAGGTAGGTTATTTAAAATTAGCTTTTCCCCGCGGCTTCGCTCGCGCTTAATTTTTATGACATAGATCTCGTTTGACAATAAAACAACCCATAGCGCGACTTGTGGCGCCATCTGTTGGAGAGCCCTCTATTGGCTATGTGCACGACAGTAGCGCCACCTAGAATGCGCAACTTTCCGGGATTATGCCAAATAATGACATCAGTATTTTATTGCTTTCTAGTAAATTAAAGATAAATAAAATTTTTTATGGAATTTGTTAAAACAGTGCATAAAATAATGAACATCATTATAAAAACTGGTTTTGAAAGTGTAAAACACAATATTCGTTTCCAACCTCAAACCGTGTTGGTAGGAGAAAAATTAGTTTTAGCACAACATGTAAGAAATGTTGAAGAGCTACGAAAGAACGGCAATAGTTATTTATTACGAGCCCACATAAGACTTCGTAAATATCACATAAAATATAGCGCAAATAAAATTGATCATAATTTAAGGTTTTACTTATTTCTTTTTATGGCATCTATCCATTTATTTCTTTGATTTAAGTTTAGGTATAGAATTTACACCGACTATTTGTGCCGTTATTTTTGCAGTTCACAACACAACAACATCTATATATTATTAGACATTTTTTATTTTTTTATTACGAACTCCGTGCAAATTGACTTTACTTTCCCGGATTGTTGCGTATTTCTGCCACGACAAGCGCTGCGATCGCTTTACTATACCCCCACCATGTATTTGCACATAGCGAATAGTAGAAAAAATATTTTCCCATTGGAATGACATACTTTCACGGGATAAAAAGTAGCCTATGTTGGGCTCTGTACCCCTGACAATATATTTACAAATTTTCATAATGATCGGCTGATTAGTCAAGCCGTGAAGGAATAACAAACAAACTCACTTTCTCATTTATAATATTAGTATGAGTATGATTGAATATTTTATCGTTATTAGTATGAAAGATCTCGATACATTTAGCGTTGTGATGTGAAGTTGTTATTGATGCAAGTGGATGGAGAGCTGTAAAAGGCTCAGTAGATGACATGAGTAGCCAATTTTCTGATTTATGTTGTGTATAGATGCGAAATTGGGTATAAATGTAATAAAGCGTTTATATTAGATCTAGTCATGGATTCTTCTTGTCCCCAAGAGAATTTAATACCACATTTGGACATTTCTGCAGTTGATTCAATTATACAGAAATCAAAAAGAGTCACATGTGGCGCCATAAAATTGGATATTTGGGGAAACATCAAATTAGCGCCAACAGAATCAACGTATGAAGAAATGGGTATGATTGTGTGGAAAATGGTAAAGGTCAAGTAGAGATGTGTGGAAGAAAAGACACAGTGCAGACTCCTAAAGAAAATAGGCGAGAGTTCTAAAGCAAAAAAAGTTCCAAAACATTTAGGATTGTAATTATATAAACACTCCAGCAGACAATTAACGTGCATCAAAATTTGTTCCACGAAATAAACAATAAAAATATAATTTTTATAATTGTTATGATGCTATTAATATAATCGTTGTAGATTTACACGATATTACTATTAAAAGATGAAACATTTATAATATCCATCAAAATGTCATTAGCGTAATAATAAAATACATTAATGTATCAATATAAATGATCGCTTCAATGATCAGACATTACTCTATCGACGAACATATTGTTGTGTGGATCATACAATTTTGTTATAATGAATTCCATTAGTATTATAGTGCTTGTAGTCGTTGCAGTAGTGGCAGTCAATGCTGGTGATCTAAAGAAACCATACTACAATGTAAATGAAGCTCCTGAACTATTCGAGAAGTTTGTAAAGGATTACAATAGAAATTACAAAAATGCTGCTGACAGACAAGCTCATTACGATGCCTTCGTCGAATCATTACATGCAATAAACAAATCAAATAAAGAAAGTGACAGTGCAGTTTTTGACATAAACAACTTCGCTGATTACACTCCATCGGAACGCAAAAACATGTTTGGATTAGTAAGTATAAAATATTGGATTCCCAATTAGACACCCGTTATATTGTAATAAAGCTTTAATATTTTTGCATTTCTACTTCTACAATGAAACAATTTTTTTTACAGAGATTGCCACGCAGTCATTAAAATCTACGAATGTTGGCAACGATTTACATCGTACAACACCACCATATAACTACGTACTCGATGTCATATTATGATGATAATATTTCTAATGCGAATAAATACGAGTATGATACTAAAAATATATATCTTTTTATTTACCCACAACACTCATACAAATCAATATAAGTTTTTTCTATTGAACTACAGTAAATATAACCCCTGTTCTACACTAATTACGAAGTTGTCTGAGGAAAAGTAAAATAAAGTTCAAAGACAAACGAAAAGTAAGACGAAATGCCTCTTCACACTCTACACGGTGGTCATTTTGCTTTGTTACCGAAGTGCTGGTAGTTTATAGATCTTATCTATTTTATAATTATAATTGTAAATAACGTGTCTGCCCGCGAGGGCCGACAGAATAAAATATTTTTGACTTTTGACACATTCGTATCCGACTAATTTCGGTTCAACTCTGGTAATAGTGTAGAACCAGACTAATGTTTCTAAAAAGCCTTGCTTTTGTCACTCGAGCTGTACCAATCTATCGATTGAGACATCTAAACATCGAAATCGGTCAAGTAGTTGTGTTACGGTGCCATACAAGAAAATAGAATACAAACATGTAGAGTTCGATGGCGTGGCAGTGTGTAGCACTCTAAAAGAAAACGCGAGTTAAGCAACGTTGATCTAATGAAAAACTAAAAAGTTTTTAAAACTATATTTCCGTATTTTCCGTCACAAGTGTACAGAGCCCACAGAATAAATTGATTTTGATCTTGATTTCTGTCTCCTCAAAATATTTGGACAAACTGAATTTGTATTTCAGACAGAACACGAACGTGCAATATCGTGTAAAAGAAGATATTTCATATTCAAATCCGCACAGGAACAGTGAGTTTGCGTGTGCGAAGTAATAATCATTTGAAATACTCAATAGAAAATATGAGACGAGTAAACACACAACAGAGTAAAGGGAAACGCATTACTCGGGTAAACTTAATGTCACAAAAGGGATTTTCAGAAGAAGTACAAAAAGCATTGTGTCGCCGAGTGTACACAGGGTTGTAATGTTTTTGTATAACATAGAACCTAAGCCAACAGTCTAAGCCATAAAAATAACAACTATCACGCCCCGCACTGAAAAACAGAACGCATCGTTTTATTTCGACCGAGAACGGTTGAAGGGGTAAATTGAAACGCGGGATGGGGGACGCGAATTGGTAAGTTTGAGCACCACGCAGGACCATTCCGGGGATTTGTCGGACCCTCGTAAAACGCTCTTCGGAAACGAGCCCGGTTTCGCAAGGTTTATCTTGTTTTGAAAATCCTCGTTCCGAATGATGACGCGGCGCTTCCGATGCCTGCCGGGGCGTTGGAAACGCGTTATGGAAAATTGTCTTGATGTTCGCACTCTATTAAGTTCACGGATAAGTCAATAATGGTTTCTGAGTGAATCTGAGTGGAGGCGTTGTTTGGTACAAATATAATGATATGTATATGATTTTATGATCACCAACTCACCCAGAATTATGTATTTGATTTTTTTATTGAAGACTGCTATAAGCACGTTCTAAGTGAGATATTATGTATTGAAAATAATTGAAATCGTGTGTTAAATGTCATTCCTATATTGAAAAACCGAAGAATTCTAAATGCCAATCTACCGTAGTATTAAATAACCCATTATGTGATAGATATTACAATTATGGTAAACAAATGCTCTCTTTTATACTGTCTGGATGTAAATTATGCTATCTTAAATTTTCTCTGCCAAGACTAGTGAGTAACATGTTTGTAAAGGCCCAAATTGCGATCTTATGTAAATTTTAGACAGATGGCCCACCTTGGTGTAAAGAATGTTCCCATGTATTCAGGATACCTAATTTAAGTTTTTACTTTTGAGTATTTGAAGTACGAACCAGGCATTATTGTCAAGTATTTACTATTATTGATTTGATTGGTGTTCTATGTACTCCTCATTGTGTATCTCAGACTTATTTAGAGTATTCATGTTATGTCGATTTATGTATAATGATTAGGTTTTTATCATGGTTATTATTATTTAGTATATTCTAGCGTACCTATAGATCGGCTTTAGTTTGATTAAGGCGAGACCAAAAACAAAATACACTAGTGTGCGTGGAATGTACATGTGTGCAAGCAAAATATATAATTTTGTGGATTTTCCTTTTTGTTTGAGTTACATCCAGGCACTACACAGGTAACCATATTTAATCACGTCTAATGAACACCAAAACTACACTTAAAAACCATAAATTTTGTAAAAATAAGTAGGATTTGTTTTTAACACGACTGACGTCAGGCCGATACAGTCCGATATCGTGTATAGGAAAATGGTCTCGCCTATCTATCTCGCTCTAACCAATGTGTATGCTATGATCTATCTCTTTTGCATTGCCAATCTTACGCTAGTTTATAATAAATCTATGGTTTTTATATAACAGTGAAAGTAATGGACTGGGTATCTGCCACCGATTGACCTAATAGTCATTCATTTCATTATAGTTGTCACTGTCAAACTAATAAAGAAAAAAAGCGATAGCTTGAGACTTTAAATTAGAATTAAAATTACGATACTTCAACTGGCTGTAGGTATAATATAACACGTACGTAAGATATGTGTGGACAATATAACAGAGGCTATTATATTCCTTGTTTTGTTGGTAACTTGGCTCCCGAGTTTCAAAGGTAGGGGCTCGTGGCGGGCAATAATGAAGACGTCGTCGATGAGACCCGTTTAATTAACTTCAAAATGAGGCTGCGGCTCCAACTTTGGCTTAAAGTTTCGCCGAAGAAATAATAATGAGCTGGCGGCGCATCGACAAACGCGCCCCGCTGCTTCGTGTGAAGTGATTCTTCATTGTGACTTTTCATTGATAAGTACAGTTTTGTCTATTCATTTTTTGTAAGTGTATAGAACATGTTTTGGCCGAACGCAAATAAAATTGAGAAAGGGCCAGGCAAATAGGAATAAGACAAGTTATTTTAATAACTATGCTCTCGGCTTTATATTTACGCCTTTTATACACTTGAATTTCTATACAGCTAAAACCGTTGTATTTTCCGACTTAAAGAATATCCTATAGTAAATATTAAAATTTGTACCTATGTGCTGTCACATATTACAAACAAAATATCTGAACACAGCCGTTATTGAGCAAACATCAATACACCGAAACTTTAACAGTAGAATAAAGAGAGAACCATATAGTAGGATTTTCGAGAATTTTTCTGAAGTTTTCATATTGAAAAACTACTCTATTTATAATTTTTTTTATCGTTTAGGTAACCAGAACGTACATTAACGGTCTACTGACTTTTATGATTTCTTTGTAGTGCAGACTAAAAAGCGTCGTCGTTTATTAAAAACGTTGTCATTTTCTGTTTTGAAGTAAACTACCTTATTTACAAAGAGCTGCGAATTTAATTATGGAGCATTAATAAGGATAGTTGCCAAGGGTTATCAAGTTGTGTATGGAATAGAGTGATATAAAATTATTACTAATATTATTTATTTATTTATCTCTTCTTTAGTGACTCTTCTTTCTTTATTTTTTGGCTTCTTGTGCGTTAACTGGTGTCATCGTTGTTATAATATGCACTTGATAGTCACTAACTTGGCTTAACGACTGTCATCTATCGTCCACTGTCAGGGCTGACAGCTTAACATTATCTCACATGCACATAAAAAATAAGTAAAACAAAATATTTTAACGCAAAAATGTAATTCTATGATAATTATAGAGGTTTATTTGTTTTATTTATTAGTAAAATCTTTCTATCAAGTAATAGTTATTTTGTTGTGCAAGGCTGCAAAGTTGTTTTTTGGCGCGAGTACTTATATTGAAACCTGAGCGTAGCGTGGGTTTCAACTTTTCACCTCACTACAGCGAGGAAAATGCTAGGTGCAAGAAAAACGCAAATAATATCTATATATATAAAATTCAAAGTCCTGACTGACTTAACTATATATCAACGCACAGCCCAAACCGGTGGGTCTAGAGATTCCAAATTTGGACTGTAGATTCCTTACGACGTCTAGGGGTGTACTAAGAAAGGATATTTCAAAATTCCTACGGGAAACCGAGATATACGCAAACGAAGTTGCGAGGGTATATCAACGCACAGCCCAAACCGCTGGGTCTATAAAATTCCAAATTTGGCATGTAGGTTCCTTACGACGTCTAGGGATGTACTAAGAATGGATTTTTCAAAATTCCCACGGGAAAGCGAGATATACGCATACGAAGTTGCGAGGGGACGCACAGCCCAAACCGCTGGGTCTAGAGATGCCAAATTTGACATGTAGGGTCCTTATAAGGTCCAGACCGACCGGACCGGACCGGACCGGAACGGACCGGACCGGACCGGACCGGAACGGCTCAGACCTGATCGGTCTGGAAGGAACCGTACCGTACCGGGCCATGCCGGACCGGATCGAACCGGACCGGACCGGATTTTTTCTCATAGATAAAAATCAAAGTCCTGACTGACTGACTGACTTAACTATATATCAACGCACAGCCCAAACCAATGGGTCTAGAGATTCCAAATTTGGACTGTAGGTTCCTTACGACGTCTAGGGGTGTACTAAGAAAGGATTTTACAAAATTCCTATGGGAAACCGAGATATACGCAAACGAAGTTGCGAGGGTATATCAACGCACAGCCCAAACCGCTCGGTCTAGAGATTCCAAATTTGACATGTAGGTTCCTTACGACGTCTAGGGATGTACTAAGAAAGGACTTTTCAAAATTCCCACGGGAAAGCGAGATATACGCATACGAAGTTGCGAGGGGATGCACAGCCCAAACCGCTGGGTTTAGAGATGCCAAATTTGACATGTAGGGTCCTTATAAGGTCCAGACCGACCGGACCGGACCGGACCGGACCGGACCGAACTGGACCGGAACGGACCGGACCGGAACGGATCAGACCTGATCGGTCTGGAAGGAACCGCACCGTACCGGGCCGTGCCCGACCGGATCGAACCGGACCGGACCGGATTTTTTTATAGATAAAATTCAAAGTCCCGACTGACTGACTTAACTATATATCAATGCACAGCCCAAACCAATGGGTCTAGAGATTCCAAATTTGGACTGTAGGTTCCTTACGACGTCTAGGGGCGTACTAAGAAAGTATTTTTCAAAATTCCCACGGGAAACCGAGATATAAGCAAACAAAGTTGCGACTGTATATCAAATTTGGCATGTAGGTTCCTTACGACGTCTGGGGATGTACTAAGAAAGGATTTTTCAAAATTCCCAAGCGAAAAGAAAGCGAGATATACGCAAACGAAGTTGCGAGGGGACGCACAGCCCAAACCGCTGGGTCTAGAGGTTCCAAATTTGGCATGCAGGGTCCTTATAAGGTCCGAACCGACCGGAACGGACCGGACCGGATCGACCGGACCTGATCGGACCGGATGGAACCGTACCGTACCGGGCCGTGCCGGACCGGAATTTGTTTCTGAAGAAAGATATGCTAATTATTACTAGGCCACGCGGGCGAAGCCGCGGGCGGAAGCTAGTATTAAATAAGTGTTTATTTTTTTCATGCGGTGTCGTGCTGGCCAGTTCGATTATTCTAAAAATAAGGTTGGCGCATTGGCATGAAATAAGTATTAATGCATTTTCAGAGGACTGGCGGTATAAAAAATTATAGAATAGAAAGGTTCGAATATTAAAAATTCTTTCCACGCTAGGGCACAAAATGCACTTTTGCGCTCAGATTTCGAATAACAAACAGATTCTTTCCGAGCTTGTGAGGTGAAATAGTTATTTGTTATGCAAGGCTGCAAAGTTGTTTTTTGGCGCGAGTACTTATATTGAAACCTGAGCGTAGCGAGGGTTTCAAAAGTACGAGACGCAGAATAACTTTGCTGTCGAGCGAAAAACACACAATTTTTCACCTTACTACAGCGAGGAAAATGCTAGGTGCAAGTAAAACGCAAATTATAATAAATTAAATCAGTGTTTTGTTTTTCATGCGGTGTCGTGCTGGCCAGTTCGATTATTCTAAAAATAAGGTTGGCGCACTGGCACGAAATAAGTACCTATTATGCATTTTCAGAGGGCTGGCGGTATAAAAAATTATAGAATAGAAAGGTTCGAATTTTAAAAATTCTTTCCACGCTAGGGTACAAAATGCACTTTTGCGCTCAGATTTCGAATGACAAACAGATTCTTTCCGAGCTTGTGAGGTGAAAAAATTATTCTACTTTGGAATTTAAATATAATATTAATTGGAAGCTTGCTTATAGGATTGGTTTTAATTTAATTATTATTTTTATTTAATTTTTTTATTTATAAATTTTCATTTCATTTTCTGATTAGTTTTTTTATTTAGATTTTCATAAATAGTGGTTGAATCTTTTTGTTAAATTAGACTTCTTTCGCCCGAAACACAGGAATTTCCGAGCTCAGGTATTTTTTTTTTTATATTAGTATTAACGTATTACGTTTTAATTTTATATTAGTACTAGCTTTTCCCTGCGGCTTCGCTCGCGTTAATTTTATGACTGTATTATATAATAGATCTCGTTTGACAACCCATAGCGCGACTTGTGGCGCCATCTGTTGGCCGATACAGCCCCCCTCTATTGTAGAAAAATTATTTAGCCATTGGAACGACATACTTTCACGGGATAAAAAGTAGCCTATGTTGGGCTCTGTACCCCTGACAATATATATACAAATTTTCATAATGATCAACTGATTAGTCAAGCCGTGAAGGAATAACAAACAAACAAACTCACTTTCTCGTTTATAATATTAGTATGATAAGATATTTTATCAAAGTTTATTTTAGATCTACGCTTTATCAATAAAAAAAATTGGTGGATGGCATCGTCTCGCCGTGAACAGAGGAGAGCGGGGAGCAAGAAATGTGTGCTTTGTAGTTTTTATCGTAATGATAACAACGGGATTTCACGAGTATCAATTAATAGGGCTTTCGTAAAATAATCACGTTTATTTAAAATTATTATTTGACAGCCCTGTTGCTTGTATAAAGAAGTAGCAAGAGTTTAAAAAATAAAAATACTAACTTACTAATAAATTTTCCGAGTCTTTCACTTTGAGTTTCCAGAAGTAGTTAATTGACGAATAATGGCTATAACATAAACATAATAATTTATAAATTAATGTTACACAAACTACTTATAATAAATGCATTTTATGTTCTTATTCGTTCCGGTGCACGTGGTACATTCAATGTCAGATAGATTGAAATATCTAATGTAGCCTAGCTATACAGACAGTTCTGGATTTCCCCCTAGGCCAACAAGGCTGAGCCCAATTTCATTCTAAATGGAGAGGAGATCTTACTTATATGCCAAATGGCTCGAGGTCCTGCACTTCTGAATCCGGGCCTGTGTATCCGGCAGTATCATAAACTAAAATTGCCCTTAAGAGTAAAATAATGAGCCACCAACTACCACCACCTGTGGCTAATGGACTAATGACACCTCCATTAATATTTCTTTATGTAATTACTAAACTTGATGTACTTTACTACATCTAGTCAAATTTTTAGATTTTCACCCTTTGCATAAAAACTTGTTTTAATTTTAATTAGAGCACTAATGGCATCTTTATTTCATGTTATATTTAATTTTGATACATCAACGTTAATGGACACTCTTTGAGCCAAAAAACCTTACTAAATATTCAAACAGTCCTCGAAATTCTTGCTGAAATGCGATAGTGTTGCCAAAAGTTTCTAGCTGTTAAAACTTTATGATAATTAGTAGCGCAGACTAATTTGAAAGATCAAGCCGCGGAGAATGGGAGTTTGTCTGTGGCGTCTCCGCTGTCGCCATAAATACAAAAGCCATATTCACACACGACACTATTATTTAAATAATTAATTAGAGCGTTAGTATCCATCAATTTTCATTCGACGACCTCCGTGGCGTAATGGTTACCACGCCAGACCGCCACCCAGGAGGTCCCGGTTTCGATCCCCGGTCAGGTCATGATGAAAAACGAACTTTTTCTGATTGGCCTCGGGTCTTGGATGTTTATCTATATATGTATTTGTTATAAAATATAATATCGTTGAGTTAGTATCCCATAACACAAGTTTCGAACTTACTTTGGGGCTAGCTCAATCTGTATGAATTGTCCATTTATATTTATTTATTTATTTATTTATTCGTTATAAAAATGGTCGTCCTCTTCTTGAAGTTCAATTTAATACTCTACGAGTTAGCAAATTATTATTTACTAATTGCGCGATGGCTTCTCCGGTGCTTAAAGCAAGAGTGTTTGTTTGAAAAGATGACATAATATATTTTTAAGAAACTCAAAAAACTTTTTTGAATATAGTTGCTCTTTGTAAGGTATCTGCAAAATTCATTTAGTGTTATTATATGGGTTTAAAGAATTTTATTATCATAAACATAAAAGACGTAATCACTTATTTGAGAACTAAAACAACACTTTAAATGATATTAGCAATCAAAACAAAGGAGCCACTTGATTTTTATTAAACTCATATCCACTAACAACCACCGCACTGCATGCTCAAGTAACGAGGCGTAACAAGTCCTCTAGAATATGCTTGTATATTTGGCTTTTTATAGTCCAAAGGTTGTACAAAAATAATATGAAGGATGTATTTCCTCGAAAGTTTTTTTCCAACGAGTTGTTATTTTGGGCATTACAAATATTGTTTGTATAAAAATAAATATTCTTGGACGAATCACACAACGAAGCATGTACTATGGGTACTAGATTGCCGATAAATATACTTTTTTTGTAAATAAATAGGTACTTATGCAAATAGACATGTTCATAATAATGAACATGCTCATGAACAATAATAGTTCATGCACACAAATTTTTGCCTCGCGCCGCAGGGTTGGAAGTGTGCGTTGGAATAAAGTGACCATTGCTCGCCACTCGACGGTCTGTCAAATAAATAGTATTGTAAGTATAGGTAAATGAATGTCTAGCATTTAAGCAGAAGCTCTGTGTGAGAGAAGCACTAGCAATAAGTCTGCGTGTTACCTACCATGTGACACTCGGCAATCCACAGACGAGGCTGAACAAATAACTTCGTAACTAAATCGCACATCCCCGCCAAGTTAAACCGCGTAAATCTTGGCGTTACCACAGCCTAACTAATATCATAAAGTGTTCACAAGTTTAATAACCGCGTAGATAATAGTGTCCTTTAAACTTCTGCACTGTGAACGTATGTACGTTAGTTTTAACATGAAACAATTTTATTATGTCCTTTGCATTTTAATTAACTAAAGATTAAATTATTTTAGGAAACATATTTTTATGATAACATTGCTTAAGTTTTCTCATGTAACTCATGTTCTCAACTTTATAAAAATGAAAATTTTGATTACGTCTAGTATTCGACGAAATTTCTTTGAAATCTGATTAGAGTTACCTAAAAAAATTTTATCTTACTTCGTTTAGGTAGGTTTCTCTGCAGATGTCTGTACACGTAAACGTTTTTAGTTTTTGCGTGATCGAGTATCAAAAATGCAAACTTTTACATTAATAACAATAGCTAGATGTGATAAACATTTTGATATTAATAAACTCATAATAATTAACCCATTAAAAGGTACTTAAGTGTCAATGGCCGAACGCGTCTCTTCAATCAGGCGGGGGTTCGAAGCAATGATGGATGATCATGTCAAAACTAAACTAGTAAACTAATTGAGTGTTTACCCGCCTAATTGGGTACTGAAAATTGGTTATATCGATTTCTGGCCTACTAACAGCGAGTTGCACAAAAACATTTGAAAGTTAATAATACATTAAGTCTCAAGCTCACTTTTGTTCCTAATTTGTTAATGACTTTAATGTGTATCTTATACGTGTTATCTTTAAAATATGTTACGACCCACTGTCTACGTACACAGTGAAAACTAATGAAAAAATATAAAGTAGGAAGTCTTTATGTGTTTGGTTTTAATAACACAGAAGACAAAATCTGTAAATAAGAGTAACAATATTTTAATAAGGGTGTTTTGTTCATAATCATATTCGGCGACGTAAACAAAACGACGAGCATCTCTTGTTCAAAGTCTGCAGCTCATGCAGGGATATAGATTCACCATTACAAAAAATAAACTAGGCAATAAATAAACAATTTTCCACATCGTAAATTGTGTATAACAACAAGAAAACTGCAAATTTATGCAGATTTCATAGCTCTGCCGCATGTCGCCAACGTTTTGAGCGTCCGATGACCTGCGATAAGTCGGGCTTCATGTATTTATGTAAATAACAATATTTTTATTTTGAGATTTTTCTTGCAAATTTCATAAAAGGTTATATGAGGTACTGTCTGGGTGTAAACAACGAACTACATTTTATATTCCTTCGGGATTGCACGCGAGCGGGGAACTTGGTTTCACAAACAAAACAAAATGCGCTAAATTTTTGTGTATAAATAAATACTATCTTATTTACTTCTTATTTTTCTTGTGGAATTTCCTATTTTAATTCTCTACGTGATAATTTTATAATATTAACCTCAGATTTTACTCTACAGCGCGTAGTACGAGTTTTTCACCTCACGTTCGAATTCGAGCGCGTGAATTTGGTATTGGCAAACTAAGTATGTATTTAATAATATATTGTATGGGGAAGACAAAATGCCGCCTAATGGTCACTCTGTTCATATATTAAGAGTAATGTTTTCGTTAATTTTTGCAGAAAAATGTTGGTATGCATATATTTATAAGTATAATAAAGTGAAGAACAATGACCAAAAGTAGAGTAAAGTAAGTCTTTAATAACGGTTCATGGTCCAATAAAATCTCTGATAGAAAAAAAACACAACGGGTAAGTAAAACAAAATGGACAAAGGGACAAAAGCATTTTACAAAATGACAATTATATTTCCCAACCAAAGCCCCTTTCCTCCATTTACCAGATAACTTTTTTCACTCAAGCGGCTAAATTTAAATTTATAATCAAATCTATTGGGGCGTTATGTACTCGCAAAATACTTGGAAATTCAGAATTAATCCCTCTGGAGGCTTCTTAAAAGTGTTTGAATTGATTTCGCAAACATTTGAATAATTTCTAATAACACTGAGAGGAGACGACGAAACAGGTACTTTGGCTATCTGAAAGGTAACCCTTTCATGGTACCTATTATTTTACGCATTTTAATGTACAATGACAAAATATATTGTATTTGGAGAAATGATGATACCGATCCACCTCGATGTATCGATCAGCAGTATTTAGACATAGTTTTAAGAAACTTGCAGACGTTTGAATGTTGATATTAATCAGAATTTAAATGTTAACCATTTTGTTAGTTTTGATCAAAAAATAAGTAGGTAATTAAATAAATTTTGCATAAATATGGTTGGAAAGAATAAGTAACCACTTTTGTCCTGGGTTTTTCTAATAAAACCAGTTTAATGCACGTCCGTGTTCGCCGTACTTCAAACACTACGAACGGGCAGATCATTGGCAAAGTTCCAGCATCTCCCCTTAGGTGTCTAAGAATAACTTGCGAATCGGTTCAGACCGGTTCAAACCAGTTCAAACTGGTGCAAACAAACAGCTGGGAATATCCTCCTATTTGTTCGTTATGACACTGATCCGGATCATGATTGAACTGTCTCCCTGCGGTGAAAATGATGCTAATGGCTCTTATTGTATGACATTTTGGTTTCCTTTTTATCGCGCATAAGTTCTTCAAAATTGTAAGTTACAATAAAAAGAAAACGTCAACAAAAATAGTATACAATAATATAAGAAGGCAATAACATAAGAAGAAGAAAATAGAATAGACGAAGAGAACATAAGAAAGAAAAACATTTCTTGGAGGTGCTTCATGGATGCAGAACCTGGATCTGATGCTGCCTGTTTCAGCAGGAATGTCCGCGGAGGCTATGTACTGACATAATCTCCATAGATCAAAAGAAGGAGAAACTGCACAATGGGATAATACTTAAAACATACATGCCACCCAGGAGGTTCCGGGTTCGGAACTTTTTTTTATTGGTGGTCTTGGATGTTTATCTATATGATGTATTTGTTATAAAATATATCGTATCCCATAACACAAGTTTGGAACTTACTTTGGGGTTAGCTTAATCTGTGTGATTTATACCTATGTATTTTTTTTCTCTATTTTTTCTTAAGCCATGCTTGACTATGTCAGCCTCAAAGGAAAGTTCGCTGAACAAACACTCCATAATCCCTATGTATTTAATATATTTATTTACATAACTTTACAACATCCAAAATTCTCGTAACCTATGTTTGAATAAAAACACAAAAATTAAGACGAACCTTTAATCTTAAGTTAGAATCGTAGAGCCTAGCCGTAGAGTGATAGAGCCTAGCCACTACTAAGAACTGGTAGTGGCTCTCAAATGGGCTGGATCGACCGGGGCAGAACCACCCTCTCACTCGAATATCGACGTGTGTTTCGTATGATGTGTGAGAGCGCCGGAAGGCTTATAAGTACACCTCCTGCTTCCTATTCCCTATTTTACTTTCCTTCCCCACGTCCTTCCTATTTAAGTCCTTCATAGATGAAAAAAGAAATATTTTATGAGAATAAATCTAAGTAGTTTTGTAATATGTATTTCAATATTCCAGATTTATAAATGAAAAAAGCATCACCGCTCACAGCAGAGAAAAAGTTCGACAATTCTGCAATCTAGAATCCCGATATTATTTTTCTTTCCTCGGTAATATCTATTAGAGTTCAGAATCAGTCTGATCTGGCAAATTGAATAGATAGGTTAAAAATCCGTTTGTTTAATTCTCTATTTTGTTAATGAAATAAATATTTACTAACACCTCAAAATGATATTATTATTTAGAACACTACTACATTTTTGAATGTATTTTTAATATAATAAAAATATTTTAATTACTAGCTTTTCCACGCGGCTTCGCTCGCGGTTAATTTTATGACATAGATCTCGTTAGACAACAAAACCCATAGCGCGACTTGTGGCGCCATCTGTTGGCCGATAGCCCATCCCATACAGCGCCCTATATAGTAGAAAAAAATTTTTCTCATTGGAATGACATACTTTCACGTGCCTAGCCTATGTTGGGCTCTGTACCTCTGACAATATATTTAAAAAAAATCCTAATGATCGGCTGATTAGTCCAGCCGTGAAGGAATAACAAACAAACAAACAAACTCACTTTCTCATTTATAATATTAGTACATACTTACTTCATATGATATTTTACATATTCATAGATGTTGGAAATGGTTCAGGGACTTCCTTGACTTTGATAATATTAATTTATAGTGATTTACTGATCTACCCCAGATATCTACCCACTTCTCCCCTAAAAACCTGTCATGAAAATAATCTATTGAATAAAAATAAAAATTAAATTAATTTAAAAATTCAGGTATAAAATTGAGTAAGTACATGTACTTACTTTTCTACTCGCGGTTAATTTTATGACATAGATCTCGTTAGACAACAAAACCCATAGCGCGACTTGTGGCGCCATCTGTTGGCCGATAGCCCATCCCATACAGCGCCCTATATAGTAGAATAAACAATTTTTATTAAAAAAAAAACAAACCGACTTCAAAAATGAATTTAAATAATATATAATTTCATGTGCTAGGTACCTACTGTTCTAATTGAAGTCGGTGCCACGCGGACGTGATCACCCGTACTCGACGTACACAGCCTTCCACTCATGCATGTGGCCTAGGTAATATTTGGTTTGGTTGGCACCGACTTCAATTAGAACAGTAGGTACCTAGCACATGAAATTATATATTATTTAAATTCATTTTTGAAGTCGGTTTGTTTTTTTTTTAATAAAAATTGTTTATTTAATACTTTTTAGTGCATTTTATACAGCTGTTTTTTAGAAGTCTGATAGAAACAGTAGACCCTGGTATGTCTGTATAA
Source organism: Endotricha flammealis (assembly GCA_905163395.2). Taxonomy (NCBI): domain Eukaryota; kingdom Metazoa; phylum Arthropoda; class Insecta; order Lepidoptera; family Pyralidae; genus Endotricha; species Endotricha flammealis. The sequence continues at coordinate 9,885,057 of LR990861.1, read as the reverse complement.
GTACTGTCTGTTTGTTTGTACACATCACTTTTTAGCAGTCCTTTTCGAATATTATGTCGAGCCTCGCTCGCTTCGCTCGCTCGGCTGTTGATAAATAACCACAAGTCTAACCTAACTTAACCAAAAATTCCCATATGGAAAATTGACAGATTCGATATACCGGCAGATCTCGATCGGCCGGATTGACCGATCTGCATATGAGACGACATATATAATTATAAACTATTCGTATTAACATTAAAAATCATAATCATCACCTCACCAACATGGGATGATGACTTCCAGACGTAAAAACATGAAAAGCTTACGAAAACATAAGTAACGCGTTGTACGTGCCTATAAAATCTGAGGGTTGCCCTCGATTTGCCTGGGATCCCATCATCAGATCCTGACTTGGTGACAATGGGACCAACTTGGGAGTATGCACTTTCGAATAAAAAAAGAATTTTGAAAATCGGTCAAGAATTGACGGAGTAATCAGCGGACATACAAAAAAAAAAAAAAAAAAATATACAATGAAACATAGAACCTCCTCCTTTTTTGAAGTCGGTTAAAAAAAATTTTCTCATTGGAATGACATACTTTCACGTGCCTAGCCTATGTTGGGCTCTGTACCTCTGACAATATATTTAAAAAAAATCCTAATGATCGGCTGATTAGTCCAGCCGTGAAGGAATAACAAACAAACAAACAAACTCACTTTCTCATTTATAATATTAGTACATACTTACTTCATATGATATTTTACATATTCATAGATGTTGGAAATGGTTCAGGGACTTCCTTGACTTTGATAATATTAATTTATAGTGATTTACTGATCTACCCCAGATATCTACCCACTTCTCCCCTAAAAACCTGACATGAAAATAATCTATTGAATAAAAATAAAAATTAAATTAATTTAAAAATTCAGGTATAAAATTGAGTAAGTACATGTACTTACTCAATTTTATACCTGAATTTTTTTTTCTGAAGAGATCTTCAGAATTTTATGAAGTAATAAATTTTAAAATGACTTCTTGTTATATGTATAATTAAAAATTTAAACGTGAAACTTCAAGGGGGATCTAACTGTGATACCTATATGTTTAATTTTTTAATTTACTTTAGGGCGGAATAATTTGAAATTTTATCCTTTGAGGGATCTGAATTTTATCATTTAAATTGGCGACGGCGACGCTTGGAGCGCGGGGCTCTGCCAAAGGCAGTTGGCGTCAGGCGAAATACTTCCAGAAACTTCGATTAACGAGTTCAGAAGATTTAGTGGCGCCGTAATCGCATAAGAATTACGTCCCTTACAAACTTAACGGGCTTTTTTACAATTTATAATTCGATTAATCTTTTGTTTTAGCATTGCATGTACAAGAAATAAAATTAGGCCTGTAACGCACCAAGCATCCAGGCTGCCGCAGCATATTCGTTATCTAATGAAGGGATAGAAGATCATAATGTAGATTAGCTAAAATAGAGCATGACAATTATGAGAGGTAGGGCAAATCGGAGCAGCCCGTCTGGGGAAGGACCTCGACCTTACAGAAGATCGTAGTCAAATAGCATTGGCCTCGGCCATGTTATGTTCCTACGGTGACTAAGGTCTCCAGAGCTCCACTTTAAGGGGTTGGCAGGATTGGCAACGCGTGAGTTATACTCCCGGTATTGCAAGCGTCTATAGGCTACGGTGACGGCTTACCATCAGGCCGGCCGTATGCTTGCTTGCCATCTTTGTGGTATAAAAAAAATCAGGTATATTTATTTTACGTCAACTAATATCAGAAGTAATCGAAAGCTGTTACCATAATAAAAAAGAAAAAAAAAAGATTCTTTCGTTGATAACTGATAAATAAGTCAACACACGTACTCTTAGATTTCCTTGTGGTGTTGCGAATCTATAAGCTGTTTTTGGGAAAACTTTACTCGAAACGTAGAGAATTCTTGTTTGTCTCGTCAGGTTTTAGTCGGTCTTTTCCTCAATCAGTGGGACGAGCCCTACGTAGCGTATTTTCTTTTTTTTTGTGTCCCAGGATCATGTTGGCCAGCATCTTATTAGCGCTCTCATTTCACTCTGTGTTGGTCAACCCCTCATAATCATATCGCAATGACCTTTAATACCCGGTGCCATTCAACACCTACATAGCGGTTAGTTTTGTTTTGACGATTGATTAAACATGCAGTTGTCTAATATCATACTAGAACAAAAATATAAGTATAACGATCACATGATGATAGATAGATAGATAGACGATGACAGTACTTGCAAATATAGTGCCTTCAAGTCAATTATAAAGTGTCGTCAAGTCAATGTTTGTCATCGTTCTTGCTGCAAGCGTAAGCGCTCGTGCAGACGAGACGATTTCTCGCCGGAGCTAAGCCCGTCGTCTACGTCCGGTCGTCAGTCTTGTATGGGACACTATGAAGCCAATCACACGACGCCACCGGGCACGGCGTGTCGTCTGCAAAAGCCCTAATAGTAATATGCACCTACTAATCAAAACCTAATTTTTCTAAAGTTATTTGAATCAACTTTTGATCCAAAGAGAGAACAATTCAGTCATTAGTATCAATATAACTATAATACAGTCTGATAAACAGGATATAAGCGATAATTATGTATACGAGTTTTCTTATGCGCCTAATGATGTTATTTCGACCTTACGTGTATAATAAAAGAATATGGAACGGTGATGATGCTAGGGAACGATAATTCCAGATTTCATTACTTAATCTACTTATCTATACCGGACTTATATCCTATACATTTTCGTATAGACAGTACCTATGGATATTTTATTTATACTAATATTATAAAGAGGAAAGTTTTGATTTTAATTAAATAAGGGAGTCTGTTTTGATGACTCACCAACAGACCACAGCCACTCACTGGACGCGAAGTATCAATTTGTACAGAGTTTTTTGGTTGCTTTGCGACATAGGTGAGATCTAAGAATTGTTTTATTGGAAATTCCTATGAGAAACCTAATACTGTAGGTTTGTGTTTGTAATTAAATAAAATGATGTAGCAGAATAGCTGGTTTCAAAACAGCTCAAAGTCAAGCCGGAGTGGCGTGGCGTGCACCAGACTCACCTATGTACGATAAAAATGCAAACTAAGCAAGGACGTCGGTTCTTCCAATTATGTTATTAAAACTTTACAGATTCTTGGTGAACTCCATATTATGTGGAAACTCTGTAATCTTTCGTTAAATTTACTTTGGCAGAGTTTATAATTTATTATTATTAGGCTACAGGTTACAGTTACGATCCATACGACGAGTTGCATTTTTTTAAATACCACAAAGGTGGCAAACAAGCATACGGCCCGCCTGTTGGTAAGCATCACCGTTTGACGCTTGCAATACCCAACGACCCCAAGTGGAGCTCTGGAGACCTTACTCACCGTAGGAACACAACATGGCCGAGACCAATGCTATTTGGCTACGATCTTCTGTAAGGTGGAGGTCTTTCCCCAGACGGGCTGCTCCGATTTGAGCGGATTATGCGCTGTGCCCTACCTCTCTAAAAATACTATAAAATACTTTAAGGATAATAACACATTAAATTAGGGCTCTCATTGTCAAACTAAAGAAAACAGAAAAACAAACAGATAGTTCCAGAATTAATAAGCCCGCCTTGTATCAGTACTTTTGTATTGTGGTCAATAAAGTTAAATAAATAAATGCGGAATTAAGATACGTTTCTGCAACTGGCTGAAAGTAGAGTTAGATAAATTAGTCCATAATATAAACATTCGGATTATAAATTCGATATCTATATCTGGACATAATATCTATATCAAATATTGGATCACACATAAATACCATTACCATTTGGACTCAAAATATCCAACATATACAATTAAATTCTAGATTAAATTCGTTAAATACTCAATTAATTATTACAATGTAATTATTACAATACTATTTATAAGCTAATTATTGTCAACAATTCAATTCTGCTATACTGAAATATGTGAATTTAAACACGGTGTCATACTGTGCGAATGATTACGGTCACCATGATTTAAGTATGGTTAAGATATTACGCAAAATATATACGTTAGGTACTTACTTTTATAAGGCAGATCAAATGAACGTCCTTATTGCATTATAAAAAAAACATAAAAAACCGTTAAGAGAACAAATAATGAAAATTATTGACTAAACACTTCAACTTAAATTTCTAAACTCAACACACGAATTAAAAGAAAAATTATAAAAAGTAATTAAAAGAGAAAAAAAACAAATTAAAGCTCTACTTTATTAAAGCTCTATTTTGCTTAATACTGAAGTTTTTTACAATGCCGTACCTGGCTTAAATGTAAAAAGGTTCCTTCTTTCTCTCCACCAATCACAAAAAAATACGATTTATTCACGAAATCCATAGCTATTACGAAATATATAAATAAATATTTTATTCGAGTGCTTATAAACGTTCGAATGCATTCAATTCTTATAAAATATTTTGTTATTACTTCCAAATACTCGTAATGCACACAAAAGAATGTTTTACTCTCACAAAGCATAACTTTCGTTTCGAAAAGTGTACGCGTTTGGTACATTCGTGCAAGCACAGTTTTAGTCCTAACTTAGGTATTCTATTTGAACTCAGTATTATATCAGTATATCATTATGTATAGGAATTAATTTTAAAAACATGTTGTTGCCGAATCTAAATAACAACTCTCGAAAGTGAATTTCATGGATTTTTGAGTAAATTTGTCAAAATAAGGATATCGTATTTATGAATTTCAATAGTATTCTAACCTTAACACTACTAATATTATAAAAAGAACGGAAATATATAGATATGTAAATTTGTTACTCTTTCACGTAAAAAACGGCTTAATGAATTAATTTGGTTAAAATTTAGTACACGAGGAGTTTATAACATGGATTAACACAAAAAATAAATTATCCCGAAAATCACGCCAATACGGGAACAACGGCATTTGATGTGCGCTAGTAATAAATAAAGTTAGGAATAAGCTTAGTAATCTATATACATGGGGCTAGAGGAAATAAGAATTCGATTCTTCACTAAATGACCCCTAGTACTCTAGAAAATGCTTACGTGCAGTGGCAAAACTTATTATATAAAAGTAGAGAATAAACAGCAAATTAAAGTTACTGTACTTGTATCGTGTACAGTACTTTTAAGCGACTTCCATAGTAAGAGTATAATAAATACTCACTATGTCACCTGAAAACTAAGTAAAAAGAAGAGATCGATTTTTTTCTTCATACATTTTTAAACACGTTATTTACGGACAGAATTATGTTCAAAATGTAGGAGGTGTTACGTCGTAAGTCCTACTTACTAAGCCACTTTATGGTAACCCTACGTGAAACCCATAAATTCGAGGGCGTCTTGTTCAATGATAATTTATGTACGATCAACTCCATTCGTGGTTAAATATTTTTGCATGATATTGAACTCTATCTGTATTGTGATAAGTGTTATTGGCTACCGCATTTGGAAAGTAGATTATTCGTGTCCTCGAAGTTAATCACTTGACTGCGTATTCATAAATGGACAATAATGGCCAATGTCGCTGTAATACGCCAATCGGATGTATTAGTCGTCTCAATTATGTTATTTCTTTTTGATACTATAATAATATAACATGTTTTTTGTTAAATAACAATGACATAATATGTCTTTAACATCAGTAGCAGAGCTGTTGGACCGTGACGAGTGGAGAGGTGGGGAGGTGCCCAACGGTGCGCCATAACACCTCCAGGCTAGGAAAAAAACAGTAATACTAAAACAAAATTGTAAAAAAAACTACCTATACCAATTAAAACTGTCTGTATTAAACAATAACCTATTATTAAAAGTTGTATGTTCATTTCACACTCTATCCAAATATATCTGGGAGCTAGACAAGAGTTTTCTTTTTCTTCTCTTTTCTATGACTTTCTTTCGCCATTTCTTTTACCAGTGGTCATTTCGTTTTTCTTTCCGTAATGGTAGTAGTTTATAGAGTAGATTAATAAAATAAATAAATTTATTACTGTAATGTAATCTTTGGCGAGAGAAAGTGTCTGTGAGAACCTACTCTCTGAATAAATAATATATAAAAAAAAAATGGAGTCGAACGAAACAAACGCAGTCTGTATGTAATGATTTTTTCTATAAATAAAATAAAATTTCGATTCGTTTGTTAGTTCAGCATTTTCTTCTTCTGAGAATCAACTGTGTCGCTACGCAATATTACGTACCTACGATACACATGTTAAAGTTAATATCTAGTCTAGTAAGTTTAAGATAAAAAACCACTTGGCTAGGGTAGGTAGCTGATTATAAGTCTACAATTCATAAAAAAATACCAGGAGCCTATCTATTCTCACATAATCTGATTCTTCTGTAGCTAAGAAGATTGGCCGAGCTACAGTGATACATTTCCGCTATAATCCGATGTAATAGCATAAAGACAAATTTGTCATAACTTACCTACCGTTAGTTAATGTGATTTGTAAGTGGAAATAAACGTAATTACGGATGAAAATATTATGCCATTTCCTCAGGTGAAATTGTGTTTATACCTTGCAATGTGTTTTTATCGCAAAAGTTAATTATGTTTTATGTACCCATTAGTAGCGTTTAATATTTTTAACGTTAACTGAATAATGTTGGAATATTTGTATTAAATACTTCGAAACAAAATATCATAATTTCTTTTTAGGTCTAGATATCTTTTAGGGCTTTTGTGTACAGTGATAGAGATGAGCGGAAAGTAATGTTTTTATAAACCAGGATAATAAACTACGAAACGTAAATCCGATACTTCGACCGAAGTATCGGAAGAATCTAAACCATCAATTACAAGTTATTTCATGGTTATAATTCCACGAACTATTGAAATAACGAATAATAAATGGAGTGCAAGGTATTTCATGGACAGAATTCAAGGAATTACTAAAATAACCACAAAACCTTGTTATTCATGATTAAAATTCATCCGATACTACGGCCGAAGTATCTGATTTATGTTTCGTAGTAGCCCTCCTGATATTCTTGTTACAACGATGTCTTATTACAAATTATCTAGGCTGCTTTCCTCCCGACTCTAGAACCCGAACTCTAAAAGAGCTCTAGAAAGAAGCGACAATAAAAATAATGATTTATATTTTTTTGACAACCTTCGTGGCGTAATAATTACCATGCCAGACCGTCATCCAGGAGGTCCCGGGTTCGAATCGTCGGGTCATGATGATAAACAAACTTTTTCAATTGGCTTGTTATAAAATATAGTTGAGTTTAGTATCCCATAACGCAAGTTTCGAATTTACTTCGGGTCTAGCTCAATCTGTGTGATTTGTCCCAATATCTTTATTTATTTATTTTATGAATGAACTAATTAAGAAAGAAGTAGCCGACAAAAGCCGCACAATAATCGAATTCAACGTGTCGGTTTGAAAACGCTTGGGGAAGTCTATGTCCAGTAGCAGTCGACTTCTTGTGTCTGAGATGATGATGATGAAGCCATTTAATTTCCACTACTGAGCAAAATTATATACCTCCAACTATTTTCTAAGAACCCTACTACTTACAAGTCGCGAATTTCATCTTAAAAAATTTTAGGTTGTTCTTTTTTTCTTTTTCCCATCGGATTGGAATCGGACCCAGCTGGATAAACATTAAACTAATGATTAATTCTCTGAGAATAATTTGTGAAAATACTCAGCAGTTAGTCCCGCAAAAGTAGAAACACTTAATAGATGTTCTCCGAACACCACCAAGAGACTCTTCAAGGTTGAACATAGTGATTAATGACCCACCGATCCCACAGCGGGATAGCGTCCGACAGAGCGAATCGGTTTGTATAATTAAAAATAATGATGGACACTTTCATCAATAACATGGATTCACTTAAGTTGAGTCCCAGTTATTGATCTCAAAATGTGGATTTGCGTTTTTTTCCTCATGAAAATAGAGTCCACATTTAAGTAGCTTATTAAAATAGCAAAATGTAGGGCAGATAGGGCTGCATCACACCGCAACACTCCATATAACAAAAAAAAAAGAGATGTATGGCACAGCGGATAATCCGCTCAAATCGGAGCAGCCCGTCTGGGGAAGGACCTCCACCTTACAAAAGATCGTAGCCAAATAGCATTGGTCTTGGCCATGTTGTGCTCAAGGACTCCCCCGGGACTCTCGGTGTCTCTGTGTTCCATGGGTGGCGGTGATCACTTAAGATCAGGTGACCCGCATGCTCGTCTACCAAACTCTTGGATAAAAAATTAATAAATTTAAACCAACAACACAATACAATTGTCTGAAATCAATTAAAATTGTATATATCATAACGTAATTTATCGTTGAAGACCGCACAGGACGACATCCGAGCAAATTGTTCCAAGTACGGAGATAAATGAAATTTATGTGTAATGATATCGACTTACGCCCTTTGTATCAGTATGTTGCGATACCACAAATAGATAGCCTCTAATTTATAGCGGTTGACAATGTAGGTACGAGGAGTTTGACCAGATAATTCTAATATAATATTTCGGATTGTGAGTGCATTTTTAATTACGTTCTGTTTCTACGCTTTCAGTTAATTTAAAATTTTAATTAATAGATTAATTTTCAAGTTACCTAATGAATTATAGAATTAAATTAAAATTTTATTTAATTTAGTAACAAACCACTTAATAATTTTATGGTAGGTACAATATTTCTATAAAATAAAAATGAGGAGATTCTCACGTGGACCCGTTCGTCGTTTTATTAAATCCCATTTCATTTTCTTCAGAAAATAATGCAGTATTTAAATAAGTTATATGATAACAATATTTATTCCTATCCTTTCCGTTCAATGACGAATAACTTTTTACAGAGTAGTCCGATTTTGATGTTTTTTTTATTGAACAAAGTTTATTTAGGCCATTTTGTCCACGAGTCGACATTCCGCCAAACATTTTATGTGGCGATCGTACAGTAAGTGCAAGTTGAACTTTACACTTGCTTTTTTGCTCTTATGACATAGTACATAGGAGTAATGGTACTCTTGACTGTACAGTCAACAATAATCGATAATAATCTTTGTTGTTAGTTCTCTACCCTGGTTATCTCTTTTATTTGTCGATTGTACATCTCTAGACATAGAGTATATTATAGGATGTATAGCCTCAACGATCCGAAGAAAAGTCGATACGCGGACAAAAAAACTACTTCTGACATTGATGCCATCGGCGATTCGTTATTTAAATATACTAGGTAACTTTTCTGGCGGTTTAATTTAATAATAAAAAATTCACCGAGTTGGTTTTCTTTTACAAAGTGAAATTATTAAAATATCATCTATTCCCGAGTGACCCCTTAAGAGATCTATCGTTTCAAGAAAGAGATCCGTTTTGTCCACTCTGAAGTCCTATAAAACAAATCTCGGCCACTTATAGCGATCAGAGCGCGATTAGTTGGGGTTTGAACACCTGCGTCTAATCATAAATCTTGGTGATTAATATTAATCGTCCTTGTTTATGAATAGAATAGAGAGGTCTATTTATATATTGATAATTATAGCAGCCTTAACTGTAATTAGAAAAAAAATACAGAAATGTCCATTACCTACACAAAATCGTGGTAATCACCATTTGAAGTCAAACTTAAAATATTATTTATTTAGTATTTCTATAAGTGAAAAATAGCGATATTTTTTTGTTAAACGTTACAACGTATTTTCTGCTGAAATGAAATTTAGGGCTGTCATTTTCCATAAAAGAATTTATATGGCGAGGGGCGAATATTGCACATTCTCGTACGATGCGATACAAGGTAATATATTGGGATAAGCGCAAATCGATCAATCCATAAGTGTACACGTGTCTGCAGCATAATGAAGGATGTATGTTTGACAGTGTATATGTACTTAAAATCCATCGATACTAATTTTATAAAACTGAAGACTGTCTGAGTTCTGCGTTCCGCGTTCACTGAAACCTATGCGGTGGCTTAGAATCTTACACACCAAAAGCAGTCGGACCGCGACTTCGGAACTCTGACCGCTAGACCGCGCGCAGTGGGGTCGGCGGCGCCAGTGTTGGATAGATAATTTATCGAGGACGGTTATAGTTGTATAACATGACATAACACTGATGAGGTATAGTTAGCTAGTAATATGACTGACCAACGACACTTGGACCTAGAGAACTTTCCACAGAGGTTATCTTAAGGCTTCCTGAAGTGGGATTTTAATTAGATATAACTCCTAAATAAATAAAAGTCATTTCAGCGAAAAAATCTGTTTAAAAACATAATTCCTCATATTTTTCCAAGATAGAAAAAAACAACCTATTCAGATTTTGTAGATTTGTTTGGATGATAGAGGTTGGATTTATATAAAAAAATTCGTCGTACACCTTTGAAGTGCATTATTTGTGTTTCAAATAAAACACGAAAAACATGTGAAACGACGATTTCCCGGAAAATCTGGCTTTAGTGACGTAGATAAGGAATTTCGAGAAATTTCCACGGCGTAGTGTGCATACAAACGTACTTGTTAGCAACATTATAAAATACGAAAATTATTATCTGGGAGTTTTCAATGTTATTATTTTATTTTAATCTACATATTAATTAACCCATTTTGTTTTCTAAAAAATTAAAAGAAGGAGCTGCTATATTTGAAGATATAAAAATCAATATTCATATTATCACGCAGCAAATATTGCAAAAGTCAACTACAAAGCGACCAACAGAAATATTATATTTACCAAAACCACTATGATTACGCACTATGATTATTAGACGTATACATGCGTATACCTAACATAAAATAGTATTACAGAAATCACCTTCCCAAATCCGCCTTGGCGTTATTACGGTCTCATATGTTTTGCGGGCAGCCACACGTGGGGTGTTAATCTCATTAGGCAGTGTCGCAGTTCAACCACTTGTTTTCATTTATAGCGAAATGGCCGTCATTACCGCATAGAGCGAAGTGCTGTTACCCATTATACCTTAAAACGGACATTATTCTTGGTTTCGTCTTAACATTTCGTTCCAACTTTTGTTATGCTGAACGTCCATTTCTGCGCTGCGTCGAAATCAAGATTTTACCTTAAGAATAATAAAACTGATTAAAATGCATGTTGGACTAGTCGTTGTATTAGTTTACCTAGTAATTGCCGATACAGTGACAAATCACACAGATTGAGCTAGCCCCGAAGTAAGTTCGAACCTTGTGTTATGTGATACTAACTCAACGATACTAATATTTTATAATAAATACATAATATAGATAAACATCCAAAACCCAAACCAATCAGAAAAAAATCCTTTTATCATCATGACCCAACTGGGATTCGAACCCGAACACCTGATGGGTGACTGAATGGCATGGCAAACACAAACATTACGCCAGTGAGGTCGTCGTATATAATAATAAAACTGACCAAAATGCATGTCGGGCAATGCGTTGTTAGTTTACCTAGTCATTGCCGATATGGGTACTTATCTATGTAATTATTGGGAAAATTATTTGTATTGTATTGATGTCCACTCTGCTACATGAGACGGGCTCTCCCCAAATTGTTTAGAGGGACTAAAATCAACATCATAATTGACTTTGCTTCAACAACACAGTCAAATGTTTCAAATCGATTAAGATATAGTTTAATTGCATTTCTTGACAGGTAATTTGTGAGATTGGGGTCTGTTCAATAGCGGTTGACGGCGGGTCGCACGGGGTCGCGCGATGCAACTCACGCGGTGTTGTGTTTACAAGCACTTTTTGTTCAAACTGTGTCGCGAATTCGTTTCTTGATTTTCGCTATTCATTGCTTCATATCCAACCATAAAATCTATGACTTCTAAGCTTTATTACTAGAAACGTTTGGTGGGAGGTCTATATTCAATAGGTGGGGACGTCTTGTGGCTGATATTTAAAATGTAAACTTTAATTTTTTTTTCATTTCATTTATTTATGACACAAACAGACGGTACAATAAATACAGTGTTATTTTTAAAATTTGGTACAATATACCTATAGACCTAACAGTGTCAGTAAAGTAGTTTACACAATATTAATAAATGAATTCCGTTATTACATGGTAAGAACTTTCCGTAGTGTAGGTATAAATAAATTTTCATAGAAATAGTAATTTAATTGAATCTTGGTTTGGTCGATATGAGAGTAGTAATGTGCGAGTGTGATGAAAAATTTTATATTATTTGATAATTTTATTTGCACTTTAGAGTAAACTCCTAATATGTATGTACTTCAATATATCTCCTTCCTGAATCCTTATTACAAAACTTTTTTCCCCCTAGAAAATATACTTGTGAGTAAAAAAAAAAATTGAAAATTATTCAAAAGTAATAACATTTGTTCTTATACAACAAATACGTTTTTAATGATCTTTATGGGAGGAAATTTTCAATAAGTCACGTGGAACAGGGAAGGTGGATTAGAGAGGCAAGTTTCAGGCGCGGCGGTAACTCAGAGTTAGTGTCACATTATCGTTAGCATAATCATGGAAACAGCTGCCGGGCTCAAGTACCTACTACGTTTTTAAGGTGGGGAACCATCCGAACGAGAATTTAAAGTGTGGCCGTAATGCGTTCCTTTTCATTGGACGCGACTCCCGAGCAGAGAATTTAGAAATACGCTTTATAAAAGGTTGCTCTTAAAAATCTTTTGCAATTTCTTGTTACATAACAAAACACGAAGACTTTGGTTGTTTAACATTTTTTTAGTTATGTTTTATGAAACTTATCATCCTTCATCTATTAGTCACTATGTACTAGGTAAGTATAAGTCTATTCTAAAGACTTTCATAATGACCGATTTTTGCGAAGCGAAATAGTCTGTCCACTCGGAGAAGCCAAGGGCTTACCCACGCCCACGGAGAGTGCCGTCCGGTGCGTGGTCTCCATTCAAGTTACGCCCCAAAAGTGTTAATGGAATTGACTGCCCTAGAAGAGCTAATTTTATTAGATTTGAATGTAGGGTTACTTACTTTTAAATCTAATAAAAACCATCTTTTACGTAATTACATTATTATATGATTTAAAAAAGACGCTCCTTAAACTTTAACTCTTTATGTATGTTTTTCTTAGAATTTTGCAAAGAATGAATTAAATTTTCAGTTAGCTGTAATGTGTACATTGAATGGAATAAATTTTAAATACCCGGTCATTTCCCTAATCGTTACCTCCATTACCTGCTCTTGCCAAATGGAATTCTCGCCTCGCCTTTGTTTTTTTTTAAATATTATATTTGACGACCAATTTGCAGCAGTTGGTTCATGTCGTACCTTATGCTACCTGTGGTTGCGGAAACGATCCTTGCGCACCCACCACAAAGGTGGCAAACATGCATACCGTCGGCCTGATGGTAAGGCTACGGTGACACCGTAGCCTATAGACGCGTGCAATACCGGGGGTATCACTCACGCACGCGTTGGCAGCTCTGGTGACCTTACCTATGTATAATATGAATGTAAATATATAAAATCATTATTATAATAGTTGCTTGTAACAAACTGAATTGACAGAATTAATGGAAATGATAAATCTATTCGGTATTTTATGGGTACGGGACAGACCCCTAAATGTAAATCTGCTCTAAGACCATGTTCTACATAAATGGGTACAAGGACTCATTGTGCTATCCGGTACCATTGAATAGATCATTTGAGTCCCAATGTGTTTGATCCAATAATGGTATTTATTACAATAACAGGTTATTTAACAAACTAAACATACAACATGGGACACGATGTTCTGTCCTATTTCCTTGAGAATTTTGAGATATATTTCAGCAAGAATTGCTTTTTAGCTTTTTAGCTGTCGTTTATTTAAAGACAATGTGCAGTATTCTTTTACAGTCAGTTGTAAAAAACTTCAAGATATAAATAAATAAATAAATATATAGGGACAATTCATACAGATTGAGCTAGCCCCAAAGTAAGTTCAAAATTTGTGTTATGGGATACTAACTCAACGATAATATATTTTATAACAAATACATACATAGATAAACATCCAAGACCCGAGGCCAATCAGAAAAAGTTCGTTTTTCATCATGACCCGACCGGGGATCGAACCCGGGACCTCCTGGGTGGCGGTCTGCCGTGGTAACCATTACGCCACGGATGTCGTCAAACAATATAAGTCTCATAGCGTTTATTTCTTACTACAAGAGTTTCCAGTATCCTAATTTATTGAGTATTTATTTATTTTTTATTTCTTTTATTTATGTGAAACGCAACACTATTATTGATACGACAGTCCGCGGATATTTCTTTCATACATTGTATAATTTTTTATTTGTAAAAATTGAGAAGGAAAAAAAAGTATCTGATGTACAAAAAAAGCCGTAACCGGTTTTCTTTCGCCGTTTCTTTTACTGGTGGTCATTTTGCTTTGTTTCCGAAATGGTGGTAGTTTATAGAGTACCTTATTTAAAGAATAATAATATTATTATGTAACATTCATTGTACATGACGTGTCTAAGTGCGAATAAAGTATTTTTTAATTTGAATTAGAATCCAAAATTTTGTGAAGATACTGATTTTTACGTGGAATCACCGCCATCGGACCACCACAACCCAGAGGAACGGGTATGGTTCTCCCTCGTTCTCCCTCTGGGATGTGGATGATCTTAGCAGATTCATATGCGATTCCTCACGATGTTTTCCTTCACCGTCGGGTAAGCGATAATTGCAAGCGAAACATAACTACAAAAAATAAAATTTAATTGTTTATCAATTCAGAATTTCATTTACGAATCAGTCGATTTGCTGGTTCTTATTCTCTATAGCTAAATTTAGTTGCATCTTTATGAAGGAGGTACAGCTGACTATACATTTAACGGTTTACATTGACAAGGGTCGATCTAAATCAGTATCTACAAGTAGTATCGCAAACTTAACATAAACTTCAATCTTTAGGGAAAACAAATATATCCCTCCACTTGTATGTTTCTTAGTGACATAAAAACTTGGGCGTTTTCTAGAGTAGTTTTCTGTGCTACAATATTCTAGTTGCAGGTATTGCAGTAAAGCCTTTGACATACTAAACACAGTTCTTGATGCGCAGGAAGTGAAACCGTTATATGAGTGTGGCTGGGTCGAGTGAAATTCCGTTCTTGTGATGTGATTTTCGACATAATTCCTCTCATTGAGATGTATTTGAAACTATATATCTACACTCGACAGTGGCTACAAGTGGATAGCGATATCGGTATGCCGTTTCAATGCAGTTATGCCGACTAATTGAAAACTGCTTTATAACTGCAATATTGTAAATATTGTCTGTCCGTGTGTATACTCCAAAGTACCTACTCGAAATTCAGTATAACCACAACTGAAGGAAGGGAACGATCACTGAAGAACTTGTTCTTCGGTGATCGTGCCCGTCGTCTGTAGTCTCTTATGTCTACTAAATAATAATTTTTTTTCATTTAAAAGCATGTACGCTGTCTTTCATGCGCAAAAATAGTATTTTCGAATCTCATAGAACATCAACCCGTTATATATTACAAATATGTTAGTTACTAACTAATAACCATAGATAATTTTTCCGTCTAAATAGTTAATTGAGAAAAAAATTTAATTAATAGAGTATTTGTTCATTCTATCAAGGTAACTAAACTTAAGAAAGTTTTCCTTCATTTCCCGTACAGCGTCAATTTCGAGGCTTAAAATTTAGAAAAATAGTGACAAACCGAACTAGCAAAAATTAATAGCTAATTTCAAAGAGTAAATACAAAGTTAGTTAAAAATATTTTTGCATTTATCGATTTAACAATAAGAAAATAAAATTAAAAATATGTGCCATATCCAGAAATTCAAATGATTTTATCACCGATATTTCTTTATATTTAAAAAAAAAAAAATAGCTTTTTAATAATACACTTAAGGCTTCTTTCAAACATTTACTTTGTAATGTTAAATAATTTAATGTACCTAATTATTTTTCTATAAATATTTGAAATCTATTAAAAAAACGCTGCGCGCATATCATTACGTAAACGCTCCAGCGCCCGCGCAAGACGTCAATGCTCTTAATAATGCGTATCTCACATTTTCAAAATAAAGAAATAATTAATATTAAGTATAAAATTATTCTCAGGATAATTTTCTCCAATATTTCTACGAAATGTTACAACATATTGGAACGCTACCTTGCTCAATAGTCATGCTTCAAATGTTACACCTCCTGGATGTTTGTTTTACCAGGCTAATCTGTCCTTACCTTAAAATAACTTTAACTGGTGGAACGATGTCGACGACTTTTCTACGATATTATCGATTATCAGACCCGTTCGCAGCTCACGTTCGGTGTGGCGAAGGTTTAAGCCGGCAAGTGTGAAGTTGGGCAATCAGGATTCCTGGTTAGTTCCCTTTATGCCCGAATAGATTCGGAGGTTGGAACCGCTCCAGCGTGGTCCGTTTTATTACAGCATAAATCCTTTTCTGCAGCCTCCATTTTTATTCCATGTGTATACGCTATCATAGTCAGATTAAAAGTCGTTAACTTTAGTATATGCTCGTATCGTTTTTTACGAAACTGTGTGTACCTACAGTTTTGATGGACGATAGTTCAGACAGACGAAACTTTTTTCTGCACAACCAAAATCTACGCTTTTCAAAATATAAAAATACTATTAAGTACATTTAAAAATTTCGAATATGAGATTAATAATAATATTGTTTATGTTTCATTGATTCGAACTAACTGGAATTGTTTTTTGAAATTGTATGAATTCAAATTATGTATTTTATTTTGAACAGGCGGATTTAATGCAATTTCGTCATCGTGAGTGTAGAGATTTTTATCTTATTAATAATGTATTCTTATGCGAATTATTAAATTATAATGATCGTTTTAATATAATTTTTACTTAATTACCCTTAATTACTTTCATGTGAAAACTTTTACCTTTAACGTTCAATAGCTCGGGTCTCATTTATCATTGCCTATAAAACTTAACTAATATTGGAAGTGGTCATTAGATTAAAGTGGTAATTTAATATAAAGGGTTTGTTGGATATATTATGGTGTTTAGATATTGACAGCTAAGTTAATAAGAAGGATTTCAAATTTACTTGACAATAAATATACCTACGCCTTTATCATTCATACAAAATAACGGAGACAGTACTCAGTCTAGTAGATAAGATAAGTCTTAGCTTCTAAAGGTGCTTCTTCACCTCGAGCATTCGCGTGTAATGTAACATTTTAGCATTACATTACAATACTTTACTTTACTTTTTAAGAGAGGTAGGGCACAGCGGATAATCCGCTCAAATCGGAGCAGCCCGTCTGGGGAAGGACCTCCACCTTACAGAAGATCGTAGCCAAATAGAATTGGTTTCGGCCATGCTGTGTTCCTGCGGTGAGTAAGGTCTCCAGAGCTCCACTTATGGGGTTTGGGAGGGTTGGCAACGCGTGAGTGATACCCCCGGTATTGCAAGCGTCTATAGGCTACGGTGATGCTTACCATCAGGCGGGCCGTATGCTTGTTTGTCACTCACTTAGTAGTATAAAAAAAAATACTACCTTCCTGACTGACGAGCGTTCGCCTCCTTTACTCGCCGTTTTCTGTGGTTTGACCACAGTCAAGCGCACGACCGAACAAAATGTTTGCGTAATGTAAAAAAAACACACCGAGTAAGTACTCGGCATACTATAGAGTAAAGTGTAGGAATAAATTCAATATTACCACTGAATAGGGTATTACTCTGAGATTGGCTATGAGTATTACCGGCATTTGCTTTTAATTAATGTGTGCCAAAAAATATCATCCGCATCGTTATCAATGGGCATTGTGCCCAAAAGCAAACATCAATATTATACTCATTGTTTCGGTCATGAGCAGTTAGACCAAACAATTAGTTTGTCTTTAAAATATTATCCAGGCAATTTAGCAAGCAAGCCAAGAAAATTCAATATCTGCTATGAGGAGGAGTACTTAGTCATGTTACGGGAAGCAACCGTCAATGTCAGCTACTCTTGAAACTCCTAAAATGAAACGGCCATAAATGAAAATTACTACATGGTTCCGAGCATTCATATCAACACTGAAGGAAGACTGATAATTGAATTTGTCGTACCAAAATTGTTTTGTACTTACCACTTAATAATGACACCCCTTTATTTATATGAAAAATCACATTGAATATTCCCTTTCAAAAAATGGCGAAAGATAAAAACTCGATGGATAAAAATAAAACGTATATTTGACAATGGCGAACTGATGTCGGAATTCATTTTATATGGGATCTCTTGTTGACTGTTCTGCTGATTTATAAATTATTTTCCCATTCTTACGTTTGTTTTGTGGATCAGTTTTGTTTTGAGGAAAATGATAAGAATAACTTATTTTCATGTGAAAATTGTCTCATTATAGAGATAGAAGAGACAAAACAGTAAATGTAATTAGAATGTTCATTTATTCCCGTATCCTTTTAGTTCGCTAGAATAATTGAATTACCTATTATTTTCATTTAGTTATCTGCCGAAAAATACTATCAACTGACATTTCTTTAAGAGGTACACTGCCTTTCAGAATTTGTTATTTTTTCATTAAAATTCTGTTTATTGCGAAAATTGTATTTCAGTAAGCGAAGACTAAATAAATATTGGGTTTCCTTAATAGAAGATAAAAGCAAAAGATAATTTTACTTAAATTTATACAAAGAAAATGACTAAGTTTGGTAATTGGATGATTTCAAATTATGTTCTACACGAGCCCTGTACTGCTTAGAAGGTATTTTTCCATATAAATATTTAAATAGTGATTGCTTAAATTCCACTTTGATTAGATGTTCTGAAGATTCCATAAACTCGAAATCTGGGAACTCAATTTATTCAGCAGTAACTTTAAGAACTTGAGCAATTTTGTCTGTTAAATTGGATGATATTTAAAATGGAATGGAAAAGTATTTAACCATAAAAAATGAACTGGGAATTGTTGGAGAAATCAACTGTTTACTTTCTACACGAAATTGTCGTCTCTTTAAATGAATTTGAAACATCATACTCCAGGGAAGTGAAAGTTTAAGATATAATATTTGACTAGCTATTTAAAAAAATTACATTTTCAGAAATCGAAAATTAAAATAGAAAAAAGAAATAAACATAAAACTATAAGAATCTCATGTCTAATATTTTATAACGTATTCCCTACTTTAAGTTCTTATGAAACAGAAGCTCTGACGTGTCATGGTAAAAGCTACTTCAATTGAAATTTCAAATTTGACGACCTGCGTGGCGTAATGGTTACCACGCCAGACCGCCAACCAGGAGGTCCCGGGTTCGATCCCCGGTCGGGTCATGATGAAAAACTAACTTTTCTGATTGGCCTCGGGTCTTGGATGTTTATCTATATATGTATTTGTTATAAAATATAATATCGTTGAGTTTGTATCCCATAACACAAGTTTCGAACTTACTTTGGGGCTAGCTCAATCTGTATGAATTGTCCCTATATATTTATTTATTTAAATAATATTTTTCATCTGCAGAAAATATTTTTGCTGCATATCGCATGGAGATACTTACTATACTCAGAATTTCAATAATCAAAGAGTTTTGGAATAAAAAAGGGTGTACTTTTTTATTACATAGCCACAATGTACAAATAAAACGTATATTCACGTTACATACGTACAGATATTGCAGCCATATATTTTTGATTTGTATAAATATGTCGTGGCGTCACGGGCAAGTATTTGTATGGGCGTCTCGCGTGTTTGTTTTGTTTGGCTATGTGATGAGTGAAGGCGTTATTAAGTTATCCATTGTAATCATGTAGAAGCCACTTATTGTAATTATTGTTTATTTTACTATACATCGAGCATATCTTTCTCTTTGATTAAATGTTTTGTTTTAATAAAATGTGATGTAACGTTTTTTTTCTTCATGAGAATAAAATCCGCTGCATTTATACATGCGGGCTGGATGTATACCAGCGTTCTCGTATCCATGGTCGAACTGTTTAAATGAAGAGTTGACGTAGAGTTTGATTTAGTTACATGCAATTATGTATGTAGACAGTTAAATGTTAACTTTACTACACCAATATAAGAATGGCTCCCCATTCGTTTGCGAAGACAGCAAAGGATGCTCTGTACTCTTCATACCATTCTTAAAAATCCCCTTAGTCCTGAGTACTTAAAAAGCAAATTTAATTACATCTGTAACACTCATGAGCGTCAACTTAGATCTCATAATTGCCTCGCACTCGCTACTCCCCGTCATCGCACATGCTTTGTGTCTGACTCTTTTACACTCCAGGCCACTCGGCTCTGGAAGAAATTGCCTGTCGCCATGAGGTCAATCTCCAACAAATTTAACTTCAAAAAAAAAGTTAAGGCTAGTCTTTTGTCCACAATTCAGTAATTGTCGTCATAGTAGTATATTATATTGTATTCTGTATATATAGTAACTAAATATTAGTAAGTATGTATTGTATTCTTACATGATATGTACCTTTATGTTGTTTATGTATATGTAATTATCAGTATATATATGTTATTATGACAAACCCTTATTATATCTATTATTTATTGTATGTAATTTATTTTATAACCGCATTCATGTATATCTGCACTACCCAAAGGTTGACTGGTAGATAATGCTGTTAGCGTTAAGTCCGCCTTTTGTACCCTTATATTGTGGTCAATAAAGTTTAAATAAATAAATAAATAAGAACTAGCGTTAGCGTTACATTATATTCTTTGAAAATATGACATGGTAACACCAAGTCAAAAACCACTTTTTGGTCCTTTAATTATACATTTACTTATTTACTTTTTCTTATAGCATTCTTACAAAGTACCTTTATGTATCCCTTCATATGTGAGTATATGTATATATATATAATATATATTTCTATAATGTATATATGTGTGAGTATTTATTTATTATATAATATGGTATATTAAATATATAATATGCTGAAGTATTTACTTCACCTACTCAAATGAGTATTTATATGTGATCTTCTTGTTTATATTTTTAATCTTAAGTTTATTTTATTTTATTATTGCTAGCCCTGCCTACTCCATATATAGCTCTGTTACCCTAAGGTTGCCTTGAAAAGATTGCTTTGAGCAATAAGGCCGCCTTGTGGCCAATACACAAGTCTGTAATCTTTTTTTGTGTGTTTACCATATTGTATTGTATTTCTTGTGTTCTAATGTTTACAGTCTGTGTGTTGCAAATAAAGTATATTCTATTCATGGTACATTTTTGTCAACATTTTTTTTATAGATTGTTCGATAGTTTTACATGATAGTAATAAGAGTCAGAAATGGATAAGAGCCATTGGTAATTATAATCATCATATATGTGTACACATATATGAATAACGAAACAGGTTAAATGTATAAAATAAAATAGAAAAAAGTGAAACACAAACAAAGAGATCACAAATATGGAAATATTTTTTCCGACCTGACATTTACTAGCGATTTGGATTCAGATTTGATTAATGTTTAAAGTCACAAATTATACCAAAAAGCTATCTGTTTTTTCCTATATTTTACCATCAACGAAATTCATTTTTAAAAGCAATGTTTTACAGCAAATACATTTTTATTAATAAGCTTTTTCATAAATACTAGCTTTTTGCCCGCGACTTCGTCCGCGTGAAGTTCCGGTCCCGTTCCCGTGGGAAACACATTGAATTTTGGGAAAAGCTATAGCTTATATCACTCCCTGTTAATGAAGTTTTCTACTGGTAAAAGAATTTTTGAAATCGGTCCGGTAATTTCGGAGCCTGTTGAATGCAAACAAACAAACAAATAATCAAATCTTTCCTCTTTATAATATTAGTATAGGTAAAGCATCTCGATGGCGTCGCTGTGTTAACTTACGTGTTCGTTGAGAGTGCATCAACGAACACGTAAGTTAAGTAACGTCGACCCTAGCGAGTGTTTCGATGGGTTTTGTTATCTCGATCTCTGTTCTTCGGAGGGCACGTAAATCCGTCGGTCCTAAACAGCCAAGACCATCGACTATAGAGTCGATAAAATGACAGTCGTGAAGCCGACTCGGTGGCCTTAAAAACACCGGTCTCCACCAATCCGCATTGAAGCAGCGTGGCAGAGTACGCTCTAATTCTCGATTGAATGGAAACATCTTTACAGTAGAATGATTATGGATGGATTGATATGATAGAAATATTGGTAGAGTGGTATCATTTTCAAATTTTTATAATAAAATACATATGTGCCTACAAATATTATTTTGATTGACGTATGAAATTATGCAATTTATTTTGACGTTGATAAAATGAGTTGCCAAATATATTTTGTTTACTTGTAAAAATGTTTCAAAGAATTATAAATTGTTCATGACGCCTACTTATAAAGTAGACAAGACATGGCTGTGAAAAAAGAAGAGTAGACGCAGGTCGTTGCCTTTTAGTGGGTTTGCCAATATAATATAAATAGGGAATATGCAAACATATTTTATATATTTTTAAACAATAGGTTATGGATGGAAAAAAATAAGAAACAATAACTACCTACAAAACTACTGACTATAGTATGTACAAAAATACATATATTTAATAGGCACTCAATTTTTTTTTTTTAATAATAGTAGGCTACCATTGAGTATAGGTACTCGATGGCTGATACAAACAATTCAATTCAACATGTTCCCATTAATCCAGGTTGTAAAGTAGGTAAACCCTGTTTCTTTTGACTTGACCAATGTAGTAAACAATCTTAGCGTGTCTTTTTGTTTAAATATCCATGTGTAAAATCGATAAATTGCCAGAATAATAAGAGTGTTGTGTTAAATGCCTTTTCCAACTATATTATTATTATTTGGGTGTGAATGATAATTTTAATTGCCTATTTTCGTTAAAAAGACATGCTAAGATTGTTTACTACATTGGTCAAGTCAAAAGAAACAGGGTTTACATGTTTTTTGCGTGATCTATGCAAACATCCATATTTATAATATTAAAGAGATTACAATACACGCGAACATAATACAAGCGATTATTCCAATATTCGTTTAAATAATACTGCAGTAACTTTACCATGTATGATACCCGTGCTAGTCGCAGCCGAGCAAAACATTTTCTAACTTGATACAGAGTAAAGCCTTCTTCTTGCTGGTGATTTCGTTATCTCAGAAATTCTCTTAGTAATATAGCTAAGGCTTTCTTGGTTTTGCAGCCCGCCGGCTAGCTGCCAGCTTGAATACTGCAGAGATTTTCATATTTACTGTTTAAAATTGCATGATTGTAAAGAAAATTCTGTTTTTATGCTCTCATTCCAAATTTTTTTTGAGTTAAATCATTTAAAAAAGATATAAGGTAATGTGCTTTTAAAAACAATGTGTATACAAGCCCCCCAATACTCATGTTCTGAATATACGACGAATTACAAGTACCTAACCCTGTATAATGTAAGCCAAATTTTTAAATACCTTTAAAAAGTCCTGATAAATAATGATGTTTTTTATAACAAGTTATTCTTCTACGATCTATATTTCTATTAGGCAGTGGGCTTCTACAGCTTACCATAGTTCTTAAAAGCATAAAAATTACAGCCGTTTAAATCGGTCGATCGTTCACCTAGTTGATTCAACGGCCATTTCTAGTTTAGGCGGCTTACGTTTTTGTTTGTTTTCGGGGCGCGGCGGCTGCGGGAAAAATGGGCGAGCACAGGTCACGAGCGCCCAAAGTGCAGATCGCTGTATCCCGTTAACTTGAATGATTTCTGTGTGGTTTGTCCGTGATTTTTCACCTTTGCCCCGGCCTTTGTGCTTTATTTACCCGCTTTTTCACATGCCTTTCCTGAATCATTTTTTTTGGTAACACTAACAAATTGTAATAACCGAAACCACTAGGCTTTATTTTTTTTTTTGTACTTACTCTATTTTCAATTTATTCTATCACAGGTACATGGTATGATGTTATTAAAATTTACTATTACATTAAAATTTAATATTTCTAATCCAGTTCGAGTAAAAAGGTCTTAAAATTTTAAATTACTATATTAGATGTAGATTTAAACTGCTGCCACTGTATTGGTCTTTAAATGTTTTGTGTAACTTACTTTTTTAAATAGTTTCATTGTTGAAGAATATAACTTCGCACGGAATCTATATTATTATAATTTGTTGCCCGTGGCTACGCCCCCATAGAATTTGTATCTCATATTTCCCCCTCATATTTCAGTCTTTCGTTTTTTGCTGTAATAATTTTGCTAATATTTACCAATATTAAAATTAGTACTCGAAAAGAACAACAGTTGAACGAATATATTTTTTATTATAAATTTGTTTGATAATAAAACAAAATAAAATACCAATGTAATAAAGGATAAAAACATACTAATAATAAAAATGCGAAAGTAAATATAATATGTCAGTTACCTTTACGATTTAGATGCAATTAATGAACTCAGGAGCTTCATTGACATATGTAGAAATATTATTTTTTATCTTACAGTCTTCTTGGAATTTATATTGAGGTAAGTAATAACAAAAAAAACTATATCCACGGGAAAGAAACAGCTGGGAACAACTAGTATTTAGATAATTTTAAATGTAACTGGCAATTTCAAACGTAACGTGAATTAATCACTAGTGAGTATTAATCTAAATGTAGATTAACTAAAAACATTAATTAAACGTCTGAAATAATTGCTTTGAGCAACTTTTGCTGGTAACTACCACACTGTGGTAAATTTTAGGCAACTGTCTAGACATTTTAGTAGGTACATTGTTGAAACTTACATACTTGAAACTTTGTTGCTAACTAGACAACTGTGCACGCTGGGAAACTGCCAATCTAGTCCATCCCATACGTCACATATCTTACAAAACAGTATGGTGGAGTCAGCGGCGACACTTAATTAACTTTAAACCTAGGTACGAAGTTCCTCGTCGCGACAACCTTCCGGTAAAACTGCATTTCCACAAGAGATGAGTGACAGCAAACCAATATTACTGGCCATCGCTTGCCGCCATTTTGTTGGATAGGGTTACCATAATCTGTTTAGTAATGCAAACGAAGGATTTGTTATAATTTGTTGAACTATATTGTAAATAATATACTCTATTCATTGCCTTTACTATGGTCACGTTTACACTTGGTAATTCTCGCGGAAAAAAGTCACAGGAATCGTGGGTGAGTCACTCACTTCGCGTGCAGAAATGTACGAAACTGAACCGATATTGTGGTAAAACTGATGCGAGAAATTGCTAATACGTAGTAATTAATAGCTTAAGCGACAACTTATTGTAATACATGCAATGCAATCATTCAATCCTTTCACAACTGCGCTACGTGTGTGGAGGAATGTGTGAGGAAGATTTACACATTCAAACAACTACCTCATACATTTCTCGTGGAAACTCAGCCTAATGGAGCTAGGCTGTGCCACACGTTTGTTGGGAAACTCTTCGAGTAAGAGGTCAAACGCGAACTTACCCTCCTAAGTGTATTGCGAACTTCACTCCCACTTCGCGACTTTTATGTGACGTCACAAAGCATAATGTTTGACTGCTCTCCTGCTTTATAGGAATGTATTTTTATTTTTTATTTGCTCAAACACGCTTAATGTCGCGTAAGGGGAGTGCTCTTTTGCTAAAGTGAGTCGGAGTTAGCTCCCCCTGTTGTTTGTGCCATCAAACATTAGTGTCTATTGATGTAAGTTTACCGTGTTGTGTGCTTTGTATCTTCAAGACATACGAGTTTAATTTTATGGTTTCGTTAACGTTATTAAAGTTTTAGTTAATACTTTTTAGGCGTCAATAATAAATATTAGAAAAGGTCGACCTTATTTTGTTACTTTCACACTCCATTTAATTCTATTCAAGAATGACAGTGACAAAAATAAGTTTTCCTTTGACCTTGGCTGATCATTGTATATTAATAAGGACTCAACTTTTGAACTTAAATCACACGAAGAGTTTGGTGTCATTTTTTATTGTTGAACATTTCATGGAAACTTTTAACAGTTTTTTTAGCAGCCTATTATACATTGCAGTAAAAAGTTCTCCGACTCTCAACTTCTGCAACTCAGAACATTTTGTTACTTATGAAAAGTAAGAACATACAGTAAACTAGTGAAAGGGGTGAGCAGGGTAGAGAACTTCTTCTTGTGTCGTGATCCTCATTGCTGAGGTTCGTGACCTCCACGAATTATTCGTCGGACGAACTCTCTCTACCCCTTTCGGTCCTCTGCGGAACGCATTGCGTCGGGAAAGTTGGTATTAGTACCCTCGCGTATCTGGTTCGTCCAGCGCATAGGGCTCCTTCTTAATGATCGTTTTCATTGGATCTTTCCCGTTACTAAAAGCCTTTCCAGGTTTTCGCTCCTCTTTCTGGCTATGTGACCGAAAAAATGATAAATATTGATGAATAAAAATGATTTAGGTAAATAAGTTTTAGAAAATCTCTTCACGGAATATTTAGACAAGTTTAATCATATTTGCGGCCGGCTCTTTCATTGGCTGACTGTACATATTCGGGACAAGCCCATCATACATTCCCATTCCCACCGATGTGTCTCCTGTAGCCAGGGACTGATTATATTATTCCATATTGAATAGCTTACCTAGTATTGTGGGTAACTATTTTGATTGGGAAATTTAAGCAGAATTTTATTCAAAGAAATACGCCCTTACCAAGCTTGAAAGAGAAACCTTTTCCTGAGTCAGTCCCTGCCTGTAGCCATTGTCAACAACGGCGACCTCAGATTGACAATAAGCGATGAAGCTTATTGAGGTCCCGGGGCAGAAACTACAGCTGTCTTGGAACTCACAATGAAGATAGTCGGAGTAGAAAGTATTTGAAAGGACTATACAATTAAGTGTACATATTGTAACATTTGAGCACACAACTAAGTTAAATAACTCACGGAACTATTTCGATCGTTTCCCGATACATCTATGTAATTAATATTGTCGCGACTCAGATAGTTAATCATCCCAAAATGGGATATTGTTACTGAACCTTAATAATACTACATTGTAATATTTCTCGTATATCGTATGTCATTAAGGTGAAATTTGAACAGCAATTTAATATTTGCAGACCGCAACTATACAATAGACTTTGCAAACTTGCGAATATGAATATTACAGCACAGTTTAAATGTAGCATGTCGTATTGTACTTTGGTTCTTCACGTGAAAATAATAATTTCACATCTGAATAATTTCATTTATCTAATTCATTTGCCATAAAAATATGATGGTTATGTATTGTAAATATTGAGACTTTTCTGCTTTTCTAAAACTGGGTATAAAAGATTAGACTATAAAATCGAGGTGTACAATCAGCGACATAAATGTTATTTAATGATTGTTTTTTTTAAATTGCGGTTTACGGTTCAACTACCTTTTTTTTTTTTTTTTTTTTTGTTTTTTTTTTTCTTTTACGTCAGAAAAATGCTTTGTGGCAGCCCCACCGCCCGGGGAGCACGCGGTGGGGACTGTGGAACTTACCACTAAAAAACTGACGGGATGCCTCTTGCCCTGTGTGGCGGGGCCACGGGAAACTGGGATACAACCGCGACCCCGCCAGGGCCGTCCGGCCAAGATACCAGCCGGACCCGCTCGCCCCCGATACGCTCCGTCAGCAGTACACCGCATCCAGGTGCACTGCCGACACCGAGGACCATCGCTCCCTCAAGACGACGGGCCTTCCCCGGCCCGCCGTCTCGGCTGGGCTATGGTCCCCGTCCACTCGGCGATCGCACCCACTGTGCCGACCGCCAGCCAACGGCCACACCACACTTATTCAGCGTGGCGCGGCCGTCAGCTCCGCTCGTGATTTTTATAGAGGTTGTCTTCCTCGCGGCCCGGGCGGTTAAGCCAAGGCCCCCGGCCCGTGGGTGGAGGACCCACGGGTTACGGTATGCGCCGCACGCCGGCTGGTAAGGCCGGCGCCCACTAGGGCGTCCGCGTCAACCCGCGAGCCGAGCGCAGGGAGTGGATACACCCGTCCGCCTGCAACCCGCACCCGGCGAAACGCAGGGACCGGACCCCGCTCGTCCCCCTCAACCCGCGGCTCGCCGCAACTCGAGCGCAGGGAGGGGACCCACGTGTCGGGACTTCAGCCGCCGGCAAGGACGCGCCGGCGTTGCCCGGGGTGGACCACGTGGAGGTATCCCGACAACCACCCCACGGTTCAACTACCTAACCATTCTTGTTTTGAAAAAAAGATTGAAAAAAAAAACCCGGTAGCTCAGCGGGTCAGCGGTAAGACCACTCGGCCAGATATCGAGAGAACTTGGGTTCGAATCCCACCTGGGGCTAAGGTGAAATTTTTCTTACAAAAATATTTTTAAAATAATATGTTATCATATTGTGACTGGTTAAGGATATTATCCTAATCCTAACTAATATTATAAATGAGAAAGTGAGTTTGATTGTTTGTTTGTTTGTTCTTCCTTCACGGCTTAAGTACAGAGTCCAACATAGGCTACTTTTTATCCCGTGAAAGTATGTCATTCCAATGGGAAAATATTTTTTCTACTATAGAAGGCGCTGTATCGGCCAACAGATGGCGCCACAAGTCGCGCCGTGGGTTTTGTTGTCAAACGAGATCTATGTCATAAAATTACCCGCGAGCGAAGCCGCGCGGAAAATCTAGTAATTTATGTTTCATACAGCAAATAAATGACTGTGAAATAATTATGATTATAACATACGCATTATATTTCCCGTTCATAGGCACAGTGTTTGATTATCCCTCAAATTAAAACCGCAGATAACCACGGCAGCGTTTGTATGTGAATATCAAGCGTTATTAAATTCGTGTGGATAGTAGGCATGGTACGGGTGAAATTAACTCAGGAAATACGAGTACAATATCACATTATTTTGAAGAAAAAAGGTTGCGACAATTTTTTATGATCTGTACCTATATTAACAAATGCTCGCGGCTTCGTTTGTGAAGATCATTTGCTTGTGGTTTCGTGAAGATATGCTACGCTAGTAAAGGCGTATCTATTTATTAATCTGTGTTAAAGGTAGCGTTCCCAATAAATGTTGTTGGTAATAGAATGCTTTATGAAAAAATCGGGCAAGTACGTGTCGGGCCACGCACAATGTAGGGTTCCGTATTGGCTACGCATTTCTTGCTTGCAGATGAGTGCCATATTCTATAACATTTGTACGTTTTCGTCAAAGAAAATTTACTTTATAAGTTCGTCGGCTATTACTCGGTAATTAATAGTGCCTACTTAACCATTATAGTTTTACTTGTAGGTTCACTATATGGACTACTTCCATGAATTTTTTCAAATTTCTAAACGCAATACTTTCGGAGATAGAGGGGGGGGGGGGACCACCGTGCGAAACGAAAATTGACACGTTAAATGTAAATTATTCACAAACGGATCATTGTATCGGAAAATGATCTTCCCACACCCTCAATGTTTTTAAGAGACCTATCTAACGATACCCCACAACATGGGGTCAGTGCGAAAAAAATTTTTATTCCTACTTTACCTGTAGGCACCCCAAAAAAAATATTTTTCAAAATGTTATTCTACCACTTTGTCAGCATTGTTAATATGCGTATACATACCAAATTACAGCGTCTAGGCACTAGACCGCGGACGGACAGACGGACAGACGGACATGGCGAAACTATAAGGGTTCCTTGTAGTTTACTAAGGAACCCTAAAAAAGAATGCTCGAAAGACGCTTAGTGGGATCTCTAGTTATTTAACTTTTTTTTAAATAAAATATTAAGTTGTTATTTTTACATTTAAAGAAATATAAGTTTATTTCACAGCTTAATTATGAAGTTTTTCTTTTTTGAATTTAAAAGCTAGTTAAAATTTACAAAAGAAAATACAAAATCGTTATTATTCGTAAAGTTGTGAAGCCAATTAGGTATGTGTTTATGACTGCGGCTTTGAAGTAGCTTTTGTTTTCTTTTATCATTCAGTAATTAACCTTGGACTAATTAGTATACTTGAACTGCCCTCATAAGGGCTGCTACACATAACGTGTTAACTAATTAAATAAATAATAAATAAAAATCTTTATTAGTGAATTAAAGCTATAAAACAAATAATTTGGCGATATTATAAACTAAGGTAAAAGTTATATCCTATGTGCCTGAACTAAAAGACTCCTGTGTTTCAGGCTATAAAAAAATCTCACATTAATGAAACAAGTTTACTATTATGTTAAAATTATAAGTACTTATTATTATCTTTCGGATTCGGATATCTCTTTGAAACAAATAAAAGAAATGTTGATTACGATTATATTTAATATTCAGAAAATAATATTTCATCATTGCTTTTAAACATTTTTAACTTTGTTGTTTTCATTACGCTTCATTTATTCTCTTTGACAAAATGGAAATCGTAAAAATCAAAATGGCCAACGAAGTAAATGTAAGGCTTCAAATTGAAATTTATAAGAAAATTATTCACTCCAAATTGCTATTACAGACCAATTACGTTTATAGCATTAAATGTTGGTAGAAGAGAAGTGCTTTGACTTACATCAACATCTTGTTATTTTGATAAAATTGAAAGTAAATCATATTTTGATAGAGTATATAATATTATATTTACTTGTACTATATGTATCTTATATAATTTATACATATACTCGTTATTCTACGTTTATTTGTAACACAGTTAGAGTATAGTTAACAAGAGCGGTGACAGCGTAGTGGATAACGAACTAGCTTATTAGTCCCTGCCCCCCCAATTCTGCTATTTATTAACCAAAACAGATTGTAAACCAAAACGGTATTCCATTAACATTATGTTTACAGCTGAAACGCAACCAACGCAGAGCCGTTGCGTTTCAGCCGTATCAACTGTCAAAAAAATTGCAGAATACCAAACGATAGTTGAACGGATTACAAACCGTTCTGTGTTCATTAGCGGAATACTACAACCAAAGCGATCCGGCTGCCCAAACAATAAGTATCGGGTCCGTTTCAACCAAAGAGTTAGCAGAATACAAAAATGTCGATTCCAATGCGTTTCAGATGCGTTTCAGCTTTTAAAAAATAGCAGAATTGGGGGGCTGGACTTTAAGTATGTTTTCTTCATAAGCACCCTAATTAAGTTGGTTAAAAAATTGCTTAGATTCCCGTTTACGCACTCTAAACCCACTTTTGAGGCATTCGTTGACTGGACTACGAATAAATTTTTTAAGTAACATGTTTTAGAGTAGTGTGTAAAATATAAAATTTTGGTACTTCTATTGTAACAATGTAAAAGTTTCTTCGTAAACACTTTCCTTTGTGGTAAAGAAGCTTTCATATTGGACTTCTTTCGTGCACAGCAGTCTACTTATCTATACTTCTATACTAATATTATAAAGAGGTAAAGTTTGTGTATTTGTTAAATTGTAAGGGGTAATCTCGGGATCTACTGAACCGATTTAAAAAATTCTTTCACCAATAGAAAGCCACATTATTGCTGAGTGTCATAGGTTATATAAAAAACCAAAAAATAAAAAGGCTTTTACATTATGCCCAACGAAGTGGGCACGGGTCAGCTAGTCTATCATAAAGCATGAAATCGTGTGATCCACGCAAACGAACTCACGGGCACAGCTAGTATTATATAAAATGGTATTTCCACTTAAGGTAAAATAGTAAATCATTTTATTCAATTCAGTCTATATTAATTATCATTACATTAATTGGCTAAAATAATATAAACAAAATCAAAATTCATAGCAGAAATATCAGAAAACAATAACATTTTCAATCAGATTCTATCTTATTATATTCTATAGAGATATTAGATGGGATGTAAAAATTATTAGTTGACCTTTAAATAATGTTACAGGAAATATATAAAGGTCAAAGTGTCAAGCACAATGTCTTGATTATATAATAAAATCTCCAACCAGGCTGAAGCCCGGGATTCTGGGTACATTTTGCCGGATTACTTTCTTGATGCCATAGTGACGTGACACGTATTTGCCTGTCGGTAGTAAAGCTACGTAACCCATTACTTTCGTTGACATCTCATGCTAGCCGAATCAAGTAGGCTTTATAACGAGCGCCAGATGCGACAATAAGCTTTGTTATTTAATACGCATTGTAATAATTTATGAGTTCATAAAGTCATTGTTTATTACAGTTTCCAGAAACTAAAATTAATAGTTGACGACCTTTGTGGTCTGAAATAAATGACAAGAGTTATAGTAGTTGGTAGACTCAAGCTATTGTCATTGATTTTTAGTCGGTTATTAACAAGCTGGCTATGATTAGCATCACCGCGGGAGTCCCTGAGCCGTTGTCGGCCGTAAGGAGATAAAAGTAGAAAATGGATAAGGGACGAGAAAATGAAAATGATGACGAGAAAATGGATGTTCTACTACACGAAAACGATCTGTACCGACATCTTATCATACTCTCCGAAGCACGCAAAAGTTCGACATTTTTACATCTTTCCAAGTAGTAGGATTGTCATTGTTTTTACACTTTTTACATATTCTTTTCCTCAGTTTAAAGCGTGCAATGACGCCATCGGACTGTGACGATACAACCCTAAACATTCACAAGAAAGTCATACAACACCCGCAGTTCGCAATATTCGAGAACAAACGGATACGCGGCTTAAAACAGTATTTGCGTATATGAGCGTGTTATCTCAGGAAATCCGACATCTCCGGCGGATAGAGCGCGCTGTTTGTCGAGACCGCGATAAGAGGCGCGGCGGATACGCCCCAACGCCACTACAATTTGAGTGTCGTATCGTAACAGTATGGTAACGTATAATTACGGCTTCTTTAATGTAGTGCTATTCCTATATATATATACTTATAGATATATTTTGATACTATATTATATTTTTGTTATATATTATTTAAATCACACAGATTGAGCTAGCCTCAAAGTAAGTTCGAAACTTGTGTTATGGGATACTAACTCAACGATACTATATTTTATAACAAATATATAGATAAACATCCAAGACCCGACGCCAATCAGAAAAAGTACGTTTTTCATCATGACCCGACCGGGATTCGAACCCGGGACCTTCTGGGTGGCGGTTTGATGTGGTAACCATTACGCCACGGAGGTCGTCTATATGTACCTATTAAGTTTATTAAATACAATAAATGATACCTACATAATTCACACCTGGTCATAAAGTTAGCTAGGCTTAACCTTCTCGTGTTATGTTTATAACAACGAATATATTCTTGTAAATATATACTAATACATAAAAAATACACTGGCATCACAACAGCTCAAACTCGAGCCCTCAGATGCCGAAGATAGGTCAAATAACATATCCCACTGCTGAATATAAGCTGAATATATTTGGCATATTTCCTGCGTAGGCCTAATTTCAAATAGTTGCATTGCATCCTACTGCCTAATTAATTCGTTGTGATTGTGACAGTAATAAAAACTTCCTCATTCTTATTGCAGTTTTGCTTATTGCAGCCTTAGAATTCCAACAGAAATAGTCAAAAGAGCAATGCTTGGATCATATTTAAAAGTTCACGTAAGATTATGTAAAAACTCAAAGGTAAAAACTGTATTTTAAAAGCCCGATCGCTTAGTTGGAAGGAACCCGTAGGGTGTCATAGTGGTGAACATTTTAATATTTAAACATCCAGATTCAATATTTGTGTTTGTATTGTTGTCTCTCTGTCATACACATAGTTATGACAGAGAGACAATAATACAAACATATTTTTCAAAATATATTTATATTCGTGGTTTGGTAACCGTAATAATACATAAAAGGATAAAATCATGCTGGCTGCCCACACACATCGCAGGAAATATACAATTAAATTTGACAAAAAAAAATATTACTACCATAACATATTACCTCAGCGTTACCCAAAATATGATAATATCTGTCAAGGGTTTTATTAAATCCATCTTGCAATACACGCCTTACGAATTCTTTTCTTATGAAAATATACCTTTATATTTCGCTTTCTATATAATACCATTTTGTATGAGCACTGACTTGTATCTGACATTTCAGCTAACAAACGCAGGTAACTTCGGCTTGATTCCACTTCGTAGAATTGCTAAAATGTCTGAAAAATTGTAATATTAGGGATAATCTATTTTTAGTAGCCCTGCGCAACGGAACCACTGTACTAAAGTATAAAGTGTTTACGTATAAATAGTTGATTGAGTTTTATATAGCTCAATTCATATTTAAAGCAATTGGGAGTGTTTTCATCAAGTTAATGATCAAAAGTCAATGCTTTCAGATTTGTTTGTGCATTTACCATATACATAGATACATATTATTTTTTCTGTGCCTCTCCACTACTGGAGGTTGGCCGTCAGCTTCGCAAACAAATCCCGGTCTTTTGCCATTTGGAACAGCTTCTCAGCACTTGTGAATCCCAGCCCACTCCCGTATGATACATATACAGTTGTAATTATATAAACGTAACTTAGCAAGGAGAGTTAAGTTATTCTCTGTTTTGTCACTCGTTTCATTCAATTCTCGTCAGGAATGACAGTGGCAAAATACGAAAAGAGATAGATAAATTGTGGAAGATAGATTAATTATACAAATCATTATTATTCTTTGACTAGAGAAAGTGCCTATGAAGGCCTACTTTTTGAATAAACGATTTCATTACATTTTCGTAAATATGTTCGTGTAATTCTCTTTAAGAGCGAAGGCAAATACCCGTCTTTAAACTTCTGAAACAAAACGCAACTGACAAAAACAAATGAGAATCACGCATCATAACAAAACAGATGACATCACAGACAGTCTTCATACTGGCTTCAAGCCAGAGATTCTTTGACTTTACACCACTATTCCATTATCTTAATAGGTGGCAGAGTGGAGAGCGTGTTACTGGGTTAATGATTTTGCATCCGAGGGCATTATTTTACGCTGGGGAACGTTAGTTTACATTTTAGATCTCATTTCCGATAGTCGTTTATTTTAAATGCGCAACTGAAAGAGAATGTTGGCGAAATGCAAGATTGTCCTTCTTTGGTGGTATAATTTTGAAAAAGAGCAAGAATAAATTTAATATGGCACATTATAACATTAAAGGCGCTGTCCCACTGCTGCGCACGCTGCGCACGAACACGTGGGCCACGTGGCACATTACAGCTGCGTGGATGACTACGTGGGTCTACATTTCCACTGCACGAATATAAAACCACGACTACGTACAGCTTGTGGAACAAGCTGTGTACCGCATTCACTGCGTGCATGGCGTTGACAGCGGTGAGTTATGTTGAGCAAGCCACGCGTGTATCAATGACGTCACTTGATGGTTAACGTGTCCGTGGGTTGCAGTGGACACAATCACGTACGTCTTCTTGCAAAGCAAAGCTTAACACACGTGCGTAGCGTCTTCGTGCGCAGCAGTGGGACAGCGCCTTAACATTGCACATTATTAAAATAAATTTTAAATGTAATATAACATAGTGCTATCAGTTTTAAAAAGTATTTTTGATAGTTGGTTATTAACTGAAATGAATTGAATTTTGCAAAAAATCCGAGCTCTACTATTTAGCGAATCTAGTTTCACATGAAAAGTCTATACTTTGATAAAATAGTACATTCTCTCACAGCCATTCGATAGCTCCACGTGCCGGATACTTTTCTTCGAAATGTAGAAATCAATATAATTGCTTGTGCTATGGAGATTATATTCTCTGTAAACTTGTGTACGAATAAATAAATAAAATGTCTTCTACCTACGCGAATAGGATCAATAGTTGGCAATTTCAATTTGTGATCGTATAGGTAGAAAATTAATTTCTGTCGAAAAAAGACGGACTAAACGACACGATGTAAAAATAACTCATTCCAGTGCTAGTTGGACTCGCGCTCTGAGAGTTCTTAAAAACTTATAGGTACCGTTCATAACCAATGAAACCACTATGCAGTAACACTAACCCTCCCTTCATCATCATCATCATCATCTCAGCCACAAGAAGTACACTGCTGGACATAGGCCTCCCCAAACGCCTCCAATGCGACCTGCTGGCAGCGGTCTGCATCCAGCGGTGGTGGTCTAACTAAAATAAACTCGAATTAGTTTACTGTCGGAGACAAAAATCACGCACTTTAATCGAGCCAACGCACTTTACTGATCATTCTGAGACACTACTTGACCTTGTGTGCAGTAGCTTAAAGGTTAACAAAATAAGTGTCCACCATGTACCAGATCTCAGTAGTCATGCGTTCGTAACTTGTGAAGCCAATGTAAAGAAACCAAAATCGAAACCCCGCTGGATAACCTATAGGCCTGTAAGGGACATTAACATGGATGCTTTTAATGCAGATGTAAACAGAATTGCATGGGAAGATTTACTCTGTGATGATGTGAATGCTTCTGTCGCTGCGTTTAATGTGGCCATTAAAGATTTATTTGATGCCCACGCCCCTGTAAAAAAAACTTATATTAAAAACCAGAGCCCCCCCTGGATAACACCAACAATTAAGGAGATGATGAGACTGAGAGATAAGGCTCATGCTAAAAGCCGTCGAACAAAATTAGAGACCGACTTGAAGTACTATAAAGATTTTAAAAAGATGGTTAATGTGGCACTCCATAATGAAAAAACAGCTTACTATAAATATTTTGTAAATAAAAATCTGCAGGACCCCCGAACACTTTGGAAAAATATAAAACGAAACATCGTAGACTTTAATAAAAAGAATACTGAACTTCCTGAACATATTGGTGACCCTGAGCGCATTAATAACTATTTTCTCAACGTACCCGGTAGTAATAACATTGATACACATAAATTGGCTTATTTCAAGTCAAATAGATTTAATGATTCCGTGTTTAGTCTGAAGCAGGTTGATGAAGCCATTATTTTTAAAATTATAAAGAATCTTACTACAAACGCGCAAGGTGTAGATGGTATCACATTAAACATGGTACTCTTGACGCTCCCGCGAACGCTAGGTGTTATCACTGCAATCATGAACAGATCCATTGAAACAGGGGCCTTCCCGGCATTATGGAAAGAAGCTTTGGTTAAACCCATCCCAAAAATCAATCATCCTGTGGAGCTAAAAGATCTCAGACCAATTAGTATATTGCCGTTTATGTCAAAAATATTAGAAAAGCTAGTTTGCATACAAATCAGGGATTACATACATAACAACAACATTTTACCTAACAAACAATCCGGCTTTAGAAAAGGTAGAAGTACGTCTACTGCGCTACTGGACGTCATTGATGATTTGCTGGCTGGTCAAGATGTGGGACAGGGATCAATTCTGGTACTACTGGATTATTCTCGTGCCTTTGATACCATTAACATCGAGTTGCTTCTTGCTAAACTGACATATTACGGACTTGACGACAACGCAATGAAATGGATGACGAGTTACTTGTTAAATCGTCTTCAGCAAGTGGAAGTAACTCAAAATGATGGTACAAAAAGATTGTCCGCTAAATCTCTTCTAAACAAAGGCGTTCCACAAGGCTCTATACTGGGCCCCATACTCTTTATAATTTACACAGCTGATTTGCCTCAACATATACTGAAGACAGAACATCACCTATATGCTGATGACTTACAAATATATAAAACGTTTAAGCCGATGGAAACAGACATTGCTGTAAGTCAAATAAGTCAAGACCTGGAGCGGATACATCAATGGTCAGAAGCTAACAGATTGATTCTTAACCCATCGAAAACTAAATTTATGGTACTTGGATCAAAGACACAAATAACTAAAATAAATATTCATACACCTAGTATTAAAATGAAGAATGTTAATATTGAGCAAGTGAATGAAGTTAGGAATTTGGGAGTAGTGATCGATGGTGAGATGAAGTTTGAAAAGCATGTGTCCAATGTCCTTAAGCAGTGTTACTATCGTTTGAGAGTCCTTTACCAAGCGCGCCAGTATTTAAGTGAAGCGTTGCGAATTTGCTTGTGTGAAGCGCTTATATTGTCAAAGCTGAATTATGCTGACACAGTGGTTGGTGGGTGTTTGCTTACGCGAACTAAAAAAGTGCTCCAACGCATCCAGAACTCATGTATCCGATTCTGCTTTCATGTGCCTCGCAGAGCTCACATAACGCCTTTCATAAATCATAACAACTTAATGAAGATGGATACAAGACGAAAGCTGCATTTCGCTAGTTTGCTCTTTGGTGTTTTAAAAAATCAAAGTCCGAAATATCTCTACGCTAAAATACATTTCTCTCAACGCAAGTCCCGTATAACTGATCGCCTAATATGTCCAACCCATAGTACATCCGCATTTTGTGGTAGTTTTCGTTACTTGGCATCCAAGTGTTGGAACAATATTCCTCCACCAATCAGAAATTCCAGCTCTGTTTTATCTTTTAAAAATAACTATAAAAAATACTTATTGAACTTGCAGAAAGCCGTATAGAAATAATTATTATAATATTTATCCAAATATTTTTTATGTATTTATTTATTTACATTATTATTTTATTACATTTATTATATAATTAACCTTTTAATTTACTTTTTTAATTATTTAAATTAATTTAAAAAAAATGTTATGTTTAAATATTTTAGTTTGCACGGCGTCAGTCAGACGCCTCTGTCCACACACATTACAAGGTATCCACAGAATACCAGCGTCGCGGTACTCGTGCCGCGACTTATGCTGAGTGGAGGCCTGTTTGGGCGCGCAATATTTATAGTTTAGTAATTTAAAAAATATTGTATTAGATAAGTACTACAAATAATTGTAAGTTATAAGTGCCCAATAAACGTATTTTCTTTCTTTCTTTCTTTCTTTCAATGAGCTAAATTTGTAAGAACTGTTTACAAAAATCATCTATTCATTTGAAGAAAATGATATGTATTGATCACGATACTTATCCAACAGTAATAAGTAGTGCGAATGAAATTCGTATCAATTCAAATGTCAAATCCGTTGTCGAATTTATCGCAAAAGTTTATTCTAACTGATCCATGTCGAAGCCGATTTGGTGGCTTTGAGAAAACTTAGACCTTAAGTCGGTTTATTTCACTTTGAACGAAGTTTGTTGTTTTTAGCCTATGTTTGCTCTCATTTCTGCTTAATTATAAATATGTTATTTTAATTATATTACGCGGTTCTGGCATCAGCCATGTAATCCCATTGTTTCTGTTTCATTTTCAGCATTTTATATGAATAATCAATAAATGAAAATTTGTTTTTGTCAAAATAAATCCGCCATCAACCGAAAAATACAAATATTCTTAAATAATAACACAGTTTAAGTAGGTATTGTTTTTATTATTAAAGAATACTTCATTATATTATTTCATGCAGTTTAAAGTGTAATATCCTGACATATCTTTTTTATATAATAGGTTAACAGCCAGTTTCAGAAAAGTACTTGAATTTTAATTCCACATTAAGTCTAAAGTTATTTTTTTCGTTAGTTTGACAGTCATAATATAAAAATGGTTTGAGAAATCCCATACAACTTACCATAAATTGTTCTGATTTCCATTTATTGAATTACTGAGTCCACGATTTGAAACTTCGGCCGATCTCTCTGCGCCTTGGGGTATCTAATATGAATATTTATAAAGAAAATAACTTCGCAAATCAATAACGATATTGCCACAATAGCCCACAATAGTACACGCTTGTACGGCTGTTTACATAGGGGTCTCGCTTATGCGGTATTTTTACTAGGCGTTTTCGCACACAAAAGTATTTTTTATAATATAAAGAGTACTTTTGCCTCGCCAGTTCACCGCAAAACCTTTCGACAAAAATAAAAGTATCTTAGTTATTCTTTCGTTTATACAATTTATATTTTCTCTTTGAAAGCTGCAAACCTCGCGAAGAAAAAAGACCATTAGGGCTATGTTCGGACCCTTTGAGTATACAAAGCCCTAAAAACAAATTAAAAAATAATATATGGAAGTACTTAGCACGGCGGAAGTGAAATTCTTTATTATGAAGTTAGCAAAATTATTTATTTTTAATTGAAATTATTACGAATTACAAATATTTTCATTCTTCTATATAACGGTTATTTGTTTTACGACGATATAAATTGGATAAGCTTGCGATGATGCGATGACTCTGAACCCCCCCCCCCCCCTTCCAAATCTCTTTGTAAAAGTTTCTAAATTGTGAGAATTTGTAGGTACTATGAGTATGAGTGACGTCGTCATTGTTGGATTGGAGTGGTAGAGCAATTACGAATTATAAATATAGAAAACAAAGATATTATAAAGAAAATATTGATGTAAAGCCTCCGAAACTAAGCTATATGTTGATAAATAGTAGTTTACTATCAATTTTATAGCAGAATGCTAGTGACAGGCATCACGGTGTAGAATTTAATTAAAATCGCCGGCCGGCGATCCAAGCGGTCAGTTGCCGGAGTCTATGAGATTGGAAGTTAAACGAACAAACTGCGTGATATCTACCTATCTTGAACACTGCTCCGATGGAACTTGTCAATATCAGCATTTTATATTTACAATGCAAATGTTTCCATTTCAAGCCCTTCTACATTTTGCTATTTCCAGTGTTGTTTTATCCGGCGCCGGCGGCAGAATTCTAATGTTTTTGTTATCTAAACATTATTTTATCTAAATGGTGGCCATTTCTTAATCACAATGGAGTCGGATACACTCTATACATTGAAGCGTTTTACACCGTTCAAATTAGTCGAGGTGCGAAAAGCCTGAAGACCCGAAATCGGGTCTGGCACTGACTGACTCTTGAAATTAAGGCTTGAGCAGCCATTACACGGTCAATCTAGACCGAGATTCGTGATAGTGATGTTGATTCCTGTAATGTTATAGTATTGACAGATTGGGCAACATATTACAGTCAATCTGGATCAATTGGATCAGGGGTATTTGATTTATTGATTCATATTCGCCGTGTAATGACTGTATCTAGATTTAACGTGCAGTTTTACAACTAATGAAACTCAAATCTGACCCTGTCATCGTCAAAGTAAGGAAAAAAGTAGCCTTAATGCATCATTAAATTTAAAGGTTTATTAAATAAATCAGTATTACTTTCTCTATGGTTGGTAACAATAATAGTTCAACGAAGTCGAATAGTTCCAGATATTTCGTCTGTTAAACGAGCGCAGTTAAATTGAATGCAAAATAGTGTGTTGTATTTATTTTTATTGGTGTGCGTCGTATCGTGAACAAAAATCTAGTTTAATTTACTCTGATCCAATTGATACCATCAATATCGACAAATTTGAACTGATATTTTGGTGAACACGGTTTACTATAGTTTCAATAGTGAATATGCATGAAATACAAATAATGTCCTAAAATATTTTACTTAAGAGGAAAGAATAGCGTTGCAAATCTATCGAAATAGGTATTTAGGAAAATACATGCTGTCGCTCGTGCGCTCATGCCCCCGCGCATCGCGCACAACACATACAAAGAGCCTCACGCACACATTGACGGACGCTGCCAGTTTGACGAGTAAGTGCGGCCGAACGCGGAATAGTCAGTCTATCAGTAGTTTATTGCTTCAATATTATTTTTTTCAATCTTATTTTGTTGTTTTAAAAATGAGCAGGACATATCATAAAAGTTCGCTTTTAGTTCAAGCGGATGTGCTGCCACCAGGGGCCCAAGTCTGCTGTTTTAAATTAGGCGACCAACTATTGCTATACCAACACCACCCTATTGTCATTATATTTCCATAGTGCCATATGTGGTATTCTGCTAAAAGTTAACTAGTATCTCAATGTATTGAGTATAGAGAGTCAGTGGAATATGAACGGAATGGTCGTCAGTTAAAATCTACCATGAACTACTACACGTATTTCAGTTGAATCGCTTTTATGTGAGAGATACTACCGAAAAGATCAATAGTAGTTCGATAGTGTGTCAATGAAATGGCCTTGGAATATATAATACTAGCGAAACCCGCGCAACTTCGTTTGCGTGTATCCCGCTTTCCCGTGGGAATTTCGGAATGTATGACACTTTAAAACCTTCCCCTTGAATCACTCTATCAATTAAAAAAAACCGCATCAAAATCCGTTGCATAGTTTTAAAGATTTAGGCATACAAAGGGACATAGGGACATAGGGACAGAAAAAGCGACTTTGTTTTATACTATGTAGTGATGAGAATACCAAAATGTCAAAAACTATTCAAGTGACACACTATCGACACTCTATTGGTGCATTTGTATTTAGCAGACTTGTGCCCCTGGTCAGGCAAAACAAACGATAATTGACCGTGTTCATTGATTCGTATAAATTACATTGCGACGTCAAATCAAGCGCGTTAAAACAGTAATAGCTACCTTAAAATATACAACAATACTAGATCCTACTTAATATTATAAAGGCCAAAGTTTGTAAGGATGTATGTATGTATGTATGGATGTTTTTTCTCTTTCACGCAAAAACTACTGAACGGATTTTAATGAAATTTGGTACACGGGTAGACTTATAACCTGGAATAACACATAGGGTATTTTTTTATCCCGAAAAACGGGAATAATAGGACTGCTGTGTATAAATAAATTTACGCAAACAAAGTTGCGCGGGTTTCACTAGTATTTAATAATGTTTTTATACTGATGTTAAATTCAACAATTTCTCATTCGTCAATTTAATAAAAAAAAAAGTGATTTCAGGAATAAACTTCGTCAAGAACTTTGTTATGAGAAAATTTCATTCCGATAAAAGAATATCGATCTAAATTATCAGGCAACTTAAAATGTACAGTTACAAAAGTTATTATTCTTATAGCTGTGGGAGTCGTTCTACATAATGGTAGATGATTAAAATATCAGCAATCCCCCGTGGCTGTAGGGATTGTCTTTTGTACGGGAAATAAACGTTCTATTGAGACAATTTTACGCTGGAAAAGGAACGTTGCCATCGTCGAGTAACGCGTAAAGGAAATTTTATTATCCGCTACGCATTTTTCCCTCCCCAGATTTCATATTGTCCGCGATGGAAAGAGTTATTATTC
This sequence comes from Endotricha flammealis, assembly GCA_905163395.2. NCBI lineage: Eukaryota > Metazoa > Arthropoda > Insecta > Lepidoptera > Pyralidae > Endotricha > Endotricha flammealis. Next base: position 9,842,190 of record LR990861.1, on the reverse strand, counting down.
TATGAAATTGGACAAGTTTTTCTATTGAAATTTTTTAGTCTAGTGATTTATTATTGTTTAATTAAATTCTTTTTTTCAATTAAGTTTTAATTAAAAAAAAATTGAGGCACCTGTTCAAATACGCGGTAGAGAGAGCAATTTCAGAGCAGTTTTTAGTAAAGTGTTTTTTACTGAGATAATTTGATCTTCGATGGAACGCGTCTTAGGGGGTGATGTTATCAAATACTCGATATTATTATAAAAATACTGATAATTGTATTTCTGAGTCGTTGTTACTTAAGAAAATGTAGCTTGACGTGGATTTTATGTAGGAGGCACTATGAAATAACGTTTACCTTTTCGTAGTTTCATTCCGAAAAGAAAAATAGGGATTACCCACCGCAAACGTTTAGATAACGTGCGTTTGAAATGACACATATCGTGACGTCATAAAGTCTTACACATAAATCCTTTGTTATCTGCCAACAAACGTATAGCAACGCACCAGAGCTATGAAACGAACTCAATCTGCATAAATTTGCAGTTGACCCTGTTATTACTACACCAATATATAAACATGACACATTTGATGCTATCCTGTTTTGGAAATGGCTGCCAGTACGTGTGACCCTAATTTACGTTAGGACCCCGGTCTTCATACTTAGCTATTGACATGTCGTTACTATGCTGTAATGTTTTATTTATGGTTTATTTTTAACTAGCTGACCCGTGCCCACTTCGTTGGGCATAATGTTAATAATCCTTTTTTAGTACAGGCGTTCGTAAGAAACGCTTTCATTCGACCGTTTTTTCTCCGATTTACTTTGCAAAACCGACTACCACATAAAAGCCTTTTTATTTTTTGGTTTTTTATATAACCTATGACACTCAGCAATAATGTGGCTTTCTATTGGTGAAAGAATGTTTAAAATCGGTTCAGTAGATCCCGAGATTACCCCTTACAATTTAACAAACACACAAACTTTACCTCTTTATAATATTAGTATAGAAGTATAGATAAAAGAATAAAGGTAACAAGTATTTTTTGTTGATAACTTAAACAAAAAGTTTAATTTATTCCATTGACCAAATGAATTGGACCATGGAGTACTGACGATCTGATAACAGATAGCTGATTACAAATTTTTGGTTTATACTGTGATTGTTTGGAACGGAAAATTAACGGATGGATTTTGGGATGTGTCTATTTTTTTTTAAATATTTTAAAAAAAGGCAACCATTAAAAACAAACGAAATTGTAAAGTGACATGTAAATCCACATATGGTAAAGAATCACATCATATCACGAAAGTGATGATGAAGAAGATTATAGAATGGTATTGCTTAATATGTTGCAACTCATATTCCCATTCGCAACCACAGGTGAACAATCATGAATGCATCATGGTGTAAAAATTGGGCTCATTCAAAATGCCTGAAATCTAAAGATGTTCTTTCCTATATCTGTACGAATTGTGATTCTGATGACGATCATCTGAATAATAAGTTCTGCGAGACTGAAATTAAACTTAATTAATTAGATTATTGATCTCAGTAAAGTGAATGCTACGAGACTGAATAAATATAGTTCGAAATATAAGAATTACTTGATTTTTCTATTTGATTTCATTTAAATAATTTATGTTTTTTGAAAAACAAACGTTTGTCAAATTTGATTAATATTAAAGGTGTTTATTAGTCTCAAACCTATGAATTTGACTATAGAAAATTTGACAATTAATATGAAACTAGAATAAATTCTGTATCTATTTATATAGGAATCATCCTACTAATATTATAAAGGCGAAAGTTATGTGTATGTTTGTTACTTTTTCACGCTCAAATGGTTAGGCAATATTTATGATTTTTGGTATGTAGCTGAAACCTTGGATAATTACATAGGGTACATTTTATCCCAAAAAGTACGCGATTCCCGTAGGATTTGATCAAAAGTCTGATATAGATGGCGCTGTGCATATTAAACGCGGTTAACACCGCTCGCAGCATCTAGTGTATTATAAATCTTTCTATTTTATTCATATTGCGCCCTACTCCAAAATCGGAACGTAGAACCACTAATTGAATTTTTTGGATGTTGAAACGCGATGATCTTTTTCTACATCTGCTATAATAATATTGTCATCAATTAATGAACATAATTATAATCCAAGAAATTTTAATATTTATGCATAAAATACTTATTTTATACCGTGTACTTACTTACGTTACTTCGATGGCTCAGCGACCCAAAGTGAGTTTTATACCATGTAAATATAAAGAAAAAATATTCGTGGGGCAGTTGGTTGTATTCCAACAGATTCCAACTGTATCAAAGGTAGACATTTAACCCCTTAACAACCAAGAGCATACTAATCTTCATATCTACGCACCTCTTTATACAACAGGCTTTAATAAACAATTGCAGTACGAAATTCGTAGAAAGCGACTTAAAGTGGAGTGGAATTAAAACCTCATCTTGGAGAAAATTAAACCGCGAATAGTTAATGGATCTTAACTCGATTTCAAAACGCTAACTTTGTCGAAAGCGACTCGTTGGCTTCAATAAGATTCAGGCAAGTTTGGGAAATTCGCTTCCTTTTAAAATGGCCGCCATTTAACCGTCCCGAGTACTCGAAAAGAAATTTGAGTGTTTTTTTTTCTTAAATATTCCCTTTGGCCGGAGAGAAAAAAATATTGTGTTGTTATTGAAAAACTTGAAGTTTAAAGAAGTTTCGTGAACAAAATTATAATGGAATGTGATTTGGAAGTCTTTCGACTCCGTCCTAGTTTATGTTATTACATTAAGTGCTTTGTTTATTTGTACTGTTGTCGTTTCGTTTAAGTACAATATACACTCTTTGCATATAAATAAAGTAGGTGAAAGTTACGTCTCAAAACTTACCGATACTGGTTAAGTTATAAAAACAAAATGCTTCTTTGGAAATACAAAATAAACATAGTTATAGGAAATATTCAGACCAAGATAAACAGCCATGTTCATGTAGGTACACAAAATATCCTGTTTTTCCACTCCGGCTATCGTGTGGGATTCGAATACACAACCTTTGGGATGACATAGCCAATGCTAGCTACTCGACTACTGGTCTGTCAATTTTATTGTACGCTACGAAGTCTACACACAATTTTATTTATTTATTTAATTTTATTGACCACAATACAAAAGTACTGATACAATAGGCGGACTTAATGCTAAGTTGCATTCTTTACCAGTCAACCATTTGGAAAGCGCAAAAATTCACGTATGTGTGTTCCAGGCTATATTCTTCTAGTGTCTATTAATGATTCATAATTTGAGTGTATAATGTTTTTAAAAATTAGAAATTATAGATGAAAACGGCACCAACAATTCCTAAAATTTAAAAGTCCCTGAACAGCTTTCTCTAATTCAAACCCTTGTTTTTGGTACACGTAACGTAAGACATTTAAAATTATGGATTTTTAAAAACCGGATTTTAATTGATAATTTTATAAGTCGTACACGTATTAAAAGCAAGGATTTGGACATAGTGAAGTGACTTAAATTTTAGAAATTGTTGGAAAAACGGACAAGCTTATTATTTTCCCTCAAGATTACCATAGACAAACCGTGTCAATTTAACTTCGTATAAAGTAATACATAACAGTATTAACTACATTATGGTAGTGGAATCATCAGATTTATGTGCAAACCAAGCGAAACAGTGGAATATATATGTGATATTTCTTATTTAAGCAGATTTATACAACAGGAAAAAAATATTATTCATAACAGAGTTATATTTGAATTGTAATGTCATGAATTGGCTTTATAAAGTGTCATGATACACTAAGTTATATTTACCGTATAGTACAGCAAATGAAAGAGGTGAGCAGAACTAAGAATAAAGATTTTAAGCTAATAATTAAGCATCGTTATGGAATTTTGTAATCATAAAATTCAAAGTCTTGACTGACTTTTTATGCCACAAATGTGGCAAACAAGCATACGGCCCGCCTGATGGTAAGCATCGCCGCAGCCTATACGCATACCGGGGGTATCACTTACGCGTTGCTAACCCTCCCAACCCTCCCAAGTGGAGCTCTGGAGACCTTTCTCACCGTAGGAACACAACATGGCCGAGACCAATGCTATTTGGCTACGATCTTCTGTAAAATGGAGGTCCTTCTTTAGACGGGCTGCTCCTATTTGAGCGGATTATCCGCTGTGCCCTACCTCTCTTCTGACTTGGGTCTAGAGATTCCAAATTTGAAATGTACGTTCCTTATTACGTCAATTCAATTCAATTCATTTATTCATTCATAACAATTTGCATTGTGTTGAATACATAACATAAAATAAAATAATATTGTGTACATAATTTCCATTCTATTACATATATGTGGCATTTCATAATTTACAATCATAATTTAATTTTAATTTAATAAACGTTAATGTAAATTTCATTTAAAAATCACCTATAGTGTAGCAGCACTTTCCTAACAAATAGGCACGCAGTCTGTTTTTAAACAATCTCACGTTCCTTATCAGCTTGAGGTCATTGGGAAGTTTATTGAAAAGACTCACAGCTTGATATCTAGCTCCATGTTTGACCACTTCTAATTTTGGGGCTATATCCATTTCAATATGCATTCTCCTGGTGCTTTCACGTATTTCACGATTCACATCTGTCTCCTTTTGGGGTAAAGCTTTTATGAAATCTGTGAGTACAATCACTATATATAAACTTGGTACAGTGAGAATATTAAATTTGGTGAAGTAATCTTTACAGGATTGGTACTGAGGTATGCGGGCCATCACCCTGATAGCTCTTTTCTGCAAACGAAATGCCATGGAAATATTGTAGTTGTAGCTATTGCCCCACAATTTGATGCTGTAACGCAGCCTGGACTCTACGAGTGCAAAATAAATTATCTTGAGCTGTTCTATTGTTAGGACATCTCTCAGGCTTCTCAATGCATAGCACGCAGAACTAATTGATTTTGCTATGGAATTCAGTTCGGATTTCCAATTAAGGGCAGAATCTTTATGGACTCCCAAAAATTTTATCACGTCTACTACTCTGATCTCCTTGCTTTGCAAATAAACTTCCATAGTATCGTTGTTTCTAGCCGTTGATTTGAACAACATGGCATTTGTTTTATTGGCATTAATTTAAAATATTAAATAATATTAAATAAATAAATAATTTTAAATATTTGTTGGCATTTTACGTTTAGGGGTGTACTAAAAAGGATTTTTCAAAATTCCCACGGAAAAGCGAGATATACGCAAACGAAGTTGCGAGGGCTTTACTAGTTATATAGTAAATTATCAACACTATTGATAAAAAAAATCGAGTAAATCGTTTCACACAATATTTAGAAAACTGAATCATAATTACGACAATGCTCACCTCTTTTATTTAATTTTGCTGACTGGTACTACGTAGTTGATTTTTGAGATAGAAGCGATTAGCTTTACCTGATTAGCACACTAATTAAATTAGGTCTAATTATGTTTTAGTTAATATACACAAATCATAATTTACTATAAATAGTGTTCACAAAACGTACATTAATCTCTTTGACACGCGATTATCCTGAAAAGTGAGAATCATTGTATAATTTAATCTTAATTTCACTTACAGAACATCTAAGAATTAGACGTGAAAGTATTTTTATTTTGTTAAGAACAACAGATATCAGAATACAAGAGATATGGTTTGTGGGCGGGGCGCATGTCGCCATTTTCTGCACAAATGTGCAGGAACTTGATTGTTCTAAGTCATTCACAAAACAACGCTTCCGCGAATCATACGTCCGTGAATGTCAACAAAAATGCTTGCTTTAATTGCTTTAATTACGTGCAAAAATCGCAGTGATACGGTAAATTCAAGTAATAGTGGTGTTACTTATCATAGGTCAGTATAATTATTTAATATTTTTCTATATAAATGTCAAATTAACGAAATATTTTTGAGGCATAGAAATCATTAAACAATATACGGCACAGTCGATACTTCCGTTACAAAAATTGTCCATTGCTTGTTTTGTATACGCGTTTTTCAATGTTTTGCGGTATGCACGTACAATGGAATGCAAACGTAACGATAATTACAATGTTGTGAAAATATCGTGGTACCGCCGCTTGTAGCTTCCGCGATCTGTCAAAGTAATAATGGCCGTCGCACAAGCCATGTAGTGCTGCCAAAAGTAGAATATTTTAGTATCGATAATTTTGTATTTCTTTTTTTTGAAAGTATAATAACTTGAAACTTTTACCACAGTGCATTCCTTGTACAGGGTGTCCCAGTCCCATAAGTATTGGATCAAACTCAAGGGGAAAGTAGCTCACCTAAAATCTCATTTGATTAGTTTTTAAAAAAATCGCTTGTTATTTTGTACAATTTTTTTAAAGTTCTTTCTTTTAATTGGTTTGAAACTAAAAATTACTATTTTCCAAAAAATAAAATAAATAAAAACTAAAATCTTTGGTGAAATTATTATTATTATTTTTTAATTATTAAAAATTAAATAGGTTATAGATATAGTTCATAGTTGTAGTCCGTAATAATTGTTATTGTAAAATATCGAGAGGTAAAGTTATCGATAATGCTTGTCGCCCTTTTTCGTTAGGTGCCCGTCACCATAATACACTTCCTACTTCTGTGTTCGTAATCGAACTGCAAATCACGGGCTTACGATTTGTGTGAGTGTGACTGTCGGAGATTATTCTATGAATGTGTTGAAATGTGTGTGTAAGTGGCGACATCGGTTCCGGTACAAAAACCGTCTTATTACATTTCTCCTTCTTTCTGTGTTCTGTGATAAGAACCATCTAGGAACATCCATTAAAATGGGTTGACAGATTTGATTTCAAGACACATAGAATCCAAGCAGCCCGTCTGAGGAAGGACCTCCACCTTACAGAAGATCGTAGCCAAATAGCATTGGTCTTGGACATATTGTGTTCCTACGGTGAGTAAGGTCTCCAGAGCTCCACTTGGGGGGGTTGGGAGGGTTGGCATCGCGTGAGTGATACCCCCGGTATTGCAAGCGTAAAAAAACAGCTAGGCTCTCTAGGTACTCTTGAGAGACTGTATTAGCTTTAATTACATACTAAACTAAATGAAATCGAATTATACACAAATTAGTTAGTAAAGTATAAAGTCTCAAGAGAACGAATTAGGATTTTCTGTTAATTTTAAATTTAAATTAAACAGAATTGAAATCAAAATCATAACTAATGACATTTATTTGTACCTTGGTGTGGACCCTTTACCCTTTACTAGTGTTACCGCTTGAATACAGCCATCCAATTACTAACCATGAAGTTTTCCTACATTACCGAGAAATAATGTCCTATTGAATTAATAATTATGCTTTTACCGCTTCAAATTTTAATTGGATTTGTGGTCCCATGATATGTACTCGAATGTCGGTCTCCAGTGATTAGTTTTAACCGTGACGTGTGATACAGCTGCTATTCTTGTAAAAACAGTCATGAGTCAATCTCAAGCACAAACGAACACAAATACGTGAGTTTCAGACGAGATTGAAACTGTTTTTGATACGAGTACGAGAATTGGGTGAGAACTGGATCAATCTGGGGGCACGGCAGTGCCCCCGCCAAGTCAAGCGCGAAGCAAACACTGCCGTACCATCCTTTTCTGGAACCATTTCGCCGCATTGTCAGGCCCCTATTTGAGAACCTCTGGATAAGAACCAGAACGCAGAAATTTTCGTCATCTAGTTAGCTATAATCACATACTTAAAATCCGAAGTTAAGCGAAAGCAAAGTTTCGCATTTATGACACTTACTCACTCACTTACTCACTCATGATCATCAGAATAGAACTAGTACTTCTCATAAACTCAGAGAGCTGAAATTTGGTACAGAGTTAGGGTTTAATGACCACATAAAGAAAAAACTATAAAAACTAGGATAATCGAAGATCTGGAGTACCTGGTGACCCTGATTAGAAAACACAAGAGCCCAACCAAACTAGTAGAGATCGACATACCGCCTTTACAAAAAATATTCAACTTGGTGGGTCGCTTCATTTTATGTCAAAAATCGAAGGTCTGAAGTATCTGATGAAGAACCATCAGCTGGTCTCAGCTGTATTAGAGATATGAAAATGCCCCCTTCTACTATAAGTACATTAAAAAATCGACTGTCATTGCAAAAATCCAGCGTAGTAGGATTTAATCTAGCCTATAGCGTCCCACTGCTGGGCGAATGCCTCCCCTTCTGCTTTTAATACGCATATAAATAAAATTAAAGGCCAAGTCACACAACATTAACTATAATATAAAGAAATCGCAGTAAGGAACGTTAGACTTGGCACGACTTTATCTAGATTTCATTACTTTTAAGAGATAAACAAGCAGCTCCATTGAGACTTGGCTAGTTTTTTACAGAATGTTTTTGGTGGGATAAACATTACAAAAAACAAATGAAGTTTTTAAAAATAAAATTAGTTTTGAAATAGAATTTATCGTCATAATTTTCTTTTTTCCAATTTTGAATAACGAACACCAACTTTTAAAAATAAATGTTCGCCTCCTTCACTTTAAATGGAAGCTGTTCATAAATGAAATTTAAGGTGGGTAAATAAACATAAAACTTGCCCTATTTAAATATTCTTTTGATGCAAAACTCGTTTGAAATGAATTACAAGGAACGTGGCATACCGCATTCGCGGTGAACAGAGTGGCTTAAGCGCTGCGTCGCGTCGATATTTTATGCGTTACGTGATAGTAGCGCGAGTGAGTTAAGAGAATATACGTAGGTATATTCACATTATTGTTTTTATTTTATTTACAACGAACTATACTGAAATTTTGTTATCACAAACATGCCTAAAAATATATTTAAGTATTGTTTATTTTTAGTATTTAATTGTTTGAATTTGAATAAAAATCCAAATTTATAATATAAAATAATATAATATAAAACTTCGTCATCAAAAATTTAACTTAAAATATTAAATATAAAACTTATATATAACTGTCGGCGATAAGGTTGCCTTGTTGCAAATATACATGTTCAGTGCCATTAGAGTGCTACCTAACCTTTTAAAAAGAAATTGGAAAATTTGCTCAGAAAAATATCACATGAACAACCCTTTCAAGGCGGTTGTTGCAAAAGGTCACTCAATTTAGGCCCCTCTAATGGCTAAGAGCACGCGTCCCGAAGAAAACCTCAGCTGTTTGTTATAATAAAGAATTTTCAACGAGACTGAAACGAGTCTAAATTTTATGACGGAAAGAATCGGTGTGACTATGAAATTACCTATGATAAATACTTTTGAAATTAATACATACATAATATGTCTATTATTTTGGTTTTAAAATTGAAGGAAATATTTACACATCTTTTCTTACTTACCTATCTCTTCATACTTAAAAAAAAACTTTTCCATGCTACATGACAGTTTAATATTATTTTTTTGTTAAATTGTTTGCAGCTGTCATAAAATACGTAAAATACTAAACGAATGACCTTCACGGCGTTTTTCCACTACTCCGGCAACCGATTTTTATCGGTCCGGTAATTGCCGGATCGATGTAGAAATTCATACTTTAACATAAAACCGGATGCCGGAGTAGTGGAGAAGCGCGTATACAAAAAGTATGAATTTCTACATCGGACCGGCAATTACCGGACCGATAAAAATCGGATGCCGGAGTAGTGGAAAAACGCCCTTATGGATACGGTGTTCTACCAGCCTGTGCAGTGAACTGGATCAGAAATTACTTTTGCAAGGAATAGAAATACGTCCGTCTGCGCTACAACTTTGCTATGTCGTCACGTGTTCAAGGGTTACGTCAATGCTACAGTATCTACGCATGATCTACGCCTTCTACGTGGCTGTAGATGTTTGCTACGCGTTGCACTCATGCCCGTTTTTACTTTTTTACCAACGTTTGCTAGCCTTTAGTTTAAACCTAACTGGAACAATTTAAATGACATAAGGACATTATTCCTACCGCTAGGAAGCGTTGTTGAAAACGCTCATCAGTCTCTTTAATTAAATATTTATTTTATACTTTAATTAAATATACACCGCACTAATTCTAATACATATGAATAATATGTACTAAATGTCGCAGTTAATTTAAACATGACAGAACACAGAATATATAAACACAGCGAGTATTATAATTAAAAATAAGGGCAAAACTTAAATACACGAAGTTTTTTTATACTACTAAGGTGGCAAACAAAACAAGCTTACAGCCCGCCGGATGGTAAGCGTTCACCGTAGTCTATGGGCGCTTGCAACACCGTATCACTCGCGCGTTGCCGACCTTTGATACAGTAAGAATAGTAATATTGTACTAAACCAACCTAAAGTATAGTAATATCTTATTTACATAGAAACAAAGTGTCACACTGGTGTGGTGATCCCCGAGGAAATAAGTGGAGTTCAAAGTGCAGCAAGGAACTTGGGTTATGTTATCTAACTAATATGGATTTAGTTTATAAAAGTAAATAATTGGTAGCTAGCTCATTTTATACCAAAATTCACCATTCATCATCATCATTTCAGCCACATTAAGTTCACTATTCTTCCGATCAAACGACATTGGTTGACTATTAATAATAATAAATTTTATTTAGGTATTTCATTTCACAAACAAATTTAGATTACACTATAAGATGCATTTTACAAATTCTTATCGTTGTGTGAGATGCTGGTGCCTGAAGTAGGCTTGAAAAGCTTTTGGCGACCTCCGTGGCGTAATGGTTACCACGCCAGACCGCCACCCAGGAGGTCCCGGGTTCGATTCCCGGTCGGGTCATGATGAAAAACGAACTTTTTCTGATTGGCCTCGGGTCTTGGATGTTTATCTATATATGTATTTGTTATAAAATACAATATCGTTGAGTTAGTATCCCATAACACAAGTTTCGAACTTACTTTGGGGCTAGCTCAATCAAATGTATGAATTGTCCCCTATATATTAAAGCTTGTATTACAGGTATTATTATTGAACTAGTGAAACCCGCGCAACTTCGTTTGCGTATATTTATTTATGCACAGCTGCGCCATCTATATCAGACTATTGATGAAAACCTACGGGAATCACGTCCTTTTCGGGATAAAAAGTACCCTATGTGTTAATTGTGTGAGCTACCTATATACCAAATATCATAAATATTGGCCCAGCTATTTGAGCGTGAAGAAGTAACAAACATACACATAACTTTCGCCTTTAGAATATTAGTAAAAAGTAGCCGATAAAATTAGTTTTTTTTTTTTTTTTTTTTTATTAATTGAAAAGTTCAGTTCGGGTGTACTAACACCCTCTTCTGAGACACCGGACTGTTGCGGGAGCGTAGGGCTCTCACCGCCAAAAATTTACAGCGTCTGCCTAGGGGCGCCCCAGAGGGGGGCTCGAACCTCGGCCTATGGCGACACTGGGGGAAGGCGAACGGATTGGAGAGAAGCGGCCGGGCACGTGCCGGTACCGCGAAAACCGAGTCCCTACAGGAAGGTGGCGCGACGCGCGGCCCCGCCGGCGGGGCCGATATGACGGACGTGTGTGTCTAGTTTGTGTCGCTGAATCTAATTGTTTATACGCCTCGATGGCGACTGTAATGGAGTCATCCGGGTCGTTGAGGACGTGCCGCGGACGACGTTTGGACCTGCTGGTGTCAGCCGGAGCGGAATAATCCCCTGCGGCTTTCACCAACGGATTTGGGTGATGATTGAGTGAGTCGAAGTATTTGACAGAGCATTGCTTTAGGTGGTGCGAGATGGTCGGCACACCTAAGTCAATGTGGAGGTTTTTGTTCCTAACGAACCAAAGCCCACCGATGGCTTTGCGCAAAAACCTATTCTGAATGGTTTGCAGCCTGTGGATATGAGAGGGCGCGGCGTGAGCGAAAACTGGACTTGCGTATGTCATTATCGGCCTAATGCACGTTGTGTAAACTCTCACCTTATTTCTAAGAGAGAGTTCACTGCGCCCATTGAGCAGACAATGTAAGCGGCCTAGCGCGAAAGCAGCGCGGTCGCGGACAATCTTTATATGATGTTCGAAGGTGAGTCCCCTATCGAGTGTGACACCTAAATAACGGACTTTCTTTTCCCAAGGGATCGGTTGTCCGAACATCTTGACTTTAGTGGAGGGATTTGGCGTAGTACCTCTGGAGAAGAGGATAGCGGCGCTTTTATCTGGATTAACTTCTATGCGCCATTTCCTAAACCAGTCGCCAAGGGAGTTGGCGGCGGCTTGGAGGGACTTTACTATGGCGGGTGTACTAGAAGCCGAACAATAGATGGCTGTATCATCTGCGAAAAGGGCAGTATGAGTCACAAGTGGACTGGGTCTAAATTGAGGGAAGTCGCTTGTGTAAAGCGTGTATAGGAGGGGGGAGAGCACGGATCCTTGTGGTACTCCGGCTCTAATGGTGTGAGGGGGGGATAGTGCCCCATCCACCCTATAGCGGAAAGAGCGATTCGACAAGTAGTCTCGTATGATGAGCACGAGACGGTTTGGCACATTAAGTTTGTAGAGCTTATAGATAAGCCCGTTGTGCCATACTTTGTCGAACGCCTTTGCCACGTCGAAAAAGAGAGCGCCCGTTTTGTGCGGGCGGGATCTGTTCGCTCTCCGGTCCAACACGTGTTCGACTATGCGATGCACTTGTTGGACACAAGAGTGTTTGGCTCTAAAACCAAACTGTGCGTCAGGTAAAAGATTATTAGCAAGGGAAAAATCTTTGAGACGAGCGAGAATAATGCGCTCATAGATCTTTCCTATCGAACTAAGGAGACTGATTGGGCGATAGCTCGAGGGCTGATCCTTGGGCTTGCCGGGTTTTGGAATGCCAATGACGGTGGCTTCCTTCCAAGATTTGGGGAAAATACTGTTTTTTAATGCCGCATTGAAAATGGCGGTCAGAAGAAGAATAAGGTGCGCGGGGAAGAGCTTGATGACTCTATTAGAAATCCCGTCAGGCCCCGGGGCCTTCCTATTATGTAAATCTCTGATAAGGGACTCTACCTCATCGGGGGTTACCGGCTCTATCGGCGGGTCGGCATCTGTGAGAGGGCTCGCGAGATTGTTGAAAACCTCAGTATCGACCTCGAGTAGGTGATCTGGATCAACGGGGAGTGTGCTAGGTGCACATTGTGCCTCAAGACTGGATGCTAAGCATTCAGCTTTTTCCTCGTCCTCGAAGGCGAGAGGGAGGGAGGGATCTGACTGTACTAACGGGGGGGTGGCAGCCACTGTATCTGCCTTAAGGGCTCTGGTGAGGTTCCAGAAGGCTTGTTGAGAGGGGACCATATTTGTAAGTGTCTCGTCCCACTGATCGTTCCTAAGCTGTCTAATGCGACGCTTAACCGCCGATTGGGCAGCGCGCATGCGGACACGGTTCTGCTCAGAGGGAAAAGAGAAGTAAGCCCTTTGAGCTGCGTTTTTCTCAGTTAACAGAGCACGGGCATCTGGCGGCAGTTCCCAGCGACGATGAGCGTTCACTGGGACGCGGCGCGAGCAATCGCTAACCACCTTCTGCACGTGCGCTGTTAATGAGTCAATTGCACCTATTGCGTCGGGAATTGAGACTATCTCGTCTGGAATCGGGTCTAACAAAGGAGATGAGATAGACTTAAGGCCTTCTCCTAGGCTGAACCAGTCAGTCTTGACTCTTGTGGGGTCTGAGGCTGCCACGTTAGGAATGCTCACTCTGGGCGAGAGGGCAATAATGACAGGCCTATGATCTGAAGTGAGTGCAGAGTGCACTTCTATAGAACTCAATCTAAGATTGATGTTCTTTAGGAGGGCTACGTCTAGGACGTCCGGACGATGATTAACATTGTCTGGATAGTGAGTAGGTGACATAGGTGCTACTACGTCGAAGTTGAGGCTCTCTGAGAGTCGCTCGAGTTGTCTACCACGTTGGTTTGTGGTTTGGCTACACCAAGCAAGGTGCTTGGCATTTAGATCGCCCGCTATGATAACAGACGGACCAAGATCTAGAAGGTTTTGTATATCACTGTCAAGTAGTGATCTAGGGCTTGAGGAGCTATTGTTAGTGGGAGCTAGATAGGCTGACACTAAATATATGGATTGATGACCTGTCATTCCTAATCTACAGACAGAGGCTTCGATGTGCACGAGATTTGGTGTATCCACAGGCGTGCAGTGTAATGTCGCTTTGTAGTAAATGAGAGTGCCACCGAAGGCAGAGACTGTGCGATCATTACGAATGATTTTGTAATTCGCGATTTTGGGATCGCGAATTGACGGCTTTAGGAACGTCTCCTGGATGAGGAGAACGTCCAATTGATGGGTGTAGAGAAAATCGGCTACCTCAGACCTCTGGGTACGAAGCCCATTGGCGTTGAAGTAGCCGATTTTTAGGGAGGTCGGTTTGACTCTACTCGTGTTATGGTGTAGATCCATAACTAAAACCTAAAATTTTTGAGGATAGTGAGTACATCACTATATTGGCAGAAGGCCATTAAGAGAGCATTTGCGTTGCCCTCGTGTTGTTTGACCAAGGCGGCCATACTTAAAATTCTATCGATGTCTATTACGGCTGCGAGTTTAAAAAGACCTTCGATCTCAGCATTCACGAATGGGGTTGGTGGCAGCGGTGCCACTTTTGGAGAAGGTGGAGGGGTCGCAATCACCACCGCGGGTGCAGGTTGGCCTGAGGGGCTGCCCTGCGGGGGGGGAACCTTATTAGTTCTGTATCGCCACGAATGCGACACAACTGGTGGAGGCACCGGAGCCTTTGTTGATGCCGGGGCGGCCTCGGCAGTCTGAGGCTGGGGGGGGCTAACATTGGCCGTCTTAGGGGCGGCTTGAGTTTTAGGTGGGGAGGGAGCGGGCCTCCGGCTCTTCACCTTAGGTGCTTTTGGGCACCCTCGGTAGTTCGCTGGGTGCCCCACCTCCCCGCAGTTTACGCAGCTCGGAGGTTCCGAGCATAGCGCGCGGTCTTTGGGGCGCGGACATTCTAGTGTCGAGTGTGCACCTGGGCATTTCACACAACGCGGTGTATTATGGCAATTTCTTGCCGAGTGCCCGTACAACTGACATCTGTGGCATTGACCCACAGTGCCTTTGTGGTGTGGGGCCTCGACGACGATCCCAGACAGTCCACAAACTTTAGATATATTAAAAATGGCTTTGGCCTCTTTTAAGTTGGTCCTGTCCAGAATGGCCAGGACCATGTTGAATGGGGCGGAAGGCCCACGGTGCATACGGTGCACCTCTATGACGGGAAGTTTTTGGGCCTTTAGGTCCTCGAGTACGTCTTCGCACCCGATCTCCTTTGGGACCCCCCGAATGACGACGCGGAGGCGCCGGTCTTCCTCGACACTCCACGTGTGGAATGATATCGACATACCGTCGAGAAGTCGCGTTAAATTGCGATAGTCGGAGATAGTCTCCGTTTTGAGCCTGATACCCTCAGTGCGGGTTTCAGCAATGAAAAAGATGCCATTTGCATCACATCGGGCCTTGATGGCCATCCACCTATGGCGGTTCGTGATGACGACCGCCGGTGGGCGCTGAGAGCGCTTTGGAGGGGTGGGGAGAGAAGCTCCCTCGGCACCCTGTTCAGCCGCGGGGGGCGAAGCAGGGGAATCAGAAGCCGCGGCGGGAGAAATGCCGTCGGCTAATTTAGCGGCCTTCTTGGCGGCGCCTTTGTTGCGCCTAGTGCGCTTTCGGCCTGAGGCCATTACAAATTCGTCAGAATCGGACGTGGGCTCGGAAGAGGATTCCGAGGAGGACTCGGAAACAACCTCCATTTCATCGTTTAGGGCCAGAAGGGCCGGAGACGAATCAGCGGAGGGCGCAGAGGGCGCGGGGGGCGCGGAGGGTGCGTCGCGCGCGGCGGTCGCAGGGGCCGCGGCGGACGCAGCGGGCGCGTCGCGCGCGTCGGTTTCGGAGGATGCGGTGGAGCGCGCGGTATTCGCAAGAGGCGAGGAGGTCGCGGCGGGGGCGGCGCGCGCAGCGGATACGTCGCGCGCGGCGGTTTCGGAGGGTGCGGCGGGGCGCGCGGTGTTCGCAATTGGCGGGGGGGTCGGGGCGGGGGCGGCGCGCGCAGCGCGCGCAGTGCGCGCGGCGATCTCGGAGGGCGCGGCAGGGCGCGAGGCGTTTGCAAGGGGCGCGGGGAGCGCGGCGCGCTCGGAGGCCTGAGGGGCTGAGAGGGTATCGGCCAGAGGGGCCGAGGGGGGAGAGACGCTTCTTCTAATTAATTCTATCTCAGATCGCTCAGACTGAGACAGGTCGGGGCATCGCCTAACTAAAAAAGAGATCATGGCATCTAGTGCCGCAAGCGGGTCGGTCGCCATGGCGACCGGCCTAACTTTAAGAAACCTAGCAACTAACGATTTTATCGCAGTTCGCTCCCGTCACGTTCCGCAAGGAAGAGTCTGCGAAGAAACCTTGCGGCGGTCGTGCCTAATAAAACGCGCTCGGGGGGAACACCCGAGGTGTGTATGCCTAGTCCCCCACGCCGGGTGAGGCGGGGGGGGTGTAACTGGGTGAGCCCTAAGCTTGTTATCCTCTGACCAATCTCAATGTGTCAGAGGGCCCTGGCTGCTTAGTGATCGGAGGGTAGCTGTGAGCCGAAGCCCTAGGCGCCCAAACCGTTCACTAAGAATAGGAAGAGGAATAGGTAGGTGGGAGGGGGCGACAGCTAGCGTCGGTCAGGGGAGCCCCCTAGGCCGGTGGTCCTAGCCCCGTCCGGGTAACTTGCTTCACCCAGAAGGGGATCAGCGAGTGCCCGGGTCGCACTCCTGGTGTTTGCGCGCGGTTGGCACCGTTAGGTTACGCGCAAAACCAGACCACGAAACTGTGGTTTTAATCAAAAATCGCGCGAAAGTTAAAAAGAAACTTCTAAAAACCTGATAATGTTTCTTTGTTTTCAAAAAAACAAAGAAACACGTAATTCGGAGTGGCAGTTACGTAATACGTAAACGGCCGTTGGGAGCGGGGCGTGCAGCGTGGCGCGGAGACACCGGGAACGTGTGGCTCGGGGCGCGTCGCGAGCACGACTGTTGCTTGATAAAATTAGTAGGATTGTTAAGTCAATTTTATAAGTCAGCAGACCACCAGAGAGAAAGTATTTACCATCGCCTATGAACACCATGAGCGCTACCAATGAGTTGCCGTCTATGAGGATAATGGAAACAGCGAGAAAAGGATAAATAAGAAGTTGGCCGTCCGGGTCCGATATCCTGTAAAAAGGTGGTACAGTAAAGAGCAGGTCGACCTTTACTTAACGGACGTTGTACCATTTCTAAGTTCCAAAGAGCCAAAAATGTACTGCAAATGCTCGACGTGCTCCTCCTGACTGTACAGGTCGAGTCGCCTCGAGGATAGCAGGACCATCTTTAGGACGATTTTTGGTTGCAACATCCAACATCCTAGTGGACACATGTGGCTCTAATAAACAAAAACCCTGTTTGGTAACAAAGAAAAGGACGGAGCTGACAAAAAATCCGCTTACAAGATGTGCAAGCGATTTTTTTCTAAAATGGTCCTCCTATCTTCGGGGCCACCGTACATCCCAGTCGAGGTATACCATTTCATAAATGTACTCATAAAGCTAGGAAAGTGATAATGGATACATAATTATAGTTATGAATACCGGAACAAAATATTTCCTATACTTAAAATATAACCTTTTTAATAGTTATAAACTTTGAATTGTGTTACAGAAATATTCCAACTGGGGCACATTAATAGACGCAGATAAAAGTAAATTAAGCATTCCGACAGCTCCCATTTTATCACGGTTATTAGAAACTGGAGCATAAAAACAAGTTGGCGTGAAGTGAGCTCGGTGTATCTAGGTTGAGCTGAACTGAGGTTTCAGCTTGTTCGCATATGCACCATCTCTGTACGGGAATCCGTACATATTAGCATTTTACGCGTCGGCCGATAGTCAGCAAATTTCATTTTATTATAAAATTAAATTAGTTCGCAACTGGCTTTCTACCGCGCCGCGCGTTCTCATCATCATTACACTATCATTAAGTTTAAAGTGAACAATAAATCGTATTAATCAGTTATTAAGACTTTATCATTATCAATCACATCATTAAAACGGTGTAATCCCATACATCGTTTTGGTCCTTCGAGGGTAAATTTCGCGTGTGTACATCTCCGTACCGGAAAGACAGTTGTGCCACGTGGAACGAACTAGCAGTGACTGTACTCCAATACAGTTCGGATTGCAGTGCATCAAGCAACATCATTTATCAACATCATCAGACCGTGAGTGAGCAGCTCGCAATCACAGCATCATCAAGTAAGATCTTTCTGATTTTTACTATTACAATATATCTAACATGGAGGACATATTGGCTACCCAGGAGCAGATTTCATCAGCTATTAATCAGCAATATATTAATTTTAAGAAGGATAGTCCCGATCGGAAAACACCCGATTACATTAAACGGAGATTAGAGACACTAGAAAATTATTGGCAAGAATATCAGACGAATCATATGACGTTATGTGGTTATGGCATAAAATCTCATTCTTACTTCATCACTAATCAGTTTGATTCGGTGAAGTCAGCATACGAAGGGTTTAAATCAATTTTACAAAATTACAATCAGCATGAGACATCAAGACCGGGTACACCCGTGTTGAAACCGGCTACGCCTCTTGCCGGAGTCAGTAATCCTCAGCAACCAGTAGGGCAACCGTCAACATTTCAGACTTCGGCAACTAACAGTAAAACCGAGGACATGCTGAAAAAGCAAGCTAGCAATTTTCGAGCATTTCATAGAACAGTTACAAATATAAACTTAGACTTAGTCTCAGAAAAATGGGAATTCGAGGATTTATTAAAAACTGTACAATCAAGGTGGTCAGTAATTGATACACTACATTGGGAGTTAGACAGCGAGTTAGAGGGATCAAATAGGGGATATGAGTTGACATTCACAAACTATGAGCAAACCTTTAACAACATTAAAAAGGCTATTAATACGAAGTTATGGTCTGTATCTCACAGAGAGAAAACGACACCTCAAATGGAGATACCTACTTTTTTCGGTAACTATCATACCTGGACATCTTTTAAAGATTTGTTCACAGAGGCGATACACAATAATCCATCCTTGTCGGGAGCGCAAAAGATGCAGTTCTTAAAAGGTAAGGTTAGGGGAGAAGCAGAAAGATTAATTCAACATTTACAAATCAGTACGGAGAACTACGTTGATTGTTGGGATATACTCAATGATAGGTACAATAACAAGAAGCAGATATTTGACGAGCATATCAAAATTATTATGAACATTCCTGTCGCTCAACAACCCTCGCTAAATCATATTAAGCGGATTCACGACTCAACCAAGGAGACACTAAACGCCATAAAAAATCTTGGTGTTGATGTCACTTCTTGGGACCCACTCCTGGTATACATCCTTGATCAGAAGTTAGACCAAGCAACTCATGATGAATACCTTGCATCAGTTAATCAGCCAAAGGAGATACCTAATTTGCAGGAACTGTTAAGCTTTCTGGAGAGTAAGTTTATAAAGATGGAGTCAAGGCGAAAACCTGATATTTCATATCAAAAATCACACAATTATAATATCAATCAGCATCAATCACCCCCTACCCATGGCCCTAGGTACCAAAAACCACCTCAACATATTAGGAATCATGTACCATCAGGGACAAACAAAGGGCACATCTATATGAGACAATCATACCCTTCAACCAGTCAGGTTAAAACCTATCAATCAAAGTCAAAATGTATCATGTGTAGTAGTAATGAGCATGGTATATTTAATTGTCAAAATTTTTTAGACTTATCACCTTATAACAAAGGACAGACCGTCTCAAAACATAACTTATGCCATAATTGCCTTTATGACCATAAGGGTAAAGCTTGTTTTTCAAGTAAACGATGCAAAGAATGTGATCAACCACATAATACGATTTTACATGCGGCATTTGCGCAATCAAATAATAAAACACCGCACGCGGCTCCGAAACCTGAAACTTATAGCACAACACATGCCGAACAAAAATTGCAATCCCGCGGAAATAATCAAGTGTTATCATTACATCATGATTTACCGGAAATTTTACTGGCTACAGCAATGATTAAAGTCCAAACAAGGGATGGATCATACATACAAATGCGCGCACTCCTGGATCAAGGATCTCAGACGTCCTTGATCACTGAGAATGGAGCACAATTACTAGGTTTACCTCGTCAACGTTGCAGAGGAATCATCTCTGGGGTTGGAACTAAGGAGAGCAATTGCAAAGGCATTATGAGCATTACATGTCACGCAATAAATAACAATTATCAATTTGAAACTGATGTATTAATCATGAATACTCTAATAAAAAATCTGCCAAGTACTACATTCCCACGTCCATTGTGGCCTTATTTGGACAATATTCAATTAGCAGATCCAGACTTTCACAAAAGTCGTCCCGTCGATATCTTATTAGGGGCAGATATTTATTCTAGCATCATTTTAGAAGGTATCTGTAGATCAAATGAATCGGCAACTATTGCGCAACAAACTCGTCTTGGGTGGATCCTCAGCGGAAACGTCAAAACTCTGCAATGTAATGTAATATTAAACAACACGGAGGAGATTCATCGTTTCTGGGAAATGGAGGATATATCAGAAGAATCAGGATTATCATCGGAAGATCAACAGTGTGTAGATTTTTATAAATCAACGACAAGAAGGCGGGAGGATGGAAGTTATGAAGTTAGGTTGCCATTAAAACCAAACGTTGAAGCAAACTTAGGAAAATCAAAATTTAAAGCAGTTGCGCAATTTCACCAGCTTGAACGGAAATTTAGTAAGCAAGAAATTATTGCGAAAAAATATACTTCATTTATAAATGAATATCAAGCACTCGGACATATGATACCTGCATACAATAACAATACGGAATTACAGTGTTACTTGCCTCATCACTGCGTACAGAAAATCGACTCTACGACAACGGACTTAAGAGTCGTTTTTAATGGTTCCGCGAAAACATCATCAGGTCGTAGTTTGAATGACTTAATGTATCTCGGGCCGAATTTACAACAAAATATACAAACACTATTAATTAATTGGAGACAATATCCAATTGCATTCACAGCTGATATAGAAAAAATGTATCGGCAAATTTGGGTTGAGAAAAATGATCAAAACTATCAAAAAATTGTCTGGAGGGAGAATCCAAATGAACCACTAAAGGATTTTCAATTGACTACGGTCACTTATGGCTTAAAGGCGGCCCCGTTTTTAGCCATGATGACTTTGAAGCAATTGGCACATGATGAAGGAAAAAATTATCAGCATAGTCAAGCAGCTAAGGTCCTTGAGAGTTCATTCTATATGGATGATCTAGTATACGGAGCTCATTCATGTACCGAAGCAAAGAAGTTGCAAGAAGACTTGATTGCAATGTTAAGGACCGGAAGCTTCAACTTACGGAAATGGAAATCAAATCATCCGGAGTTATTAGAAAATTGCAAGGAAAACCATCAGAATAATTTTGACTTTAAGACCGAAGAGTCGACAAAAACGCTCGGTCTTACTTGGAATCCGATACAAGATACATTCACCTTTAAATCAAAAATAGAACCCTTGTCATCAACCCCCACCAAGCGATCATTGCTGTCAGATATATCGAAGGTGTTTGATCCGCTTGGGTGGTTATCACCGGTCACAATTAAACTCAAAATGCTATTTCAAAAAACTTGGTTAGCGAACATAGAGTGGAATGATGCATTACCAGAAGACATTTGCGCCGAATGGTTACGGTGCAGAGAAGATATCAACAATATCAATCAAATCGAGTTGCAAAGATGGATAAACACAGAAGAAGGAGCATCAGTAGAGCTTCACGGCTTCTGTGATGCATCAACGAAAGCTTACAGCTGTTCCGTGTACTGCAAGATCAACGAGGGACAGCAATCATCAGTTGTATTAGTCGCAGCCAAAGCCAGGCTTGTGCCTACAAGCAAAGTCATATCATTACCCCGATTAGAGCTCTGTGGCGCTCTATTGTTGGCGAAATTGGTATCAAAGGTTTTACCATGTTTATCAAACTATAATATCAAGGTGTATGGATGGAGTGATTCCACGGCAGTCTTAGGCTGGTTGAATGGAGACCCTGGAAGATGGAAAACTTTTGTAGCAAACCGAGTCAGTCAAATCACTGAGATTATGCCTGGAAATTGCTGGCGGTACGTGAAATCAGAGGAGAATGCTGCCGACTGTGCCAGCAGGGGCCTATCAGTATCACAGTTGAAGAATCATCTATTGTGGTGGAATGGACCAACATGGCTTGTCACCTATAAACCTGAAAGCGAGAAGTCACAAGAATTTTGTACAAGCATAGAAGAAAAGAAAAGCAAGATAGCTGGCGTAGTAGTACGAGAAGAGAAAAAAGATGAGCCAATTGTACAGCAACTGTTAGAAAAGCATAGCTCACTTTCAAAAGCAATCAGAATATTAGCGTGGATATTACGATTTGCAAATAAAATGGCAAACAATAAAGCATATCTCACATTACAAGAAATAAACAAAGCTAAAAACATCATAATAAAGCATGTGCAATACTCTGAATTTTCTACGGAGATAAAGGACTTACAAACAAATAATAAAATCAAAATGTCAAGCAATATTTTAAATCTTCGTCCATTTATTGATGGACAGGGAGTTCTTCGAGTTGGGGGAAGATTAAAAAACGCTCATATGAATGATAATATGAAGCACCCCATTATTATACCGAGCAAAGGGAGATTAACCGAGTTAATCATCGATCAAGCGCATCTCTTGACCTATCATGGCGGTCCAAAATTAACATCAGGATTTGTACGGCAAAGGTATTGGATAATCAAAGCCAACAGCACCATTAAAAGACAATTACGTTCATGTGTTACGTGCAGGAAATATAATCCGAGCAAACATCAGCAAATAATGGGGAACCTACCTGCTGCGAGATGTAATCCTTCCCGGCCATTCCATCATACTGGCATCGATTACACTGGCTTCGTAGATGTCAAGGCCAACAAAGGACGAGGTGTGAAAACCACCAAAGGTTATATCGCTGTCTTTATATGTATGGCCACTAAAGCCGTGCATCTGGAACTGGTTTCCGATCTATCAACAGCAACATTTTTGGCAGCTTTACGTAGGATGGCAGCTCGACGCGGAACCCCGCGGTTTATTTACAGTGACAACGGCACTAACTTTGTCGGCGCTAAACGACTACTTCAAGATGCAGCCGCTATGAACGAGATTTCTGACATGGAGATAGATTGGGCACTTAATGTGCCGACGTGGGCATCTGCCGGTGGGCTCTGGGAATCAGCGGTAAAGAGCCTAAAATATCATATCAAAAGAGTAATCGGAGAGCAAAAACTCACATATGAGGAATACAATACTATATTGACGCAGGTGGAAGCATGTATGAACATGAGACCATTGTGTCCCATGTCAGAAGATCCAGAGTCTCTTGAATATCTGACTCCAGCACATTTCTTGACCGGTGGACCCACCTTATCATTATATGAAACAGAATCAGATTTACGCACTCGATGGCATTTAATGCAACAGATATATCATGATATATGGAAGAGCTGGCGTTCCGATTACCTTACACAGCTGAATTCTAGATGCAAATGGAAGCAGGAAAAAGGTAACCTGAAAATTAATGACGTGGTATTAATTCATGATGCTAACTTACCAGCAGGAAAATGGAGCATGGGTAGAGTGGTGGAACTTCATGCTGGCAGTGATGGCTTTGTAAGGGTTGTCACGCTAAAAACAAAAAATGGATTCTTAAAACGCCCCATCACAAAATTATCAGTTTTACCAGTCAACGGGGAGTACAAAGAAGCAAATAAACAAGTACCAATACCTCAAACAACATCAAACATCGATCATTCAGACACCAAGCAGACACCCAGCGCACGTCCTAGAAGAGCGTGCAGAAACAAACGAATTAATTTTATTACAATGGCCACATCAGCGATATTCTTTTTCATGACACTAATATCATTCTCATATAGCTCATACAACGTTCATCCATTGGCAGAAAACAAAACATTATATTTTGACAAACTATCAGATATGCATATCATACGGGATCAGTGGAAACTAGTCGTTTATTTTGACATGGAACCATACCGAGAAGGTACTGCAGCACTATTAAAATATATCACATATCTGGATTACATGTGTAAACAGATAAAGGGCCAATACCATTGCAATGGAATCATATGGCAGCTACGTCATGGCTACGCGGAGTTAGAGCACTCGAACGGAATGTTACTTGGTCAGCAAACTAATACACAAACACGCGTCAAAAGAGGATTCATCAATGGCATCGGATATTTAGCAAATAGCCTGTTTGGAGTCTTAGACCAACATTTTGCTGAGCAGTATGACAGAGATATCAACAACATCAAAGAAAACCAACAACATCTTGCTTTGCTCTGGAAAAACCAAACTTCAGTTGTAGAAGCCGAATTTAATGTTTTAAAGCGCATGGAAACCGAGATGCAAAAGCAACATAAACTTATCAATCAAAAGTTACTAGACGTAGAGCATGTTCAGAATAATTTGGCCTCGGAAATCGAAACCATAGCTATTATCAGCGACTTTACCGTATCAGCTGTAATCGCTAATAACATACTGTCTCAACTCAGCAAAATTCAGGACGACTTAATGTCTACAGTTACCGATACTTATAACGGTAAGGTAAATCCTCATTTATTAACTACAACTCAACTAAACCATGAGTTAAATATCATTATTGGAAAGTTATCTGACGACTTGACCTTACCGATTGATAGTGATCAATATTCTAAAATATATAGTTTGTTGAGAATCAGAGCTCGCATGTCACCTAACAACTTCTTATTTGAGATCAAAATTCCTCTTATCACCAGAGATGTATATGAAGTATTTAAGATTATTCCCATACCGCAACAAATAAACAATGGTATGGTCAGCAGCATTATGCCGATATCACAATACGTAGGTATAAATTTCAAAAAGGATGGACTTTTAATTTTGACGGAATATGATATCAGTACGTGTTTACATAAGGAAGACGTCATGTTGTGTAAAACTCAACGGCCATTAATACAATTTCATAATGATGAAGATCTATGTGCCACCGGTTCAAACAAGAAAATCTGTCTAACTTCTGAAACAATTTGTAAAAATCAGCTTGCAGAAACAAATAAACTAAATCAATATTTATACTTTTGTTGCGAACGGTGCTACCTCAGGTTGCTTTGCGAAGATAGGGTTACACCTTTACAGCTGACTCGCGCCGGGTTACTCACGGTCAGCTCTGATTGCATAATTAAATCTAAAGAATACACAGTTTACACACACAAACAAGCAAGTAGCATGATTCATATCAGGCCAGACATGCAGGCGCCGGAGATAGCTCCTATTAATCATCTGATCAATGTCTCTATGCCTAACATTTCGATCACAACGTCATCAGGTGTATATAATCAGAAGGAGTTGGAAAGAATCAAAGAACAAATAGATATTATGAAGCAGACTACCCCACTGAAGGAAATTTCCTCTCACGACATCCACCACTACGCGTTGATATACGTACTCGTAGCAGTGATAATCATTATCATTATCATATTCGCGTGGAGAGTAGTCATAAAAAGAAGACAACGACAGCGTACACCAGAGCCGTCAGTATCAATGGTGGTGACAGATACCGTTGCGCCACCTGCGTCGTCGTCGGCGATCCCGCGTCCAGCAGTCCGCAGCAGTAACAGCAGTGTTAGTGAAGTGGTTTGTGATAAGTTAAAGTGTAAAAGGGCAATCAGTGATCCGGGCGCGAAAACCCGTAGTGTTAAGCGTGTCGTGAGTCGTAGTACGTCGCCAGTACTGCGCTCTATTTTTACTGTGACGGGACCTAAATAACAAACTGAACTTTAAATAGGCAGTTATTGGATATATTTCTTAACACAGTACTTAGTATTTCAATTATTTTATCAACTTATTTTAATTTACCTAACAAAATATCGTTTATATTTTATTTTAATAACATAGGTGATCACATTACTATTGTATAGTGCATCATAATCATAATACGTTAGTTTAAGCAAATAGTGGAATCACCTTGTATCATCATCATCTTCATCTTTCATTATCTATCAACCTCTCCTGCCCGGGAGCATGTACGGGAATCCGTACATATTAGCATTTTACGCGTCGGCCGATAGTCAGCAAATTTCATTTTATTATAAAATTAAATTAGTTCGCAACTGGCTTTCTACCGCGCCGCGCGTTCTCATCATCATTACACTATCATTAAGTTTAAAGTGAACAATAAATCGTATTAATCAGTTATTAAGACTTTATCATTATCAATCACATCATTAAAACGGTGTATTCCCATACAATCTCTTTTGCTCCTATGAGAGATGCGACATAATTATTGAGGATGGCGAGGAAAAGAATTGGAGAAGAAATTGAGATAACATATGTAGGTGAGAGTTTTACAAGAGAATTTGCTACAAGAGAAAAAAGTATAGACAAAAAGTATTATAAAAAATAAAGATTTTTAAAGGAGTTCGGTTTGCCACAATAATATTTTAGTATTGTACTTTGGTTCCTTTTATTGCCCATAGGTCCATAATGATTACGTTATAATCTTTGCTGGGGATTTAAATTCTTTTAACTGCATTATCCGGAGTTGTTTGTAGGTAAATCAAGGTCATGTCAAACATTACAAATTCATTGTTTCATTATTTGTACAATAGGATCTTATACGGTCCATATGATCTGTGCTATAAGACTAAGATTAGTACCTACCCGAAATCTTAATTTAATCGTTTTTCTTTTTTTATATACCACAAAGGTGGCAAATAAGCATACGGCCGGACTGATGGTAAGCCGTCACCGTAGCCTGTAGACGCTTGCAATACTGGGGGTATCACTCACGCGTTGCCAACCCTCACAACAAACCCAATCTTAACTGTAAACGGGTTTTATTATTATAGTCTTAGCTATCATACAATTTGTAACATTGTTTTTTTTTAATAAGGATGCGTTTCCACTTACGCAGTGCTGGGCGGAGCGGATCATGATAACACCAATCACCGAAATTACGCGAAGTGGAGATTTTAATAAAGACTATGATTGATCATCAGTGGAAATGTATCCTAAATACGACAACAAATAAAACGTGCAAAAAAGGTAAAAAAAATATTTAATTTATATAAAATCGTGAATAAAAACAAGACTCGTTTTAATTTTTCCATCCGGAGAAACCATTTATACAAAACTCTCAAGTGTTACATTCCCAGTGGGGTCAAAACAGTAGGAGCGTGTAGGAACAAGCCGAACAGCCGAGGTTTCAATGTACTGATGCACCGAGATAAAAACTTCGCTCACATTATGTAAGTTACACTCATTCGTTCTTAAAACATCTAAAAGTGAGTAACTTTACACTACTTCGTAACTTACTACTCTCCGTACTCGGTTCACGACTTTATGTTCTTTAACTAGCATATTTAAGTTTGTTAACCGGGATGGAACGCTGGCGGAACAAAGAGTCATATTCGTAAATAAAAACCAGTCAATTATGGGATTCATTTGAATATAAATGGTTCCGTGAACGCATCACAAATATATAATATTTAATATATTACTTTATGTCAATTGCCGTAATGTGTGAACTCAATAGTTATTTTCATTATTAAAGGTATATTTGCATTTAAATTGTTCATATTTAATTAGTAAATTTGTATTTTTTTGGGGAAGATTTTGGATATCTTTTGTATTGTATTTGGATAAAAAATAAATAAATAAGAGTTAATTATTTAAGCTATACAAACAGGAAAGTGTTCAAAATATACAATTCTTAAAAAAAGCCGCATCTATTGTTTCCATATAAAGGCACCGTACCCTACAAACACAGGGACTCAACAATCAACTCCAATTATTAAGGAGAACTAGCTAAAAAGACGAGTTTTAATTGAACCTGCAGTTCCTATATAAAAGCTTTTAAAAGCGAAACGAAAAAAAGGTAGGTTACTCTTTGCTGAAGCGGTTTACACGCGCGCTACCCTCAAAGCTGCACTTAGCTTTAGCGCTGCCGCGCTTACTGACCACGCGTTGCTAAAAATACTAGGCTATGTCGAGTGTGAAATTATATTTATAATAAATTTATAATTCGTGTATTTTTTTAATTAACTGTAATAAGACTGGGACATGATTGGGCGAACAGTGAGCGTTTTTCACCTCTTTCGTCTCGATGGGATATAAAGTATTCGGTGTTTTGCTTTTTTTTATACCACAAAGGTGGCAAACAAGCATACGGTTTGCCTGATGGTAAGCCGTCACCGTAGTCTAAAGGCGCTTGCAATACCGGGGGTAACTCTTAGCTTATCACAACAAGTTTCCTCCACAATAAATAATAAGTTAATCTAAAGTAACTTTGATTATATTCAACGATCAGACTCTGGATCGATTCGGCCTTCAGGAAATTTTAGTATCAATAGAATGGAACGAGCATATCTTGTTAAGACCGTATCCATTATCAACAGCTGATCTATCACTGTAAACGGGAACCCATCTCTATTACACCCATAATCTTATCAGCGATGCTTTCATTCAATCCTGCCTTGCATATCCGTTGCCCGGATTGGAGCGGTTAGGGTTATGTCATAGATAAAATAGGGGTGTATTCAACGTGAAATATATCAAATCAATCTAAAATTGACAGATTTTGTTGAACTAACACAAATATAGAGCAAAATATAATTTAAAAAAAAAACGGAAAAGCGATCTGGATACTGTCACTCATCGAATGAAATACTTTGCAGCTCCACGTTGTAAGAGGGTGGTACTTCCCCGGTAGATCTAGCCTATTTCGTAACTACTCTACCACTATATAATCTTGTGGTTTCGATGTCCCAAAATGATTAAATACGAGTTTTTTTCAATGTAGACACTTGTCGCCTCTTTACTATTTATGTGTGAGGCTAATGGGGAATATAGGTACCTTAGGGATTTTCAACTAAGCGGTGAGAATTTGGCCACTTATCGCGATCGACTGACCGTGTGTGATTCCTATAATAGTAATATACATGTGAATCCGAGGCTACAAAGCCATAAATATTTGACAGATAACAGTGTAAAATGCAAAAGGCTTGGTTAAGTCCACGGTTACGTCTCACAATTTACGGAGATCACATTTCTGTAGCGAGCAATTTGCCGCCGGCGCTTTGTGGCACTCGACTTCCTACAATAGCTTTTTTTGTTGACTAGAATTCTTTCAC
Organism: Endotricha flammealis; assembly: GCA_905163395.2. Lineage (NCBI taxonomy): Eukaryota > Metazoa > Arthropoda > Insecta > Lepidoptera > Pyralidae > Endotricha > Endotricha flammealis. Next base: position 9,812,939 of record LR990861.1, on the reverse strand, counting down.
TGATTTATTATATTGTTTTATTTTAATAAACATAATTTAGCCTTTACCAAAATGACGGGATTGTGGTGTGTGTGTTTTAGGTAAATTTGTGTTTTTGCTACATTTTTTGCCTAGAACTGGTTAGACGTTAACGACCACCTGTGAGATTTCTTGCAGTATTTAAAAGATAATGTTAAACCTGAACTCTATACATTTTTAGGTTAGGGTGTTGCAAGGTGGTCAGAGAAAATTTACATTGATTTAGTAGGGGCCGGCGACAGCCGAATTCCGATTCACTTTTATAATGAAAACTGAATACATTATCATATTCTATCTGCAAATCTAATTTGCTATAATAATATAGGTTCCATACATTACTTAATTTTATACCTTTGCATTATAACTTAAACATTTCCGCTAATACGTAAGGATACTTACTTAGTTTTGATTGGTAAACATAGGTAAGTAGGTTATTCAAAATAAAAAAATAAAAAAATTGAGTGTTGGTCTTCACAGACACTTTTTCTCGTTAAAGATTACATTACAATAATAAAAAAAAATGTGTAATTAATCTTCGCTATAAACTACATTTCGAAAAGAATTCTTACTATATTTCAAATACCAAGACAAAATTATTAGTTTCCAGTACAATAAGTGTTATTCTCGTCGAATTTAACGAATAAAACGTTATCTTTAACATATAAAATACAATCCCATCAAAAGAAAATTGTTAAATATTTCACTTCTATTTTAACGGATCGCGGAACCCGTCTATCTACAGTCTGGACAAGCACTCGTTGAGTGTTTTAAACTAAGCCTTTCTCAACTAAGGACAATTTATCGATCAGACGATAAAACCCACAATCGTCTTACACAATTTTGTTTCATAATTTTAAAACTTGCAAAAGATAAATTCTAATGTCTGTTTAAATCAAACTAAACCGTGCATCCACACTGCAGTAAAATTTTGTGGAGCAACACAATGCAACACGGTTTAGGTAACATTCTTCAACTGTTGCCCAAAACTTGGAAACGTTGATCTACAAAAAGTAACTGCGGTCTGAAGTTCATAAATAAAAATAAATATAGGTGCGAACAAAGTAGATAGGCACGTGGAAATTGAAGCGTGATTTTAAACTTTGGAATGGGAACAATTTTGTTTGTCTGTTAAAGGCTTTATTATCGACACTTTATTAAAGGAATTTTATTTTTTTGATTGACGTTTGTTTTCTACTAGTACTTTTTATTCGAAAAATTATTTACAAGTTGTAAATAATTTTTCGAATAAAAAGTTTTTACGTAGACATACATATGTGTATCGATGTTATTTACTGGTAAAAAATGGGTCTGGAAATTCGTTTCTAGAAGTAATCCGAATAAACACAAACTCAACTAAAATAATTACCGTAATTAATTACCTTTATGTCAGATCTCTCAACTTTATAAAGTAGAAGAATTACGTTACGAGGCTTGACATTTACGTATATTTCATGTTTTATTTATTAAAAGCAGAAAAGCAGATTCTAAGATTCTTTATTATAATTACTTTATTATGAGTGTTAACAAAGCCACAATCTCAGGCATAATTCATTTAATTAAACTGAACGGTCGCAGATTTCAATCGTTCTGCGAGAGCTCGCGATAAATTAATTAGCCTTGCGATTGTGCCAGTATCGGTTACTCTATATCGTTCGTTAAGTCGCTTTGTGGAGTGGAAATTCAAATTCACTTTGATGTTTATTAATTTTCACCTGTCGCTGTAATTTCTAGTGTATTTCTTGACTTACGTCATTTAACAGCACTGCAAATGGCGAAAGGCAAGAGTTTCTATTGCTTTTATCAGAGTTTACCAGAGCTGCTTATAGAGTCGATTAATTACACACATCATTTATTTATTGTATGTAATCTTTGACTAGACAAAGTGCCCATAAAGACCTACTCTCTGAATAACGAATCTTTACTCATAGTATAGAAACTGAAATTGGAAATGACATAATAATATGAGAATTGGTCATAATCATTTTGTGATCATGGACGTAGGAAAAAAAGTGGACGCTGTCTCCTAAAAAAAGAAGACTGAGTCAACACAACGACAGCGGTGTTTAGTTGTAGTATTGCCAGATTAATCTGCCACATTTAAGGTATTTTTCAAATTCAATTACTGGTAATACTGATCTGGTTCGTGTTTTGAAAAAACAAGAAATCAGATGAATAAATTACTGCCAAGCTATGAAAGGTGATCCTTCTACACTGGTATTATACTAGATGTTTGTTCATTTTGTAAATCCAATTTGTCTTGCGAGGATGCTCTCTCAGTCAATACAATAATCCAGCTGAACTGAAGCACCTACACATATAACGCTAGTAAAATCTTTGTACCATTTAAATCTCCTTAAAAATGGCATATTGTAAATTGCATTTAGACACAAAAGGGGGTTTTCACACAATTAATATTTCGAGTAGTAAAAAATCCATCAAGAACCCATTTAATAATTTAATAATGCGATGTAATAAAAGTATCAATATAAAACTGAGGCGAGTAGGTAAATAATTTATCAAAGTCATGTCAACTAAGGCATTTCGCTGAAAGAGAGAAACACCTTTTTAAGAGTTGTGATCGATACACACTCGTATGTGTGATTGATGCGTTATATAAACACTGGTTGATTGATGGGAGAAATTCCGCTTAACTGCGGTCAACGTGTTTGGGGATCCTGCAACCTTTTTCTCGTTAGGGATGTATTGATAAGCATTCATATCTGATATTATAAATGCGTGGAATGCCAGTGTGTTTATTATAATGCTTAAAAAAACAAACTTAAAAATCTCCATCGCTTCAAAATCACCGTCGTTGCTACACCGTTGCCCTGGTGATTTCCCGGAGAACACTAGATACCTTAAGCCCCTTGTCTCAACACTATCTTCATAGTAAAAATATAAATCGGTCTAGCGATTTGCATATGACTCTAAAGACAGACATCGTTGTTTTGGTTTGGTTAGTGGACAATCCAATCCTTTTAATGTGAAAACTTTCTAATTATCTAAAATTCAAGTGTTTTTAAATTTATAACATCTTTGATAAATAGTATTCTTTATTATATGTTATATATTAATGAAATTAAATTAGGATTTTACAGCTTGAAACACAGGATCGCTTAGAACCTAATCTCCTAATATCATGTTTTCATTTTCATTAACTTGTTCCACACATTTAACCTTCGTACACTGAAATATTACGTCATACGTATTCAATATAATGAGAGCACAATAATAACGGTTATATTCGACATAATGTAAGAATCTCTTGACGCAGAAGGTCGTTCAAAGTTAATAAATATTGTATTACCTATTTGGATTAAGCAGCTTACGTACGTGGGCAACTGTGTGTAATAATGACGTAAACCCCAGTTAATAGATCCATCTATTTATTTCGAGATAATTGTTTGTTCTTGATAGTAATTTAATACTTACTATACCATGTGTAATATAATATTTTATGTAATCTGTATAAAATAGCTTACAAGGGTACCTTTGTCATGTCTATTTTCTGTCTAGTGGTGGTTATTATCCATCGAAATTAGCGCGTAAATTCTACATACCATAGTACTCGTAATTCGAATAATTTTATTACAATATTGCATTTGCAATATTTTTTGTATTTTTTTTTGAGGGAATTAAAACACAAACAAGCAAACCTGGTGCAACGGATTTAGTTGTTGACATTTGTGTGAATTTTCGAGTATGCATTAAATTCGTTGCTAAACTAAAAATAACAAAAAATTGGGCAAGGTAGGTGGTTAATCTTCTTTAGTGGCAAAGAAAAAAAGGGAACTTGAAATCTAATTTTCGTGGTTCGTCCGTGCAACATTCGTTAATCCGCACAAACGTAATAGACTTTCAAAAAGTAGACGAAACTTC